>JAHLSL010000061.1:4304419-4701772 GCA_025920805.1 Petroica traversi
GCTCCGCGGGCGGGCGGCACCGGGGCAGGTACGGTCCGGGGCCCTTGCCGTGCCTCGGGCTCTGCTGGGGCACCTTCTCCCCGCTGAGCTGCCGGAACGCACCGGGAGCTGCCTCAGTGCCTGTGTCAGGTGATAGAACATGTTTTCCCCTTCCCTTTAAAGGTCCTGAATTTCAGCATCCTCATGTTCGTGCTGACCTTGTCTCTTGTATTCTTGTGTTTTACATGCGTTCATGTTTTCTTTTTCCTTACCCTTTTTTTTCCCCCCCTCTTTTCCACCCTAAAACAGTAGCAACCTGGCTACAGCTTATCCTTGGTTTTCCATTTGGGAATTAAAATGCTTGGTAACTTCTCATCACTCAAAAAATTGTGCTGTCACATTCATTTTCTTGGTGTTTCATTTGCTGTCTTTTCTTTGAGAAACAAAAAAGCTGGGGGAAATTTATCCCACAGTACTAGAACTGTCCAGTTGTTTGTTACTTTTACTTTTGTTTCTCATCCCTAGCCTCTGAGTGTGTTTTACTCAGGTATATCAGATTCAATGAAACTTTGAGTCCATACTGTCAAGCTCTGTGCTTAGTATATTTTGCTTTTTAATGCTTTTACATGTTACTGGTCACTTGAAAAGTAATGCTGCCGTGTGTTGCATTTTGTTCCAAATTTGCCAGTGTTTTATCCATCTGTCATACAATTAACTGGAAGAAGTAATTAATTGGAAAACCTGACTTGTTGAAAGTACTTTAATTAATGTTCTGAAATTCTTTGTGATGAAATGTTCCTACAGAAAATACATCTCATCTTACACTTTGGATGCACAAGTTCACTGATAGGAATGAGACTCCGTACTGTGTGTCATCAGTAATTTGTCTGCTTATATCTTCCTGTTGATGATGCTAAACAGATGGTGGTATCTGTTTTATCAGGGAGAAGTGCATCACTTGAAATAACCTGTTAATCCTAGTAAGTGAATCCTAATATCTTCAGCTGCACTTGGAGTGGTCAGTAAGCAGCAGAAGGATGTATTTCTGTTACATACATTAGTGCTTGGCATCAGACTTCCTGTTTTCATGAGGTGAAGAGGCTAAAAGTGTTCTGTGAATAAATCTCTGGGTTATAAATAGTTGTATGCATTTGGCTATTTTTGTAGCTCTGAAGGTTTTGGTGATCTTCTTTGATTTGCTTCTTTACTTGTGGCTCCCTGTAAAGGATAATCCTTTTCTCAGAAGTCTTATTTCTGTTCCAGTAAGGTGTTTATGAATGTATGTATGCACATCACCTTCATGGATTCCATTGTACAGTATTTGCAAGCAACTTTCATTTCTGAAGGTGAAGGTTGAGAGCTATGCTTGGAACTTGTGTATTTAAGATCCCAGTCCATATTTGAAGAGGAATGTTTGTGCAGTTACATGTTCTGTTGCTATGTTTTAGTGCCAATGTATGTTTTTATTCTGGATATAAATATTACAAAGGACGAAATATGAGCCTGAGTCACCAGAAAAAGAATTCAGAAACTTAGTTGGTTTAATTCAATGCTTGTAGTGTAATTTTTTCCTCTTGTGTTGTGTGGAATGTGACATACAAGTAAGTTGTCAGTAATGGTATTCTGGTATTACTGGATCTCTCCCAGAGCAGAGTTAGCACAGCTTGTCTCAAAAAGTTGATCCCAGCTGTATCCATAGCTGCCGGGCATTGGTGTGAATTCTGGGAGAAATCGGAGTCCCATAGGTTTGGAAATAGGGAGCAGTATTGGTGTGTGTTAGACGGGGGCATGGGTGTGTTAAAGAATTCCTGTCAACCTGGTTTGAGGCCCAGGCAGTGCCCAGGCAGTGCCCAGGCAGTGCCCAGGCAGTGCCCAGGCAGTGAGGTGTTGGAGTGGCTCTTGGATTTGAACAAAGCTGTTCCTGTGACAGCTGGCAGGGGTCACTGGAAAGCAGTGGACTTTATTTCTTTCCCAGTTCTCCGAAGTTACATAAACTCTCTTCCCTGGCCTTTTCTATATAGCTATCTTTATTTATTTCTAGTAGAAATTTTGTTGAAGAATTTTTTTTCTTTTCTCAGGGTCCCAGTGAGTGAGAGTGATGACAGTCAAAGGTTGAGGTTTGGATTTTCCTTTGTCAGTGAGGCAGTTCTTTCATAATGAACAGAATTGTTTATGGGTTCATCATCGGACAGTTTATGTGGATTTTTAGCGAGACTTATTAAGGACACAAAGCTTGTCCAACTGTTTTCTTAGTCTTATCTTCTCCCATTTGAGTCACTTCTTACTCTGATGATGAAACCGAAGTTAATGCCAACCAAAAAACATTACCTACGATGTGACAAATTTTTGTAAAAATTTGACAAGTAGTGACCCAGATTAATATTCCTACCAAAAAAGGCAGTCATAATTGAGTCCCTCTCTTCTCCAAGAAGTGAGCAACTGTTGGGCAGTGTGTGTGCTAAGCTCTGAGCCATCAGCAGTAGCCTAATTCTACTGGCCCAGCCAAACACTCGGGATGGTTGTTATGATGGGTGGGGGGCAGGAAAAATATGGGTGGGGTGGAATAGGACAATAGGGAGCTGTGGGACAATGGTAAAGGCCGGCAGACTTAATTGCTTCTGCCCACGGAAGGCAGGCCTGTTTTTTTGCTGATGTTTTTTTGTTTTATGAAGGAAACAAAACAAAACTCTTGGGGTACCTGTCAGAGGTACTGGTGCATCTGTCTATTGGAGGACAACTGATCATTACTTGCTCAAAGATAGGTGGTGGTGTGAAAAATAACAGACTTTGAAAGCTTTAAATGTCGTGTTTTCTCTCTTGAGTTTACTGTGCTGTTATTCATAAAGGTCCGTCTTGATGAGTGCAGAGGAAATGGTTAACTATTTGAAGAAATTATATTAGAATTTTTAAGGAGAACCCAATGAGCTTAATAAACTGCCATGGGGAAAAAAGAGTTAATCTCTTTAGAGCTATAATGTATTGCTGTGAAATGTTTGGATATGCTCTAGGTGTAATCATAGAATAATTTAGGAAAAGGTCATTGGAAGTCATCAGTCTGGACCAACCCCATCTCAGATCAGCTTCAAAGTTGGAGCAAATGTGTATACATATAGAAAAATAACCATTGTGTTAGGAAATTTAGAAATACAGTGGGTTTTTTTTGTTTGGTATTTTTTAATTGAAGGGGAGGATATCAGGGAGTTCTTAGAACCATTATCTTATTTCTTAATTTATGAATGTGAAGGGGATTTTTCCCAAAATTGTTTCTTCTGGGAGTACATGTAATGTTCAGTATTTAATTCTTTGCTCATTTGAGGTGGTCTTGCAAGATGTTCTCCTAAGAGCTTAGATGGCTCTCTGGAATGACTCCAAGCACTGGACTCCTATTTGCAAATAATTTGTGGTTCTGTTCTTAAAAAATAAAATACAACTGCAGAGTGGGATAAGAAATTAAAGCAGTATCACATCAAACGTGAAATCGTGCAAGCCTTGCATTTTGGAAGTTGGCCAGCGCCAGATGCTTTTGGGGTTTAGGTGGTTGGCAGATGCTGACTTGGCAGCTGAACACTCTTCGTGTTGATCTGTCTAAGGGACAGTTTGTTCTGTGTGTGGCTCATGCTCTCCTTGGTGTTGGCTTCTGGCCGTTGTGGGGTCGGGTTCAGGGGAGTGTTTTGATGGCCAAATAGAGCCCAGTGATCTCTTTGTATGCTTTCTTGCATCCTAGGTTATGAAGCTTGAGATTCCCTCAGCTGTGTTTATTTTTTTTCCATTATTGTTATTGTGTGTTTAAATAGCTGCTTTCTTTTCGAATGGTAGTAAAATCTTGGCTTCAGTGACTTCCTGTGGCAGTGAGTTTAACAGTCTACTTATGTGTTGTAATAAAATATTTCTCTGTTAAAAATTTGGCTTTGCTGTCCTCTCAGCTCAGTTAATATATGAAATTGCTTGTATTATTGGGAAGCTGTTGTTTTCTTGACTGTATTTTCTGTTTTTCTCTTGAAGGCTCATTTAATTTATTATGACTTATTTTTCTATTCGTGGTTGCCTGTTTCAATTGGAGAAGTGGTTGGTAACTCATAGCCCTTCTCAGAACCCCTCCCCCAGTATTTTAATACTCTTCTCCCAATGAAGTAGGTCTATTTCAAGTCAGGTTGCACAGCTGATCAACAGAGCTGTACTGCAGCTGTACAGACATTTTATTCAGGTGTCCCTGCTCTTTCTGTATTACATTGGATGGATGCGGTCTCTGAGCTGCCAAAGTTCCTTTCTGAATTTGAGATACCGGTTCTTAAGGCTTTGAATGGTGCTCACAGTTTGCACCCCCTGCCTTCCCTTACAGATAACATTTACATGGTTGATACTAAATTCTGTTTCTTTTGCCTATTCGTTGTTAAAGTTCATACATATTCTTAAGCTTTGCTAGTTTAAGATTGCCATTTAGAAATGTTACTGCTTCAGGCTTTCTTTTCTTCTTTGAAGTGTAAAAGATAAATATAGTGAACACTGCTGGACCTTTTTCAGAAGCTTAAAATTTGGAATAGCACAGGGTTCAGTTCACTCTACTTTAGAACTTAATTTAGGCAGTACTTCATAAAAACTCTAGTCTAGTGGTCCAAATAGGAGTAAGAGAGGGCAAATAGCCCTAATTAGTTGAGATTACTGTGTTAATGGTGCTTGAGAAGGCTTCCAGGGAGAGATCCAGAGTGTTCAAGCTGCCTGAGTGCCATTAGTGCTCACCTATTGCACCATCCCAAGCTCTGCCCAGGTAAATCATGGGCGAGCTGGAGGTAAATCAATCATGTGGGAGCTGCTCCTGGGCTCAGCAGGGGCAGTCAGATCCTGGGAGCTGTCCCCTGAGTGATGGGCTCAGGGCTGGAAGCTGGTGACTAAGGCCAGTGGACTGGGGGATAGTGGTTTAGAGTGGTTAAAAACCTCATGGAGCCTTTCAGGGCCATCCTGACCTTGGCCATTGGTTGTGTGGACGAGTCTTTAGGGAGCAATTGTTTCTGCTTGAAGTTCCCTCTTTAGAGCTGTGGGAGCCAGCAGGAATGTGGGGAATCTCTATGTATTTGTAAGCTACCCTTAGCTGTTGGGGCCCGATGAGCAATGACATGGTGAGTGTCTGTATTCATCTTTCTGGAAAAGGCTGATGGTTGGAGTACTTACCTGGAATTTGCCATTTCTGGATGCTCTCATCCTTTAACAAGGCAGTCACCAGGCACATGTATGCTGGATGAGGCCATGAATGCCTACCTCTGACATTACACAAGGTATGTGAAAGCTGGTGGGAGACAAAGAGACCAGACTAGGAAAATTTAGTCTGTTTGGTTTCAGGATTAGGATGGTTCTGCATGAAGGAGAATGGGGATTTGTGTGCACTCTGCCTTGGACTGGCACCAAATGGAAGAGCTACAGACCAATGGTGCATGATCCAAGGAGCTTCTGGACACCAGTATCAGGTGATCAATAGCCTGCTCTATGCAGTCTGGATGCTGCTGTTAATCTTCATTATCCAATTAGCTGATTGCAATGAAGAATGTTGATTCCAAATTTTGTTCAGTGTTTTGGCTGGTTTTGATCTGTGGCAATGTTGGCTTTTCACAGACAACAGACTATTTGGAAGTCTTTGACATCTTTCCAAAGGTTCTTTGAAAGTCCACATATGTTCTATCACTTGCTGTTGTTTATCAGTTAGTTTGACATGTCCAGAAATACTGATAGACTGAGACATGATCTTCCTGTGCAGAAACTGCTGATTAGACCCTATCAGATAGTCTTTCAGGTATAATGGTGTTCCATTTTTAATGATTGTTTTGAGGACCTTGCCAGATACACATGTAAGGCTTGTTACTCTGCAATTCCTTGCTTGGATCACTCCAGAGAATTCTTTTTTTTTTAAGAATAGAAGCTCAACATTTTCAACTGTGTTCCTACTGAGCAGTGTCTGTTACAAGAGACAGCAGCTTATTCGGCAGCTCAGCCACTTCATGCCTCAGCTGCTTCAAAAACTTGCTGGATAACTATTTGTAGAACATGATGCAAACTTGGTGATTTAGGAGTGGTTTTCAGCTTCCTGACTGTAGTCATCAAGAAGCCACAACTCTGCTGTGCAGTGCCTGGTGACAGATAAACATGTCTTCCTAAACACAAGTCAGTATTTCCAGTGAGCAAGATTTTTTATTGCATTAAGAATCTCAAGAAAGGAGAGAGGAGGAGCATGGCATTTTATTTCAAGGTGGTGAGACAATATTTGTTTGTTTGAGGTTTCTTGTTAAGTGTTTGTTAAAACAGCTATATACCTCTACTAATTAAAAACTTGATGTTTATAGAAATTCTGTTCCTTAATGAAGTTGTTACAGTTGTAAGAGCAGATATATACATGCAATGTTTCAGGGATTTCTCAGTATAAGATTGCAAATGTTTAATGGGATTTATATGTGTGTGCATGTAGTATTCAGTAAAAAAAAAACAGGAATAGAAACAAGCATGAGATCGTGAGATGGACCATGTTCTGTTTTTTCTTTAGTTTTTTAAAAAAGATAGAGCATTTTCAGAAAGGGCTTGTAGATCCAGTGTGCTAACAGCAATTACTGTATTTGGTGAGAATTTTGAAAGTGACATCTCTTTTAGAAGATAAGCAATATTAACTTGAGTATAGCTCCCTCTAAGAGTTTGTCTTTTTCTGCTTTACTGAACATCAGAATATGTTTAAATATTGAAAGCTTTTTGCTGATTAATAAATCATGCAGCAGGCTCAAAAGTAAATTATGGGTGGTATAGAATCTTGGACTTCTCAGTTCAGAGTTCTTCCATCCTGTTTTTATGAGTGAAGTATCTGAGATTGTGTCATGTTACTTCAAATGGAGCCATGAACCAGTTATGTAACAAAATTAGGAAACTTGCACAGACTTTAAGGCTGAGGGCAGAGATTTCAGAAACGGCTGCAGGAGTTGCAACAATTGCACGCAATGTTCTTTTACCAGACCCTGAAATAAATCTCAGAAATCCTGATAGTCAACATTTTGTTGCTGTTTCAGACAGTTGTGTAATTCACTGGCAAAACAAGTATTTCTTGGGTGACAGTTATTTTCTGTGGCACGTCTTTGCTTCAGACATTGGCGGGTTTGCTGTGGAAGTGAAGATGGCTAAGTTGAGTCTACTTACAATCAGATTTTGAAAGCTGGTGCTCACTACATGCTGTGTCTGTGAGATCTTCCTGCCTTGGCTGGTGAGTGATAAAGGGCATGAGCTTATAAGGAAATATGCAGAGCAGAAATAGGATCAGATGCAGTGGTTTCTGGGCAGCAAACGGAAGCCTGAGAAAGTATCAGCTTTGCTGAATTTGACATCTTACTGGAGCACAGGCAGGCATGGATGTGCTGCCAGATGTCTGTGTGTGTCATGTATGACATGTTTGGTGCATCCTAGAGCAGGATTTGATACACAGCAGCCAGCATAGGGTGTGATTAATATTTTATTGTTGCTGCTGTTGGCCTGATGAATTTCTCAAACAAACGAAAACCTCCCCAAATAAGCATCTAGGGATGTAAATTTTTTTTTTTAATCGGTTGTTTGGGGGTAATTTCTTTTTTTTTTTTTTGTGTTTTGGGGATTTTTGAGATAGAGTTAGGGGCGAAGTTTCAAAATTAACTCTCATGAACAGCATCCTAGGAATGCTGATATCCAGTTTTAGCAGAGTTGTTGGGCTTCCTTGGGGAAAGCAAGAATGTTAATTCTGTTTTATTTACAAACTGTTATGACCTTGGGTTGCAAGACAGCTTGGGGGGGGCTCGGCAGGCATGGCAGGAAGAGTGCTTTTCACTTTTGCTGGATATTGTCCTTCGGTTAGCAGTGTCTGGGGTTTTCTTAGTTTAACTTGACTTTCTTCCTTTCGTTTTGGCTGCTGCAGATTTTCTTAAGGGTAGCTGGAAGGAGCAAGATAAAGCCTCCACTGAAAGGTGTGAACCTGGGAGTGACAAGTTTCTCATTTGCTTGTATACAATTTGCAATTCTGAAATGCTGTTTTGAGAACAGTGATGCATAGATAAAGTACTTAAAAAGAACAGTGAGTGCATTGCATAGTATTTGATGTTCCCTTTCAAAGAGGAGATGTAGGTTTAATGGTTTACTTGTAATGCACATGCAAAGTAATGATTCTTTTGGAGCACTGCGTTCTTTGTGGCAGAGCTGCCCTGGATCTGAGTGGAGGAAGGATGACTCCTGGTGAGTTTAGTGCTGTGTCTGCATTACAGGGATACCTGCCATGGTTTGTTACATCATGGCAGAAGCAGCTTTTCAGTCAACTGCTGATGCCTGATGTGACTAAGCTGTTTATTGGACTCATTTAAACTTAAAGTATCTAATAATGTCAGCAGTTTGATGATAAGGTTAACTTGTATTTTGATGTTGCACCTGGAAAGTGGGGGATTTTTTCCCTCATTAAAGTTGTTTTGTCGCTGTGCATGAGCAAGTGTAGTGTTTTAAGAGTTGGTGTGATACAAATGTTGCTATAAAATTGGTAGTTCCAGCCATAGGCTTTACTGTTCTGATTCATTGCCTTTTCTTACTTTATATGCCAGGGAATCTTAGTGAAATTATGCTCGTGATTGTGAAACTGTAGCATGGAGGATCTAATTTAATGGTAAAACAGTTCTGTTGTGAAAAGCAGATGAAACCAGGTTGTAGTTTTCTCATGGCTTTATATAATAACTTTTTTAAAACTGCATTTAATTTCCTGAAGGTACTAAAAATCAAGGAGTTTTAAAAAAACACTTGAGGCAAATGCAACTTAAGTTTCTTCTGGTGATGTTTAGTGAACATGGAACTGCATTGCTCCATCAGTCTATGATCATAACGAGTTGAGAAGGACACTCAAGCCTTGATTCAACAACTGGATGCCATCCTGACCATTCAGGTTGGGATTGCTATAAAGGGAACCGGTTCCTTGAAATACTTAGTGATTCAGTGTTTACAGGCGAGGAAAGCAACCATTTGCTTATGCATCCTTGCTTTTGTTGTATTTTTAATTATGTCCTTTTGCTAGTTGACACTGCTTAGACTTGTATATTCTTCAAACAAATTTTTTTTCCTTGTCACTATGGAAGAGCACAGTTTTATTCTGAACTTCTGTCAGTTCAGATTGCTTTTGACTGTCATTTAGAAATACATGCATTTATCTCTGGTCAGGGTCACCAAAACCCTGTGGATATGAGTAAAATTTCAAAATATACTTTGAATTTATTTAAGTCCTATCTTATTCAGTAAGCACTGCAGTACTGTGGAGCTTGAATGAGGTCTTAGCTACCTAAAGACATCTAAATACAGATTTCTGTGGCTTTTGAGAAACTGCTAATTTGATTGCAAGTTGTATTGTGTGATTATGCCCTGAACTGGGAAATAGCTAAGAAACAACACCTCTGAATAGGGATCACCAAAACTAGGTAGTATTCTCTATTCAACTTTAAGAAAGTAATGAAGTTTTGATTAAAAAATATTGCTAGCTATTCATAGCATTAACTGTGGGTTTCGTGGAAATGTAACCAAAGTTCTGTTGAATGTTACAGAGATGTTGTGATCAAGATTTTTTATTTGGTTGTTCTGTCTAATCTCAGAAGTTGGGAGCATTTTTGGTGTTGCTCTGAAATCTTCAGCTGGTTAAGGTTAAGTTAATCTTGCTATAGATTCTCTGCACAGAACACTGTACAGCAGAGTGTGCTAAAGCTGGTCCCTGTCCTAGATGCAGGTATTTGGCACAGAGCATGGAACTGGGTGCACAGAGAATGGAGAGCCAGGCAGAAGCACAGGCTCTGCTCTCTTGTGCTTGTTTGTCTTTCAGCTGTTTTCACTTGTTCACTTTTACCCAGTTGATAACTGATGTGCTTTAGACCAGGCTTTTACAGGCTGACTTCAAGATCAGTATCAGTTGGAAACAAGAATGACAGAATAACTTGTGATGAATATTAGAGTTCTGAAACGGCTAAAATACTTAGTCTCCAGTTTAAGGAGTTGAGTGAGCTGTGGGCAGATAGTCAGAGCCAGGGCTGTGGCTGAAGTGCTTTGAATTGTTTCCATCCAACCCTCACCCAGATAAGATAGGTTCAGGCTGAGTCTATTAAACTCATAATGTCCCATCTCACCTCATTAAGCCCCCCAAAACCTAAAGACAAACTATAAACCAAACCACAGATAAATCCTAGCTCCTGCAAGCAGAAACACTGTACAGTAATAATTAAATAAACCTTTTCACCTTTCATTACTGTGCTATCTCAGAAATGGTTGTGTAGCTCTTGAATAAAGCATGTGATATTTCCTAGTAGAGGTATTTTTACTTAGCACACCAAGCTCTGTTTTGAGACATCCATCCCATGATTTTGTCGTATTTACTTTTGTAAGCATCATCTTTGCATTTGTTTATGCAAATGTGTATGCAAATAAGCTTTAAATGCCACCTAAATAGATTCTATGGAGGATTTAATGCAGAGAGTTTTTTAAAAATATGAAGACCATGGGTAATCTAGATAACAGGTTTGTTGACAGAAATCAAATAAAGCTACTTCTTTTTATTTGATTTATAGTTTTGTGAGGTAATTGTTACTTGAGGCAAAGGATTTTTGAGTGAATTGAAAAGCTGCTGCAAACAAAGGTTAGTGCCTTTAAAATGGCTGATCCAGTTTTAGCTGTATTTGACACAGTTCTAAGTCTTGGATTCATGAGTTAATGTTTGGTTTCCTGAAAAATCATTCACCTTAGAGAAAGAGATCAAGTTAATGTAGCTGTTGAGGGAAAAGTTTTTGTCCAGGTTCAGCAGTTCTTTACTGCTGATAATGAGTTGTTCCAACCTTTTTCTCATCCTGTGATTATGCTGTAGGAAGCAGGATGTATTGTATTTGAGAGGGGTGTTATTTAAGAGAAATGAGGAGTTTAAGGTGCTCCAAGATGAGGTCATGAAGGCAGGGTGTAAATGTGACCAATATCTGTGTGGCCCCTTCCTGCACTGGCAGCTCTGTAGCACTGCACTGCTTTCACTGTCCCTGTGGATGCAGGAGGTCTGTGTGGAGGCCCTGTGTGTTTGGGGAGGGGATTTATGTCACTTTGAGTCCAATACAGCAAAGGATTTTTAAAGTCAAGTTTAACTGAAGAGGTTTTCAAATAAGAAAGCAAGTCCTACTGTAAGCTTTGTATGGGTGAGAAAGAAGGGTGACAGTGTGTGTGATATGTCAGGTTATATCAAATCCTCTGTTGGACTCCTTCCTTTATGTGATAGTATTATTATATTTATTGCTCCAATGAATTCTTAATAATTGATAGTTGCTCTTAGAAAAACAGACTGTTATCAATGCAAATGGATTGAATCAATTACAGATGTTGACAGAGTCATGGCTGCCAGCTTTAACTGACTTGAGTGACTTACATGATGTTTTCAACAGTGGAAAAATTGAGGTGTTTGCTTGCTCAGTTGCACCAATTGCCAGTGTTCTGATATTTCTGGAATTTTCAATGACTGTCTAAGCTATCTGAGACATTTCTTTCTCTTGGGTTGTAGTTTTATCTGAAGTTGTACAAAAGATATTGGAGTTGCACTTAGAAATCTTAATAGGCTCGTTAGGGAAACATGAACATGTATGGCTTTGTTTCTTAGGAATCCTCAGGCACTGATACAATATCAATCCATTTGTGGAAGGTTTGTACTATAGTGTATATGGTGATGTCCAAACTAAAGGCAGTATTATTAATATCTTTAAAGTAATGCACTGTATAAAATAGAAATATGTCCATGCACAAGTCAGAGAAGAATGAATAAACAAATGTCAGTGCAGAACTGAGGCTTTTGAAGGGTCATTTTAAAAATAAATATAGTCATACTGAGTAGGAAGGGAACCATAAGGATGATCAAGTCCATCTGTGTACAGGTTAATAATTCTTGCTTCCATTAAATGAAGAAATAGAAGGTGTAATATTGTTGATATTGACAATCTCATAGTAAGTGTAATATTTTTAGGCTGGATGGATCTTGGAAAATGCTTGATGCATAGTTTGGTGTTTGGGGACTGAGCTACTGCCACCCTTATGACATCCTTAACCATGACCTTGCCATCAGTGAGGCCACACCTGGGGTGCTGGGTCCAGTTCTGGGCTTCCCAATACAAGAGAGACATGGATATACCTGAAGGCTTTTTATGTTTTTCTTCTTTTTTTTTTTTTTTCCCCTAATTAACTCTGGATGACTGATTACATGAAAGAAGAGTGTGAAAATTAGTTTCAGGATACAAATATTTTACATAAACTTTTTTTTTTTCATGCTGAAAACTAATTACAGTGGCATCAAACATTAACGAATGCTATTGCTATTTGTCACCATTAAAACAACCATCCCATTCTTCCTTGATTTTATTTTTTTTTACTTAGTTTTGGTCTCCTGTTTTCATAAGTACTCGTATTGTTTTTTTCTCCAGGTATATCTAACATTCTGTATGAATTTTTCTTACATTTTATAACATAATTATTCCTGGACTTCAGAGTACTGTGTCGGGCTAATAACTATAGGTTGTTTAATTTATCAGAAAAAAGGAAAAGCTGCATGTAATATAACACTTGTGAGGTTCCTGTGAGACAATGACAGATCATCTCTGTGCTGCCTGTGTGTTTTACTGGGAAGGAAGGACAAAACTGGGGCTTATGATGTCCTAATGCAGCAGATTTGTAGTTTTTTGTTTGCCTAGAGCAGAAAGCCCAAACTTTTACTAAAATAGAAATGAGGCAATGTATAAAGCAAATACAGCTGTTCAGTGATTTGCAGGTAATGGGAGTGTTTCTGCATTCCTTATATAGAAGGTCTTCACAGGGAAGTGGAAGTAAAGTTCTGTCTCTTTCTGTTAACAGCCTAAAATGACTCTGTGAATTCAGTGGAATAAATGGCGTCCAAAGTAACTGATGCTATAGTTTGGTACCAGAAAAAGGTAAGATTTCTATTTGTTTTTATGGTGGTTTGTGTTTGTGTGTTAATATAACAAATATAAAATATTTGTGCATTACTTGTTAGCATTGTGTGAGAGAGAGTAGGAGTCTTAGATAAATATTTAGTGACTGAATTTAGTGAAATGGAATAGCTTTTGGTCTGCTGAAAACTCCTTACTCCCTTGGTTACCTGTGCTCTGCAAAAAAAGAAAATTTGCATTCCCAGTAGAGTATTAATTAATGTACAGGAGAATTTTGTTTTCCTAGCACTGAAAAGAATCCTTGTATTTAAGTAGAAAGTAAGAATTGAAACGAATTTTCTGTCAGTAACAAAAAAACCTGTATAATACGTACCCAAAAGAGAGAGTCTTGGCTCTCCCTGGTTTAATAAGTTTCTGTGAGTTGGTGTTTTCCTTGGGTTTGCAGCTCTCTTTTGGAGAGGGTACATCTTGTCCTTAAGCAAATAATGGCAATGGTCTCCAAAACAGAAATTCTGCTTAGCTTCTATCAAAGCAACAGTTACTTTTTAGAATACTGGTTAGCTTTGTTGAGGTCTTAACAACAGTGAATTAAATGTACAATTGAAAGAGCAGAAAAATAAATTTTACTGACTTAACTTATACCATTCAATTATATATTAAATTTTTGAAAATAATTTGCAGTTTAATGATGAATTTTTTTTCTGTGTACTCTCTCCCTTATCTTACTGAAGCTTTACAAAGAATACTTTTGCAAAAGTATCAGTGGAAGCACACTGTGGTTTTTGAACAGTTTCTTGCTTGCAGGTTCTTTTTTGAAGGTTTGGAAGATGACTTAAAAAAGATCTAATGAAATTCAATGCAGAATCTCATGGAAGGGGATAATGATGTTGATTTTACCTGCTTCCACTTAATTCTCTCACTGTAGTGATATCAGCATACTGATATCCAAACACCAATCTGTGTTTGTATTTGATCTGGCCAGAATCCCTTTGTGCAGTACAAGAGATGCTGGATGTCAGATCCTCATCGTGTCTCTGAGGTCGTTTTTTGTTGGTGGTGATGCACTGTCCTTTGGAGAGATCTTCCATGGTACTCTGCTTTATATATAGATGGTCCTTTGATTCAAGAAAGAGCCTGTAGTCTTTGTAAGTCTAATATGAAGTTCATATTTTGTGTCTGGTTGGTTTTGGTTTTTGGTTTTTTTTTTTAAATACATGTCTGTTTTCCTCTTGGTCATACAGTATAAGGAATGGCACATTTGATATGCTTCAACTTTTCCATCCTCCTGATGTTAGGAAGGCAGAATCTTCTGCTGATGAGTCACTGTGGTGTGATTTTACAGAGACCAGGCCTTCTGGTCTTGATATAAACAACCCATTCCTCAATTTTACTATTCCCAGGATGCTGCTCCTAACAGGATTAATTGTTATCAGTACAGGTCATTCTTTTAACCCTTGTTCTGTCATTTTTTCCAATGATTCCACACACGTTTCCATTTTTTTCGTTCATAGTAAAACCAACATTTCTGTTACGAATCTCTGTAGGCTTTCACAGAGGGTTGCTTGGCCAGGAATTGCAAAGTGCCTTTATGGCAAGGAGCTGTGGTGAGGTGACTTCTGACACTTCTGGAAGGACTGAGCTGTCTTCAGGAGGGATAAGATCGTGTATAAACCAGATACTGGTCTTCTCCCTGGTGTGAACAAAATTTAATTGCAATCCACTTGTGGACTGCAGTCTGCCAAATGAACAAGTTATGCTGCTTTAGTATGAGGAAGTGGAATGTTTTGAGATAAATGGCTATATTGCAGAAAAGTTGCAGATGTCCATGTGAATTAGGCTGTAATTTCTTAGGTACCACGTGTTAAGGGTTCTCCTGGATTTGGCTGGTAACCTTGGAGAGTTTTCTGGCTTTGTAGTCTGGTGTGTGTGATCTGATCCTGGGAGAATCTAGACTCCTTCACTTATGCTGTTGATTTTGCTTATTTATTTATTTGTTTAAATATTTTACAGTATTTTTTTTCCTCATGGATTTGTTGTTTAAACCAAAGATTTCAGTTTGGGGAACAGCAAGAGTTGTGCTAGTGTTTAGTTTATACCAGACTTTTTTTTTTTGTCCTTTCTGATACATTATTTTATATGCTTGATTATGATGTCAAGATACTGAACTTTGTCCTGTTGGTTGCTTCCAGTTCTAAATTTTAATCAGTTTTTATTATAGTTGTCAGAGTTGTCCCACTGATTAGAACTACTGACTCATCACAGCAGTAACGAATTGAAAGTGCGGAGGGATCAAAATGTAGCACATTCTGGCAGTAGAAGTTTGTTTCTTTCTGAGGCAAGAGAGAACCAGGGTTGCAATCAGTGTTGATCAAATTGATATTACTTGCCTCTGTGACGAAATGAGAAGAATAAGCTGTTGTTTTAAGGAGGTGTTTTCAGATTAATAAATTGGTGTATGAATGCCTTGAAAGAGAACATTAAGAACTTCTGGTATTCCTAGTTATACATGACTAAGAAGCATTTGAGTAGGTTGGGGCTGTGTAAGAAATACTGAGCAGATAACTTGCTCCTTGTCTTTCTTTGTTTTCAATTTTAATGTATTTTTTAATATATTTATTTCATGTGCCTCTCTACTGAGTTTCTAAGGTCTGTTGGTTTCTCAAACATGAGCCATTTTTATATCTCTTCAATGGAAAGACTTGAGCAATTGAGCTCTTCCAACCCTACTTTAGGCAAGTTTTGCAAACAGCAAATTTACTCATGACTCATACTATTGTCTGAAATTGAGCTCCTTACACCAGGATGATTTAGTAATACCCTTAATTGTTTAAAAGGTCAGACCTTTTATTATGTAAACATGTTTTTCTGTTTTGGCAATAGATTTTCTTTGCTTTTAGTGCACTGCAGCTTCTGATTACTGCCTTGTAAAAATACAGTAATCAATTCTGAGTTATTTTAAGTTGGATTGTAGGATTTCAGAGTGGTATTACAGCAGCTTGTTATTTGAGATACAAGATTGCATGGGCAGAGTTTTAGTGCTTCCAGTAATTGCTTGCATTTCCCAGACAGTACAAATACGTTTCAAGGCATGAAATCTGCTAGATACAGGTTGGTCGTGTAGAAATGAAAATAAATGAAACCTCTGCCGTGTTTCTTGATGCACTAGGGAGTACAGTGCTGAGACACTTGTGTGACACAGGGTTTGTCTGGCTTGTTTTCAGCCCTTGGAGCCGCCCTGCTTCTTGCAATAAAAGGGAGTGGCAGGAGTGTCTGCATCGCCCTCTGGAAGGGTTCCAGGCAGCTGCCGAGCTGCTGCTCTCATAGATCACCTCGCTGATTAATGTCCGTAGGACTATGTGTGTGCACCACAATACTGGGTGTGCTTCAGCTTGCTAATTGATTAATTTTATGGAGAAAGCCGTCATAGTGTTTCCTCTGAAGAAAATCTTACCCCACACATTTATTGTAAACAATTTTGGTATCTGGTGGCATAACTATTGTATGATACTGATACTATGTATGTACTTGAAGTATTGCCTTCAAGTTAAAAATAATAAAGTTACGAATAATTTTAAATACTGCTTCTATTGCTTGTAACTTTTTGCACTAATTTCCTTTAATACTTTCAAGTTTTACAGATAATAATAGATGGAAATAAGTGGTCTGGTTTCCAGTTTGGAGAAGATATGTAAATTTACCTTAGCGACTTTCTGATTTTCAATCCTTACAAAACTTTGCTGGTGAAATGGAGAACTCTTTCTCCTGCAATATTACCAACAAATTTGTACAGTTATGTTGTTCATTCTCTTGGGGATGGTTGTAGGGGAAGGCAGAACGAAACTTAATGAATTGAAGCTGAATCCTGCACCTGATTGCGTATCAGTTAACTATGCCAATGCAGCTTTCTGCTGCTTTGGGTGTCCCTTGGGTACAGCTGCTACAGGGCACAATAAAACAAATGAGATGTTTTCTCTCTCATGGCTTTAAAGGACAAAATTAGAGTTCTAATGGGATTGCTTTAAGATCTTAGTATTCAGTGTTATACAGCTCATCAGTCCAAGATTATATTTGCCTATTTAGATTAATAGAATTGCCTGGGTTGGAAGGGATCTGAAAATTCCTCATGTTCCAACTCCCCCACCATGGGAAGGAGCATCTTCCACTAAAGCAGG
Organism: Petroica traversi; assembly: GCA_025920805.1. NCBI lineage: Eukaryota > Metazoa > Chordata > Aves > Passeriformes > Petroicidae > Petroica > Petroica traversi. Next base: position 4,321,506 of record JAHLSL010000061.1, read on the forward strand.
TTACAACTTGCAGCACTTGCTAGTGTAGGCTGAAGTGAAAACATCTGAGTACCTCAAACTTCTCCATGTCCCTGGTAACCCTCTCTTGTTTCTTTCCACAGAGGGCCCACATTTTTCCTAGCAATCTTTCTGTCATCAACAAACCTGTGGAAGCTTGTTTGTGTTGCCCTTGAGGTCCCTGCCCACTCTATCACTGCTTTAACTTTCCTAGCCTGGTCCCTGTATTGAAATGAAAATTATATCCTACCTTGAAACCACCTGATTTCCTTTTTGGCACTGAGTTCTCATGATGAGTTTTTCACCCTGGCACCAAAGGTAGTGTTTGTCATATGGACAGGCTGTATGGCTATTTTACCTAAAACTTTGGATGCTGAAACTGCGTTGATGTAAAAACATCTGACTTAAAGTGCTGAAACTTGACAAGTGTTGGAGCTGACATTTGTCAGAGCACTGAGGAGGAAAATGTATGTTCAGAGAGTTTCCTTCCACATTTGGTACTCAAGTAGTCGTCTGACCTAGTGGGGGTTTACCTTCAGTGCCTTGTTTGCTGAGGCAAAACTCTGGTTTCTGAATCTGGTGCAAAATGAGGCCGTGGCTGAAGGAAGCAGCTTGCATTTTGCCTGCCTGTAGGCTCCCATGCTTTGTCTTCTCACAGACTTTCATACATTTATTTAGTGAATTTGGTCAGGAAACTCATCCAGCTAAAACTAAGACTGTGAGTCTACAAGGAGATGAATCTATCTAATAGTGAGGAGCAACGAGATAAAATCCCTGTCTTGAGAAGGGTTCTCTGATTCTTAAATTGTTTAATTAGGCCTTGTGAAATTATAGCCTGACATTTTCTTTTCTCTTCCTGCGTGATCTGAGTGATCTTTCATTCACCCAGACAAATGCAGGGGCAACAAGAAAAATGTGCTATGGGAAGTGGAAATGATCAGGGACATAAGGGCAATGCTGTTCTAAAATCCTAGTTGCAACACCAGTAAAGTTGCTGGATTTTCAGAGGTCTTCAGGGAATTATACTGAATAATGAGCCTGTCAGAGTGGTTTTCTTTTCCCAGTTACATCTTGAGGCTGTGAGGAAAACTTACAGAGGTCTTAAATCCTTAACCCTTGGAGAGGAGCTGGATGTTGTTACAATAGTGTAGCCATGCACGTAGGAAAGGGATTGCTGTGACCAGCTCACCTCAGACAGCATCTAGGGTGCTGTGTCCAGCTTTGGTTATTCCAGTAATCTCATTTAGTTTAACCTGGAAACTGTTTCTAACTGTTCCTCTGTATGTAGTTTTTCTTTATTTAATTGTGCAGTGAAAAGAGAGGTTTTGTGGTTTTTGTAGATATGGTAAAATTTGTAAACCCTTACTCAGGGCAATAAGTATGGCTGACAGATCTTAAGAAGAATTAATCTGTAAAGAATAATTCAGAAAAACAATTACTATGTACTTGATAAATGTTTAATTAGCTATTATTGGACTCTGAAAGGGATGGTATCTCTAAAGTAAGCCTTGGTAAAATTATTGCTCAGTGAAGTGGCTGTAAATACAGTGCTCTTGCAGCTATTGGCAGAATTTAAGTGAGTCATTAGTTGACAATTCAAATCGTTAATAATAAATAACTTTAATAAAAGTTTTGAATTGCTTGCTTAATTTTACTCTAAATAGCTGGTTTCAGCTCTCCCTCTGGCACCAAACGGGGAGTAGGTAGGGGAATCATGGATTTTTTAAAAATCAGATGTAACAGTTCAGCAGTTATGAATTCAGACCTCGGACCCTTCCCTGTCCTTCTCCATATGACTAAAAGTTACTAAACTCTTTGCTGTTAACAGACAGTGTACAACTATGATATAGTGATTTCTATCTATGGTTTATCAGCTAAGTTTATCTTAGTTTATCTTATCCATGTGTCCACCATAAACAAAATTGAAAAAACCTACCACCCTTGAAAATGAAAAATATCCAGGAAGAAAACCCCATCCCAAGACTAGAAGTCTACTCCAAAAGAGATAATTATGCTGCTGAGCTACTAGAATATTGCCTTTACTGCAATGGGGATCAGTTAATGAAGAAATAAACTGGAGTTTCAAATAACTTATAATAATCCTATTCTGAATTTTTAGAAAATGAGACATATTGTAAAAACTAATAATATTGCCCATATAGAAATTATTTATATATGGATATCTTAATACTAAAATTGATAAAGAAAACCATACAGGATTTTAATAATGTTGGACTGTAAAAGTTAATAAAGCATATTAGCTAATATTTTAGCACTAAGTATTTTAATAAGATGTCAGACAGTCCAGGGAAGCAACTTTGTTATTTATTTACCAAACTCTACATCTTACATCTTGTAGTACTATTGTGATGTGGCTTGTAAAAGTGTTAAGAGGTTTTAAAGAGCAAAGTTTAGCACACAAGCTTCATTATTGATAAACATTAAAGTTTTAAGATCCAAGAGGAAATACAATGTATTTTTAGGATTATAATCTTTGCTAGTCTGCGTGGTCATAAATTATAAATACCTCTTGAAATATTGATCAATTCCATTAGAATCAGAAGGGCCTTGTGAGTATTGGGCTACAGGTTGATACCATCACTACATTAGCTTAAAGTGAATATCAGTGTCATTCACAAAGCTCAAATTCAATCTTGATGCACACGTAGCTTGTTATGAGAAAGGCACTAGGAAGAAACGCTGCACAGTGCTAAAGCCCTTTCCTCTGTGCTTTGAACTAAAAATTGCTGTGTTTTCAATAGCTTAACTATTTACTTAGGCTAATTGCTGTTGCTGTTATACAACCAAACAGTACAGGTGCCAAATTTTAGATGTATGAAGACATTTGATCAAATGCTTCCTGACGTATTTGATTGGGAAAGACTAAGTGCAGTTATTTTAGGTAATTGCAAGAGATGCACATATCTCTTAAATGCACAAAACATTATTGGGAGTCTCCACTTAAGAAGGATGTCAAATTTATTTAATCTTTCAGTAAAGAGCTGGCTTTATCGAGTTTACCAAATGTGTAATTGTAATTTCCCATGCCAAGTCACATATAAGTTAGGTTGGTTTCTTTTTAAAATAATTACTTGTGAGGAAACTTTTTTTCAAGAAAACCTATTTGGAAGTTTATTATACCTTGCTAATTTAGGATGCTAAACACCTGCTTCTCTGTTGTGAAACAGTGGCTGCATTTTCAGTCTTTGCATTTAATCCCTTAAATACTGAAATTTTTTATAGTTATTTGAAGAATGGTTGCTAATTCTGCAAATGCATAAAGGAACAGAATCCCTTTTATCTTTACTTGGTATTGAGGGATCTTCAGAACTGAGTTTTTAGAGCTAACAGAGTTGGATAGACTGGATAAAATCTTGGCATTGAGGAGGCTTGGGATGTACAATTTAAACTGTGTATAAAATAACATCTACTTTATCTGCTTCAGCTACAGGTAGGTTATACCACATTTTGTAATATCTATAGCATGTTACTGACAAGTTTCCTAGGACACAGTTGTGTTGTTGCTTAGTGACAGAAGTTACATTTCAAAATGAGGCAATAGGTTTGCTACCTAACTTTTTGTTAGTTTATTTTCTGCCAAGTCATAACAAATAAAAAAATACTATAGAATACAACTTTGGATTAGATATTTTGTAAATTAAATTAGTATAAATTTCTGTGTGAAATAAATTTAAAATTGGAATATTGTGTTTTACAGTTTGCTTTAAAAAAATTTATTGCCAGTTGTAGGCTGGACGGATGGATTGAAAGTATCAGTGAGGAGCTGTTGCACAAACAGTCTTGTGCTAAGTCTTGAACAGATTTTAGAAGCGTTGCTTACAGTTGTCTACTTAAAAATGGGACAATTTTTTTGACTTCTGTGTTTTGTACTTTAGATTTTCTCTGAGGAATGGTGCAGAACTTGCAGCTGTGAGGGATGAGACTCCAGGCACAGGGGGTGGGTAGTAAATGGGTGCTGGAGTTGGTTGGGGCACTCCTGGTGGCAGAATAGCTCCAGCCAAGGGAGCTTGGAGCCTGCAGAGGAGCCCTGGGACAGCTGGATATTGAGGGAGACCTTGCTTTGATCAAGTTTTGTGTATATTTAAATTATTCAGGTTCCAACCTGACCTTATCTCTGGAAGGTTATTCGTTCCTTTTACTTGCCTTTAGAGCTTAATTTCTGTGGTGCTAGACTGGGTGCTAGGCTTCTTTTCATGTCCTGCAGGTACGTACAGTTGTAAGGAAATACATGAATAGCCAAGGGCCTACATTTGTTTTAGATTTACATTAGATTTAACATAAAACAGAATTCAAATGCAAATACTTGTAAATCCAAACTCTTTGAAGCTGGAATTGGCCAGTGCACTCAATAATTTAAGGCTAGGAAGGTTTGCTAGTATTATCTTACATTCTTCAATTCATTCACAAATTATGTTCTTGATTTTAATTCATACACATGTCTAGTGTGTCTGGTAATCATTATATGTTATAATTTAGTTTGTTGCAAATTAAAATGTACCTTTCAATGGATTCTACAAGATACATTTCACAAACTCTAAATGTGCTATCCTGACATAAAGGAGAGAAAAAAAATTAATGTATGTGCTTTTTACTTGCCTTGTTTCAGTAACACTAGTTCTTCCTATTTTTGTTGAATGTGGGAAAGGTAGTGTGCCAGTACCCCGTATGCTACTTAATAATGATGCCTTTGTTTTCATGTCTTTTCTTCTGATGCATTTGGAAGAGAAGTGTTGAGGGATGCTTATGTAGATGGTGAGAAGTGAAGTTGAGTGTCAGGTTGGAATTTGATGTGTTGAGTTAAAACACAAAGAGGTGATGTGAGACAGATTAAAAAAGAAACCCCAAACAACAGCACAAACAATGAGAGAGATTTTAATGACACTGGCTGTAATACTCTCTTCCAGTCCTTTGAGTTTGCTCCAGCATGGCTTACTGAATAGTCCTTGCTCAGATATCAAGAACTGAAGTTCATCAGAGGTGGCTGGACAGATCCACACTGCCAGTAAGGCAGTTGTGAAGGACCCTGTCCTTTAAAGCAGTTCTGGCTCTCTTATTTTACCTTCTGGTGGAAGAATTGCTTTATAGGGTAGTGCTAAAAGAGAAACAGGAATGGCAAAATCTGTGCTTCTGCTTCTTGTCTTTTTGTGGTGATGGAAGCTGCTGCCTAAAGAGGAAAAAGAAATGTTTGTAGGAAAATATAATTAATATTTTAAATTGGTTGGTTTCCTTGCGTTGGATGTCTTCTGGGATCTGTTTCCCAGAATTCCTTTAACAAATGGTCTTGTTACTTATCTAAAAGAAGAACACTGTTTTAAAGACTTTCAACCCTATACCAGTTTCAGCTATGAATGGAATTATGAGTGGAGTTTGTTTTGCCACTCTGTTGGCACAAAGGCTTCCTTCTGCATTTGGTTCTTGTGTAACAGAGGGACACAGACTTGCATCCCCCTTTCAGTCCTCGTAGAAAGAAATTTTTTGGAAGTCGGGAACGGAGGACACAATATTATGCAGCACAAAAATTTCACTTGGGGCTCTTAGCAAATTCAATGAAAACCAAAGTCTGAAACTTCATTTGAAATGTATTTAGAGGAAAAGCAGAACAATTAGCTATAAATGCCTGGGTGGAGTGGTTATTCAATATATTGACTTTTTAATTGCTGGCTGTTATCCAGGTAGAGTTCGCTGTTAAACTTCCTTTGGTTTAATTACTTTAATTGTAGTAAGTGCTTCATTCTGCCCACTACTCTGTGTTACTTCCTAGTTATTTTCCACAGTTTCTTTTTTTTTTTTCCCAAATGTGAAGTGTAAAGCATTTATTATTATCAAAAAGCCAGTAGATTATTTCATTTGCAAAGTGCTAAAGTAGCAAACTATGGAAATCTTTTAGCTCTTAAGAATGGGAAATATTTTTTAAATTTTGGTAAGGGTAATTAAATAATTCCGTTTGCTGTTCTCACTTTCAATCTTAGATATGCTTTGGAATTTACTACTCTAAGCTTGATTTTTTATTTTTTATGTTATTTTCTTTCCGCTAATTGGTCAGTTTTAGAGGCATGGAAGATGCCTTTAGATTTCTTCATGTGTGTGTTTGTGTGATGGTTCCCCTGAGTATTTTTTTGCATTTATGTTGGATACTTGGTTAAAAGATAATTTTTCCCTAAGAATGAAGTTTTCTTTTTCTTGCCTTCTTTTATCTCATCAAAATTAATGCTGAAGGCTGGAATACTAAAAGAGAAATGAGAGCAAAGTTTTCTAGTACAAAGTGTGAGCACCTGTGCTTGGGTTTCTTATGTCTGTTGCAGTTGTGAACTGGAAGGAGGAGCCACACCCTTGCAGTAAGATTGAATTTTTGCAGGTTTGCTCAGATGCTGGGAGTTATTCCTCTCCTCTCTGTCAGGTGTCTGACTGAGCTGCTTGGCACCTCTGCAGGCTGGAAAAGGATCTTTGAATCTCAGAAACTGCATCTGTCTCTCTCTGGTGACCTAAAAGTGATCTTACACTTCACTGCTCAGAGTCAATCCCCAGGTGCACATGATTTATGTGCCTAGGTAGAACAGCTGGGATGGCAAGGCCTTAAAATTGTCCTAGTAAGAGATTATTTTTACTGATTATTACTTAGAAATACTGTTTGTGTAGAGTTCAAAGCAATCTGATGATCTTTGATAATTTCTTACAAGACTTGGATATATTGTCTCATATATTGACTTGGTTTTGCCACCATCTTACATCCTGAATTTTAAGGTTGCTCTTCCTCTAAATATCTGACAGTCAGTGGGGAAAAGTGCTATTTCTTGATATTCTTTGGGTTCTCCCTGGGCTGTAAAGTGGTTGATTACCAGCCTGACCATGTATCTGGTTGCTGTGCACTGTTAAGAGATAAAGCTAAAGACCATCTGGCTTTAAAAGTGGGTGGAATGGAATGAGAATTATAGAGGGCTTAAAAAAAATAAATAATGTGAGGTTGTGGTTTCAACTAGATGTGCATATTTCTTTTGAAGTTATCTGAAAGACCATGTCAGTGTAGCTGCCATGGTTCTGCTCTCTGTCATGTGGAAGTTGGAATCCTGACCTGGAGTGGGAGGGAGCCAGGTCTTCCCAGTGCTTGGGCTTGCACAATTCCCGGGATGAGGCTGGGGCTGTGTGAGGTTCAGCTCTCCCCTCTCTCACAGTTCTTTTACAGATCAGCTTGATCCTGCACAGCCAGGATGGAATGGAGAAGATAAAAATTTCTTTGTGAACAAGTCTCCCCAAGGAAATAACTTGCTGGCTTCATGCCTTCTCTTGTTGAAGATTGATTTGATTTTGTTTGATCAATGTCTTCTAAATCCTAACGTAGATTTTTTTTCTGTATTCTTTATAGATTGGAGCATATGATCAACAAATATGGGAAAAATCAGTAGAACAAAGAGAAATAAAGGTAATAATACAGCATTTAATTTTTTTTCTTTTTGTGATTGTGTATGCTGAAGTAATCTACGTTGTATGTGGTGGTATTTAATACTGGTAAAGTAAAACTAGACTTCTGGAGTGTAGCCAAATGTAACCAGTACACTATGCTCTATTTATTTTACATAATTAATAACTCTACAGCATTTAGTGTGATGCATCTTTCTGTATCTCAGTACTTTTTTTTTTTCACTTAGCTTAAGACAGGGCTTAGTTGTGTTAATACCTCTGTCTTTTCACTTCTCTTTGTGATGAATTCTAATGTCAGTTATCTGAGCTCTCTTTGCTTTCAGTTAGTTACCTTATACCTGCAGTTTACTTTCCCTCCTTTATGATGCTGTCATTGTTTTGTACAGTTTATTAGACTGGTAAGTACCTCAGGCTTTGTTTCTCTGAACAAGCAGTTTAACAGTGTTCTGTGCATTTTGGTTTAACTAACAGTACCATCAGTGTCTGCCACATTGCTAGATTGCTTTGGTGATAAAGGAATCAATCCTATAGGTACAAGTTCTATGGATTGTATGTGATACACCCATGATGTTAATTTAGTTAACATTTTCTTGCAATTAACTTTTTTTTTCCTCCAACACTGCATGAAAGTATTGTGCTGTTTCTGCATGAGTTTCATGGTGTTGCTATTACTTAACATCAGTAAAATGTACATTGCTTCAGTTACCCAGGGTTTTTTTCACTCCCCAGTAAATAAATAAAACTTGTGTGGGGACTTGCTTGCCTTTTGTGGGAACTGTTACTGACCTGAGCTGCAGAGTTTTTGTACAGAAATACACATATTAAGTTGAACCCTGTGGTATTTCAGCAGCACAGCTGAGTCTGGGGGTGCCTGAAGGGTCCTTTTCATGGCCATGAAACCCCATCAGAGCTCCAGAGGAGTTCATTAACTGCTGTGTAATAGCTTGTTGTTCAACTAGTTACTGCAAGTAGTGTCCTGTGCTGATGGAAATGGCATCTTGTTTGGCTCAGGAGCCCAATAACTAACAAATCACTGCTGGTGTCTGAGTTTGGGCTGACTGAATGAAGTGCAATTCAGGTAACACCAAGGCACATGGCTAAGTTCAGGTATTGCACATTAATCTCATTTAATCTCAAAGCTCCTTTGACATTATAAATTTAGGAATAATTATATAATAATTTATAAACTAACTTAAAAAAATATGAGAAATTCTTGTATTTTAGTAGAAAATCTGTTTCTCTTACTAGGATTTTTTAATTTAGTTATAACTGTAATAGAAGCTATTAGGATTAATCTTAAAATTTGTGTAAAAGTGCTTTTACAATAATAGCACCTACTTTTATGCATTTTTATTGAAACCTTCCTTTGCTAATGCTTACCTGAAATGTGTTTGGTGCCAAATAGAAATTATATGAACTAACTGGATGGGTCTGAGCATTATAAAACACTGAATTTTTTTTTTTTTAAATAACCTTAGTCTGAAACACTGCTGTTTTCCACATATGCTAGAGATTTGTGATGCATTAAGAAAGGGGAGAAATTGCATCTGAATAAATGGAATGCTTCTACTGTGTGTGGCAAACAGTTCAGGAGCCAACTCGGTGTAGTTTATGGACACTGAAAGTACTGTTTGACCAATGGAGTTTTTAAAGAATCGAGTCACCATTTCTTTTACTCTGAAGGTTGCATCAAGTTGTACTCTTCATTTAATTTTTTCAGAATTCGTTCTTTAATATGAAAACATAATTTGAGCCGCAGTGGCACATTTTTCCTAGGATTGAGCATGTGTTTTAAGGGGATTATTTCTTCCAAGACGCACATCTTTATTTAGACTTTCAAGAGAGTTCTTGTGGCCCATAAGCATGAATACATTTGAAAATAATTATATCATTCAGCATTTTCTTTTTAAGCTTCAGTTTTCTTTATGAAATGGAGCAGCTCAGTTATGCAAGATGCACAAGAATCTGTAGCTGATTGTAGAATTATGATAATTTCCAATTCTAATTATGGGCTTCTTTTCTCATTCACATAAAATTACTGCAGTTTTAGGACTGCAGTTCTGTAAAAATCTTGCATTATAAGGTCTTTGTAGTACTTGAATTTAAAATACAACTGGTTGTCTCTATTTGTCATCCTCAGAGTACATTTTGTCCTGTTCATGTTTCAGTTCTATGTACTAATTTTGTTTTGTTTCAAGCAAACTCATTTTTATAACAGACACATTAGGTAATGACTACATATCTAGTTTGTTTCAGTTTTAATTTTTTATCTTTATTTCTGCATGAAAAAGAAATCCAGTTGAATTTAGGTGTGGAAATACTTTGAGCTTCATTCAATTGAACGTTTGCTTGATATTTTTCTTATAAAAATTAACAGTACCAGATTTCACTGATCTCTCATTGACAATAATTTCATTTTTATGCTTTTATTTATACTTAATGTTTACATTTTAGTAGTGCTTTTACATGTGGATGAACCATGGCAATGGTAGAAATGTACAGTTCACCAATTTAACTGCTTTTTGAGTGAGAACATTAATTACTTTCATAATAATTCCATTTGTATTCTAAAGATTTTTTGAAATACTTTCTTTTACTCTGTATGAATTGTATGCTATGCTTTGCTTACTGTCTAATGTGACCAAGAATATAAGCTAAAGGGAGAAAAATAAACTCACAGCTGTCTCTGAGACATGAGAGTACAGCATTACATTTTAACATTAAAAACAAACTTGACAGCTTTGCCAGAGAGTTTGGTTTTTCAGTGTTGGAAGATGCTGCTTCTAAAAGACAAAATAAGCTTGCTTTTCTTCCTCTGCATTTCTGTCGTGTGGGATTTTCCCCTTCATTTTAATTGGCTAATCTATATTCACTACTGAGGAAAAGTTCAATACTTTCCTAGAATTTGGATTTTTGAGAGCTTGAAGTTTAGTGACTCCTGCATTGCAATGTGATTTGCTGCCTGGGTTTGGAATTAAGGAGTTGCAGTGTAAGCGTTTCGTGGAGTTGAGTTAGACATCTAAGGAGAAAGGACATCCAAGAATGTAATTATTGCAAAAATTCTGAAAAGCTAATAGTATATATTACTAATTCTTGGAAGTGTGTGCATACATTGTCTGCATAATGCAAAGCCATGAGTGCTCAGTGCCTGTTTGAAAAATAGCCTGGTGGGTCAGAAATTGGTTGGGTTTTATATAGATTGTAAAGTGTGTAAAAGGCATTCATTGTGCAGAGTTCTTGGAATGTTTAATTTGTAGTACTTGAGATCTATGAAGTTGACATGTTCATCTGAATTTTCAGTATCAGTATAGGTTAAATGCAATTACTGACCACATAGATATTTTTGTATTTTGTAATCTCTGTCATCTGCATGAAAATGTTTTGATAGTATTTGTCTATTGCAGGGTTTGAGAAACAAACCAAAGAAAACAGGACATGTGAAACCAGACCTCATAGATGTTGATCTTGTAAGAGGTACGTTCTGAGCTAAAAAAAAGCTGAATTTCTCAGTATTAAAATAACACCCATCCTGTGTCTTATAACAAGAGTGGATTAGTAGGTTTAAAATAACCCCAAATGAAACAAAGCACAGGCAACCCTACTTAACTCTTCCGTAAAGCAGATGGATAGAAAATAGTTACATTATGACATCAAGATTAAATTGAAAGCTTAAGAATTTAATTTAAATTTTGTTGTATAGATTTAGATTTTGGGGAAAAAAAGAAATTTGTGTATTATTACTTATCATTTTAGAGTTATTAGTTTAGAAGTCTCCTATTGCCATGCATTTATTCTTCTTTCAAATCTCCGGACATGTAAGAGAAGGTTATGTTGAAGTTTCTAGAGAACAAAAAGTGCATAGGCCTTGATTGTTTCTTGCCTGTTTTAAATAACAAAACAGCAACAGAGGGACAGACGATACAAGACTTTTAGAACACTCTTTATTTGGTCTTAATTTATTCTTATCTGTATGTAATTTCCTTCATGCCTCATGAAGACTAGGGAAAACATTATTTAGTGTTTCTATCCAGCAGCCAGCACAGTCTCTTGCATCAATTCCAGAAAGCCAGGTAGTGCTCTTTGGGCACCCTCTGGCCTCCAGAGACCTGCTCCCCCCCCTTTGTCCCTGGGGCCTGCCCCCCTTTGTCCCTGGGGCCTGCCCCCCTTTGTCCCTGGAGCATCTCCCCCACGGGGCTCTGTCCTTGCCAGGACTCACTGACTGTGCTGCTCTCACTGGGGCTGCCACACCAGGGACACACAGTTACTCCCAGGCTCTGGCACTGGCTGCTGGCACTCAGCCCCATGTGGGTGTCCTTGGACACAGAGCACATGGCCCCTGGCCCAGGAGAGTCCAGGGAGTTTAAGGAGAAGTCAGCCCAGGCTGTGCTGAGCAGCCCTGTGGCATGGCCAGACAAACAGTGCACGGGCCAGTGGCTGTTTGTGTGACCAGTCCTTTTTATCCCCTTACACCTCAATTTCACAGCACTTGTTTCTCCCTAAATTGCCGAAACCCTTTTCTTTCTCCCACCCCTGGATTCTTCCCTAAATGCCCTATAAGTCCTGTGCCATCTGAGCTCCTTTTCCCTGGCATCCCGCAGTGAGTCCCACTCCTCAGGCAGCATCCCATCCCTTTCCTCTGAAGGATGACCTGGAAGTTGCTCCCAGCAGTGCCTGGTGAGGGCTCACACCTGGACACGTGGGGTCAATGGCTTTTCTGGGACAGCCCTGGGAGGGGCCTGCTCATGGTGTTCATTCCATGGTTTAGATTCCCTGCTTTTCTGCCTCTGTCCTGCTCTGGCCTCATGGAGATGGGCCTGAAATGATGGGCTGATGGTTCCAGTGATGGGTCTGTGAGGAGAAACCTGGAAGGATTCTGCGAAGTATTATTTGCCCCCTCCAATTGTCTTTGAACTCTCCTGTGATTGTGCAGATAAGCTTTTCTCTCATCACCTAAAGGGATAATTTCTTAAAAATGTGAATGTGAGAGAAAGAAACAAAATCAAGTAACATTTGAACTTAACAAGAAAGTAAGAAACAGTGTTAGACCTTTTCAGTGCAGTGATGTACGTGAACAGCTTTTAAATGACTGCATGGATGTCTGAGTTGGCATTGAAGTAGTTTCAGAGCTGGCAGTGTTTACCTGTGCAGCACAGAGCTCACTAATGCCAGTGCTGCTTGTAAATGAGATGGGGATGGTGTAGCAGCATGCAATAGTTACCCTTTCAGTCAATAACTTTGCATAATTTAAGTCACATTCCCATTAAGTAAATTTTACAGTTTTCTGTCTGGGAAAATAAACAAATGGAGAGATATGGGAGAGAGAGGACATTTGAATGAGAGAGATAAATGGTATAGAAGGAGACACAAAGCTAAATTTTTCTTTGGGTGGCTTCCCTGCTCCTAGGACTAGTCCTCAGTTGGACAGATTCATTTCAGTGCTTCCCAACCTCATTTCATTTTCCTGAATGACATGGCTGGTGCAATTTACAGATGTGGATATTTTAGATCCCTTTTCTGTGTTGGGAAAGGACTCTGCTGTGCCTGCACGAGTGTGTAGGGTTTTCATGAGACTTGTTGCTTCATATCAAGTTTCTGATGCCTCTATGAAACAGAATAATTTTTAATAATTCATTTTAGAATAATTTTGACATGGTAAATATTTTTATTCAAACATTCTGAAATACAGGTATTTGTAGAAGTTCCTGATGATGGCAGTCAAGAGGACACCAACAATTTATGCCATATATGGATTGAGGAAATAGTTAATTAAAGGAGCAATCATTAAGTGCAATTATTTGAATAAATCTTGTGCTTCCACCATTTTAGTATCTTAACTGAAATCTTAACTATTCTGCTGTTGAACAACTGAAGTTTCTATTAACTGGAAAGATGAAATAAATCCAAATTTCTTTTCTTGTTTTTAAAGGATCTGCTTTTGCTAAAGCAAAACCTGAAAGTCCTTGGACATCTTTGACCCGCAAAGGAATCGTGAGAGTTGTTTTCTTTCCGTTCTTCTACAGGTGGTGGCTACAAGTGACATCAAGGGTCATTTTTTTCTGGCTGCTTGTTCTTTACCTTCTCCAAGGTAGAGTTGGATTTCAGCATCAGCTTCGACTGAATGCCTTATTTTAACCATATGGAAGCTGAATGTGCTGCTTGGTTCACTTCATGCTGTTAAGGTCTATTCCAGTATTTTCAGAAAATATTGGAATGACACAGTCCCAAGCATATGTCTCTTGGTTAACATTTCTTTTACATATATAAAGGATATATAATGAAAAATTTAACACTCTCCTCACAGGCTTTCTTCAGCATTTGGCATACGTTAGTTTGTCACATCTGAATATAATTTAGGTTTTCAGGACTCTCTGATTCAGTTCAGGACAGCTGTTAACAAGCAGAAGTCACTTCACAGCTTTTGAGATATTCGGTATTGAGTTCTAGCAATCTGACTTTAATGTGAGTCTCTTAATTATTTGTGATACAGAAGAGAAAAATTAGAAAGGGAAGAATGTAATGGAGTGAGTCAGTATCTATCAGTATGAAAGTCATCAAAAGAATAAGTGTTTCAGAAGTTTGTACAACAGATATTGAACAGAAGGTTAATGAAAGTTGGGAGCAATATAAGTACCCCGAGAAGCTAAATGACTAACAATTTTTCCACTGAAATCCAATTAACATGCAATATTACTTTTTCAAATTCACCATCTGTCGTCTCAGTTGTGAATCCTTATATCATTTGAAAGTTTTAATTAGAACAATATATGGAGTTTTAAAAAAAGGCAGTACCTCTTGTGTGGTGATGTTATTAGCAGGTATAAAATTAATCTCACCATGCCAGTGCCCCAAGACCTGCAGTACTGACAAATACTCATGTAGCTTTCTATCAAAAGTTCTTCTTATCCCCATTTCTGAGACAGATTCCTGGTTTGTCTGTGCTATGGTAAGAGATTCCATAGTGCTAATAATTTTAATCTTGTTTATAGTTACATAGTAGTAAAATATGTAAGTTGTGGTTGGTTTGTTACCATGGGTGTCTTATTCTGAGAAACACCATTGCAGTAATTTTTTAATATTCCTATTTGTAAATTTATTCTTTTAAAATATACTCACACTTAATTTGTGGTGCCTTCATAAGAACCTTAAAGCAGAAAATTAGTGAGACAATGCAGATTCTGAGTGCAAGCACGTTTTTGGGACATGAATTACAGAGCTTTTTTATAACTAACCTTTTTCCTCTCAGATTTCTTAGGCTTTCTGATTTACTAAGTTATGGTTGGAATGCATAATTTCCCTAATCTATATGGTCTGTAATGTGACAAAGTATTTCTGTGGTTGTGAGTTAACAAATACCAGGAAATAATGAATAGTATTCCATATTACACTATGATCCAACTATTTGAAATCCTTTATATTTAAACTGTGCAGAATTAGCTGCAGACTTTTTGATAGTTTTTGAAAGAAATTAAAATACTTAGAGTAAACACATAAGTGAAATTAAACGTACACATTAACTTATTGGGAACTATTTGAAACAACCCCCCCCAAGCATTTATATAGAAGTTTTGCTTTTATTTTACTCAGAAAGTGTGCTCAGTTATTAATTTTTGTACAGGATTGGTAAGGCAGCACCAAAATTTCAAGAATCTATGATGAAAGCTTAAAAACAAAACATCTCAAATTCCAGTGGCCATATTTCTTCCCTGAATCTGAATTTTGTATTGTAGCTTGGATTTTCTCTCATCATGACAGATTGTCACTGACACTGTTGTAGAATGGTCTGACTATATTTAATTTGTGTGTTTATAATTATATAAAATACTTTAACTGAAGTATTTTTTTATAGATTTGTGAATTACATTACTTGGAATTACTGCTTTAAAATTGATTTGCTTTACCAAGATACTTGCTAGCATTTTTATAAATCCACAGATGAAACTTTTCTTTGGCTGTAGATTTAAACTCCAGATTTTATTAGCATTGGTTTCCTTTAGTGTAAAGTGATTAGCACAATGTGTGATAAGAGACCTACAGAGAAATGTTTTATTTGCAAGGTCACTTAAGGCCAGTGACTTAAGGTAGAAGTAAAGCTTTTTTCTTCTGCTTTCTAGTTATCTAGTATATTGTAATACCTCATTTTAAATTTAAAACATTTTAATATTCTAATGGGAAAATGAAGTGCAAACTTACAGTGTTTATTGTGTATCTAAAGTATAAAACAAGAAACTTTAATAGTGATGTAAATGTTGTTTGTTGTGGTGGGGAGATATATAAATATGTATGTATGCAATTTAAATTTGGTATTAAAAATATTTCCAAACTTTAAATGCTTTAAAAAGAAATGTTTGGTGGTATTTGAAATGTAAGGTTGCTTTCTCTGAGGCAGCTTTTTGTTCAATGTGATATTATTTCATTTGTGTCTGTTTTACAAAATAAACCACTGTGTTTCAGAAAAGTGAAAGCCAGACTAAAACAAGTACATAAAGAAATAATTAAAGTTCTGTTGGAAATCCTGTTCCAACCAATTCTACCTAGTTATTGGTAGGAGCAGTTCTTGGATAACCTGAACTAGAATGTATTGACACACTACAGAAACAAATTCTTGGATTTCCCTCCCATCTTAGGGTCAGGAGATTGGTGATGTTTTTCTAAATCTGTGTGAAACATTGTGGTATGAATCTGCAGATTTTTGTTTTCTGGGAGATGATTTCTTCTAGACAGCTCTACTTTACTTAATGTTTTTTAAGTGGCAGTAGTGAATTTTAAAATTACTTCATGTAGGCCTACTACTTCAAATAATTTCATAGGGATCTGTGGAGCTCTGTGTTCTCAGAAGTATATGTTTATCCAAATTGTATGATAGGGACCAAAATCAGCTCCTTCTTTACATTTTATACCTCATGGAGCTAATTCTATGTGTGAGGAACTCAGATAAGCTTATATAGAAAGAGATAACATTATCATTTCTATCTGTAGCTATTTTTATTGGTTTTTAGTAAGTTGGATTTCTCACTGATGTGTGCAGTCTTTGAGAAATTTTATACAGCAAAAATGTAGTTCATCTATAGTAATAAAGGATACTCCCATGCAAAGCTTCTGTGCTTTAATTTAGGAAAAAGATAGAGGAGAAATTAGAAACAGTTTTTCCACAATCAAAAATAGTTCTGCTGTTTTGTATGTTCATCATATTACTGGTTACCTTGCTGAAGCTTAGTTCATGAAAAACACAAACCTCTTTTTAGGGGAGAACTTCACATCCAGGTATCTGCTGTGTTCGGTGTGGCTTCATGGGATTTATTTTAGATGCTTGAATGTGGCACATAGCTTTTTAAGTGGCTGCATTTTTTTCAGTCGATTTCAGTAGAGGACTGGTGACAGCTATCTTGTATTTCTTGTGCTAGAAATAGGTCTAAATTATGGGACTTTCACTTCTCAGTAGGACACGAACAAAACCAAGTTCTCATGGGATGTGCGGATTGTTAGGCACAGAGAATTATTTCCCAGTTCTGTTTCTGAATTGTTTCTTGGAGTTTTCTATGGATGTTTTTGTTTCTTTTTTTTTTTTTCCTTGACAGCTTCTCTCAGCTGAGTTACACATCACAGCTCTTCAAGCCAGAGCAACAAGGACATAGAAAAAGCAGAGAGGAGAGGGGTTGCCTCTTCCACCTGCCTCATGCCTGGTGGATGTGTTCAGATGTTTCTGAGTGTTTGGGCTCTGGTACAGGAGCAAGAATAACTGCCTGGGTGTTGGCTGTATATGAAAAGTGGTTTTAGAATTACAAAACTAACAGTTAGCCATGGAACTGGAAGCTGCCCTTTTTCCAACCACAAGTGCTGGTTGGAGTCCTGGCCACTTCAGCTGAAGTACCCCATAGTTTACATGGTTTGTCTTTTGATCTTTCTTCACTGCTAAAAAATATGCACACAACTATATAGAGAACATTTAGAGGGTTGTACCTACACATGGCTGCCTGTCCATATGGGCAGTTTTGTCCCATGACTGGGACATGGAATTTAAAATGCATTCTGCTGTGTAAGGAGTTTCTAGTCTCAAGTCTCATCAAACCCACTGGATTGTGCTTTATCATAACACATGATACAGAATTAAATATATTTGGGCTGCTTCAAGAATGATATTTACTTGTTGGTTTTGTCTCCCACTGACGTTTCACCATAGCTAATGTGGTTTCATGACAGAGATTTCCAAATGTTTTTCTCCCCCTTATTTCTTTCAGCCACCTTTTTTTTGAGGAATACCTATAATATCACAAGTATGAAAGAAAAGATGGGTATTAAGGGAGTAGTCACCTCTTTAGACCTTTACGACTGCTGGTTTTCAGCAATAATAATTTTGTTCTCTCAGAATTACATGAGTTGGCTTAAAATGCAGGTAAAGGCCTACATCTGACTGGTTTGTTTTTGACAAAAGCCATTTCGGACATTAAACTCAACTTAATTTCCTTTCTTTTCCAGTTGCTGCTGTAGTGCTATTTTATACAGCCCAAAGCCCACATAATATACCTCTGACTGAAGTCATTGGGCCAATATGGCTCATGTTGCTGCTTGGGACTGTGCACTGTCAGATTGTTTCAACACGAACTCCTAAGCCACCTCCCAGCACTGGGGGTAAAAGAAGAAGGTACATTCTGTACATTTATCATTTAGGATTGTTAACCTATGGTAGAGAATGTGCATGGAAAAAAAGTAGGGGTTTACAGTCTGTGCTTTGCTAGAGATGAGAAATTGGTGCTCTGTTTTCACTTGACACTTAAAAATTATGCTTAATTGGTGCTCTTTAACTTTTATGCACTAATTTATGCATAGTTTTATTTAAATTTTTATGCATTAAATCTGACATGTTGTCTCAAAACAGTTATCTGAATAATGGTGGAGTGACAGTGTTTATATTACTGCAAATTTAGTTTTATAACTCTGGTTAGTAATTTGTGGAAAGTATATGTGAAAAGAGATGCTCTTGGAAGTGTAGCATTTAAGTCTTCCAAGCACTCCACAGACTGGTTTGCTACAGTGAATTGTCCCATTCAAATGGGAAACACTGTAGCAGTAAATTTTGTAGGTCTAAGCTTCTGATGATGAAATTAAATGTGTTTTGTTTTTAAGTATTACAGTAATGAATGTATCATGACTTTTTTTTATTAAATGGCATTTAAATTGATATGACAAAGCTTTAGCAAAATACTTTGAAATCTTGCTTGTTTTTGCATGCTTAAACTGCTGAACACGTTGTAGAACTAGCAGATTGCACTTACAAAACTACCTTCCCATTTTAATCTCTTCTGATGAAGGAAATTAAGGAAAGCAGCACATTTGGAAGTTCATAGGGAAGGAGATGGCTCTAGTACCACAGATAACACACAGGAGGGAACAGTGCAGAGCTACGGTACAAGCACCTCTTGCAGTATTGGCGCTGTCTTCAGAGATATCTGGCATGCTGCTTTCTTTTTATCAGGGTTTGTATTTATTCAAGGCTACATATGTGTTAAAGATGCACTATCCCTTTTCTAATTAAGTAAATATTGATGTAATGATTAAACTTCTGTTGATCTAGTTTTGGCTCTTAATAGCAAACTCATTGGAGTATTTGAAAATGGACTAATGTGTTGTTTCTTGACTTTTGCAAATGCTGATGCAATAATTTTGAAAAAAATATTGAATTGTGGTAGAATAATTTGTGTTGGAAAGGATCTTAAAGATCACCTAGGTCTCCCCACTTTGGTGTAGGTAGGGACAACTTCCACTAGACCAGGTTGCTCAAAGCCCCGTCTACTGTGGACTTGAACATTTCCAGGGATGAGGCAGCCACATCTCTGGGCAACCTGTTCCACTGTCTCACCTCCCTCACAGTTAATAATTTCTAATTCTGATAATCAAACCTGCCATGTTTTCTGAAGGAAAAGCCTTCAGGATGCAAATAAAAACAGCGTTTGGTTTACAAAATCACTGACGATACATTTTGTAAAGGTTGTTATGCATGCAACATTTTGAGTGCTATGTATCAGCATTTATTAATAATTGAAAATAAACTGAAGTAGTACTAAATTGAGAAAAGGGATAATGCAGTTTCTTACATTGATGTTTTGTTGTGCATGCTGCATTGTAAATACAGCAACACTAACATGTCTGTCATACCCATGATATGTGCTCTCAGCCACTGGTAAAACTGATGCTGCATTCTGGGAGTATCTACTTGAAACCTTGGACAAGTTTAAAAATGGTTTAAAAAGGTTGTAAGAGGAGAGTTTATTTGACTTTTTCCTGTGTAGGTTAGGCTCTCTTTGATAAACTATGGGTCATAGTGATAGGCACCAGGGCTGTTCTTTAGGCCTGTGGGCATTACTGTCTGGTTTGTTTTAAGAGTAATCTTGTAAACTTTTGAATGTGTTGTTTTCCCTTCATTGAAGGTACTGATTTGCAATAAGAGTGTTGGAAGACATTTTTTCTCCCTTGCCTTTCCTGCTGTTGTGCTCAGAGTATTTTCAGTTGAGGAAGGCTATGTGGAACTTACCCTAAAGTCTTGTTTAAACAATTTAATGAGAGGTAGTGTGTGTATATTTATAGATGTTAAGCCTCCATGATGACTACTTAGTGTATGCAGTATCTTCAAAGGAAAAAGAGCACAGAGTAACTGAGAATGCTGTTAACAGCCCTTAGGCCTTTGTTACCCCTTCAAGGCAGAGTTGTTTGTCTAGAGCCATACAGACTGGTCCACATGAAAAACAATGTTTTTTTCCCAGGGGAACATGCAGTTCAGTTTCTTAATGTAATTTTTTTCATGGTAGTGCAAACAGTTTTGTCAGCACAATGGGAGTGGGGCTGGGAATGAGGAAGCAAGAGCACAGTGTGGAGTACATTGACTACTTGGTGATGTTGCTGAAAGAAAATCTTACGAAATCTCAGTGCAAGGAAACTTCACAGCTACACCTGTCCTGTTTCTTAAGACATATTTGGAAGCTCTTTAGATAAGCGCAATAGAATGTCTTGTACAGAGTGTCTCATGAGTGTTTATTTTCAACAGTTTTTCACTAATGTTAAGGTTTGACATAATATTTTCTGGAATTTTAAGTATAGGTCATAAATACATGAATATCAAATGAACCTCAGAAATGTTGTTTGTGTTGGGGCAGAACTCTGTGTACCTACACCATTTGCCTGTGCTCAGATCATTGGTAAACTGTGTATTCAGTAAATAACCTTTGGCTTGGCAGAAATCAGTCTGACTTACAGATTGTAATTCTAAACTTTAATCTAGCACGGGACAATTTAGAAAATACTATTGATAAGTTTTACTCAAAAAGAGGGCAGTATCCAAGCAGGTGATACTGAATGCAGTACTGGTTTGGAACTTTGCATGTGTCATTACTCCAGTGGAAATCTTGTAACTTCTCTAAAAGTTTTACAGATGGAACAGAGAGGAGAGTTTTTGTGATCCACCCCAATGAAAATACATTAAAATAATACTTGAGAGTGAAAATCCAGTCTTCAGAAACTTTATGTGACTTTTTCTTAGTATTTTCTCTGGCTAATCCATAATAAGATTGTGAGTCATTCTTGATTTAGCTTTGGTGTATATTCAAGCCTATTAAGACATTGTATTTAATACTGATTTTTTTTTTCCTGTAAATACTTTTAGTTTTAGCCTAAATTGCAAAAGTTGATTAAGGATGTATATATCGCAATTTTAGAAAACCATACATTTTTGTCAGCCAGGGATATGCTGTTTGTGTTTTTTACTGTGGGTTTTTTTTGGTTTGTTTTTTTTTCAAACACATGCACAAAAGCCTAACTTTAGGCACAAATGGATGTTTTTCTGGCTTGAGGCTTACGCTTAAATTTAGGGAGTCTTACAAAAAAATAACTTTGGTTTCTCTGTTAGAAGCAAATAAAGACTTCACTCAATCTCCCTGGTATTCAGAATGAGCCTTAGTTGATACCAGACAAGAAGATTTGGTCTTAAAATTTTAGCACTCAAACATTGCTTGAGTAGTGAAATCCCATCTGAAGAACTTGTGCATACATGCATATGTTCTTCTTTCTCTTATCTGTCCCTATTCAGCTGTTTGAGGCTACTTCTTCTAGCTTTCAAGTTTCATATAAAATGTATAAAAACTTCTGAAATCAGACTTGGAAGAGTTGTCCCATTAATTCACTCATACAGTTTAGTAACTTGTGGAGGAATCATCTCTGACTGGATGGTTGTGTATGATGAGAACTGCATTTACTTCTGGACTGTCAGAAAGAAATTTTTAAAAAGTGCTGGAGAAGTATCTAATGAATTAGATTGACTTATCGGTATCCCTCCTTATTGCAGATAATTGAATATTAGTGCTACTTTTTCAGTACTCACAACTGACCTTACTTATTATTCTGCAATGAGTTGCCACTGAGAGGCAGTTCCTTCACTTTAAAAAGAAATATCAGTGTTAACTCTTTTCCTAGTTAGGGTCACAAAATGAAATTAAAGATGGGAAAGGAAGATGAGACACCCTAGTAACATTGTCTCTTCTCTGGATCATTTTGTCTGTATCCCTTTAGTCCATTTTCTCTTCATGCTATTATTTTGTGAGCTGAAATGGTCCTTTTTGGATTTTTTTTTCTATTTTATCCAGCTGTTCCTAGCAATTTTTTTTTTGTGTTCGGGACTCCCCTTTATATGTGGGATACCTTATCTTGGAAGGAATGTGAGGCGACTCTCAGAATTCTCCCAATTTGTTTGATGTACATATTAAATAGGAATTTAATCTTCTGCTGTGTAATCCAAGCCCTCAAAGAATGCCTCAGTCCTTAAAGAGAGAGGCAGTGCATATTCCCTCACAGGAGCACAAGATGAATTAAATTAAACTGACCTATGCCCAGTGTTCTATTTGTAATAATAAAAAAAAAAATTCAGAAGCCTTATTTAGAGCACTTTCCTCTTGTCTTCTCTCCCCCCTTTTCCCACCAAACATTCTGAGAATCTAAAAAACAAAATTTAAGTTACTTTGACAAGCTTAAGAGAAGGCTAAAAGTCCCTGTCAGTAAAGTAGCTGGTTGCTATTCCCCTTCATTCCTTCATCCTCTGCACTTTCTAGTTTGGGAGTATAATCATCCAAATGTTGATTTGAGAGAACCTTCTTGCATCAGATAGTCTTGCTGGTACATCTATTCTCTGGGAAAGGGCCTTGTTTCTAGAGGATGTTATGGGTGGCTCTTTACCACTGTAAGTGGTCCTAAGATTTTATCATTTAAAAAGCAGCTTAATTGGTGTGTTTGTAAGAGATATTGAAAAGTGTTGCTGGATGTTACTGGATAATAAAAAAAAGAGTAAGCAGAACGCCAAATACCAATGTACAAAACCTACAAAAAACAACACCAAATATAATTGTACAGAGTACTAAACAGCATGTTTGTTTGCAGCTTCAGGAAATTGCATGCTTGCTTTGTATTAATTATTATTAAAGCAACTTTTAGCATACCTCTTTTATTTGTTAAGATAGAGAAGAGGGGTTTCTCTTCCCTTTTGAGGCTTTTGGTTCTTCTATTGCCAAAGCTGCTGTGAAGTTTTAGTTTTAAAACAGGTTTCCTTTTCTGTTCTTCAGTAGCTAGTGCTACACATTTCTTTCAAACACTGAGAGCTTATTTTATAACAATTTTAGGAGAGGATAATGGGTATTGTTTAGAAGATTAAATAGTTACAAATATGGCATCAAAATAATAAGTTAATATTGTTAGTTGGCGGACATCTTAGTACAGCCAAAACTTTGGCTGAGAGGAATAAGCAGGGTTTAGACTGGGAAATAATTAAGAGAATAATACATGTATTTGTTTTAAATCTAGATCTAAGAAAGCAAAAAACTCAATAGATAAATCCACTGAAACTGATAATGGCTACGTGTCCCTTGATGGGAAAAAGCCAGGTAGAGGCAGTGAAGAATGTGTGCAGGGCCATGAGCGCCGCTGTGAAGTGATCAGGCCAGAGGAGACTGGGTGGAGCCCTTCCACAGTGAGAGACGCCTTGGGCAACCACAGTCACCACAAAGTAAGTGTGTTTGTTGCTTTTTGAGATGCCTTTGATGCACTTTATCTACTTGATTCTTAAAAATAGTTTAAAAATGAAATTAGGCTTAGGTTTCTGGAGCTAAAAATTACAGTGAGTTGTCTTATTTTATCATATTCCCAGCCTTTTCTTGTAGGAGGAACCTTAATGGTGTTTAAACATTCTTTGATATTCTGTATTTCAATGCACAAATCTGTGTGCTGTGCTTTATCTGTGGGTATTTCCTGAGCAAGTAAACATTCTGTACCCTCTCTGATGATAGTCTGAGCATCTATGGTCTGTCTCTGTGATAGAATGAAACAGATTTTGGATTACTGACAATTTGTAATTTTAAGATCATTGTGAGCATTTATTTGCCTGTGACCCATATTCCTTCCACTTTCTTCCTATTTTTAATTTTTTAAAAATTATCTATTTGAAGGATGAGGAAAGCAGGATTTCCCTCTAAGTGAAACAAGCAGGACTCTCTATAGTGAGGAACAGGAATGAGAGGGAATAATAAAATCAAAGGAAGTGATCATGAAAGAAAACAGAACTTTTAATTTGTCTGAGTCTTACTATCTCCTGGCTATCCTGTATTCAAAGTAACACACATTAATGACCTCAGTATTAAACATAGAATCTTTAAGCACCTCATCCTTGTGATGGAAATAGGAAGAGATGGTAAATGTTAACTTTGTACTGTATATGTTGATAATTTAATGTTACACTGTTAATTTTGATTGGTTTGGATTTTTTAATTTGCTCTCTTTTCAGATGTAGATATATTTTTTGTAAGCCTATCTTGGCATGTTCAGTTTATGAAAAATTGCATTTAAAATAAGGGCATCATAATCTTTCTTGAGGGTAATGTGAATTAGCACTTCCTTTAAAAAATGTTCATTCTGATATTACAGTTTCTATTCCATAATTCCTGCTCTGCCAGTTACTTGAGAGTCTTGAAAATTCATTAATGTCTGGTGAAACTGAGCACAGATAGCAAAGCTGTAGAAAGAAATTTGATTTCACTAGTTGAGGACAAGATGTAGTAAATATGGCTCTGTGTCCTACTAATGCTGTATTTCTTGCACTCACAGGATACTCACAGGACTGTGACAAATTTGTCAGATGAAGTTTCTAGTGAGGAAGGGCCTGAAACTGGATATTCTTTGCGTCGAAACGTAGAGCGCACTTCTAGTGATTGTACACTTAGGAACAGGAAATCTCACCATTATAAGAAACACTACCCTCTGGAGGTATGTTCATTTCCTTTGCTTCTTGTCCGTAAATTCTTAAAACCACTTACCTTCTTATTGAGTAGGTATATTGAGCAAGCAGCTTGCATTTACTTGGTTGGTAGCTGGAGTTAAACTATGACATTTGCTCAAATGTTGTTTTTTTTTTTTTCCAGATTTGCATTTTAGGAGTCTGTAAATTCGAAGTCATGCTAATGAAGAACAGAGAATTTTTTTTTTTTGCTTTTGTTTAAGACAGTGTTTTGAAATTAAGAGGTCGTAATCTAGTTTCTTTGGGCTTCATCCTATTTTTCAATTTGTTATAAGGAGATTAAAATGTGTTCTGTAGATTTTGCATCAGGTTATGGTAACTGTGGCTGTCTCATGACACCAATTATCTCCTCTGGAAATTTGCTTTGTTACAGAAACCACTAGTAATTGGCAATATGCAAATTTTTAGCATGATGCTACTCCTGTTTCTCTCCATTTAGTGTTTTGGACTCACTCACTTTCTTGTGGAAAAGTCTGATTGACTTGGAGTTTTCATTTCCTTGTGTTTGTTAAACAATAATATAAAATCTTATCATGACATTTTAACAAAATTGTTAATGTATAAAAAATAACAAAATTTTAAGACTTGATGACATTGCAGCTTTTAATAGGGGATTTAATAAATTCCATATTAGCAGAATCCTTAATTATAAGGATTCAGACATTGAAAGAGAATGAGATATCTTATTGTGATTTTGTTTATTTATTCATTATTTTAAAAAAAATTATTCTGTTATGCTAATTCCATAGCTTCACGGATATGGAACACTTTTGAAAGGCTGTATTGCTGTTTTTGCACTAAGGCTGAGCAAAGAAAGCAAAGAGTAAAATCAGCACTGACTTAAGTCCACTGACAGAAGGATTTGATAGGCAGGGTCTCACAAGTAAACTCTCTACTTGATAAAAGAAAACTGTCTTGGAAGGGTTCAGGTATTCCTTGCTGTGATCACAACTGCAATGCCTTGAAGCTGATGCTTTGCATAAAAAACATTTATTAGATGATCTATACTTTGATTAATTTCTCACAGACTTTGGTTAGAAAGATCCAGAATGTTAATCGATCTAAGCATTTAATGCCTTTTGCATGTGTGGTTTGTGATAATGGCATTGTGGGTTTCATGTTACAGAAGATGTCCCTTCACTGTGTACTTGTGCAGCTGTAGTGCTTCACAAGAGGGAGCAGAAAGACACCATTGCAGTTGATATTTTTTGCTTTTCAGCTAAAATATATTTTCTGTTGCACAGAGTGCTTCAAAGCTAGGGAAGACTTTGTAGACGCCTTCAGAAACTAAGGAGACAAGATACAATCCATGTTTATCTGTGGCAGTACTGTTTTACACTTATTCCCTATTCTCTGATCTGACTGATGCAATGAAAGAGGAAGCTTTTCTTCCTTGCTACCAACTCGCCTCCCCCACACCATTACAAAGGAGATGAAACAATAGTTTCGAATCAGTGAAAGCTTTCTTTGTATTAAAAAAATTAAATTAGTGAGGTCAGTGGATATACTCTCAAATTCTGCCCTACATTTTCTTTTATCATTGTGTTTACCTGTCTACTTAATTGTTTGAGCAAGCTTTTTAAAGTGTTCTTACTTTCTTAACTTTCAGCCTCAGTGGTATCCAGAAGTGACTGGCTTCTATAAATATATTTTTTTGCTTTTTTAAAAAAAAGAATACTTCAGACTTTTTCTGCATTGATGTTATCCCTCACTTTGTAAAAGATGAAGAAGGAATTCAGACTAAATTTTTTCTAAACATTTGTTCACAAAATGATGTACGTAAAATACATGAAGCATGATTTTCAGAAAGAATGAAGAATCTTCCTTCAGATAGTAATGCACTGTTAATCACACTAAATTAGTATGTTTGCTGAAACAGTGCTTCATTTTTTTCGGTGTTTAAAAGATCTTGTGTGTTCTCAAGAGAAATTATTAGAAAGAAATAAACTTGGGATTTAGAGGGAATGGAAATTGCCAAAGGATGGCAATGAGTAGGCTGATACAGCTTTTAATACTACACCTGTCTTGCTGAAAATGGATTCCGTTTGTTGCAGGAAGTAGTTTAAATTCTACGTTGTTTATCTGAAGACAACAGTAGATTGTTTCATCTGTATACTTAGGGAGATTTGAATGTCCCAAACTTAAGATTCTCTCTTTATCTAAGAGCTAGGTAAAGTTTGAGTTTATGAAAGCATACTTGTTTGTCAAGTGCAGTTAGTTTAAAATAATTAAAATTTTATGTATAAGTGAGCAGATTACACATGAATTTGGCATTAGCTATATGCACCCCTGCTGATTTTCCTCTCTATACCTGATGCATTACTGTCTTCAAACAAGCTCACTCTGCCTTTGGGAAGCTGTATTGGTAGGAACAATGTGATTTTAGGGGACTTAGAGGGTCCATTCCTGAGATGTTTGAGGTACAGCTGGAGTCTCTGCTTTGATAATTGCTGTTAAATTCTAAACTAATGAGCTCTAAAAATCTGTGAAGTCATTATTTCCTTTTAGTAATGAGTTAGACTTGATTCTTCCTTATGTGACCCCCTCTCTAAAAAGCAGTGGCCATGGACTGTTGCTTTTTGTTACAGTGTCTTAAAATGTGCAACCTCCTAGACACACTTGCAATAAACATCCAAATCTTTCCAACAGGAAGGATAATGGATTGGAACCTAAAAATCCAGATAAACACAGATCCATCAATTTGAACTTTTAACTGCTCTGCCAGAAAATGATGTAGCACAAAAGAGCTGCATTAATTCCCATGTGTGTTTGGGTTTCAGGATACTCCTAAATCAGGTACCAGCTGCAGCTCTCGGTGCTCGAGCTCCAGACAGGACTCTGAGAGTGCAAGGCCAGAGTCAGAAACTGAGGATGTGCTGTGGGAGGACCTCTTGCACTGTGCTGAGTGCCACTCGTCCTGTACCAGCGAGACAGACGTGGAGAGCCCGCAGGTGAACCCCTGTGTCAAGAAAGAATTCAGAGATGACCCATTTCATCAGGTTGGTGTTGGTATCCAGCAATTTTGGATTTTTACACTACACACAAGTTCAGTGCTGTATGTCACAGAAGGCCTGGGAGAAAGGCATATTTTAAATGGAAGTAATAAAGCCAAAGTGATTTGATAGAATTAAAACAAGGAAAACTTGATTCTGCTCTCAGTCATTTGTTTGTCAGCTGAAGAGGGTGTGACAATATATAGAAATAGCCTATAGAATATTTGAATATTTGAATCTTAGTTCTAATTTGGGGCAAATACTGATTGATTTAAGTATCCTCTGTGATAGGTGGTTCTGTTTGGTTGTTTATTTTTCTGTTTTGGGCTTTTCTTTTCCTTTTTTGTTTTGTTAAATTTTTTGTTGTTTGGGTTTTGGTGGGTTTCCCCCTTTTTTTTTTTTCTCTAGTGGAATTGCTTTTTATGAGCACTTATCAGACATCTTTCTGTTTGCTTTTTAAAAAATGTATATATAAGAAAAGCAAACAGAAGGATAACATAGGCTTTATGTATATGTGTATATATATGATATAATGAGTGTATTAGATATGTCTAAATTCTATTTGGTTATAATTTTTTTTAACCTTGAAGTTAATAATATCAGTTTGGATTCCATGCAGTCTTTTCTTTTTTTTTATTTTTAGTTCTTCCTGCTTGTATTCTATAATAAACGAAGCCTTGGAGTTGTGGGTTGAATTACAGTACATATATTGTCTTAGGGATTTATACTGATTTGAGAGAATTTTTCTATTTGATTGCAGATTGTGAATTTTTGAGGTTTCAACTCCTGGTGTTGATACTCCCTCTAGAGGGAGAGCTTGGAAAACTGTGGTTAAGAAAAACCAGCAACAAATATTTGCACTATTTTAATAATATAAAGAATTGTTTCTTCATCCAGTGGAATTAAGAAGGGAGATAATGAGTAGTCAGCAGATTACAAAGATTTCAGATGAATACTAACAAAGCAAGTGATAAAATGAAAATAAAGCTTTACTTTTAATGAGTGATAATTAAAATCTAAAAATAATAGCTTGCCCTTGCCCCTGCCAGCACCACCACTTCCAGCAGTGTGATGGTGCCAAGTGACAAAACTAAAAAGCAATTTTAATCTCCTGAATGGGAGAGGAGGGAGACAGGGCTGAGGAAAATCAAGAAATGGCCACAGCAGTACGTATCACCTCAACATTTTTCCATATCTGTTAGTTCTCACTTGGCTCTGTGGTTTGAGAAAAAGGTCCCTGAGCCCTGAGTGCATTCGTAAGATTAACCTGGGGTGGCTTGGCTCTAGGAGCTGCCTGTATTGATTAGATACTTACAGCTCTCTGAGTCTGGCCAGATATAGTTTGCACAGGGGGGTCTTTATACATAACAAGGATTGTGAAATGTGCAAGTGTACAAATATCATTAAGAGCAAATTTTAAAAAAACCTGTTTCCTTTAGGCTTAACCTGAGAAGAGCGCTTTTCAGAATGTTAGGGGTAAACAGATTTAAAAAAAAAAAACATTAAATGTGTCAGAATTAAAAATTACTTGTAAGTAGAACTTCGTTTTCATATTTCTCTCTTCTTTGATATGTTTGATCAAAAAAGAAGCCAATAAATCCTTAATCACATTAATTCATCCCTGTTAGAAAATGGAGTATGAAGAAGGAGAGATTTGTTTCACAGCTATTTCTTGGAAAAGAAGGGAATGATATTAGGAGTAAGCTTGACATATAATAGAAGTAAATGCTATATAGCAACATTTGTGTCAGTCTAAAGTGTTTTGGTTTTGGTTTTTTTTTTTTTTTGTTAGTATATTGCTGACAAAGGCATATTGACATTAAAACATATTTTTATTTCTGATGGACAATATTCTTTCTTTCCCAGAGTCATTTGCCTTGGATCCACAGTTTGAATCCAGGACTAGAAAAAATAAGTGCAATTGTATGGGAGGGTAATGACTGCAAGAAGGCAGATATGTCTGTACTTGAAATCAGCGGTATGATAATGAACAGAGTGAGTATTTCTTTTATTTTATGCAAATATTGTATTTAGAAGTGTAAGCACTACCATTATCGCTACCAGGCTTGGTTTATGGTTGGTTGGTTGTTTTTTTTGTTGGTTATGAGTTTTTTAATTTGTTTGTCCTGATGTTTGTGTATTGTTTATGTATCTGTTATTCACATAATTGTTCTATGGCTTACATCACTCTGATTTACTTGTTACTACTAGGTTAAAGAGCTGCCAAATCTTAAGTGTTGGGACAACAAAAGGTGTTTGCATTGTTAGGTGCTTGCTCAGTAGCCAACTTCAGTTTTATTGATACATATATGAATATGTGAGCTTATCTCCTTGATTTCAATGAGCAAGTAATTTATTGTATTAGGAATATACAGATCTGAGTATCTGAATGCTGAAGTTTGGATTGGAAAAGAAAGCTTTCCTCTTTCGGAAGCAAACCTCTAAGAGGATGAGTGGGATGTTGTCACTAGTCCTCCCTCATTTTTCCTAGTACTTTTCTTCAGGAAACAGTTGTAAATGCATTTAATTGATGTTGTGCTCTTTTTCAATCTAGACAATGTGGGTATTTTGCAGAGTTGCTCATAAAATCAAGCATAGCTGAAGAAAACTCTCACTAGTTCTGACAAGTTGATACTCACTCTCTCCAACTTGTTAAAAGCAACTTATTCACAAACCTGGTTCTGATCTCTGCCTGACTCAGAGACTTTACAGGTTTGGATGCAATACCCAGCAGAGATAAACTCAGCAAGCCATAACCAGCACAGCAGAGCTCCAGTCCTGCCTGCAGTGTAAACACTTTTATTCCACTAAAAAGGATACAACCTAAACAAAACAGAAATAGGAGCAACATACAGGATCTACGCAGCCCAGTCTGATTGGCCCACTTGGCTGGTTCAGCATTCAGTGAATTTTTAAGGAATATGCTCTGGAGTTTAACTGCAGTGTTTTATTGTTGTGTGTTTAAATTATTTGTCTTATTTGGTTCCTGTGCATTATGTGCTCTTTGAGCTTCCTAGTTTTTTAATAGTAAAAGAGTAGATGATTGGTTGAAGTTTTCATACAGTTTACCAGATTATAAAATGATTTTTGTGATAAAATAAAAATGTTAATATTTTGTTTATTGAAATAATGACAAAATCATTCCAAAATTTAATCTATACCTTGTTTTCTTTTCCTTTAGGTCAACAGCTATATACCAGGAATTGGCTATCAGATTTTTGGAAATGTCATATCTTTAATCTTGGGTTTAATGCCCTTTGTCTTTCGACTTTCCCAAGCTAAAGATTTAGAACAACTAGCTGCACATTCTGCCACTGAGCTCTGCATGACTGCATTTGGATCAGATGGAGATGTTCTGGTTCTCTCAATGGTTTTTATCAGTTTCGTGGTCCGGGTGTCTCTAGTGTGGATTTTCTTTTTTCTGCTCTGTGTAGCAGAGAGAACATATAAACAGGTATGAACAGCAAACCAAGAGACTTCATCTAGAGCAAACCAAGGCTTAATGTTTGCACTTTTTGACTTTGTGGATATTTTTAACTTCTTTTCTTCAGCACGCCGTGAGTCACAGATCAGTGATGACAAACACTTTGGTGCGCTTGCAGTGTAGGAGTGACTCAGTTCTAATGGACTGAAGTCTCTGTACCTAAAAGGTTTTTATTGTTGGTGGTTTTTTTTCCTGGAGAGAATTTCTAGGGGAAAACCAGCTCAATGCATTAACCCAGTGCCATATATGTCCCAGTTTATCTCAGGTTTCCATAAGGAGAAGTAGTTTCAGCAAAAGAGCTCTATAAATTTCCAGTGTGTTTAATTCAAAACAATTTATAGAATCATAGAATGGTTTGGGTTGTAAGGAACCTTTAAGATCATCCAGTTCCAGCCCCCAGCCATGGGCAGGGACACCTTCTACCAGACCAGGTTGCTCAGAGCCCCATCCAACCTGGTCTTGAACATTTCCAGGGGTGGGACATTCCAAACAGCTCTCCTATCCCTGGCCAAGGCTGGTTCTGTGGCTGGAGATGGTGAGAGCTGCCCTCTGAAGTTCTACACTGTTGCTTGTTATTGCCACCAACACTTCAGAGAGCAACCTTACTAGTCACAGCATATAAATGGCTACTGGTCTGTAAAAGAAACATTTTTATACTGTCTGTTCTCAAATTATAGTCAAAATACGTGATGTAATACAGTAGAATGGAATTAACCTGCGTCTAATACTGATTTCTGTTGAAAGGAATTCTTGTGGTATAGGTACTTTCTGATTAAATGATTGACAGGTTTGGTTTTGCCCCCCAAATTTTAAAAGCCTATCAGATCTGTTGTCTGAAGTTTGACTAAAAGAACTTAAAGTATGGCTAAATTTTTTAAATCATTGGAATAGGGAGACTTTAAAAATGTTTTAGTGTATTTCTTCTTTTTAATAATATGCTGCACTTATTTCTGGTTTATATTAGCTTATTTAATTTACACTGGTACATTGTACATTACTTGGACATATTTAATGAGGCTTTTTATCTTATTTTTTTAGTACCTCTGAAAATCAATTGACAGTTAAGGTAATTTTATTTTCTGCAGAGGCTACTTTTTGCCAAACTTTTTGGTCATCTAACATCTGCCAGAAGGGCAAGAAAATCAGAGGTACCTCACTTCCGCTTGAAGAAAGTGCAGAACATAAAAATGTGGCTTTCTCTCAGGTCCTATCTAAAGGTAAAATAGTGTGTAGTTTTGCTTTAGTAAGATTTTAACACATTTAATAAATTTATTAACATCTGAAAATACTGTGTGTTTGTTATAAAATATCTCCTATGCTGCTGATGGAAGATTGATGTTGTAGTCTGACTATTTCCTCTTGTACATTTACTATTGGTACATATGCCCCATATATGCTTCGTTTAGTGACTGGGCCAGCAGTGCCTGCAGGCAGACAGAGTTTGAGAAAGTTAATGTGAGGTTTTCACCCTGGATTAAAGCCTGAGTGTGTTCAGAGTTGGAGTCTTGTTTTAGTAATGCCAGCTGAAAAGTTGTGTGAATATGTTGGTTAAAAAGTGATCACTTGTAGTCTAATACAGACAATATGTTATTGTAAGAGTCTCATCAGTTGGTGTCATAACACAAGGAATTTGTAAAGCAAGACAGTTCATGTCTACTTGTGCTGTGTGTGTAGGCCAGGTGAAGCTAGAAATTATGCCCGAGTATCTGTAAGGCATTCTGAAGTCTCCTATCACTAGTTTTTACAAACAGGAAAAGGTTTGTGAAAACATTAAGGAGTTATAGTGTCGATGCTGGAGAGCATGGAAAGCAGGAACTATAAGCAAACAAAATTTAATGTGGTGCTGATAGGGTGAAAGGAGGATAACTTCACTTGGATAATAGAATGTAGTTTGTAGAATTGTAGTTTTGTGTTTTAAATTTCTGCGTATGGAAGCACTGTTGTGGACAGAATGTCTTCCCTTCTTTTCTCACAGCCACTCCTATATATTCCACCTTTTCCTGTGCCACCAAGAACATTTGTATAATAGTGTGGCTAACAAAAAAGTGGTCAGAGGCAGGTGCAGAGGGAACTGACTCAAGTGAGAAATGACCAGTGAAGAACAGTGTGATTCTAAGTAGTTATGCCAGTGCAGATTGGGTGGGGTTTCTCTCACATGTGATATCCTGTATTTTCAGCGTCGAGGTCCTCAGCGCTCAGTGGATGTAATAGTTTCATCTGCCTTCCTGCTGACTATCTCAGTTGTGTTTATCTGTTGTGCACAGGTGAGGAAATGTTACTTGTAGAGAAACAGCCATGACTTAAATAGGTTTTAAAACAGTTTTGAGTGCCTTTTGCATGGTAATTCTAGTCAGTTAGAAGACTCCAGTGAAAAGCCAGTAACATCTGTTACAGCTGTTCAGAATGGAGCTCAATTTTGTATTGTCATTTCATCTGCTTTAGAAAATTTTTCTGTAACAGCAAAAGAATTTGCTTGCAACAAATTAGAGGGCTGGACAATCACCAGTGGTGTGGAGTCTAATGAGGGCAAGGGGTGGATTCTGCACCTGGGACAGTGTGGTTCCTGGGGGTGTCAGGAATTGGCCTGGTGATCCTTGAGTATCCCTGCCAGCTCAGGATATTCTGTCATATCACTGTCATATTTTAACTCTCTGTCCTCCTTCATTTTTCACTGTGGTTTTTGAAACAATTTTTTTTTTCTTCATAACATTTTATATCAAAACACACTTCTGCAATGACAGCTGAGACTGACCTTGATTGGTGTTTTTTGTGAGAAACAGCTTGTTGGCTATATTTGCCTGCCCTCTAGTGGAAAATCTTTTAGTAAGCAAAGCTGTATTTAAAGACTATTTCTACTGCTTAAGATTTGTCTTTGAGCTTCTGTTTCAAATTATAGGGGATCTTCTGAATGGCTTCTGTTCCTATTTTCTTTCCTATTTTTAATTAACTCTATTATGTTGGCCTGGTAGCTAACTATAAGTATTTTATTAAGAATGTAATTTGTATAATAGTTTTTACATGTAAGAGTGATCTTTTTTATCCCATATAGTGCCTTTGCAAGTTTGAACAGGACTTTAAAATGTCTTAGAGTGTATTTTTTTATTTATCTTTTCTCAGACCTCATATCTTTGATATAGTATTGATTTAAAATTATGAGTCAAATTTTATTGGCCTAAAAACCTTCCATATATTTATTACTGGGATATGTTTCTTGAAGTTGTAGAGATACGTAACTATTTTCTTGTATCATAATGCAATTAATATCTCAAATTAAATTTTGATTTCTTTTCTCTTTTTTCAGCTACTTCACATGCACGAGATTTTTCTTGATTGTCACTACAACTGGGAACTCGTAATTTGGTGCATTTCTCTAACTCTTTTTCTCTTAAGATTTGTTACTCTTGGATCTGAAACAAGTAAAAAGTACAGCAATACCTCAATATTACTTACTGAGCAGGTGAGAATTTGTATAGAACTATATTTTTATATCTAAACAGCTTACTCATCTGGTAGCTCTCAGCCTTGTAGATTTATTAAAATAGTTTAGATTAGGGAGTTAATTATGGGGAAGTGAAGCAACTTTGCAACCCCAAGTTCAGTTTCTGAAATAAGTGTTTGACTTAATCCCAACTTCTGTTTAAGTGAGTGGGCTTAGAGGTACCATCTCCTTTGATATAATTCAACATCTAACAGAACAGAAACATAAAAATTAGTTTCTAAATATGGAAAAAAACCCTGGAATCTCAGATGGGTGAGTAAAATATTTGAGAACAACCTTTCCCTCTGTGAAGTGAATTGCTGTTTCCCGTCCAATACCTTAGGACTGCTAGGTTGCATGGATTATATGCAGGCTGTTCTAGACTCTTTTGGAACCTTTTTTTTTCAGTCATCTTTCAAGGTTGGCTTTGGGTCTATGTGTGTTTCATCTCAAGAATGTTCTTGTTGGTGTTTGTACTTCACGCTTCCCTCTCTGTTCTGCCTGACACTGTTGATAGTTTTCTGAGCTAAGCATGTTCAGTTAGTGCTAGGTTGGAAAGAAATCTCCTTATGTTTCACACTGGTGGAAAACAACCTTTTCATGCCAAGGTAAATAGGTGGTTCCAGAAGACTTCACAGGTTTCCTATAGAAAATGTGTTAAAAGTAGAAGAATACAATCTTCCAAATTGTGTGTCCCAAACTCAGGCTGTGAGGCCTGTGATTGATGGTATAAATGACTGTGGGTATATTTTGCTCAATGAGAATTCAGTCTGCCTTTACTAAAGATGATGAGGCTGGACATTGAGAAGCCAGACTGCCCCTCTGCCTTCTCTTGAATGAGGAATTTGGCACCAGTCTGAAACCTCTCAGAGATCCTGAGACTGGAGCTTTGCATGGTTTTGTTGATCCTCAGAGTACAAAAAGTCAAATGTCCCAGTGAAGTTTGTCTGCTGTTTCTGGAATGAAAATGGAGGGAAGTGTTCAGGATAAGGATTGGAAAAAATTGAGGAGAGCAAGGGGAGAGAGATTGTCAAGCCTTTATTTTGCTTACACAGGTTTCTATACTATGCTCTTTCTGGGAGTCAATCTTAGAACATTTTAATCTAGCATGGATATTGAAAGAAACACTTTCTGTATGTCCTCAGAATTTAAATAAGTGTTTTATCATCAGACACTTACCTTTGCATTGAGTGCTGCTTATCCTATTACAAGTCTTTTCCCTCAAAAATGGCTG
Source organism: Petroica traversi (assembly GCA_025920805.1). Lineage (NCBI taxonomy): Eukaryota > Metazoa > Chordata > Aves > Passeriformes > Petroicidae > Petroica > Petroica traversi. Next base: position 4,357,449 of record JAHLSL010000061.1, read on the forward strand.
AGAGCTTTATGAAATGAAAACTCAAATAGAATTCACAGTTTTTTCTTAGAAAATTAGGGTAGGACTCATTTTATATTGGTTTCATTTGCTAGAGCTGTGTACTACAGCATATTTACAGTGTTCTTGAGACAGACTCATGGAAGTCTGACATTTTGGCTTTTCAAGAAAGGTCAAGCCCAAAAATTTGACTGCCATTCACTGTATCTAAAAAAAGCACATCTTATCCAGTGTCCTGGAAAAGTTTCCTTTGATTTGCCTTTGTTATGCAATAGAAAATAAAAAAAAAATAGCCTTTGTCTGATATAGGATATCAAAGATAGGTTGTTTGAGAATGAAAGCTAATGTTTCAAAACTGCTAAAAGGCCAACATAGAGCTAATTTGAACTCTTAACTTTCTCAGAATTAATGACCTAAAAAAGTCTGCATCACAGAAGTATTAAAATCAATATACAGTTCTCCTACAGCAATGAAGATTTAAATAATTTTTCAATATTTCAAGGCACTGGAAAGATTGATTTTCTGCACTCAAGGTGCTCATGAAGTACTAAATTATACTAGAATCTTTTAAAAGAAATTACACTTTAGCAGAATTATGTGTTAGCATTTCATTCTGTTCAATAACTTCTGAGGACTTTAAGACTTGTAAGGCCTGCCCACTAGTATAAAAACCTTCTGGGGATGAATTGTCAGACCTCAGGCAGCTCTTGAAGGAGGAAAAGAAATTATGTAAACCCTGCCTATGCTGGTGGTTTTTCTTGCCTAATTTATAAACCAGACTTTAAAAAGTTGGAGCTATAATAATGTCAAATGTAATTTGTTATATCATAAAGCATTGTATTTTCCTATGGTGCTGAGCAGTACTTGTTCTTGAATAATAAAAAGGAAACAAAAAATTTGCTTGCTTGCAGAAATGTCATTGCAGTTTTGTCATATGGCTGCTGAATAATCATATTGTTGAAATATTAAACGGTTCCAAATTAATTCCTTTAAATTCTGAGTAGGTGGTGATACTTGTGTTTTTCTTTTAAATCAGATAAACTTGTACTTGAAAATGGAGAAAAAGCCTAATAAGAAGGAGGAACTAACACTAGTGAACAATGTTTTAAAGCTTGCTACTAAGTTACTGAAGGTAAGAATTAAAATAGTATTCTTCTGTTATAAAAAAGAAGTAGAAGAGATTGGTTAAAGAGTCACTTGTGTGGCTTCTGCAGGCAGTAGGGTGTGCTTTGGTTTAAATTTGCCCCATACCTCTTTCACAGGGATGCTGCTTGTTCATACACTGTAATGTTGCTGCCTCTGTAGATTGCAAATTATTATTACATCCAGTAAGTTTTAATCTTTAGCTGTGTATTAGCAGTGTGAGAGAAGGTACTTCAGGGTGGACAGAATGACGAATGCTTGAGAAGTAAATGATGCAATTTTATTGTCTGTCGTGAGTGTCAGTATGGTCATGATTTAAGACCTTGTGGCCTCAAGGTCTTAAATCACCACACACTGAATTCTGGTCCCTTTGCTTGTTGATTCCCATGTGCCAGGGAGCAGCCCTTAAAATGAAGCTGCAACTCAGTGTAATTTGGCCAGCCAGTAGCTGAGATGAAAGTATTCCTTCCAGTTAGATGAGTAATTCCCCCTACCAGCACACCTTGAGCACACCTTGTGCTAGTCCCCTCCTCTCTAAAAAGATACACAGCACTTTCTATGAGAGGACAGACAGAGCCAGCAAGGACTCAGAGCTGACAGAGCAACAACTTGAGAGTTGTGCTGCAGCAATGAGGAGAGCCTAAGTCAGTGACTATCTCCTGGTGTCAGAATGAGGGGCTGTAAGGCTTTGAGGACCTGGTTGGGAAGGAAATGAAAGGAAGTATTCTCAGTGCATCAGTGGTCAAAGGACACTGTGGATGCAGAAGGGTTATCTGGATCCAAGGAGAGACTGGTCAAGAATAGACAGAGCCCATCAGACTCAGGGTGTCATCTCATGAGCTGAAGTGTTTTTGTGCTGTGGGAATGTGGATAGGTTGGATGTTGATCAATCCTTGGTCTAAATTGCTTCCTTTTTTTTCATGCTCTTCTTAGTGTTTCAAAAAAAGTGTTCATGTTTTCCTCTTGCCAGAAGGAAAGCCTCAACTCACAGCCTTTTCCAATGGGAAACTTGGCTTTTGTGGCACAAATCCCAGACCCAAGCCATCATTTAGTTACTGTGAGAACATAACCAAAAGTGAGATTTCTAAGCCACCTACTATGAGCTTTAAATAAATTCTTGGTATTTAGTGATCAGTGCAATTACATACTTCATGTCCAGTAGCTAAATGGGCTCAGGAGTTTTTAAATTTGATTTTGGGTAGTTTTGGTCCTTAAACTTTTATTAGGACTAGATTCTGTTGAATATTCTATTTTCTTACTCACAAAATTGGTAATGTGAATCCAAAATCTAAAAACTTTTTCCTTAAAGAATTTCTCTGCTATCCTTCTTAGAATCATGCCTTTTGTATCTTTTGTGTTTTTTGTATTTGCAGCAGAGTTTTATACGTTACTTTAAATGAGTTTATACGTTACTCTAAATGAAAAGGTTGTTCATTCTTACTTCACCTTTTTTGAACGAAGAATCATAGCTTTGAAATTCTTCTTTTTTAAGAAAGGCTTTGTAAGGCCTTTTTCAAGGCCCAGGATGTAATGCAGGAGAGGGATGAAGATGAATTTAAAGCTAGAAAATATAAATGACCAAAGCAGTGATAGTTGGAAGACTTTGTATAATCTACTTTTATATTTTCAAGCTCCTTTTTTCTTCCTTTATTTGACATATTTCTAGGCCAGAAAAGTTTGGGTGACTGTATTCACACACCAATAATTGAAAATTGGTCAAACAGATTCTTTGTTCAAGTTTTGTTGCAGATTAATTTGGGCTAATTTTTTGTTCCTTCCAATAAAAAAGTCAAATATTGGCAGTCTAATGATTATTAGGATCTTTTTTTCCTTTATCATCCTTTTCTGGCTACGTTGGTCAGTTGTTAGACTCCAAATTAATGGAAAAGGAAGGAAATTGCAATAGGAAAGACATTTTTGTTGATTTTCGTTAGTCATGAAGTAGTCTTCTGACTTTATAAAAAAACTTTCTTATTTTTTGTGGTTCTGCTGCTGCTTGTCAGTTCTTTTAACATTGAAGGTGATTTCTGGAAAATTATAAGGAATATAGAGATGGTGGCACCTAGCTCTTTATTTTCTTGGTTTCATGAGCAGATTGGTAGATTCTGTAAATGGGTAGCCTCCAATTTTTTTAAGAGTTATTTAGACAACAGCAGTCAACAGTCAGTTAATGTGATGGCTATTTTCCTGCACATTGTGTTTGATATGCAGAATAATAGGAGAAAGTTTTACTTCACTGGGACCTGAAAGTTTCCTAAATTACCTAATATTGCTCAATGCATATGTGAACAAACCCCCCTTTGTCTCATTTTTGTTTTTTAATGATGCTGTTGTTTTGCCTTATTAGGAACTGGACAGTCCCTTTAGGTTATATGGGCTTACAATGAATCCATTGCTTTATAACATCACCCAAGTTGTCATCCTGTCAGCTGTTTCTGGTGTCATCAGTGACCTGCTTGGATTTAATCTAAAGGTAAATACTTGAGAAGAATCCTTTTTTTCATTATGTTGTTATAGATGGGACACATATTTTAGCATAGTTAATTCTTAACTAGGCTAGCTAGAACATTTATTGTCTGAAAATGGTTACTAACTTATTAAATTAAAGCTATATCTGAAAAATAATGATGTATTTGTCAGAGCAGCCCTTTAAACTTTTTTTATTCATTTTGTGGCCTTCTGTTTTCATTTAGGATACTTAATTGCAAGAGTTCTTGGATGTAAATATGGAGACATTTGTACGCATAAATACAAGACCTTCCTTAACTTTTCTTCATATGCCAGATTTGATATCTCTCTGTAATTCCTCAGTTTGACTCTGTAGCTCTTTAAGGGAGGCAGACAGAGCAGGCAGTCCTTGTCTTGCACTGCAGTGAAGGATTGCAGTAGGAATGGTATTGCTGTGACCAATCCTACAGGGTTGGTTTGTCATTACTGAAGGATTGTCCCCTTAGATCCTTCTCTCTGGTCCACCCTAAACTGCAAACTCTGGAAACTATTTCAAGATTCGAGTTATGAGGTGCAAGCTTGTAGTTGTCACAAAGGCCTTTACTGGCCATTAAGTTTACTTACATCTACTGTCTTTTTCTTGTTAGAAGTAAATGAATGTAAAATCTATTTTGTGTGTCATCAGAATATGTAGCAAATGCAGTAAGAAAAAAAAAAGTGGTGGTATTGCAGTTCTGGTAAACAGAAATAATTTGATGTACTGCTCTAATTTTTCCAGCTCTGGAAGATCAAATCTTGACAGTATAGAAAGAAGATGAAATAACACAGTGTTATAGAAAAGCTCATTGATGGACAAAACTGCCTCACAGCAGCCACTGAATCTGTATTTCAGAAGCTACAACCTCTTCAAGGAAGTCATTTGGAAAACTGAAGTGTTTACATCTGTCTTGTGCAATCTTTGTATTTATTTCATCTTCTCACTGGTTTATGTTTGTTTTAGTTGACACTTATGTTTTCTTTTCAAATTACTTGCTTAGTTTTGTAAAGGTCAGATTTAGGAAGGGTCAAAAACTGTGTGTCTGAGAGTTTGAAATCCTGAAAATCGATTACACTAATTTGCTCTGTCAGTTGTTAAAGCTAAGGCAATGCTGAACATTTTTAGTTACCAGTAACACTATATGGAAATAATTTGATTTTTGATAGTATGGTAAAATTGCTTAGAATATTTCATTTGCACCAGTCATTTATGAGGACAATGTCAATAGATGTTTGGTTGCAATAGAAAAGTGAGACACATTCAAAATATAAAGTACTGACAATACAGTATGACAGGTAGCAAAAATGTTGTATATTACTATTAGAAACAAGTGGGAATTTCTAATATTTTGAGTAATTCCAGGATCTAAACTCATATAGGCTGCAGTTTAAATATCCTGGGATATTAAAAAGGTATTATATAAGAAGTCAACAAGTGTTCTTTGATAACACACTTATTAGAGCAATAATTGTAAATGGTTACCATGCTGTATGATATTTTGATAAAAATTAAATATTGTATTTATTTGAAATACTGAGCTGTTCTGTGCAGCTCCAACTGTGCATGTGCACTTTTTATTGTTACTTTTAATGAGAAACTTTATACATATAAATGTATATTAATTGGGATATATTATGGTGAACTATGGAGCAGTATGTATTATATGTTGAAGTTGAATATTTAAACAAGCAAATTATTTACTGGTGAAAGGAATGCTTTGAATGGCTGAGCAAAAGATAGATAGATGCTCTCCTCTTGTACACTATAGTATATGCCATTCATACCACATTGAAGTTTAAGAACAATTAAACACAAAGAACAAGTTGCTCTGGTGAGCAGCAGAGCTCACCAATCCTGGTATTTGGCAGGTTTTTGTCTTGAAATAATTCCCATTCCTCCCCAGCAGGTGTTATTGCCATGTGCTTTCTGCTGGGGTTTCCAACACCTCTCCCTCTGCCTGCTATCCCTGCCTCCCACAAGGACCAGTCATATTGACTCGTGGTTCTTCAATGTGACAAAAATAATGTGTCCATCCTTGTGGAATCAAGTAACTTGGAACAAACTTTCCTCCTACCAAATAAGTTGGGAGGATCAATGCCACCAGGCACAAGTATTCTTACATTTTATGTTAATAAAATACTCGCTTCATACTGAAAAATGACAAGTAATTGGTGACAAGAGTCTGCACATTGACCTGTGTTTGCTAATCTTCAGAATCTTGAAAGATTGGAATTATTGAATCTTAAACTTATGTGGTATAAAAATATTTTTATATATAAAGCAACACAAACAAGCATTTTGTATTTTATTTGCCTCTGTACTAATGTTTAATAATGACCAAAGTGCATTCTGGTTTTTGGAAGAATGTATTACTGGAGCTTTAAGAACATACTATATTTAGTTTCTCATGTGAAAACTTCAGCTGCCTCTGATCTGTTTCTCCTTTCTCTGTTGTTTGATGTTGGGATTGTTTTTAAAAATTAAGTACATTTTATACACAGTTTTTTCCAAATTATGGTACAGACCTACACAGAACTTAATTTTGCACAAAATATATTAAAAAAAAAAAAAAGAACAGTGGGAGTTCTATGGGTGATAAAAGTTAAGGCTGTTGCTTTTTACAGCCTGTCATTGTTACAAAACCATTCTTTACTCTAGAGTGGAATTATTTTTAGAAATGTGAAATAGTAAATATATGGCTTTCATTACTTAAAAAAAAAGGCAAGAGAAAACACTGAATTTTGGGTTGCAAGTGAAATTAGTTTAACCATGTATACCTCAGCAACTAGCACTGTGCGGATTGTTGCACTAACAAACGGCGGCTTGGGGAAAGTAAAACATTTGTGAAATGAAATTAAAAATAATAAAAACCTTTATTTGCTACCCTTAGATATATTCATTATGTTAAAAATGAGAGAGGATTATTCTCCATCCCTCAGTGTGGAAAATCCAGTATAAGAATAGAGGCAAGTAGAAATATGGCAGATCTTGCGTGTTAACTGTTATTTTTTGCCACGTGTTTTGTAACTGAAAGTGTGATCAGGCTTGGAATAAAGCTTTCTATGGTTGATGGTAAAAAAGAAAAAAAAATGCAGTGAGCTATATCTTTTAGTAATGTCCAGCATATTTCTGTGTCTGCCTGTTTTGATTTAAATCCATATATTCTATTGAAATTAAAGCATGTTTGGGAAAGAAACCTGCACACGGAATGCAAATGATATAGGATATAATGTAGAACAACCTACATGTGCAGGTGAAATACAGAAAGATACTTTAATGATTTGATTATTTCTTCATGTTATCTTCTAGGAATGGGACATTTAAAACACTTTGGGTAGTAACTTCCAAAAACTTCTCTGGATTGCAAGTTTATTTCATTTCAGGAAATGCTTAAGGATATTACTGATTCAGATTTCAAAGGTGCATCTTTGGCACCCAGTAGCAAAGGGTAGAGAGAATTATCATTTCTACAGATGGTGGTAGTGGGCTGCAGCTGTTGTCTTTACTGGGTGCTTCAAACCCCAAGGCATCCAATTTTTCTGTCAGGGGGAAAAGGAGGAAAAAGCTTGTTGGTCTGCCCACTGCTGCCTCCTTAGCTAGACTTTTGTTAAGAGTTTCTCAGTAGTGAGTTTCCCTCAGGAATGTAAGAGAAGACTTTGAAGGAGGAATACGTGATTTTTTGTTCTCAGTCCATAAAGCAATCTCATTTTTATTGCATGACCGCACGAAATACATCTGTATTGGTGCAGGAGCTGGAGAAACAAATATTTTAGTAATAGATAGCAGCTGACAATGTCATCTTTTCCAATGAGGAAAGCAGTCACCTTTTTCAATGTAATTCTTGCAAGACAGCAGAGGCAATCATCTTGAGAAGGTGCCTGTGTTGTTTGTTTTGTTAAAACCTCCCCACAACAGTCTTCACACAGTTCACCACTTCACTGTGGGTTTCCTCCTGAATACTGCCTCTGTACCACGTTAGGAAAAGTAGTGAATCTCTGCTGGGTTGTTAGATTCCTGCTTTGCTGACACTTCCTTTTCCTGAATTTCACCATCGTGTCATTGGTGATGGACAGAGCCTGCATATGTCCTTTGAAGTGCCGGTATGGAGGGGGTTCAGACAGAAGGTGGTCTTGGCAGTTCTGCTGCGCCGGGGGGAGTGAATGACCTCAAAACACCAGGAGATGTCTGCACTGCCAGTGTTCCTGACTGGGCTGATAGAGATGTTTGTGGCAAAACCTGTCAGCTCTGCTCATATTATCTGCTCCTTTTGCCTATTGCCTTCCTGGCTTAGCAAATAGACCCCACTGGTGACAGCAACCAAACAGCTGTCTCAGAAAGGGGGAAATGTCCAAGGCTGCCATGAACAGTCTGTGAGAGGGAAAACTCAGGAAAGAAAGGAAGTGTGATATCTCTGATACCTGGAACTGATGACCCACTTCTGGTGACAGTTCTGCTGTCAGAGTTGGATATCTGCATTATTAAATATAACCCCTGAGCCCAGCATTGCCTGGGGCTTGGTGGAGGTAAGATTTTCTCCTTACTGTCTCAAGTGCTCAGTCACTGCTGGAGTCCAGCATGTCATGTACATTCTCTAGACACACAGCCAGCCTTGAGAAGGGCCTTCATGAGAAACCTTTTCACTGGCAAAGGGACACCACAATCTTCCCCACAGTGTGCTGCTACTTCCCCTGATTAGGCTTGGGACAGGACAGTTTAGGGACAATAACAGAAATCAGAGGAGTCTGCAGCTGCAAGTCTTGTCCCTTGTCACTTGGTTTTACTGTGGATGGTGATATTGCAGGCTGAAGGCTTGTCAGCCTGAGGCTGTAGATCACTGCAGCTTGCCCAAATCATCTTGGGGAGGCTAAAGCATGTGGAGAGATTGGCTGTAAACGAAGAGAATCCCCATGTCCTTTGACCAGCTACTGCCACCAGATCCTCAAGTTACACCCAGTTTAATTTGCATGGGCAACCACAGTATTCTTGAAGATGCTGTGGAGTATTGCTCAGGGTAAGGTGTTTGGTACAGGGGAGGTTCATGTGAAGGAGAATTTGCCACCCTGCTGTACCAGCAGCTGTGTGCTCCAACACCAGCCCCAAGCAGAGCCCACTGCAAGGCACTGCTCCCGGGCTGGGGAAGCAGATCCAGCTGCTGGTACAGCAGGGATCTTGGGCAGCTGGGCAGTACTTCTATGCTGCTATGTCACATTTAAGGCAGGTTGGGCTTGCTGGCAAAGGGGTTTTAGCAGATATTGTTTTAGTGCTGTCATGCCAAAGACCCACTGGAGTTCTAGCTATAAACAGGTGTGTAAGACCTTGGATTCTAACTAGATGTTAATGTAAAAGCTCAGGTCAAATTGTAAGCCCCATCTTGGTTTCATCAGGGAAAGTTTATATTGTCATAATAGGAATAAATGGGAAAGGGCAAAGAAACCCATTTGGTTGATGCCATCTGGATTGTCTGTCAGGCTGCCATTTGAGAGCTTCCTCAGATGCCGATGGTGCATGTAGGTCCTTATGGAATGTCTGAATTATGCAAGTGTCAAATATCTGTAGAGTGTTACTTCAGTTTAGTTAGTTTAGATTAAGCATTGGAGAGTCAATGTGTACTTCAATATGTTACAAATAACTCTCCAGAAGTGTTATTAAATGAGATAATTTTTTTTTAATTTATATTTTTACCTATTTCCTCCTGCTCTTTAATCATTTTACCCTTGAGTGGACACTTTGCCATCTTAAACAAACTTTCAGAAATCTGAAGTTGCTGCAGATTTGGTTTTGTGATAAGAAGTCAATTCTCTGGACTGTAAGCAATGCCATGTCTTCTGCTATCAGTAATGGGATTCTCTGGAGAGAGAAATCAAGAGAGATTTCCTTTCTGTCTCTTCGGAGATGAAGCTACAACATTCAGTATGGACAAAAGTACTTCTGACAAAATAAACAGCACTGGTGGCTGATCAGATTCAATCTTTCTAGTACAAGCTTGTATAAGTTCACAATCCACAGTAGGAAATAAGGCCGTCCTGCAGAAAAATTTGTCCATTTAATTTAACTTTTCCCCTATGTTTGATTAATCATTTCAAGGAAAGGAAAGCACATGCACTTTAGGAACAAGCTCCCAAAAAGATTCTATTTCTTTCTAATTTAATTTATTACTTCAGTCTTTATATTTAAGAATGACAATAGTTTGTTTAGGTATGCTTGCTTTCCTAAACACCCACCCACTTTTAACTTCTAGCCCTCATAAACAGCTCCTGCTCCTTAAGCATGGCCTTACTGGTAAGGAAATTTGTCGGGAATTAGCTGGCTGCCTTCTGCCCATATCACAATCCAAGCCTGAGTCTCTGGTTATGTGATTATGAATCACATGAAGTCTTTTGCTTTTTCTCTGTCGCATGCATGTAAATAAATGGGAAATGAATTGCTTGACTAATAGAAAATTGCAGTTAAACAAATGGAACGTAAGTGAAGTTGACACTAAACCAGTGAGTTTTGGTGAAATAGTTGTTTGAAGCACTCCATTGTTCCATTAAACTACAATAGTGCTGATTGGGGTCAAAGACAACAGGCCTAGGGATAAAGATTTGACCTTGATGAAAAGTCACTCTTCTACTGTTCTGCATGCTCTGCTTACTATATCCAGGGCTGTGGTCTTCCACTTTGTGTAGAGTTCTTTGGCCTGAGATGTCCAATTTTAGATGCCAAATTAGTGCAGGACTTCCTTGACTGTCATTAAAAAGTCACATTTACCTTTAGAGGGGAATTCATTCAGTTGATCTTCGATCCTCATTTCAGTGATCGTCTGGGATATTTCTCTCTTGAGTGTAAAAGGAAAAGTGTGTGGGTAATTTAGAATCAGATGCAAAACTTCAAGCCACTTAAATTAGGGCAGATAATCCAACTTTACTGTTCTATTCTGGAGTGAAACTTTAGCCGTGTTTGCAACTGTGAAATTAGTTTGCCTGCCATTGGAAAGGAAGACATTTATCTTCTTCTTTTCTATTTAAATTTTATTAGTTTTCTCTTAGAAAAGATTTCCAAACATGAATTCCAGTCTTGCCCCAGCACTTGGATCTCTCCCTGCGCTGTGCTTTGGCAGCTGGTGAGCTGCCCACATCTGTAAGCTGCAGCTCCACAGCCTGCAGGCAGCACTGTGCAGGCACCAAACCAGTCATAGCCTGAAACAGGGTGACACTCAGGTGTACCTGGAGAGATCTGTGTCTTTATTACTAAAATGAGTAACTTGAAGGATGGGTAGATCGGCTCTGACCTTGACCCCACACATGGGGAAACGCTGTTCCTGTTGGGGCAGAGTTGCAGGAGTTGTGTTTTGTTCTTTGCCTGATATATTGGAAATCCCTTATGGCAATGCTGCTGCCATAGGTGTGATTCCATTGAGCTGTAAAACCCATCTAAAAAAGCAGAGAGCCCTCACTGCTTGGCCAAGATCTCTGTGCAGGGCAGTCCCTGTGATGTGTGTCCTCCCAGCAGCTGAAATCAAAGGTACTCTCTGCTCAAAGGGAGTAGGACCATATGGCTCCTATGTTATCTTCAGGCTGTAGATTTGCAGCTGAGTCAAAGATACTCCTCAAAGGCCTTTGCTGGCTGGCCTGAAGTGTTTGCAGAGCAGATAAAAATAACACAAAAATCTCCAGCTTGCAGAGGGGGAACCACTGTTATTTTATCCCTGTCCTTCAGCAAGGTGTTCTAGTTCCAGTCTTTTGTAAACCCATGCTAAGTTAGACTGCTTCTAAGTGTATTTGGTGAGTTATTTATTCATCCAGCCCATGTGGATGACAGAAATAATTTACAAAGACCCTCGAGGCTGATGCTGGAGTCCTGTTTCCATAACAGGCCATTGCCCGTGGCACTTGTGCTGTCATCGAGCAGGCAAACACAGCAGGAAGAGCAAAGTACCATATTTAACCTGCATTTCTCACCTCATTACATTCAGTGCAGTTTATCTGCTATCAAGAGCTATTGCTTCAAAAGAGGATGCACAAATGAGAGGTGAGTCGATCTCTAGTGTTATGAATGTGAATATTACCAGTCTTTTGACTTCTGGGGGTCTGACTCTTCACAGGTTTTCTTTGCCCATGCTATGACTTGTTTTCACCACTTGTGAAACTGGCTGAGGCAATTCCTGCCTCTCCCAAGTGCTTCTGCACATTGCTGCTGCCACGCTGTAGCTACTCCAGCCTACTCAGGGTTTTCTTTTAACACCATTTATTTCAGTGTTGTTTATACCCTGAGCGTTGGTACTGCCTCAGCTGCACAAGCAATGTGCTGTGGGAAGGGGGTGGAAGCTGCATTTTTGGTTGCAGAAAGCATATTGTATGGCTACAAACAATAGGGATCACTGCCATCAGCCTTGGAACAAACAGGAGCCATTGAATTTATTGAAATGGGATTAATTCCCATTGTATATAGAGGGGAATTAATACAGTGAATGCAAATAATGTAGATGGCCAACAATTTTAGCCTTGGGGTGACATAACGCTGCTGTTAGGGACTGCCATTATTTCCTATTCTTCCTTCCCACACACACGTGCACATTGTGAATTCCAATTGCACCACAAATCTTGGCTTTCTAGATAAAAATAAAAAATTAGAAATTCAAAGTATGCAAGAAAGTAATTGTAAAATAATTGTTACAACTTGGAGGAAACAACAGATGTTTCACTTGTTGCTGGAATTCTCTGAAGGAGAACTAATTTTCCAAGTATATCAAGTACATGCTAATCAGAAACATTTTTCTCTATGCAGCAGCATAATGGTATTCCTGGAAATGTTCTTTTTGTTGGCTTAATAATGCACAGCCAAGGAATGCACTACTGGGACTAGTGTAGCAGCTTTTGCCACTACCTTTATATTGTATTTCTTTCCAATTCTTTCAACTGGGCCACTTGAAAGAAAAGGCAAAATAGATTTATTAATGTTTGAAAATAACATTTAAACCCACCCATGAAGATAAGCTGGGGTCTCACTGAAGATTAGGTTGGTGCTGAAGTTACTACTGATAAAGCAGATGGTGCACCTGGAGCTCACAGGTGGGGAATATTCTGAGAACACCAATGCTGTTTTCTCCAGATCTTAGCCTTTGAATCAGCTCCTTCTAATAGCAGCTGTGACTTCAACTCATTAAGATACCAGTCCAGCTCTATAAAACCTATAGTTTTAACGGCAGTACAAGAAAACCATGTATATTAGATAGCTTGGATAGTGGTTGTCTTATCAAACATTGCCATCAACCCAGAGCCCCAGATCATTTCTGTGGTGCCAGGGCTCTGGGAGCCAGGGCAAGCTCGCATGGGTACGAGCATGGAGAAGGAAAATTACCATGTAGAGAGCTGGTATTTTTTTGAAAACAAGCCTGGAGCTCTCCACTCCCTTGTTAGTGTATCAGAGAGACAGGAGTGGCAGTTCTCACTTTGTTCTGTTGCAGCAGTAGCAGTAGTGCATCTCTGGGCACTTGTGCCATGTTCTAAAACATATGGCAAATTGCTTGTCCATATGGGTTTGAAGAGCAGTGTGTGTTCGGCAGTTTAAACCTCAGAACAATCAGAAGACAGGCTTTGCATTCCAAGCTGGAGAGGACGGCAATCATCTCACATTGTCTAGACTTTCTTCTCTCTGTCATTTTTACATATTTTGCAGTGATTACATTCATTTCCTCTGTCTTCCTTTCTGCCAAGATCTATCTGCAACCTAGATATTGGTTAAGATAGCTTTTCATATTCATGGTATTAGTCACTGTGAGCAGGTTTGGAGTGAGCACTGCTGATGCTCCCATCCATTTTCGTTATGGTAAATTAATCCCATTCTGGGAAGGTGATAGAAACTGGTGGGTTTTTTTTTGATTTATCTGTGCAGATCTCATAAATGAAATAAAAACCCCATAAAACCAGTGTTTTAAAATAATGATTAATCTCATTTTTCTTAGGAGATATATTATTAGACAGATATAATACAGAAAACCCATTACTTTGGTTGTAAAATGTATTAATTAGAGGACTATGGCACAACAGAAAATGAAGACAAACTTACTACAGAGAAATTTTCGTTAGAAACTAGTGCAAGTGCAGTTCTTGACTTACTGAACTTAGGGGTTAATATTACCCTTTACAGTTTTATGATGTTGAAGGGATTTTAAATTTCTTTTGACAAATTTGAGTGACATCACCTAGATTAGCAAGCTGACTGTGAGTGCTTAGATAATGGTGAAGTCTCCTAAAATGGGAAAGGGCTGGAAGGTGGACTTTAATCAAAACCTTCCACATGCTTCCTCAGATAAAGGGAAGAGTACCTTACCTGAAAGCATTGATTAAGTTGTTCTTTTCTTTTGCCTTGAGCTGAAGCTCAACACCTTGCTCTTAATCTTCACTTCCCAGAGCAGAGTAAGGAAAACTTGCCTTTAGAATTTTACTGCCTTAGGGTTTGGGCATCAATTTATCAAGCAGACAAAATCTTGGTATAGGCAGGAGCTTGATGGTTGTTGGTGTTTGAGGAAGCAGTGAGCCACCATACAGTGGAGCTCACAGTTCAGCTGCACACACCCCTCTCCCTGGATTTGTCATTTGTGTAACCATTTCCTCAAGCTGTAAATCTGATACGGTTTTGCTCATGTAATTGATCTATGTGTTGCTGTCTGAGCAGGTAGCTGTCTTTCTTCCTTCAGCTGTCATGAAATCCTAGCCTTTTATGAGGCTTGGGAAGCCACTGTGGTTTGGGGATGCTTTGGATCATCAGAGTAAGGCACCAGCCTAAGCCCTGGATGGACACCCCCCATTTCTGCAGGGTTTGTGCTGCTCTTTTCTGCATCCCTGGTGCTTGCCCCAAGCATGAGGCATTGCCAGCATGTAGCTGCTCTGCCCCAGCTGCACACATAGATGCATCTGCGTGTAGCTTGTTCCCACATTTCTGTCATTTCCCCAAAAACAGATGTGTGTGCATATTGCACCCCTGGACCTGCCCCCCAGCCTGAGCCTGGCAGACCTGCACAACAGCTGCCCCTTTACAAGCACTTGTGCAGACCAGACCCTTAAAGCTCTGGCTGGTGATTAAGTGATGAAGGGTGTTCAGGATTTTTTCTGCAGATCCCTGCCATGATTTGGACAGAATGGCTGTTCTTCATCCTCCCATGCCATGGCTTTCCCCAGGTCAATTCAGTGACCCCAGCTCCAGGCCCAGCTCTGCCTAATGCCCCCCAGCCTGGGGTGCTGAGCTGCCCTGCTCCATCCTGCCTGCAGATGGGGACTGAAAACTGCGTTTTGAAGGCACAGATGCTCTGAGTGCTGCAGCTCACTTCCAGAAGGCAATTACTCTTCTGCTGCAAGCCGGGCTCTGCCTCCTCCTGAGACCAGCATTTCAGGAAGGAGGGATGCAGTGTTTGAAGAGCAGCAGCCCTTCCCCTTGAGCTGCCTTCCCAGGTCCTCTGCTGAGAATCAGAAGGAACCTGAGGACCTGTGATGGATACAATCTATTACTGCAGACTGCTGTAATAAATGGGCTGGAATATGTGACCTGCATACCAATGTGTGCACATACACATGCATTCAATATGCTTTGGTTACATATCAAACAGAAAATGCTGGATAAACAAAACCATGCCCAAAATGCCTTTAATGTTGCCTATTCTGGGACATAAAGCAGCAGGGGAGGGCAGCTTGGCAAGCCTGCTTTTACTTCTCTGTGAAGGGGTGACTTGGACTGTAGATGATCCAGCTTGCAGTTGTTGCACTGATAATCAGAGGTGGCTCCTGAGCATCATGCTCTGAAGCTGAGGTGGAGAGCCCTGGGACTGTGGTTGTCCATGTTTCCAGGCCAGCTCAGGTTTGCAGGGTATGTAGGGGCAGAAGGGCACTGCAGCACTCTGCACACCTGCAGACACTGTTTCTCTTTGGATGAAGCAAATCTAGGTATTTGCTTTTGAGCACGTGCTGAAATCCTCCATGGTACGTAAGAATTATTCCTCATTTTGGAGAGAGCCAACCAGGGGATTTGGCACCAGATCTTTGGCTTTTATGTTCCTCATAAAAGGCTTGAAGAGCTCAAGTTGCCTGGTACTCTGCTGGGGATGTTTCCCCTGCACTGAAATAAACCAGGTATTACAGCTCATTTCTCTTCTAGGTTTATGTGAAATCCTGTCCACCTTGAAATCAGAGGTTTATGCTTTGTTCCAGTGGAGCCAAGCTTTCATTTTTATTTCACAGGGAGTTTGGTCTGACTTACATGATTAAGAGTTTTATAAAACTTATTATTCTTTTAAGGACACTTTTTTCTCCCTTTTAGAAACTTTCTAAGTGTGGAGGGACACACATCCCCATAAATTTCCATCTCTAAGATGAGGCTGTTTTTGTGACTGTAAGCAGTAATATTGATAAACAGGGAGAAAACCATGAGTGCCTTATGCTGCCTTGCACCCCAGTAGGAAGATCCTAGAGAGCAAATGCTTGAACAAGAACATGCTCAGAACATCATGAACACTTTAAATTTAGCAGCCTGGTACAATGTAGAAGGGAAATATGTCAAGGAGGTTAATGCCACTCTGAGTTTTCTTCTGTCTTGAAGTTGCCCTTTTGTCTTCCTCCTCCCAGATTTTCAGACTGAAGGCTTATTAACACTGCCTGTTCATGCTTGCAGAATTTTGGTATGTAGGTAACTAAAAAAAAAATAAATCAGATACACGCAGGTCTATTTTGTGTTGATGTTAAAGAAAACCATAGAATGAGCGACTCTGGACCTTTGCCTCAACTCCCACAAAGAGCTGCTGCAGGACAGCAGCGTTAAGATACTGGTGCTGCAGCTGCCCTCCAGTTCCTTAGCAGGACAGGATCCCTACTTTTATCCTTGGTTCTCTCAGGTTTGTGAGTCTTGGCATCCCCTGTGCTTGTGCTGCAAGGTGCAGGTCCCCAAGTTCTGCTGGTGTCAGCTGTCCTTGTCCCAGGGGAAGGGCATTACAGGAGAGGCTTTCTGGGGCACAGGCTGCCAAATCTCATCCCACAGTTGTGCTCATCAACATCCATCTTGCGACTTGCCCCAAAGACTCTTTGATCCCTTCCTATCTCCTTAGTCCCCCTGAGTGCCCATGCTGGGCTTCAAAAGATTTACAATGGCTTTTGTTAAATATTGAAACCTTTTGCAATACTTTGTTATGTTTTACAGGTTCCTGAGAGACTGAATTTCCAAAGTATTTTTGTTGTACAGCACAAACTTTAAGTCCCAGCTGTCTCTACAACTTGTACTCTCACTCTACCAGCAGTGGCAGGCTTTGATCATCAAAATTTCCATTATTCAACTTGATTAAAGGTATTCAGATCTCAAGGTGAGAGCAGAGAGATATTTACATTTGAAGTGATTTATTAACCTGCTGTAATTTAAGGTCATGCTAGTTTCAGAATATTGTTAGTCCTTAATTTTAGTCTCTCTTTGTGCTATCTAGTAATAGACAACTAACATTAGTTTAATTCAAAGGCTTTTTGCTTCCTTGGAGGAAATACTAGAAGGAAACAAAAACACTGTAGTCATTAAAAGGGATTAGGAAAAAAAAGTTCTTTGAATTCCTGTTGTCAAAATCCCTATGCTACAAACACAACTGATTATTGTACCACCTAGGTAAAAAATAAAAAGTTGCCACCAGTGCCCCAACTTGTATTGTACTTTTTATGTCACTCAGTAGCAAGGGAGTGTCAGCATGAGCTATGAATGGTGCAAGCAGATTGACCTTCAGTCATTGCTTGGTAGTCTCCTTATTCTTACGATATGAAAAAATCCTGGGTGGGCTAAGTCTGGAATATGCAAACATAGTTCAGCTATATCATAACCACAATATCCTACTCTTCTACCAATGTCACCTTGTGGTACAGGGGAATAACAGTTCTAATGACTTGGTTAAACAGCTGTGTCGTCCCACCCTTAAGGGAAAGGGAACACTCAAGGTTTGTAAATAGTTATGGTTGAAAGACATCACAAAGTCAGGGTCCACAAAAACATGAAGTTTTCTTAGTAATTTACACACTTGGCATGGAAATTACACACTTGGCATGTTAGTCCCTGACCTACTATATAAGCACATGACAGTGGGTTTTTGGATAAAGAGGTAAGATGAGAAAGAAGAAAGAAAGAGATGAATGAAAGAGAGAAGAAAAGAAAGAGAGAAAGAGAAAGAAAGAATAAAAGGAAGGATGCCCAGGTTTGGTGGGAGTACCTTCTTGTAGAAAATTTTCCCTGTCCTGAAGACCAGTTTATCTCTTTCTATGTGGGAATTAGTGATCATGCACAGTCCATTCTTTCAGACCTTTTTTGTTATGAGTCAAAGGGCTTCAGGGTCTTGGGTGGTCTTGTTCCCCCTCTATGTTCCATGCCCACTTCTCAGCTTCATTTCATGCTTGCACTGGACTGTGTTGTGTGTTCCTCCAGCAGCCAGAAAATGGGTGTTTGTCACAGAAAAGTACTGCCCTACCTCAGTATGTTCCCCTTCTCCAGACATATCTTGTTCTTTTCCATAGCATGTTATTACCAACAGTCCTTGGTTGGCTCCACAGCCATCCAGCTATTTGAGACATACACATTATCCCCTTATAGTCTGGGCTTCTATACCAGCTCCTAACCATTTTACAGAAAGCCAAGGAAGTTAAAGAGTATTTTGGGATTCAGGCATGGTATGATACAGACAGTGCTCACTAAACACGCTCACTTCCTTGAGAATAGAATAATCATTTGATATACATAAATACAAGATCATGATTACCCAAAGAAAAACACATAATTCAGGTATCTTGATTGAAAGCCAAAATGAACCCAGTACAAGAGAAAGACAGGCCTGAATGTGCCTACACAGACTTTATTGGTGAAACTCTGAGCAGGGATTGCTTGTGCCATTGTTGGGATGTGATTTTGTGAGCATGTGTGTCTGTCCACACTCCTCTGTGATGTGCTAGTTTTAGGCAGGGAAGTTCCATTTTATTTTCTGTTCTTCACCTATCACATGTGCAAAGAAGTGGAAAATAATTCTGCTTCTGTGCCCCCAAAGGAAGAAGTTAGTACCCAGGTATTGATTTCCTCCATATTCTGTGAGGACCTGGTCCCATTTCTGAGACCCAGGCTTAGGTTTTGAAAATATCTGGTATTCTTTCAAAACAGAAAAAAACCCCATAGGGACAATTTATGGAGAAAAAACCCACTAGACCCAAAAATTATATCATTTAAGAGGTCTGCAAGAAGGAAAGGAAAACAAGTGTGAGGAATTAGAATTGGGATGGTGAGCTGTGGGTCAGGGACAGATGCTCTGATAGGCAGAAGCACCTGAAAGAATGATCTGTGATGACCCCCCAGGAATTGCACCGTGAGGAAAACCTTGGGCATGATCTGTTAGATACACACATCTCTCTCTAACAGCTCTACACTAAACCCTGAGCTGTGCTCTCCAGACACTGCATGCACATCACAGTGAGAAGCAGTATCCACTCTTCGGGAAAGGACACAGGATCTGCCATGCAAATGTGAACTTTGGAAAGAGAGACTGTAAGTTACCAGCATGACACCTTTGCAAACACATTAGTAATTGCCTGCTAGTTAGATGCACTGTGAAAAATTCATTCTTATAAACCCATGACAGCCACAGTTACTCACTTTGCGTTACTTTCTGAGCACTGCACATGTGTTCTGGGGCCACAGCAGGCAGTGGCTGTGCAAGCAGGGCAGGCAGGGCAATAATAGGGTTAAACAAATCTCACTGCTCTATATTGAATAAATGTTTACAGGGGCTGATGACTTGCCTTTAATCCATAATATGACCAGTTGTGCCTCTGAGCACTGCAGCAGCAGGAAGCTGTGGAGGAGGATAACTGGAGCAGAGAGCTCATGTGCTCACAGATACACATTGCTATTAAAATCCCGATTTTTCTCTACTCAGTGACATGGTAAAAGGTAATCTCCTAGAGATGGCTGCTTGAGCTGCAATGGCAGAACATTACAGTGGGGAACTCATGGGTAGAGCACTTTCTCTGCTCTGGTGATGGAGGTGATGGAGGAACCGCTGCAGATGTACAGCAATAGCCCTCAGGTCAAGAGCAGCAAGGAAGATGGTGTTGGAGCAATTGTTTTCCCTCTTTGTCCCTGGATCCTGGTCTTGAAGGGTCCACAACTGCCTTTTGTGCCCCCTTGCTGCCTTTTTTGCTCTGTCATCTATGCGGGATATTCATGTTATGTCTGTATCTGTGCATTAAAACAGGCTCTTCCCAGCCCTTGGGACCACTGATTGGTAATTCATGCTTTGTGTTTGTGTTTGTCACCTTGGGACCCTCCTGGTCCTTAACACATCATTTGGGATGTCCTCCTGGTCCTTAACACATCATTTGGGATGTCTGTGCTTTCAGAGCTGCTTGCTATGCATTATTGTCTTACCCATTGATTAGCAATTCCCAGTATTGATTACATGTCCTTTGAGGGTTTGACAACGACACATTGCTCAACATTTGTCATGTTAGAAGTAATAGGAAAATTCAAAAAAGTTTGTTTCAAAGGGGAAAACTAATTTGAAAGACATTGCATAATGAACTCACAGAAAAGATTTATTCTTGAGAAGATGACTCCAGCTGGTGTTAAGCTGACCAGACATCTTGCAGATACCAGCCTGGGGAGGATATTTCCTCTCTGCCAAAGCCTCAGAGTTTGACTGCTTTTTAAATTAATTGATATTCTCATCCTTCTTTTAGAAGTTTATGTAGTTCTAGTTTTCTTTACTTTTTATGGGTTATATTGATTGCCTTACTTAAGCTGTAGGTCAGTCAGTGTAACTGTGTTGCAGTGATTTGAGTTCTTATGACTTGGTAGTTTCTCCTGTGTTCATTTTGTTCTGTGTTTTCATGCCCTGATTCCATTAGAGATCATAAAATATCTGGTAGCTCCCTAAGGTCACGTACATGGTAATTTAAAATATTTCTTTAAATGGTGCAATATTAGCCAATGATAAGAATTCTAAGACTATGTATATTATTTATGATTTAGAGGATAAAATTGTTTTCTTTTAAAGAATTTTGGTTTTTATTATGCCTGCAAATGACCTTTCTACTGAAAGACCTTAGTAAAAAATACTCTGCTTGCATTTTTTCCTAATGCTTTTTGCTAAAGTTCAGAAGATCAGCACTGGGTTGCAGAGTCTATTTTCTCTTGCCTATAAATAACTCTGTGTACAGAGCAGAAGAGCTTTAGCAGGGCCATGCCTGCGTGTCTGGCATACCCTGCATGCCAGGGGCACAGTCCCACTGGCAGCAAACCTGCTGTGGGCTGGAGTGGCCATGGATATCACAGGTCTGAGCTGCCCTCTCCCAGCAGTGAGGAAGAGCCAGCCTGGTGGCAGAGATGCCCAGTTCTCTCTGCACTGGACACGTGTCTGTGCAGGTGTGCACTGTGTTCCAGGGCACTGAGCAAAGGCAGCAGCATCCCAGTTGGGCTGACTTTAACCCCTAGTTCCCCCAGGGCAATTCTCATCACTCCTGTATCCTATAAAGGTTGGCTGTGGACAGCTTTTTGACATACAAAGGCAAGAAAAGGAAGTAAGAAATGTTATTAAATGCACGGGTCAATTCATACTTTGTATTTCACAATGCTACAACTGCCTTTTTGCTTTTTAATCTATTACTTCAATACGGTCTTTTATAAAGAAACATGTAATAGTTCCTTACTGTCCCTCAGGCTATGCTGGTGAGGTTTCCTGTGCTTGGTAGGTTGATGTGAGAGTAATTGTTGCTGTTGTACAGTGACAGCTCATACTACCCTGCTTTGGCTCGTGGGGCCCATTTGTTCCACCTGAGCCTGCAATGTTTACATGGCCAGTCCTGGATCAGTGGTCCCCAATCACTTTTCTGTGTTGGCTGGATCACCAGGAGCCAATCCAGACCTGGATGGGGAAAATCAACATCTGAGTCTGCAGGGTAGTTTGCCCCAGGCCAGCCTTGGGCTAATGGTGGCAGAGCTGCTGTACACACTGTTTATTGTGTCCTCCTGCTGTGAAGGAAATGCCTGAAATGGATGGGGAAATTAGGGGGAATTTGTCATTATATTGGTCCGTCATTTATTCCATTTGGACTTCATCAGCTGCATAAGCAATGGGATTGCCAGACCCTGCACATCAGAGTAAGGATACCTGAGTGGGAAGGTCTGAAAAAAAAGGGGAGAACTCTGGTGGCATCACCTCCAGTGACCTTGTCACCTCCACTCCCATTACTGGGGTGCTCACTGCATCTAATGAAGCCCAGGAATGCTGGGGCTTATAAGTGGGGCTGTAATATGAACAATTTATGTGTAATTTGCAAAACACTGTAACAATCAGTTTTAAAAACACTACCAATCAAACCTTCTGAATTTATTCAAAAGCCATTGAGTTTGGGACAGAACTGCTAGTCAAAGAACATAATAGACCTATAAAACCATGAGGTAGAGACCTGCTTGTTAACCCCAGGGGACTGAAGGTATGGAGAGGATCAATTTGGGATGCACCTGCAATTTGTATGCCAGTATGAAAAATGTTCAGTATAAAGAGAGCAGGATGAGAAATGAGAGCAGGGAATTGGGCAGAGGCTGCTTGAGGTGTGTTCCCACAGGGACTGAGGTTGCTGATCCTCCAGAGTTGCTTCATGACCAGATAGAGCCTGGGGCTGTGATCTTTCAGTTTTGTCAGACGTGAAGCTCAACTTGCATTGAGATGTGAAGTCAGGGCAGAAGCGTTGCTAGAACTGGCCTCTTTCAGGAAGAGTGCCTCATATAAATTAATAAGGCAAGGGAGTAAACATCCAGGTTAAGGGGCTTGTACACCCCAAAACAGAGTCTCAGAATAAACTGTGGTGGTTAGGGAAAGAGCTTTTACCCTTGTTGTGAGGCTCGTTTGGAGGCTTGTGCTGCTTGGTGCCAGTTGTTGGGAAGTGACACACACAGGACTTAGTGCCACATGCCCAAGGATGCAGAGCTGTGCAGCTCCACAGCCAGAGCTGCAACCCCTTCTCAGAGGGATGTCACACAGGATGGCTCTCTGTGCTGCCGGGTGCAGGGGGAAGGCTTTGCAAGTCAGATGCCTCCAAAAGGCTTGTTGGTGACCTCTGCAGCTGCCATAGTACGGTGATACTGGGGTGCATTTCTACCAGAATCCTGCCTGAAAAGCTGGGCATTATCAGAATACAGGAGACAGGAGTCATTCAGGCACATGCTGGCATTCATCTTTCCTGGAGCAATACAAAAGAGTAATCAATTAGTATTGTTTGTGATGTTCCAGGGCTGAGAGGTACTCTGAAATATTCTGTACTAACACAGAATTGCAGTGCTCCAAGTTGCCTGCTGGGCTTATTTTTTAAAAACTTCTGGAATGAATGAAGTGCTAATTGGAATAGGTGTTCCAAACATGGTGAGCTTTCTGGACTATGCTGGGAAAGGTCTGATTTTCTTCCTGAATTAAATAGGTACATAAATCTAGCTTTTTGTACTTGCAGGTTTAGAGAACAGGATGAACAATTTTCTGGTTTATGGACCGCAATTATTTAAGTGCTTTAGTTAGAGCTCTTGGAATAGTTTTTAATCCTTTTGGGAAAGCACTAAGACCAAAATTCTTTAATTCTGTATGTATGCATGAATAGAAACTTCAGAGCCATGGGCAGCCCTCCTGCTTGGTGGTGGCAGAAGAGTTTTGTACTGGTTGGGGTGCCTGCTGTAGTTCACTGCTTTTGAGCAAAGGGCACTCCAGGAAGAAAATCTACATTTCTTTTAGAGTATTAGTAAAGAAGTGTAAATATTCAGGTGGCTTCAGTGACAGCAGCAATGGCCCCAATTCACTGATAGGGGAAGAATGGGCAGATGCCAGTGCCCTGGTCTCACTCCTGTGCAGCTGTGGGTTTGTGGTTGGTAAGAACGTTTCTTCCTGCTTACAGCTGCACTGGGGCTCTTATCACAGGTCTGGGTTTGGCTTTCATATTTTAGTTGCTCCTTCCACTGCTTCCACATCTACAACATCTTTGGGTGGACAACAGGTCCGTGGGTGCCATGCAGCACTCCTGGGGCAGATAAAGGGAAATATCCCAGGGGTTGAATTCTCCACCTTTCTATGTCACAGTGAAGTAATTGCAGATGCTGGCCCACCATGGCATTGCCAGCCCACTGCTCAGGCTGCTCAGTATGGCTGCAGCCTCTGGAGAACCTGGGGGATTCACCTGTGTGAGAGGAGCCCATCGACACCCTGGAGTTGCTGCTGGAGGGCAGGGGAAGATGTGCTCTCCCATCCCAAGCACCAGGCATTATACTTAAATAAATTAATTATTTTCAGAAGTGTAATTGCTAAATATTCTTTCTTACTGTCCCCAAGACATTGTCCCTTGCAGCATTTGTCATGTTTGATAGGTCATATTTTTCAGTTTTTAAGCTTGAAGAAGTTGAAAATAGAGCAGGTCAGCAGGTGGCCGCATCACAGAAAGTCTCATCACTCCTTTTCCTCCCTGCATCATTTCTTGCTTATTTATTTTATTTTAGTTAGTTTAAGTGTCTTTACACTTACAGGAGTTGATCTGTGGATAACAATAGTTTTCTGGGTTAGTCTGCATTCCTGTGTATATTGGCTTGTTTCCTGAGAGGGATGGCCTACTCAAACATGGGAGTTTGGGCAGCTCCTGAGTGGGAATGGAAGACAGTGTTCCAAGCTCCTGTGTGTGTTAGTGGGTCTTTGTGCACTTGTGTTCTCCCAATAGTTTGAAATAGCTATATTTGTACTTTGTAAGCAAAACTCTCCTCATTGATTAATTGAAGTGGCAGAGTGATTTATTCTCATAAAGGTACTAAAGACAGGAAGGGCACAACATAATTTTTATATTGGCTATAATTCAGAGATATTGCTTATGTTACTGTGTCTCGACAAGATATTTAAAAAAAAAATGTTCTAAGCTGAGATGCCAGCTGTGGAGATAAATGTGTGGTCACATCATTGCTGTTAGAAATACTGGGAAAAATATTTCAGAACCCTGAAGGCTGGAGTCAGCCTTGTGTGCCCTGGCTCCAGAAGGATGGTGGCTGTGCAGAGCCTGGAGGTACTTATTTGGGTGGTGGGGAGAGAACAGTTCTGGGTGCTGAGCAGGGGACCTGCAAAGGTCTTGGGGCGTGTGAGTCCTGGCCAAAGCACCAGAGCACAGCTGTTTCTGTCCAGATCAGGCACTGGATTTCCTCTGGGAGTGATGGCTACTTAAAGTCACTCACTGCTGGGATGACAGCTGTGAAGGTAAAGGTGTTTGGTTCTGAGTGTCTACTTCTCTGTGCCCCTCCACTGACAGGCAGTGAAAGAGCCTTGGGGCCCTGGGGTCTGATAGCTGTGGGAGCCCTGTGGGACACAGCCATGGCAAGTCCCTGCCAGCCCCTTGGTCAGGAGAGTAGGCAGCCTGCCATGCTTGTGTGGCCTTTTATGCACCAATTAGAGAAAATATCCCAGCTTCCAGGGGACAAAAGAGGGAAAGGACTCTTTGGGAGACTTATGCGAAGTCAGTCCCTAATGGGATCAGACATCCCTGGGCAAGTCCAAAGCCTTCTCTGGCTTTGAGCTCCATGGCAGTGTACCAAGAAACTTTTCCACTTCACAGCAAAGCTTCCTTCCAAGCAAGGAGAAACCTGGAGGGTGACATCCTCATTGGCTGAGGTGTGCCTTTCCACTTTTGTCTCTGTTGTTCTGGCCCCAGGTTTCCGTGGCAGCAGTGATGTAGAAAAAGAGCATAGTGGCTAAGACAGATGTGTGCCTGCAGCTTTTCCTGTCCATGCCTTTGTAAAATGAATTTGGAGACTTCCAGTAGAGATCATGGTATGTTACATCCACAAACCCTGGCCTGAATGCTTGAATCATCATCAGTACAGACATTCAGCAAAGAAGATAAAACATTATTTGTACTTGCAAAAGCAGTTACTGGCTGCACGTAGACTTAGTACGTCTAATAAGTAATCAGTGGTGGTTTCTGGAGGTCAAGGGAGGTGATTTGGGCTTCAGTGCAAGGTGTTGGGTCTTTACATCTATATGGCATCAGGAGTGGGTTAATGACTTGGTGTGTAACTGGTCATGACATGTCTTAGAGAAGGTGTCTCATGGTGAGCTGCTACATAACTCGTATAGGTTGAAAGATGCCAGACTGTGACAGGGGAACAAAATAATGAGGGAAGAAGAGGATGACAAAGTTCTGAGGGCCACAAGGAGAAAATGGAGAATGGAAGATTAGATTTCCTGGATGGCAGCAGCAGTTATCTCAGAGATAGGATTAAGAATAAGAGCAGTGGGGAGCTGAGGAGGAAGAGAAGAGATTCAGAATAAATCTGCTGGTGCTGAGAGCACATGGGATGTAGAGGGGGCTAAGCATGAGACATTTGTGTTCAGCAGAGATGGCACAAATCAGATGGAATCTCGTCTTTGATGGAGATGAAAAGTTTTTGGCAATGGTGGCTGGCTGCACTTTCAGATGAAAAATATCAGGGAAGAAATGCATCATGTTTGAACTTCTGCATCAATTCCTAGCAGGAGCTATCTGCACCAGGGCTAAATTGTTGGCAGTCTAATCACTGAGGTCATGGAATAGGTGCATATATGAGCTACAAATGTCTCTTCTGTTTAGGGGAACACAGTGTAGTGAAACCAGCGCAATCTATGTTCTGTTGTAACTGAAGGAAGAGTGCTGTCTGCCCAGCTTTCTGAAAGGAAAGATGACATCTTTGGTGAGATCTTGTGAGAGTTATTACATTTCCTGGCTTTTTTATTAAATTTGTTTGAAGGTCTGCTCTTCCAGGGTCTGCAGTTTGTATGAATGGCCTAAGGCAGAGAAGGACCTGGAGAAGGAATTAGCTCCAGAGCCTGCATTAGCCACTGCTTTAGAAAACGGCTGCACTGACATTTTTCTGTGGTGTTTTTGTCAAAACTCCTGCCCAAATGTGCACTGGTGATCACTTACACTGTTGCACTGCAGTTCAGAGCAGAGAATCTGCATCAAAGAAGGCATCTATTTCCTTGTCTTGTTGCATGGGTATGAAAAAGAGATATGAAAAGGTATCATAATAACAGCAGTGCAATGCAAATGCTGTACCACTATGTTTAAAAGACAAAGGACACGTTATTAACAGAAAAAGTTAGGCTGGATGAAGCTATATGGCTTCAGCACACTTCCCTGAGATACCTCTGGCTCTGAACGAGGCACACAACCAGATTTCCAACCACAAAAACAGTGGCTATTTAAACAGAAGCAATTTTTGAGAGGGTATTAAAGATGCTTCATATTTTCATATCGTAATGCACAATTATGTTATTAGATCAGCTGGTGGAAATTTTCTAGGTGGAACATTAATCTGAAAAACAAGGCAGAAGTTGACTCAGGCTGTATGAAGACAAATTATTATTTTTTAAAAAAATTATATTTTAAGGAAACAGGAAATACTTATTTTTAAAAATGTCATATTTGTGTGAAAAATTTTGCTTATTTTCCCGGTAGACATCTTACAGTATCTACAGTCTATTAACTGATGATTTATTTTGCCAAACTGGAGGTAAGAAGCACTTTTGAGGGGTGGATTTGGTCCCAAAAGAGGCTGGCTGGTTACCAATACTTTTACACCCTAATGATGTTGTTTAAGACATTATTTCTGCAAAATAAATTGAAAATATAATCATGCCCCCTTCACACAGCTTGTCAACAAAACCTTTCTAGGGCAAGTTAGATCTGCCTGATTTCTGAGGTAAATATGGTTTATGCTCAGGTTAGTCCTGTATATATGGTGTACTCTCAGAAGTTGTCTCTCACTGCTGGAAGTCTGGCTACCCTGGTCCTGTTTCTCCCAGGACTGGGAGGAGAATAACAGTTTAGACTTCTTCACCAAGGGAGAGATTTTTCTGTGTCTGTGTCGCCTCATAAGCCTTAACTTGCCATTACAGATTTTGTTTGGTCACTTATATGTTTATTCATAATTAAAATAATCTATTCCCTTTTTTATAAGGCAGAAGCTAATGAACTCTACTCATATGCAGGAAAATGTTTGTTTCTCAGAGTAACACTGAAGTCTGTTACTCAAAATTAACACAAACAATATACAATTGAAAAAATGAAAGCTTTTTGGATATATATTTTATTTGACAGTGGTTTAGAATATCATACAGTAAACAAGATTTCTGTAAAAGTTAATTTATCCATAGTGGTGCATTTCATAAAAATAGTTGCTCACTTACAGCCTTTCTGTGACTATTAATACATGGAATTATATTTATAGAGATAGAGCTGTACAAGGTAAATTCACAGCTAACACTACACAGAAATATTATTTGGAATGGGGTTTAGATGATGTGCTGTCTTCACAGGTTATCGATTACAGCCGCATAAAGCAATTACTGCACAAGGAGTAGCTGTGAACTGTGCAAATTAGAGTTTATGCAAGCATAATCTCAACTGTTTTTCAGATTTCATTGTTTGCTTTCTTTATACATAAAAATAAGATACCGGGACGTGCATCTACACTACAGAAGCATTGTCCAAAATCAGATTTAATAAATTAATGGCAAATTATATTGGATTCTAGTTCAGGGGATAAAGATTATTTTTTTCTTCCATTAAATAAGAGTTTTATAAACAGCTACATGGACTTGTGCTTTTTTAGAAATTATAAATGGATTTTTCGTTCAAAAAAAAAAAAGTTTGAAAGCTGCAAAATCCTTGACTTGAGGCTTTTCAAATAATTGGACAGGAAGAAACATGTCTGTAAATTTCGCAGTCCAGTGCAATGTTTGAGACATACAGTAATGTGCTAATTTCTTGGAACAAAGCCAATCTCAATCTAGTTTTTCAGCAGAGCATGTGAGGAACTAAGATTGCTAGTGAACAATAATTTTTAAATACAAATTTTCGACAGTACTTAGCTTTATGTTTTTGTGTTTTTTAATTACCAATGTATTATTGCCCAGGATTTTGTTTTAATTTTGACAGACAAATAAGCATATGCACACTTACACAGACACACAAACATCTTTTTGAAACAAGATAATGACTGATTGACTGAACTCGGAGTTATTTCCTGTGAAGGCAGAC
Organism: Petroica traversi; assembly: GCA_025920805.1. Lineage (NCBI taxonomy): Eukaryota > Metazoa > Chordata > Aves > Passeriformes > Petroicidae > Petroica > Petroica traversi. The sequence goes on from JAHLSL010000061.1 coordinate 4,386,144, forward strand.
TGGAATGTTTACCTGGCACTTAAGGCTTGAAATTCAAAACAGACAAGCAAGAAAGATAAAAACAAAAAGGAAAAAAAATGGAGATAGGGAAAAATGGTAAAATGGAAACCATTTTAAAAATGGAAAAACAGTGAATTTATTGAATGACGACACCGACAACTGTATTTCAGAAACCAGTCTAATTATTGTTGACGTGTGCCTGAAAGGCACCTGCTCTGCCAAACTGAGGGGATGAGAAGTGAGAGTGTCCTAAGTAAATGTGGATGGGTATGAAACATAGCACTGTTGAAAAGTGACACTATCATCTTCTGCAGGAAGGAAAGGCCTTTCCTTAAGGAAACTGCAGCTTTTTCTCTGTAGTACTCTTCCTTTCATTGCAAGGGCCTTGCAGATGCCTGGGGTTTGAGCCTGACCAATTGGTTTGTGTGCTACCTTGCAGGACTTGGGGAACCTGTAACTAATCACTTTTGAAAATAATTTGCAAATACAACTCCACCCTAACTCCTTTCCAAAGTACAGAAACATGGTTTGTTCACAAAAATGGCAGTAGAAATGGTATCACAGAAACTAATCCACTAGATTCCCACTCCTCCCGTAGCTCCCAGTGAACTATGCTACAGGGTACCACGTGGACTATCCCAAAGCATTAACAGTGGAGATGTGTCATGGGTGTACAGTTCCAAACGATGCTTTAAAGAAACCCTTTAACCCCTGTCTAGATATGTCGAGAACAATTTATTTACAACATTTTAGCTCCATGAAAAAATCCTCTCTCGGTTTCAGCTTGCTCCGTGCAGTTTTATTTAAGGCGATGTTCCAGTTTGTGATTGCTCTAACTTGTTCCAGTTTCTTGATATAAAGTTTGAATGAAATCCAAGTCCTTCATGCAGTGGGAAAAAAATGCTAAAGCTACACTGCACTATCCTTCTCTGATGTACTGTCCTTCATATTGTTTTGGTTTCTTCCATAGCTGCCAAAGTCCCTAAAATGGAACTGGGACTTTTGGGTCGATTTTAAATCTCTGTGTTGACTATATGCTTTTGAACTTATTAGATACTGTGCACATTGTCATGGAATTACACACTAATGTTTTCATTCCTCAATGCTTTGTGTATATGTGTGATAGTTAAAATAAATTAAAACAAACCAATGTGAGACAAAAACTAAGAAGAATGTTCTGCGTCAGTTTGAGTCAGTTAGAGGGCAACAGTCCCTTGCTTATCTGCTCATGGCAGAAGTACCAGACTTCAGGACGCTAGGTAGCTTGTCTGAGCCAGGGATTTTCCACGGCCCTGGAGAGACCGTTGCCTTTCGAACTGTGGTGTTGGTGCTGCGAGTGCTAATGGAGTGGAGATGTCCCTTCCTGGGGAACTCACTGGGTTTCCCGTCAGGGTCCCTCTGGCTGTGGTCCATGTCACTTCCAGGCGAGCTGCAGCGGTTGCTACCGTATGTCTTGGTAGCTCCTGTATCGATCTTGACATGGTCGGGTGCTGCAGCTGGCTTCTTCTCACTGGTGTTTGTGGATCTGTGATCTTCTTTTTTGCTAAGAGATCCTCCTCTCTTGCTTTCTGGCTTCCTCAGCCTCCCAAACTGTTCATCACTGGTTCCAGCACACACGTGCTCTCTTGCGCCAGCCTCGATCATAACGCTGTGTCCCACCGCTTTGCTTTCTGAGGTGGGCCTGGCACCCTCAGTGCTCTTATTCTTGCCTTCTGAATATCCTTTCCAAGAAGCCTCTTCATGCTTTGACCTGTCTACCTTTTTAGGACTTGCTGACCTTTCTCTTTGTTCTCCTAACCTTTTCTTTTTGTGACCGTTCACCGAAAGCTCCTTTGGTTTCCTTACATCGTGTTCCCTCTTGATATCCCATGTTGGCTCTGGGCTTATCTGGTGAGAAGGGTCAGAGGGTGGGGCTATGTGTGATGAAGATAATGGTGAGATTATGTCGTCGAGGGAAAGAGCTACTTCCGGCAGACCTGGGGAGGTGGCAGAGGGAGCACTCCAGGAGTTTGGTTCGTCTGTTGTAACAACAAAGAGAAGAGAGTTAAGGGCGTATTCAGCAGCACAGAGTGCATTGCATAGGCACATATACTCTGAGCAACACTGATACCCAAACCATGCACCTGCCTTAAACCCCTCTGCTTCAGGTGAGGTGAAACTCCCTCAATTGTGGAGACAACAAGAAGGAAAACAAAAATAATCTCTCTCTCTCAAAAAAAAAACCCTCAAAAAACAAAAGGTACAGGGGACCCAAAGCTGGTAACTGGCAAATTCTGGAAACCCTGGCCTTTTTTTCATACAGATTCCACTTTTCTCTGCCTATGCTAAATTATTCTTAAAATAATAAAGGCACGTGCTCCTTAAATCAAATCACCTCTTTTGTAGTTGTATAATGGATTTCTTAGCTGGGCAATATCAGTGCTGTCACTGAGGATAAATGAAAAGGACTTTCTGCCATCTATTAAACATGTCCCTACAAGCATATAATAATTGACAAGAATTTGTAGCTCAGATAAGGTCATCATTGAATTCTGTCTCATATTTTTTCTAAACAGATCTAGTATTGCAGTGTTTATGGCCCCGCAATTCTTACAGAGTACTTACACAGCTCTGCCTTTATTTCACAGCGTTAGCTGCTGAGGCTCCTGGTTGTGCATTTTGAATTTCTCCTGGTTACTTAGCCTGAACACAATATGGTTGGATTGTGAAGATCCTGTTTAATTTAGCTAAATAGATGTTTCCTTTGCTGAATCATGATGATTTTCCTAATCCAAACCAGAATATTCTGGGATGCCTTTCTCTTGCATATACGTCCTCATTTCTTTTGATTAACCTTCTGGCAGAAAACAAATCCATCCCAATTAATGACAGCATGGCTCCTATTCTTACCTGTCTACTTAGACGTTAGAGAAATCACTGAACTTGGCAAATGTCATTCTCTATTTAGCACCATTGCCTGGCTTTGAATGGTATAAGGAATAATCTGTCAGAGATGAAGGACTGTCTCAGGAATCCATGGAAACGAGATAGAACTTGTGGCAAGAGCTGCATATTTTATGGGGGAGAAAAACCTTAGTAACCTTCTAGCTAAAAAACAAGCGTGGACTTCTTCAGGTCAGGACTAGTATCTCTCAGTGATATCAACTGCCTTTTAAGAAAGTAACATGCATTTTTCTCAGTGCTAAGACTGCTTTCAAATTTTTATTTCAAATTGGAGACACACATCATCTTGAAAATGGGAATAGATTCTACTGCCCAGCCTGGGATCTGCAGCTTGCTTGACTAAAACAGCACTTTTAAATTAATAGCTGGATTGAGTGATTGCTGTCTTGCAGATAAAAATAGGAGAGACAATAGTGAGGTGGGTGACGTAAAGGGAGGGAGCAGCACAGTTAGCTGAGGAGCTATTTATTTTCCCAGATGGTGTTTGTCATATGCTTTTGCATAATGAGCATATGCGTGGAGAGGATTAGCATTTGAGAGGGGTAGAAAGTACAAGTTCTGTGTAAGACAAATAAACATTGAGCTGGGAATCTAAATGGGCTGAGGGTCTCAAATGAATTTAAAAAAAAAGAAATCACACTTTTTTACCCTCCAGTTAAGGGTGACTAATGTACCATCTGCTCCCAGCTTGGCACTCAAGCAAGAAAAAATAAGAGGAAGACTCGTGCATGTAGAGTGATCATGTCCTAGGAGTTTGCCTACAAAAAGCACTGACTTTGATGGGTTTGTTCTTTACTTCTGTTCTTGTGCACCACCAGCCTGGTACAGGGCCACAGCCTGTGCCTGATGGGGAAGCACAGACTCCACCCTGGCTCTTTGTCAATCTGAAATCCAGGGGATCCCATTTTAACACTTGAGCCAGGGACCATGCACAGGGTCCAAATCTCTAAAACTATCCTGGAACTCAGCATAAAGCTGTCTATGTGCACCAGCAAGGTACCTCAGCCAACTCTGAAGAAGCCACCTTGAGCTTTGGAAAATAATACTTTCCATGGCATTGTCACTCCTACCCAGGGTAGAGGTGGTGCCACGGGTTGGACCAACATATTTGTCTGAACTGCAGTCCTCTTTCTTAGTTTTTCATGACATGTTGTTTTTCACAGTTTTGCAGTGTCAGAGAAGAGCAGTGGGCCATTATCCAAAGTTGTGTTAGGCTGTGAGAGCTTCTGTTACTTTGGGTAGTATCAGCTGCACACCAGTAAAAACACCAAATAGCCTGAAGCAGCAAGATGTTTTTGGGTAACAAGATTGCCTCTGTGGAAAATGTACCACCATGCTCAAATCAGCTTTCTCCTCCAGGAGGACAAACCAGGGGGCCACTATTCAAAACCAAAGTGGCAAACACCTCTTGTGGCTCCTCTGAGGCATGAAGATAATTTGGTACCAGTGGGATGCTCTGGAAAGGAGACCTGGGGGTGAGTGGCCTACTGCTTTATTCCCTGGAGATTCCAGAATTTCTTCCTCTTTCTTTTTTAAAGAGGATGAAAAAACAAACAAATGTTGTTTTGAGAAATCATAATGGGTTAGAACATACTTCAATAAAAGTGGATCACCGTCTCTTAAATATAGTGATTTATAAGAATAGATATCTATGAGCTGGGACATGCCATATTATATGCATTACTGGATTTAATCTCTCCCCCTGAAAACCCTAAGTAAAAGACAACTTGGCTGACTAAGCAAGAAAACTTGTAGACACAGCTTAAAGAAGTTGGCTGTGGGACTGCCCCAGGTGGGTCACTGGCTACACTATGTTTAAAATACTTCCTGGAAGGCACCTATATATAGGTTGTATTTCCAGTGGTTATGGAACAATGTTGCCATGGAATAAAACTATAATTTGTATTCTGTGGCAATATAGCACTTGCAAGTAAGAAGAAAATAACTTTCTTTAAGGTTTAAGTACTGTCAATCTGAGACAGCCAATACCAACCTAACCTGCTTTTCTTTCAAATGAAATGACATAATACAGAAAGTTGTCCTCAGCCTTGGTAGATGTTAATGCAACAACCCGTTGTTGCAATGTGTCACTGGCTAGTGAGGAGAATACTCAAGTGAGGGTATTGTAGACAACTTCTCTCTAATGTTTGTACATTATGGAAAAATATAAAAATTATTAGAGTAGATCAAAGTGCAGGAATGTAAGTAATTTGTTGCGCAAAAGAAAAACCTTTTAAAGAGCTGTGTTCAAGCCAGAAGGGTTCATTTGGACTTTTTCAACCAGCACTAAAATGATTGCTTCTCCATAACAAATATAAACAGGAGGAAAATTTAAAATTTTATCCTGCAGAGCAGTTAAACTAGTAATTTATTTTCATGCTTATACTCGGTTTCTAGCTACATTTTCAAGAGAGTTATTAATATTTCTGAATATTTTTTATTCTGTTGGTCTAAGGCTTTTTATAAAACCTTTGGTTAATTTGGAACATAACCTACTTTTACTGTCTGTTATTCCAATGCATCTCAAAGCATTTTGTAAACATACCAAACCAGAGACAGAGCACTGATTTTACTTTTTTCTTCCTTCACCTCTGGGAGGAACTGAAAACAGTGTTTGTTTAATAGAGCATGAACTCCTAATGCCCAAACAACTTGCAAGCAGATGAAAAGGATACTGCATTCAGTTGCAACTGCTGGAGGGATTTAGGGTCAACATAGTTTTAAACTTGTTTCTGACTTTGTCACCATTGATAATATCCTCACTGTGAGAGAAATTGTTTTTCAAAAGTACACCTCTCATTGAAGGCTAATAGATGCCTTTCTCCTTTCTTTGAAGGGAGAAAATCTCCCTTGACCTACTAATTTAGACAAGACAAATGGGCTGGGAGCAGCACTATAATCTGTCACTGTGATGGCATTTTGTTTGGTGTAATTTAGTAGGTGTTTACTGGGTGGCTTTTAGTTTCCACAAGCTACTGTAACACAAGTTGGTGGCACTTCTCCATGGGATGTGTAAGAATGACTCACCTACGACCCGCTCCGCATAACTCCCAGGCAAAGGAGTAAATTGCTAACTGAGTAAGAGCCACCACAAACACAAGATCTTGACTGTGTGGGAGGACAAGTGGGAGATGAACACAGACATTTTGGGGAAGAGTGGCACGGGGAAAACATCAGGAGCAGAAGTTTTCTGCTTAAAGGTATTTTTTGTTTGAGGTAGAACTGCCACATACATGAATTGTTTGTTTTGCTCTGTCAGCTCTCACACATCCAATGGAGTGGAAATGAGGGTACTACTCTCAAGTGTCTGTTTGCTCCTGTCTTAACTGTTCTACCTGGATCCAGTGCTTGCTGATGGCTGAACCATGAGAAAAAGAACTCTGGTTTTACTCGTAATAGAGAACAGAGCTCTGCCCGTGGACCTCTGATTTGTGGCTAGTTCTCCCTTAGCATCAAAATATTTTAGATAATTGTTCAGTAGTTTATCAAGGATGTGTGATTTTTCATCAGATGTAATTATCCATAAAGTACTAATATTAATTTATTGAATATTTAGTAGTAAGAGTAGAAATTACATCACATTTTATTACTTAAGTACAATAAAATCTCAAAGCCTTTAAAATTTTCAAATTATATGAATAATGTACAATATATTAAAGCTTTGAACACTTTCATTAGTCTGAATGAAGTGTTTTCTGAAATGTCTAAGCAGCTGTTCTCATATCTTCCCAGAATTATTTTCCTAGGGAATCAAAGAGAGTTTGATTGAATAAAAAATATGACGCTTTATTTTTCCTCCTTTTTTGGTCTGAAATTATGTGTTGCCAGGAGGTGGCAAGCAGTTCTTACAGATGCTGCTAATAACAAAAATGGGACAAATTGTCCCCTGGTGAGTATCCACTAATGCTGGCAGTGCTACACCAGGAATGCATTTGGGTCTTTCTCATTATAGCTTGACATGTCTTTGATGTTGCTGATTGCATTGGTCTCCTGCAGCTTTTCTTTAACGCTCTCTAAGGAGGGATATTTCAGAATATATAAAGAATCTTTAATCTTTTATCCTGAAACTTCCACAACCCAAACCCACAGCACCCTTTGTCTCCCGAAATAAATGATTCTCTGAAGATCTCATGGTTAGAATAGCTCTTGGTACTTTCTGTTCAGCTCTCAGCCTTATGGAAATGTGACAGAATATGCCACCCTTTCTCCCAGCCTCTCCCAGAAAGTGAGTGGAAATGGGCTCTGCCTCCACCTTACAGCCTGCCTGTGTTTCTAGCTATAAACTGTAATTCCTGTTAATTATTCAATATGCCATGCAAATGTTTTCTCACAAATTACACTTCTTCTGGCTTAAAATCATGCTTCGCTTGTCTTCCCTTCCATTGAACTTATCCACAGTCAGACCCCTGAACACCAGGAGCCCTGGAAGCAAACACCAATGGGTTTAGGAGCCTTCTGCTGTGATAAGGTACTTCCTTTGGTCAGTCATTGTGGGCATGTTTAGGTGGGATAGCCTTTCCATCATTAGTACTGCTCTGATGCTTTACAAAGGTGTGATGGCAGCATGATATGGGTGAAAAACGTTAATTCTGTGTATTGGAATTAGATACATATATAAACATTTATAAAAATAAACCCAGGTTATACTCGGTTATTTTAGTATATGAACTACTTCTCCTTTCTCACACATGAAGATGAGTGATCAGCTTAGTATTTTGAAGTCTTGTCTCTAACGTAATGAAAACCCAATTGAATTATTTGCTGTCTTAATGTAGCTATATTTGTTATACTCCTTGTCTGTTTGTACTCAACAATGTCATGGTGACTCTGAATGTTTAAAGTATCCCATAAATGTAACTTTAAATGTAGCATTGCTCAAGAGTGGAATATTTCTATTTTTTTAGTAATTAGTTTTTTTGGCTTCACACTTTTTTTTTTTTTTTCCAAAAGTTTAAGAACAGTTGCTCAGGGTAATCAGAGTTAGTTTACAAGTCACAAAACATTACAGGAAAACAAACACGCATATGAGTCCTGATATCTTTCACTTCTAAATTTTGTGCTTGGCATTTTCAAAAGAGCAGAATGATTCCTTAAGAAAGATGGATATTTGGGGTATGAAACAATGCCAGACCTAGTTTTTCTGCCCCCAAAGTCATTGTGCATTTTTGTTTTTGTCACTGGTCTAATATTGGAAAAAGTGGCCTTTATTAATATTACGTGGAGCTATTGGTAGCATGGCTTCTGCAGATGTTCACAAAAACTGAAGAGATATAAATGTAAGTGTTGAATACTTCCATCTTTGGAAACTTGAAATGTTTAATTTCAGATCCAGAAAATTCAGCCACTGACCTATTCCAACACTGGGAAGCACAGCTTGGCTCAGTTCCTAGCACCATTGATACTCAGATGCCCTCATTCTTTTCTTGTTCCTGTCATTACGCAGGAGGAACAATTTGGTTCCTTTGGGTTAATTATATCCATCTTACATTGCATACTTTACCTAGATATTAAATGGAAGATGCCCTAAATATTTTTGGACCAGATATGATGTTCATAAAGGTCTTGTGAGGGCCATCTAATGAGACTTTGAATGATCTCATCTCATCTCATCTCAGGTAAAATTCACTTTCAACACCTTTTCTGTACTCTGCTTAGGTTTGTTAGAGAAGTGCTTTCATGTTCAGAGATCCAATTTTAGAATTATTTCAACGCTTCAGAAAGAGCAGATTGTTAGTTATGCTTGGAAGACCAAATCTACAGAAGCTCAGGAGATGAATTTACTTGGTGTTGGAGCTAAGGGAACAGAGAGAACGGAAAAATTTAAATTTGGGGAAGAGAAGGCAAAACTGTATATTGCAAGAAAAAAAAGTTTAAAAATCCTTTAGAAAAATGCTGAATGTTTTCTTGAAAGAAGAAAGCCACACACTGATTTGTGTTTGCTTTAATCTGTACTGAGCACTATGGATGAAAGCACTTTTCAATTTTTTATGCAATGTAGTCTTTAAATATGGTTAACAAAGAAACATGGGAAGCAATTGCTCTGTCTTGGTGGGTTCCTATTATTATTCTGCCCTGGTTTTGATCCTACTTTATTATACCCACGGCATAATCAGTAAATCCCTTTCCCTGAGTTAGTTCTTTAATTATGGCACTGCTTCACCAGCATTTTACTGTTCCTACCACTTGAGATAATAATTTAATTGCCTCACAGAGTCACAGAGAGAGGTGTCTCAAAAGACCTCTGAAAATAGATCTTCGCTCTTCTGATGAACATGTACACAACCAGTATTGGGGGGTTCCTTATTGGAAACCCTTTTGGAGGCTGTGGATCAAAGCTGAGAGGATGAACAAAGAACTCTACACCCATCAACCCACATCAGGTCCTTATTAGAAAGCACAGGCCACATCAAGTAAGTGGCCTGAGACCTTTCAGGCTGACACAAGAAATAACCACTGAATTCTGAAGCATTCAGACTTTCTGCCATGGAGAGCAGGTAGCCTGGATTGTCTTGCATGACCGTGGGGTGCTGCTTTAGCCCTCTCCTGGTTACTCTGCCATTGTTCACCCCCTAAGTATAAATTGCATCCATAAAAAATTCACTGTGATTTTGTAATAATGCCTAAGCTCTGCATCATTTGGCTCTCTCCAACATCATTCACACCTTTCAAAAGGGTTGAGACTTTGACACTGTCCTTACAATAGCAAGAATAAAAATGGGAGATTTTTCTATGCAGAAGAAAGCTATCCAAAGCACAGGATGGGAGACAGAAAAAATATGGAACCACACCTACAAGCAGGTTGTATTTCAGAAACAAGTAAATTAATTTAGCATATCAGTTTACTAATTTACTGTAATAGTCTTCTGGCTGTAAACCTTAAGGCCAGGTGGTTATGGGTACACAGTTTACCTCTCTTTCCAAGACCCAGTTTAGTTTATTCCACAGATATGACTCTGGTAAATAATTCTATCAACTAAATATTTAAATCATTGTGGTCACTAATCTGAGTGAACTTGGTGTGAGAGACTGAAACAATAATGGTTAATGACTCAAACAATTGTCCTCTGCAAAAGCAGCAGGCGCTTTGCTGAGGATGTGCAAGGTCACAGCCCAGGAGAAGAGCAGGTGTGCACAAACCTTTGCTTAGGGACAAGCTGGGTTTTGAGCCAGATAAGAGATAAGGCTGATAGGAAGCAGATCTGTGAGGTGGGATAACGCTTTTTATCATGCCAATGTCCTCCCTTACACAACTGGCTCAGTTGTAAAACCCCTCTGGGGAAGGTATCAAGACATTCATGTTATTCATCCCTTCTGATGGGGCACAACTGGCTCAACTACAATGACATGAGAGGCAGCTGTCATATCTTAGAAGGGTCCTTCCTTCCTTCCTTCCTTCCTTCCTTCCTTCCTTCCTTCCTTCCCCCTTATATCTTTACCTAAGTGATGTTTTCATGCTTTTATATTGTTGTATTACTATTGTTATATTACTATAGGTAATAGTAACCAAAATGGCTATATACCTGCTTTCCATTTCAACAAAATGATTCTAAAATAAACCCTCTCTCTCATATATATATATATATATATATATATATATATATATATATATATCTACATATATTTATTTATAAACACCAATAATTCAATGTTCCTTCACTCTAATCCCCCCCAAGGGATCTATTAGCAAGAACTGCAGTTGCCCTCACCTTCAGGGACAGGTTATAACACTTGGTAAATTAGATTTTTCATTGAATCAGCTTAATCCATCTGCATAAATGTTGCAGGATTACTACTACTGAAGGAGCCCAAGTGAAGAGCAGCAGCCTGCAAGGGGCTTTTACCCTCCATAGGAAGCTCCTCAGTTTTATGACAATGTTAACTCTGTGGACAGCTTAATACCAGTCTCGAGGGATGCTGCTCTAACCACCCATTATCATTCAATAGGTCCTTCAGGTTCTTTGGTGCCCTTTTTGAAGTGCTGAGCATCTCACATATTTATCAGATCAGAACTATTCAGGCAATGCTCATCCCATCAATAAAGAAGGTTTATTTTTTCCTGTGTGGTCAGGCAGCAGAGTAGAACTGGAGAGACCTCAGCAGTTCTCCTCCAGAGCCATGTGGAGCTGGAAAAACTACATTGGAAGTTACTCTATAATTAAAAAAGATAATGACTTTCAAATTAGTTTTTATTAATAGAATTAAGCCACATTAAGTCATAAAAGGTGTTCATAAATATGTTAATAAAATGTGTGGTATTAATGAAAAACATTCTGCAGAGACTGAATAATTTAAGAGCTGGATATTACACACTTAATTAAAGTTAAATATTAAAATTATTAATTACCACAGCTAAAACGGGCGTTAACAGTAGGCATCACATTCTGTCAGGTCAAAAAATAGCTGTCATTATTAAAAGCATGCAGATAATAAATAAGTGAGGAATCCAGAGCATTTTGGCTGTGTATGAAATGCTCCTAGAAAGTTGTTTCTGGTAGGCACCGAGGTTCTCACTTTGAGTGAAAGCAGGATCTTATGCAAAACTCTTGGTTTGAACTCATTCTCAGTCACAAAGCTGATGAATTACTAGTCCTGTCCTACCTACTACCCTGCTTAGGGTAGAAGCTGCAGAAACAGTTCAGGGTCTCTTCAGACTCTTTTCAGGCTGGGGGCCTTTAGGCAATGAAGGTGCAGAGCTGACTCTGGGACTACACCTGCTGTAAGGGCTGTGGTAGTATTTGGTTTCTTTGGAATGCTGAGACAAATTTATCTAAAAAATCTATCATGGGACGGAAGTGCAGAAATAAATGAATTTTACACTGTAATATTCAGCTCTCAATGAATAAACACAAACTACATGTAGTTAGAAAACCCTGATGTTCAAAATTCAGGGTTGCATATCTGTGTTGCTCGTGCTCAACAAAATTCAGCACTCTCTGTGGTCCTGCTTGTTAAGCATTGGTTGGAGAGTCACAGTCACCTCATATTGCTAAAGTAAAAAAACCCCACATTCTTCTTTTTTTCTTTTTTTCTTTTTTTCTTTCCCCAAGCTAGTAATAAGAAGCTCTAAGAAATCTGACAGAAACCATGACCTCCAGCTCCTTTCTTTCAGGTCTTGTATTTTGGGTGCTTATCTTACTGTGTTGTAAACTGGATGAAAATACAGGAAGCCATGAAAATAAATGTTAGAAAAACATTTGTGGGTGGGAATTTCCCCTTCTTTGGGAAGTCTGTTTGCCAGTTTATGTGAACCAAGCCAGGGATAATGTTTGTTCATCAGTTCTATTCACTGTAGTTTAGCTATAATTATCTACACTTTGTGCCATATTAGTTAATCTACTCCAGAATATTTTATTGGAATAATTAAGCTTTAATTATAAGAGAACTTACTCAACAACCTTATTAATAAATCTTTGCTCAGATGTGGGGGGACACTGCCAATTTTGGTGTGGATTAGCAAGGTTCTGCTGTAGTAATAATAATGAGTAGTCAACTAGGAATTTTAATCTTTAAAATTCTTCTCAAGCGTTAAATAATTAATCTCCATGCCACTCCCATGAGATAGGTGAGTAAATATTACTATCCCTGTTATATGGATGGGGGAAGCCTGGGTTAGACTATTCAGCTGGACTGGCCAAAACCACTGGGAGTGTTGCCAAAGCAATGTTTAGGACTGAGTATTTTTGCGTTTAAAAAGTGAGGAAAAGGTATATTCCTTCTGGAAGCTCTAAGTCATTGCCACAAAACTGAAAGTGTCATCCCACGTGTCCCTCTTTCTTTCAAGACCGTGCTTTCTATTTCTATATCAAGGGATTAAAGGTCTACATATCTTTTAAAATAGAAATTTGCTATAAGACAGAAATAACTATATGCACCCACATATACATACACATCCACTGTTATTTAATAGAAGGATGTTCTACTTTTCTGCCAGCTGCTACATATTTATTAAATACTAAAGACGTGTTTGTAAAGCAGGTTTTAATATTCAATTTTGCCCTTGAATAGTCTCTACCCAGAGCAATAAAACATTCTAGAATCTTTGGGAGCCCATATTCAAATTGCCTGACGGTTTTAGACGAATTTTATTAACCAGTATATTGATTCATTTAGTTAGCCTTTTTTTTTCTTTTTACACACCACAGGTTCCTGAAATTAGGTTGGTATTGCTAGAAATAAGAAGGTGGTATTGGAAATGCAGTAGGAATATGAATGAATGTTTGCAGTTCCACCAAGGTGGTCACAGGCAGAAAGGACACTTTTCCAAAATGACTATTGATTTTTGCTCTCACATCAGATAAATGATATATGGGGTAGTTCAAGTTTCAAATAACACCCAACCTCAGCTCTGGAGATTTACAAAATGAGCATTAAAAATAGGATGAACTGGATTATCTGATCAGTACTTTGGACAGATGGGAGTATCTGGCTTCAAAGAACAGGCCAAGATGCTTTAGCCATTTACTAGACAAATGTAAAAGCTTCAGACACTCTAATACAACTAGAAAAATCAGTTTGTATCAGACTGGAAACTGGAGACTTCTGAAGGATATAACTATATTCAAACAATAACCCCACAGTATAAGCTCCCAATTTTTAATCTATTTTTTGCAAATACAAATGCAGGAGTCACTAGTAAGAGCTAGCAAACCCATGGTGCAAGGAAGCACAGGCATGTATCACCTGATCTGGATGTCCCTTCCAAACTACCTGCATCTCTCTGTGCTGTATCTAAGTTCAAGATAACCTGCTGGTTATCTTCTCCTTTGCTGCCCAGGTGTCATATCTGGGCCCTGACTCTGTAGTACAAATTAGATGCATTTGAACAATCCCTGCCATTGAATTTGATTCTGAAGAAAATTGTTTGAAACCAAGAGCAAAGAGCTTTGTGTAAATAAAGCATAACCCCAGGGTTTAATAAATGAGTATTGCCTTACTGCACATTTCAATTCAATTCAAAATGTGTTCAATTTTGCATTTGTTATATCTTCAAGAGGCTGCACATAAATATTGTTTGAGATCACCACCTAACTTCCCCCTTCATATTGTTAATATTTTTGCAAGGCAAGTGTCATAAAGATGAGGAAAATTATGACTTAAACTCAAAAGTTTAAGATTTTCTACCTGAAAAGTCATATTTAGATGATAAAATTTTTTCATGAGAAAAAATGGATATATAGCAGACCTTTGCACTAGCAGCAGTGTAGCATGCAAAACTCATTATTTAGGATATTAAAATACATTTGTAGAATGCTTAGCTGCCTCAGATAATCAGCTATGAAAGAAAAGTTGAACACTGTAGAAACTATCAAGTGAGCTAGCACATAAGAAAAAGTTGGAAAATACTCTATTAACAGTTGTGAGAAACGAAATGTATTAGAAAGATAATATACATGCAGAGTTTACAAACCGTGTCTTTAGGGTGGCCCAATAAGTAGAAATATGGGGACCCATGCTTGTCACTTTTCATGCACATGGAGAGACTGGAAGGTACCATTCCTAAAGGAAGGGGAGGAACAGCCTAGGACCAATCATTAGAATTAACAGAACCAGTGACATACAGACATTTTACTACTGTTAGAGCAGAGAATTCTTAGTAAGTTTAGAAAAACTGAGTGAAAAGCTTATATGTAACAGGAAAGAAGTACTTCTGTAAAGCTAAGACAAATAAGCATGCTGTAAATCTAAGTATTAGTAGATTATTGAAACTACTGTACATATATATTCAGACATAGATTCACCTGGTCTATGGATATGGAGTACATCTTGAGGTGCTTCCTGAAGGAGTCATAACAAATCAAAAGCAAAGGGTTTAATGCATTTAAGAACTGTGCCAATTAACTTGAATGAAAAATCCTTGTATTGGTATCAACTCTGACATTTTTTGGTTTTTTTTGCTGGGGTAGTGCTGAAGCAGGAGAAGAGAGTTTCTTCAAGGCCCTTCAAAAATGACTTATTGCTAAATAACTTATCACTTTTATCTCTTAACCAGCAATTTACATATACTGAAACCTTACTCTTCCTCCCTTAAACAAACTGAATCTAAACTCTAGATCTGTAAAACCACCTGAGTGTAATGAACCCATGGTGTGAGCTTGTGTACATAATTTGGCATCGTGTGAGTAAACAGAGATTCCAAAAATACACAGTGCAACCCAGGACATGTTTCTAATAAAGCCAGAGAAAGCAGGGGAAGAGAGGGAAAGAGACCCTCATTGTGCAGATCCACAAAGCACCAACCATCACCACACAATGCAGATTCCTTGTTCTCCAAACATCACTGATTCCAGTTCCCCCAGCTTTGTGTATCTGTGAGTATCACAGTGTGACCTAGAATGCTCATGGCCAGATCCAGATGTCCAAGATAGGGCAACTGGAGAAGTTTTCTAAAATCTCAGTGTAAATGGCCTGGAGTCTCTAAAACTTGTAACTTCCTGCAGGAAGTCTGAATCAACTTTTAGTGAAACTTGATAAAAACCTTATATCAAACCTGGCAGACGATTTTGAAGTCCTGAAGACAGGAAGGGAAACAGATTAGCTTCTTATAGATGTTCCTCACAGGTGAAATTCAGTGTTTTTGCTCCCTCCACACTACCAGACAACTGGGGCAGGGGGTTATACCTTGCTGGAGGGATGGAGTCCACCTACAGGTACTAAGCTGCCTCAGCCTTCTCCACCTTTACACCCTGCTGGCAGTCATTTGATTATGACTCATTGCTTTCAGAAACTTCTAGGAACTTACATATTTAAATGTACTGTGAGTAATAAAATCTGCAGTCAGGAAAGGCCAGGAGCAGTAAAGCAGATGAAATATGTTGCCAGGACTGCTGGGACTGAGAGTGAAACATCATAGGCTTTCCTAGGGAACTTCCTCGAAAGACATTTACAGACAAGACTAATTGTTCCCACAGAAAACTGTGGTTTTCTGGGTCTGATCAACCTGGGGCTTCACTGTTTGGGGATTTTGTGAACAGTATTCCTGCATTTTGCCTTTAAGGATGACACTTCATCCCAGTGTTTGGCTATGCAAACTACATGCCTTCTCATGGTGTTTCTATAGCTTTGGCTAAGACCCGAAATACGTGAGCATCTGTAATGAGGCTCCCACAGTGTGAACAGACACATTTTTAGAACTGCTGCACACCCAGCAGCTCCTGCTGAAAACAGTAACCCCTTGGGTAGGTGCACACACAGGAAATTCGACTGCCACTGCAAGAAATGCCTTAATCCATCACCTATTCAAATTATTTTTATGCTGGTGTGAGAAGTGCTCAGTTCTGAAGTGATGACTCTGAGTTTTGTGTCCTGTGCCATGAATGAAACCTCACACTCTCTCCAGCCAGACTTCCCAGGCATTGAGTGTATTTCGGGATCAGAATTCCCAGCAGTACTTCTAGTCTTTCTTGCACATTAATATGATTTCTTACTATGACTTGAGTCTCTGGAGAACTCAGCTGGCAGACAATTTCATATGAAAGATGATGCTGATGTTCTTCAGGTTTGTATGAGCTGTGGTAATTCACCTCCCATGGAAGGTTCCTCTGGCTATCCTTATCCTCAGCAAACATGTTCTGAGATGCTGGGTGATAAAACACCTGTTTCCTATGCTTCTTTTGTTGCACCCTGCTATGAAATCAGCTACAGTTTTGGAGCATTAATCACATCTGAGCTCCTTCACTTACACTCTGATGGTACCATGCCCGCTGCAAGGGGATTTCTGCCTCTAAAGTGGTCTGGCACCTTTGGCATTTGTTTTCAAGCAAAATTAGCAGCTGGAATTGAGGTAAATGATGCATTTGCAGCACACTTTATTTCTTACCCTAGGTTTGAACGGTGCTTCAGCTCAGCCAGATTTTTCCAAGATTGGAAATGGACAGATTTCCAGGCAGTATAAACTGACATAACTCATTCCGGAGATTTACACCCTCGCAGCAGCTCATTCTTTGTTTCTTCACTTACTGCTTTCTTCTTTTCAGTACACATTCTTTTCTTTCACAAATTGCTTTCTTATCATTAATGAATTTTCCTTAACATTGCTTTTACTGATGTCAATCACATCCTCGTTCAAACATTTCTTGCACTTAAGTACAAACCACCATATTTTGTACTACCAGAAACATTGCACTGGAGTTTAAAACACAGGAAAATCAAGAAGTTGAAGACTGAAGACAATGATGTGATGGTCTTGGCTGGCTGGTTTAGGTAGCTCTAGGTAGTTTTCTCCTTTTTAGTGCTGTGAATCTGAATGCTGCTGCTGTTGGAAAAGTCTTTAATCACAGCATTACTAAAACTGACTTTGAAAATAGCTGACCATTTTTCATGTCAGGGACTGAGAGAGAATATCCAGGAGAGGATGCTGGTACACTTGTGCTGTTGTATTTCTCCCTAGGCTTCTGCAGAAGACCACCATTGCAGTCCCAACACCAGCTCTATCCTCCAACCTTGCATATTTATACTCAACTAAGTCTTATTTTCCACTGATGCTCTCCATAGCTGGACCCTGATGAGCATAAGAAATATTCCTGACTTGCACTTGCTTAAAAAAACCCCTGCATTATTTCAGTAAAAAGAGCTCAAATTAGTCTTGATACATCTCAGCTGTGAAATTCTGGTTGAAAGAAGAGGCAGCTACTAAATATTGGCTAGATTATCTGCTGTCCTTAGAACCACTTTGTCCTCAAACCTACTGTCACAGTCTTCTCTGCATTCAGTTTTAAATTATTTGGAAAAGATGTTTTTTCTGGGGGTCTCTGATGTTCTTCACAGCATGATGACTTAACCTTGAGATCTGCTCAAGACATGGCCTCCCATTTTAATTAGTTCTGTTTGTTAATTTCTGTTTTTAACTTCCTAGGCAGGCTGCTGCTGGAATTTAGGGGCACCTTCTGTTTGTTCTTAGACTGCTTCTTGCACCTTTGGGAAATGACCTAGGGAGGACTTCAATTATCTCAGTTAATTTCAACAGGCATCTTCTTATTTTGCTTCCATTTTGCCTCCAGACTGGATACAGCTGTAACACTTCTCTGCCTGCATAAAGCACAGATTAAGAACTGCAGATGTGCAGATGTTATCCTTGGCTGAGATGCTTTCTGCAGGTTGTGTGTGCACTATGAAGTAACTCTGGAACACTTTTACTCCTTTTCCAGTGCAGTAGGACAAAGAGGCTTTCAAGTACACCTACTTATCTCTTCTTCTGTATGGAGCTGTAAGCTGGAGATGAGCTTGGAAAATTATCTGATTAAACAGCACATCTCAGTAGCAACTTTTATTTCTCAGTAATACGTACTTTTAAACAACTAATGCCAAGTATTCCAAATGCCTTTACAAATGGTGAGCTTGGCTTTAAACAATGCTGTGAAGTCACCTCGTTGCTTTCTGTTAATGCTAAAAGCTGTGTCTGGGTTTCTAGTGGTCTATATGTATTTTCCACTCATCATCTTCTGTAGAAGGGAAGACTTGTGAACCCTTTGGAAGATTTGTTTTCCTAAATCAATGATACTTACACTGAAGGTTTTTTGGAGTGGTTTTGTTTATTTGTTTGAGTTTTTTGGTTTGTTTGGTTGGTTTGGTTTTTGTTTGTTTGTTTTTACTGTAATAATGTATGGTTTTATAAGATTATGTAAATAAAAGAAATTTATTTTGGATTTAAGTGCCATATGGAACTGGGATCTTAAGAAATTCAGATTTGGAATGGGTCTGAACTGCTATTGGTTCTTTGCTTGTCATAGCCTTCTGGACCTACCTTAGATTAAATTGTTTTCTGAGGAACCAGAGAACCGCTGGTATATAGTTCTGCTATTTGAGAAGGATTACAACCACTATATCACTCCTGGACGTTTGTTTGTTCTTTCATTAAAAATTATGCACCTCTGCCCATAAAAGAATTTTGGAGGTGACCTAAATTTCTGTTGGAGGTCTCTCTGAAAGCATTTCGGACTAGTTAAAATTGATATTAAATGCCTTCCTACCATTTTGCCAGAGCCCCTGAAAGCCATTTTTGCTTTGTTTCTGCTCACCAAAAGTATAAGTCACTAACTTTATTACCAGATGAGAGGGCTATGGCCCATCTTTTCTGCCTTTATTCAGAAGCTCTTGAAAGTTGTAAAAAATGCAGCATACACTGTCCTGAATATTGGCTCAGCCACAGAATTAGCTCTAGTTTAGAGAAGAAAATACTGCAATTACGAGGTGTATTGACAACTGGGAAAGAACTGACTTTCAGTGGAGTTGACTTTAACAGAGCTATTGAATTTATGTTATCAACAAAGGCTCACCCGAACCTACAGTTAAGCCTAAGTTTGTGAATTTTTATGTGACTGTAATTTCTGATTCTAATGGGAAAGCATTCTGGAACTTCTAAAGTAAAAGTAACAGTTTTGGTAAAAAGTAAAAGAGTTTTGGACCTCCTAGCATAAAGAAGTTAAGAATTTTTTTAATTTTTAAAAATAGCCCTTTTCCTGAGAGATTTAAAGCCCAGAAGTGCACATCATAGAACTTATGTAAATATATGAAATTGTTACACCATACTGTAGAGTAAGCCCTGATTTCAGCTTTAAAAAAGAACTCTGTTTTTGAAATTACCTTTGGATAATTTATTTTTGCTTCTTGTCATTTCAGTTATGAAATAAGATTTCTATACTGTCTAAATGAGTCACACTTTTTGAAATACTTAGAAAGTCCCAGAAGTCCCTCTGAAACAAAACATAAGGAGAATGGATCCTGTTTTCTCACCACCATGAGCAAAATCTCATGTTTTAAATTCAGAACTGGGCTCTAACTGATCATCCATATATTTTTTCAGAGAGATTACAATGGATGAAGTTGTCAAAACAAGGAGTACATTCTTGATAATGCTTTGAGTTTCAGCCTGAGCCATTCAATTGCATGGCAACAAGACCATCTGCTGTGATTCAAAATGTGCAGAGAAGTACCAATAAAGGAAGAAAAGGAGAGTTTATAGGTAAATCAGCAACTCCCAGCACACTCAGAGATGTCCCCTAGGAGGTTCATAGTGCTTCCTCCAACGCACATCTTAAAAGCCACTGCCTATTTGGGGAGGGCAGCAGACAACAGAGATGTACACACACCTATGAGCTTGGCCAAGGCAACACTTAAACATGAGAGTAAATCCACCTCTGCTCAGGTAAGCACCTAAGCTGAAAATTAATGTGCTCCAGGAAATTAAAATATATAAATATCTGCAACTGCTACTTAAAATGCAATATAATTAATTTATATAGAGTCATGCACATATAAAAATGTAAAGGTGAAAACCCACCATATTCTGGGACCTGGCCTGTTCCACGTTTCAACAACAGCCGTACTCTCCTGCCACCAGACTTGATTAGCTCTATTGCTCTGGCATGTGTCATGTCCCTTGTGCTTTCTCCATTGATTTCAATTATTTGATCTCCTACCTGTCAGGTAAGAAGAATATTGAGTCAGACAGAATTGCAGTAAAATGAGCATTTCAGAAAGAGACATATTCAATGGATCACAGGTTACTTGAATGACAGACAGACACATCAAGGTAAATTTGTTCCTGTCTATCTGAGGAATATTACTGGCAGATCAAATAACCTCCAAAGTGGATTCTGAATATGGTACATCAAATGCTGCTTGTCTTCTGCTGAAATCAGTGTAATGCCTTTGTAACTTGCCTCACATCTGCGTGTAAAAAGCTTTGTTGAATTGCTTGATATGGTGGAATCACTGGAACATTATCTGTGCTACTCTGTAACATGCAGCGCTGTGTGAGCCTGAGAAGAACTTTATTGCACTTGTTATTTTCATAGAGAAAAGAGAGGTTCAAAGCACAAATATAAACTTCCATCATTTGAATTTCCAAATCTTGGTAGTAAAGTTTCACACCAAATTAAGAGTAGTTATGAAGCATGCTATTAAACAAAGAAAGGTTAGTGCTGTGACACAGGACAGGCAGGTTTGTTGGAGTCCAAAGAGCATGCTTTGAACTATTTACCACAGGAGTTTTTTGCTGGGAGTAAGCACAGCCTGTGGCTGAACTATCTAGTTAGAGCAGCTGACTCCAGGGTTCTGATTATGGATTTCTGCCACTCATCTCCCGGCCAGTTTTCCAGTCAGAGTTGGTTTCATTATAATTTTTCTGCTCTATTTCTACAGCAGTTAAATATGGCACTGATGCCTGCATCTCCCATCCACTCCAATTTCCCTGGCTTTGCCTCCAGCCTGCATGCTTTGGTTTTGGCTGGCTTTCCATGCTGGAAACCATCTCCTTCAGTAGGAGAGTGATGCTTTCTGCTGCTCCTGGCCAGCACAGCTGAGAGCACACGCAGGGAGCAGCACTGCTGTGATACCCCTTGGTGAGAGCCTTACAGGGAGGTGATGTGAGCCTTGTGTTAGCAGTAGCACAGCCTTTGGAGCTCATGTTCTGCAGAAGCCTCCAAGACAACCCCAGTGAACCCAGAAGGAGGGAGGATCTCCTGCTGCAGGTCCAGGTGATGAGCAGCCAAGAGAGGGGCATGAGGGTCTCAGCTGAGTGGGTCAGCACACTCATTTATCAGTGCCAGAGGAACACTTCTCTTCAGCAGTATCTTTCCTGCCTCAGCATGCACCTACAGCTTCCTCACAGAGTGCTTTCACTGCACCAAAACAGTAATGCCTACACATTCCAGAGGGGACATTATACAGACTTCAAGGTGACTTCCTTTCCCTCTTACAGGACTGCCTTAACAAAACCAGCTCTTAGCTGGCCTTGGACATTGAAATGTCTTCTATTTTGTAGGTTTCCTTTGCTGCAATTGTACTTCTGTCAGCTGAAAGTGCGATCCTTCAGTGGTTTTCCTTCTTTCCTGAGTTTGAAACACAGTATTTACCAAATAAATGTGTACAACATGAAATGTCAACATGACTCCTAGCATCAAAGAAAATTGAAAAGGATGTAAAGAAGTTATCTAGTCCTTTTGCTCAGAGACAGAAAGAATGCTACTAGAAGTACTTGGCAGTGTTACTCAATAGGAATTCATAGAATTCATACTTTGTCAATAGGAGCTGCATCCTCCCTTTATGCAATCTATGCTGGTACTTTGCATAACTAAAAAGCCATTGATTCAAATAAAATCGATTGGCCTTTCTATTACACTTTGTAAATGTTGCAGAATTAAGAGTGGGGGAAAAAAATCAGAATTATTTTGTGCAGGATTATTTTTATAGTGCAATTTTCTTCCACAGACAATTTTCTCTCTTATTAAGAATTCATTTGGTTGTATACATTTAAATTGTGCATGCAGTGCACAACTTAAAATATTTCTGATGACCTTCAGGCCACACTGACACACAACACAGGTGTTCTCTGGATTGTGGTAGGATCTCCCCCAGATCTGGCCATACAGGGCTCTCTGCAGCCCCCTGACTTTCGGAGAATGCAATTGGTGCACACAATTGTAGAAAAGAGAAAACCTGTCTTACCACTCCTGTAACACAGACAGAAAACAGATTTGTAGCATCCCCACAAGGATACCAGTCAGACTAAATACAGAAAAAATTCAAGGAGTTTGGGAAAACCTGATTCTAAATGTCATGAAACAATTAAACCCCATAGAAATCCCGTAAAAGTAAAGTCCGATTTTCAGAAGACTTGAGAACAGCTCTTTTTTTTTTTGTGCTACATTACCTGGGTAGACCATATTTTGTAGAAAGTCTTTAAAATGTTCTTGTTAGCATGTTTTGAGAGAAGTACCAGATTAGATCAAATGAAAGAGGTGTTTTTAACACTCCTTGATAAATAGCTTTTAAAATGAGTACTGAAAGGCATGTAGAGAATGTACAGTCCTTCAAATACAATCCTCTGCACTCCAGAGCAGAAAGACAGAAAGATTTAATACAGTTTAATATGTAAAAGGTTAAGTTAATATCACATTTTCCCCTTGCTGTTTGCCTTTCTTCTGTTTTCACTGGTCACTATGCAGGAACTATCTTGCATTAATGCAACCTTTTTGGTATTTCTGTGAATTTGAAATTTTTTTCTCTGTAGGCAGCATGTAGCTCGTTCGATATTTCCTTTCATTATAAAATATTATAGTCGATTTGATATTTCCTTTTCTTATAAAGTGTTATGTGCAAATAACTTGAGAAAGCTGTAAAAAAAGGCTAGCATTTTGGCTGTGTGACTGAAGGAGGGGAGAGAAACAAGTTTGCAAAAATTAGGTGCTCTGAAATCTACATCAGAAAGGGTGAAACCAGAGGTATAATGAATAGTTGCAGGAGCAGTGGGTTAATTGTGTTCCTTGCTTTTGTGTCTTGCAGCTGACTGATGTACAGCTGAATTCTACTGCCTTTGCAGCCCAAGCCCAGCTCTGATTAGAAGAGAAAACAATGAGGAGAAAGTTGTCAACACTCTCAAGTGGAGAAAAGCTTCAATTAGACTTTACACTCATATCTAGAAGATAATTCAAAAGAGCAAACCTTGGCTGAGGAGTGGTTCCCCATGCGTCAATAAGGCAACAATTCTTGTTTTTTTCCCGCAGTTTAAACTTTATAACCTTCCCTTCCTTTCTCTCCATGATGTAGATTTTCTTATGGCTGATATGGGAGGAAATCCTGCTGTAGGTTTCTCTTTGTCAAGAGAAGGCATTCAAGTATGCTTTCTCCCTCAACTTTCCTATTGTGGAATCAGTTTTCGGATTTGTGGAGCTATTTCTGTCTTTTAAAAATCCAGTGTTTTTTAAAGAGGATCTTAGATATACCCATATACTGAAGATACACCAAGATGAGGCCAGCAGCAATTGCAAGCATAAAATCAGTCTCTGTACAGGGGATCCTCGTCTCTCTTTTTAGGATCAAAAGTTGATTCCTGCAGTTTATACCACACAACATTTCTCTATACTTCTCTTCTGGATCTTCTCATGTCTGTTCACAGTGTCCAAACTGGAGATATCAAGGTGGGGGGCAGGTAGAACAGATCAAAATGATAACATTCTTTCCACATTTAATAATAATGTTCCCAAAACAAATTCTTTGCCTTTTTGTAACACGTCAGATTTGCAACTCATGGTCAATTTGGATTCTGAGATTACCCCCAGCAGTTATCTCCTATTTTATATTGTGCATCTGAGTTCTCTGCCCTAAACTGAGCACAGTGCACCTCAGTGAATTTTATCAGATTGTCTGCTTTAGTACAAAATTTTTATTTTGAAATAGTCTGTTTCTCAAAGTCTTTTAAAACTCCCTATGAATAGTGACATACTGGCATCAGCAAATTTTATGTTATTATTTATCAGTAGGTCTCCAATTATTACTGGAATATTGAACTGAGTTGGTTTCATCCCAAATGCCTCAGAACCACAGTTATAATATCTATTAAGGAGCAAACTACTCAGAGCAGCCTTTGAGAGGAATTATTGTTAGTAACCACATTAAAAGAAATTCCACCTAGAGCCTTTTTCCTCATCCTTTTTATGTGAATTTCATAGAAGATAGTGTTGAAAGGTGAAAGGAAGATTTTACATTCTCCTCCCCCCTTTTTCCACATAGAAATAAGAATAAAAATCAGACATAGAAAAGGAAAATTAGACTGGTGTGACAAGATTTGCTTTCCACAATTCACGTCAGTGAACTTCCTTGACTTTTTGTTGACTTGTCACAGATTATTTCTGAGTACAACAGTTAAAGGAAATTTTCTTTATTTGACTTTAGAAATAGGGCATATGTTTTGCTTTCTCTAGTCTGCTTCTAACTTTCTTGTCCTCCATGAATTCTTGGACATAATTACTAATAGTCTATAAATTATTTAACTTAGTCCTTGAGCATACATGAATATCAGCAAGTTTTGCAAACTTGAATCTAAGCATGATTTAAGCAGTTTTCTCCTTATTCTGATTTATATTAATTTCTCTTTATGTTTCTTCTGAATATCTCAATGGAGACTGATAAAAATAAAACACTATTTCAGCTGTCTCCACATTCTCATTAGACAACAGGCCCCTTTTTCCCTGTTCTTTGTGTTTCTTTACATATATTTATGTTACCTTTTCTTGTTCCCTTTTTTAACTTTCTTTGCAGACTGGATATAATTCTGGCATATTTAATGTTGCCTCTTCATCCAGTGGACACCAACCACCTAACAGGTGTTGCAGCATCAAGCTTTGGGTGTCTCAATATTTTAGTGGGTATGACCTTGTGGCATTATTTCCTTTTGTGGGAAGTCACAAATTTTAATATCAGACAGTTATTTTTAACAGGCATTTTAGCAAGCTGCCTTCTGTGGACATATGTAGCTTTTTCGATGAAAGATCAGAATACTTTAAAAGATAAACTTCAGTGTAGCAACATTATTGTTTTGCATGGAATTTAGGTCCTTGGTCAACTTTTGATTTCACTTCTGTTAAGAAATTAATAGAAGAAACAACTCCCCAAACCTGGAGAGTTGGCCATCCCTGTGATAACACCTTCAGCTCCCATGCCATTCATGTACAGTGTTGGCATGACACCCTGAGAGGACACACGCACCTTAAATACCAAAGATTTAAACCCTCAAGCAGCAGGGAAAGCATATGAGAGCACAGCCATTGAGATGTAATATTTTAACTGCACAAAGCTACAGACTGCATTCAAATTCTTCAATGAACATAAAAAATAAACTTGAATTTGCAGATGTCACAGCACGGGATCCATGCATGGGCCTGCCATGAGCCCTTGGCAAGGCTGTTGGGTGGTTGGTCATGTGAAACACATGGATGGAGCCTTTCCCTATCCCAACAGGAAAGCCCTGCATCATGGGACACTCCCCAGACTGGCATCAGCTTTGGTTTGTGACCTTCCTGACAGTCTTCAGCAAAGACTACAGAGCCAGAGTGATCTAACTCTATGTCCTCCAGATGCTCTGGCAGCTTAAGGATGAAGTGTGATGGCAAGACAGCCTGGGGAGCTTGTCTGGCTGATGCCTGAGCTGTATTTATTCTGAAGTAACATGCTCTTTGCTGCTATGAATCTGGAAATATTACATACATTGATTTTGTTTTGTGTTTCTTTCTTCCTTAAGAATATGACCCTCGCTGAATTTCATGCTGTGTGGGATAAATGCCTACCCTGCTGGTTCTCCTCCTGACCACTTGGTAAGCAGAACACTCCTCTATTATATTCTTAAAATGTGCAAGCACAAAGTAAACACCCCCTAATGCTTTGAAATTTGAATATTAATGATTTAAATGTAATTATGAAAGTAGTTTGTGTGTATGGAAAATGTTTCTTTAAAAAATCTGTTTCAGTTCAAGTTAATTCAGACACTCCATTCATGTGTAAGAACAACTGAGCTATAAAATTGGGCAACATTTTTTCTGGCAATAATGAGAAGATAATATTCCTAAGAAATGTTTAAGTGACATCACTATTGATAGGTTAATTAGATAGAAAATTGCAAAGCTTCTGCAAATCATTAGAATAACATGCCTCAAGTACATGTGGGTTTATCTGCAGAGCCTTGTTCTGGCCATATTTTAAAGCAATTGTTACTGGTCCTGTTAAAAAAAGCTGACCATACACACAATCAGAGTTTCAGAAACAAGGTGAACCAGGGAAACACATATAGCTTTAATGTAATAAAGAGGCTTTTCCTTGCTTGAGTGTGTTTTAATCTACAGATGAGAGCCTTGTGTATGTTTGCCTGCCTCGGCGAGTACGGAACAGTCTCTAAGCAGGTGTAGGTTCCCAGTTGCATGAAATTAAATTAATTGTGGATGCACATTTCATTCTATGTTAGATCTAATGATAAAAGCAGCCTCAAATGATTTGTGTGGAAGGCATTGTAATCTGTCATTTTATTAATGCATTTTATAATTAAACCTCAGGAAAGAGACTAATCACACTTAATTATTTTTATATGGGCATTCTATTTTTGTAACTGAAACACTTTTTACATGTTATTTGTTGCGGTTGTTATTGTCAATTGGTCCAAAAGGCTGAAAAATTGTCTGTACTTGGAGACCAAATGGAAACTCCAGAGTATCTATTTTGGTGAATTTCCAAATGCTGTCAAGCTCTAGTATCATTGCCTGGAGTCAGGCACAGGCTGGATATCTGCTGTGGAAATTTCCTCACAGCAGAGAATCTGTACTGCCTGGCAATCCCAGGTGTAATATATAGCCTGAGCAAAGCTATGGGGTTTTGGTAATCTTGGACTCCCTCCAGTGCAATTTAGATATGTGAGCTTGGCCGTCTCAGCAGGAGATGTGGTATTTCTCTTTAGGGGAATTACAATAACATCTCCCGTGCTACTTTTGAACCAACCACACAGAAAAGTTGGGAGTGAAAAAATCTTTTTTTCTGTGGCCAACCAGCTATTTAAGCAGCTGCGGCTTCTTACCCCTGGAAATGCCGGGCCCTTTGCTCCCACAGAGATGGTCTTGACTCCTGCCCAAAAGAAGGGGGAAAGAGGGACCACAGGACATGGTGCAGAGCAAGAAAAGGCCTTCACACCACTCCTCAGCAGGAGCTCTAGCTTTTTTTCTTTTCACCTTTTCACCTTTTCCTGAGAGAGAGAGAGACAGCAGTGATATTTGAAAAAGAGAGCTTGGAAAGAGGAAAATGTGCATGCCTGATTGTCTGCAAAGAATGGGGAGTGCAAGAGAGAAAAATGGAGTTTGCAGTCATGGGGACTGAAAAGACAGCAAAGTGGGCTTCTGGTACTACAGCACACTTGATGCCTTTCACAACATTGCTGCAAAATAATCCATGTATGTGTGAAATAAAGCTGTCAAAGATAGAGGAAAATGTATTGTCCTACTCTATTGGATTTACAATTACTTTCTTGAAATAGAGGTGGGATAACTCAGTGTAGCATAAAGCAATATTAATAACATGTACTTCACCATTACAATCAGGGATGGGAACCAATAGAGACTATGAAAAAGGAAGAAGAAAATTTTTTGTGTCTTCTTGATGGTCTCAGGCAGGTCTCAACAGGCAAAAGCAAAGCAAATTTAAGATCTGACAAGCTGATTTTATAGGTCCTACAGAGAAATCTGGGCATGGAGATTGCTTCATCCAAGGTTGCATCCATGCAGCAATAGACACAATAACATAAACTCTGACGAGATAAAGGTAAAACCACAAAAAGATTTTGAGGAGGAAAAATGCTGAAATCTAAGATCTAAGAAGATATTTTCAAGTATACCAGAAGTGTGGAGTCTGCCAGATATCAAAAGACAGTACAGGCACAAGGTAGAAAAGACTGCAGAAAACAGATTAATTCTCTGCATCAATGTTCACTGAAGAGGAGGGCAGCAAAACTCCTGCAGAGGGTCTGCTCTCTGCAGGGTTGAGTGAGGAACTGACTCCAACAGCAGGGTCAGGGGCAAAGATTTTATAACAGACTGATGAAACGGAGAGTGAGAAACCACCAGAAGCAGATGACTTTTATCCTTAGTTCTAAAGAAATTTGGATATGAAGCTGTACAACTAGTAGCTATAGGATATAATCTACTGCTTAAATCAGTGAATTGCTGAATTTCAAAGGAATGGGAAGTGGCAAGTGTGACACCAGTCTTTAAGAATGGTCTTGGAAAGTAACCAAGCGAGTCTCATGTTCAATTGAGCAGATAGAAGGAAGCAATAAGGATGGTGAGGCTTAGCTGGCACATGGATAATGATGATATAGTGGGAAAGGGTCAGTGTGGCTATTGTAGAGGGAAGCCATTCCTCCCAGATCTATTGCAGGTCACTGGAGCTTTCAATGACTATATAGATAAATGTGATCTGGTTAATATACTGACATTTTCAGAAAGCTTTTTATAGTAAAGTCTTCTATAGAGGCTCTGCTGTGGGATGAAAAAGAATAGGGTCTTCTAGGCAGGAGATTAATGCTAGGGAAAAATGCTTTAAATAACCGGTCAATTTTCACAATCAAAAGACTTTATCACGGTGATGATTCTGTTCAGCATACTTGTAAATGGTGGGGAGAAGAGGTGATAGGATTTGCAGGCAGCACATTACCATGCAGTATTGTCAAATCTAAACTTAAAAGCTCTAAAAAAAGATTTCACAACCCTATGTGCTAAAGCAGCATGTGAAATCCAGTGGTGCTGAGTGCTAAGCACCAAGTATAGTACATGTGGAAAACTACTACTCCATTACTCTAAGTCAGTCATCACCCCCAAAGAGACAGATCCCACAGTCCTTGTGCTTAGCTCACTAAGCTGAAAATGTCAGCACAGCCAAAAACCCAGACTGTTAGGGGGAGAACGGAAAATAAAGGAGAAGCTATCCCTATGTCGTTTAGGAGCACCAACATCCTGAAAACTGCAGATTGCTCTGGTGCTTCCACCTCCAAATGAATGTGACACATTGAGAAATGGTTTGGAGGAGGCCAATGAGGCTGGTCAGGGGTAAAGAACAGCTCCCTTTTGATGAAAGATGAAATGGACTGCTAAGTTTCAGTGGGAAAAAAGAGGATATGGTATAAGCCAATAGAATAAAGAATGACATGGAGAATGATGAAGTAAGATTATTATATTGCAACTACAAACAAAAAAACCCGAGTTTTTTTTCCCAAACAATGCAGGCACTAAGGGTAGGAATCCATTGACACATTATATCTGGAATGTCAAAAGCACAAATATATGCAAATAAATAGTTAAAAAACAGTCCAACTCTGAGTTCTGGCACAGAAAAATCTTTAAACTTCTAACTGCCAGGGTCTTGGATGTTAAATGCAGTGAAGAATCATTTCACACTTGTCCTACATTCTTTTCCTAAGCATCCTTTACTCGGCCTTGCTGGAATGAGGATGTTGGCCTGGTGGGCCCTAGCAACGGGCCTTTTACTTTCAGAGATAACCTCTCCCAATTTCTACTTGTCATGATTTGGGAAAAAAACCAGAAGTTGATGCCTATGACACTCCTGTTGCTGAACAAAGTGTTTTAGTTAACAGAGAAGCATCACGTGGTGTGCTCATTTTTTTCCCTAAAACTCTTGATTGTTAATTTTTAAGTTTGGTTTTATTAATTTTTTAGACCTGAAAACTTTCATAAATATTCCATAAACTCCAGATTTAAATAAGATGCCTGCCTGCCAACTAAGTATTTTAGTTTCAAAATTTAATACTAAACTATTTTTATCAAGATGATTTACTTTTTTTTTTTTCACAGCTGACTTGAAAGATTTTGCTACTAGGCATAGAGTTACAAGGATGCTTTGAATGTGCCAAACTGAATACATTTTTGCAAGAAGGATGTTAATTAAGTGTGTGAGAGGAATACTTCTCCTTACCTTTCTGCAAACAAATTCTAAAAAACACACAAAGGTTTTTGGAGAAATGCTGAATAATAGTTCACCTACAGTTAATTTGCTCTTGATTTATTAAGCTCTTATACTGTCAAAATATATTCAGGATCCCCAAGGGCCTCAGTTTGCATTTCTTTGTTGTGCAGATAGTAGAATGTTGATCAGCTTTATGTCTTCATGTCAATATATTCTTCCTTGAGTTCTGCCAATTACAGTAACCCGGCACTGAGCTCCTCTTGCCACAGGCTGGCATGCAGCTCATATTCTTGAGTATCCCAGTTGAATTCTCTGAGTTCAGATCAATCACACCTAGTCTCACTACAAGTGAGGTTGGACAGTGATGTATGTAGTAGGGAATTGGAGTGTGAGTTAGATTACCCCAAAGGGACATGCAGTTCGGTGGGAAAGCATAGCTAACATCTTCCTGCACTGTTCAGATGGACCACAAATCACAGAATAAATGGATGGGACTAAGAATATCTTTGTCTTTTTGTTCCATTGCAATGACAGTGTTGACATTCGCTGAATGCTTATTATGAAGGTAAGATTTATATTACTGCATAAAGTAAGCCAGGTATGCTGCAGGTTTTAAGAGTAAGTGCTACTTATGTAGAAAAGATGGGCTGCCTAACTGGCATGAATCACTCTGTGGTCATTTGTCTTCCAGATGTGTGCACAAAACCTCAGTCAAGCTGCTGCTGGTGGAGCACTATATGCTCCTGGAGTGTACTTCTGCCCCTGATGTGTGGGATTATTCCAAAAATTAGTGACTTTTCAGTGGGGTTTCTGACAACCTTCTCAAGCCCTACTCACGTCAAGGGCTCAGCAGCTGAATCCCTGCTGTGCCCAGCACACCATGTGGAGAAAACCTTTCTGGCTCTTAGGCCCTATCACTGCTCTCCCTACCATTGTGTTTGCTGTCAATAGAGTAAACTTGCAAGAGGCTTTCCAACAGCAATATCACCTTTCCTCCAATATTCTGAACATAAGGCTTCACTGCTTTTTAGGACCTGGAGAACCCGAGAATTTTCACGAGTCACTAAGCAATATATCAGTCTTGTGCTTTCTTTTCAATCCAAAATAAGATTCCGAAGTATGCTATGTCAGAAATTAAAGATTAAGCTGGTAAATCCTTTGTTCATTTTTGGATACTGGAACTGCCTTAAATGTTTGTAAAAACTCATGACTGATCAAGCTATTCTTGCATTCTTCCTATTTCCATGCTGCAGCTTTCTTGATTGCATAAAGAAATGTCTGTATCTGCCACCTACTTTCTTTACTGTGTGACAACTGTTTTTCTCTATTTTTAATGCTTTTTGCTCTAATCACCCTCAAGGTGAGCTGAGCTGCTTCTTGCTAACTGTAGTCACTGATTGCAACCTTAGGTGCTTTCCACTGCAGACTGTAGGAAATCATCCTTTAATGTGGGGCTAATCACTGATGGAGTGTCCCAAATAGATGCTCTGTTCTTCATTAACAAGAAATCTCAGAGAGGCTCTACACAAGTGAGGAGTCAGTGCAGATTATGGGCTCTGCATGGCAAAGTGCTTTCAAGAATTTCCATATGCTGTAGAGTAAGAAATTGTTCATTATTCCTTTTAAAACCTGATTTGATTTGATGGTCACTGACAGTCCTGCTAATGCTTTTTCATATTTACCCATTTTCCATATTCCTTTAGCAGGGCTACAAAGCAGGGCTGAGATAACCCTGCAAAGCCTTTGTTCTGGATGGACTAAAGAAATGCAATAATGTGTGGAGACCAAAATCACAAATGTTAGAAGGTTCTTGTGTGTGAAACTACAGGAACTGCATGTGGTTTTTGGTACAAAATTTGGTGGTGCGATAGGAATTTCACAAAATAGTATGTGACAGTCCAGGTGTTTCTGTTGGATTTTGTCATCTCTGAGATGCAAGACAACAGCAACTAAACAGTTATTTTAAAAAAGAATGAGGATATTTTGCACATGTTAATATGGACTTCAAAGAAGTGTCTATGGAAACTCAGAAAGGCTTCCTCCTTACTTGGTGGAAACAGATGACTGATCTACTAAGAAGCTAAAAATCAAGGGCGGCGAAAAAAGGGATTAAGTGACTAGATGAGCACCCAGCTAAATGTGTGCAATAGTTAGCAATAAAGAAAGGTGAAATGGAAGAAACACCGTGATTAAACAAGAGATAGACTTATGTTTTCCATGGTATAAAAGACTTTCCAAACACTGCTGGGACATAATTAACTTATCTCTGACTATCCACTGAATCCAGAACAACTGCAGTGATTTCAGTGATTGAGATGTTTGGAAATGTCATGTTCCAGGGAGATAGGTTTATGTTACCTTGTTAAACTCCACAGTTGTAAAGCATTTACAGAGCACAGATGCCTACATACCACCTGCTCCTTTGAGAAGCCTAAAGAGTGTTAATGGTAATGAATTTATTCTGTGAGACACAGTTAGCAACAGCCAACTATTACATGCCACTCTATAGTTCAGAAGGCTGGCCTCCAGACTTTTCAAAGGGGACTTAAAGTTATTTCTCCTGTGGCTCAAGAGAGGGCTTTAGTATCAGATTTTGAGTTTCATAGGAGCTCTGTAACTCTTTTGCAAATATGATTTAGGACACATACAAAAAGGAAAATGTTTCTGAATGTTTCTGAATGCTCATACATGGGTTTTGATAGCAGTTTTAAATGTAATACTTATGTCCCTTATGATTTGAAACTTTAGTTCTGTTTCTTCCAAATAAGAGACAGACTCCCTCCTTCTGCCTGCCTTTTTGACCCTTGACTCTTGAATATCCAACTTTTCTCTTTTACTAGAAATAATTCTTGCTGTGGGTAGATGAAGGTTTCTGAATAACCACACATAAGGTTGGTGTGAATGTTATTATTATGGGAAATTACTAAATACACAACTGTGCTGGTTTGCAGAATGCCATGAACCTGACCACAGCACAGAGTGGTTACTGGTGTGACCATCACTGCACTGCTCATTTGGCAAGCTGGAATAACCAAGCAAGGCCACACAAATTTATGTAACAACACAGAAGCTCATAATTGACACTGTAGGAGCCTCCTGGCCACTGTGCCTGGTTTTATCTCCAGCTGTGTACAACTGAAACAAAAAGAGGTATGCAAACCACAGATTAGCAACAAACAGGAAAAAAGACTGGAGTCAAAGCAGAACTGCAGAGTATGAAAGATACAGAATTCTGCTGTGCCTGGATTCCAGATGTCTCTCCTGCAAAAATATAAGAAAAATATACAGTAAAATGAGAAAAATAATGTAGTACAAGGAGATAGGAGGAAGCTGAAGACAGGGCTAAATGGTGCATAAGGACTAAGAAAAATGAGTTGACAAGACAATGAAACTAGAAATGTCAGAGATGAGATGTATGGCTTTTGTGGAAGATGTGGAAAAAAAAGGATGTAACTCACTAAGTGACAAAATGACACAGATGTACACTGTCTACAAAAAAGCACATTTCACCCTCATTCTTCAAGAATTTAATGTTATTCTGTACCTTTACAGCCCTCAGCCACAGGCTCTTTGTTTGACACTGGTTTCAATAAACATGCTGGCTGCTGGAGATATCATTCAAGGCAATAAGAGATCTGTTGATCATATCTCATGTCTAGCAAACACCACGACCACACTTAACAATTCTCCTGAGAGCAGTAAGCAACTTATCCCTTCCTTCTAAGACAGGAAGGGATAGAGATCTGCAAGCAGAGCTCTGCCAATCATTGTCCTCAGCATGAGGCAAGAATAAAACATTAAGTTAGCACGAGCCTTATCTAAATAGACCTGTAAAATTGTGTGTGAATCTTCAAGGCTGTGGGGACTGTGCTCCACATTGTCTGTGTTATGTCCCTTGTCTCTGGTGACAGAGTCAACTCAATATGACTGTCACTGACAGTGTGTGTGCCATGTTCCTGCCCCTATCTGAGACTGGGCCTCACAGCTTTATTCTTAATATTGCCATCACCAACTAGTTTCAGTGTTTTTCCCTGATGTTAGGATTGCTTGTGAAATGGAATCCTGATGTGTTGAGACCTCTGCCAGTCTGGGAAAAGATAACAAAGGCACTAATAATTCACCAAAATTTTTCATGGTTATTTTAATATATCCTTGTCCTACAGAGCACAGATATAGGTAGGTTTTTCAGAATTCACCATTGTGGCTTGCTCTCTGCTCAGCTGTCAGAAGTAAGTCAGTATTTACATACATTAGATACATTTTATATATATATCTATATAAAATACACAGTCAATATTTAATTCCAGAACCAGATGAGTTTCTCCTTTACAGCAATCTCCTGTGAGGAGCTGCCATATATCTTACCCGTAAACTGCAGTAAAACCTTGCCACAGTTAATTGTGGTGTAAGACCTGACATATGATTTTATATGAACCTGCACTTATGGCTGTGGGTCTCCAACACTGTTGAGAACAGTTTAACAACCATGGGGGCAGAGATGCATACAAAGAATCAGTTTCCTGTAGTTCTTTGATGGGCATTTCCATCCCATGTGTAGTGATAGATGAATCCAGGTTAAACTAAGATATGTGCTTGGGCTTCCTGCAGAGTCTATGGCTCAAATAAAAGTCTCAGTGTATGTGAAGGTGCCATGACTATGTGTAACAAGACCACGAAAAATTTTAAACCTGCTTTTAAGAGAATAATTTGTTGAATCTCAAGACTTAATGCAATGTCTGTCTAGGCTGGCAGAAAGGGATCCCTAAGTAGAAAAGCAATAGTATGGGAAAACTGATGAACTCTGTATGACATCAACTCACTGCTCTTCCACCTTTCCAGTTGCCAGAACAATTCTTCAGAAAATCAAAATAGAAAGCTTCATCTGTTATGAAGTGCAAATAAAGACTATTTTAGATCTTCTAATCCTAAAATGGAGTGTTCCTTGGTGAATTTGTTTCCAATAAAAACACAACGTGCCAAGCATGAAATCTCCAGTGGGGAGACCAGAATAGTAATTCAATTATGATTGGAAACGGTGATGTGATAATGAACTTCATGAAATCTTTTTCTCTCTTACATTAATATTGTTAAATACAGACACTTTTGGCAAGGCCAGTGGAAGATCATTGCTTCTTGAGCTTGCTCTATGAGCCTGTTCTCTGTCTGATCACAAGTCTCGCTTCATAGTTCATAAAAGCCTGAAGATCAAACTGAAATTTTCACAAGGATGTCCTGATTTTGATGTCACTTTCTTCATCTTGTTTCATCATTGCTTTCTTGCTCAATTTCTCTTTGTGGCATATTGTACTCCTTCCATACTTACCTTCCTCAATAATGGACCTACTTTTTTTCTTTTACAAGCAGTAGCTCCATTCCAGTTCTTTATTGACACCTGTCTTCCTATAATCATAGCTTTTACTTTAATACACTCTGCATCTGTAATGCCTAACACTTTTACATGTATTTAGACCTTAGAATCTTTTGAATGTGTGGTGGTAGACTCTCAGATTTTTTAAACATGTGTCCAAGTGTTGGGACTCATCCCATCACTGTGGTTTTGCAGTGTAGACATACAGACTTTGACTTGCCTACCTGGAGCTATCTTCAGTTTGAGACGTCATTTCTTCAATTATACAATTTTATAAAACCCACTAGTATAGCTTCAGTTCTATTACTTTAAGGTAATTATTTTATTTATTTCTGTAAAATAGGGAGCTTTATAAATGAGTCTCTGTATAGATCAAAACCAAAATGTTGTTTGTGGAATATGTTTGTTTATTACATCTAAGTACTCTACAGGTAACATGTTACATTCTATGATCTATTTTTTGCAACAACTTAGCTGGTTTTATTTTTCTTCTCTTGGTTTCATGAATGGGAATAGGGCTGGAGTTATGTGCATTATTTCTTTTTATAAGCAGGATCTGCACCTTGTGCTACCTGCTTCAACATTTCTCTGTAAAGCTTTAGTTAAATTAAAGAAAGGTGTTCAAGGAGGAGGAAGCAGGAAGCAAAACATTAATGGAGAGAAGCAGGTCATCAGAATGACTCTCAGCTGGAAAGCGTTCCAACAAGAATCTACCACAAAAGCATGGTTTGCTCTCCTCAGTGCTGAAAGCCTACGGTCAGAGAATCGTGTCTTTAATGACAGTGGTATCCAAAGCAAGAAGCACTACCCTGACTTCTGAATGTTTTGCTGAAGAGATGCCCCTGTGAAACACAGAGGTTCAGAGATGCAAAAACCAGCCAAGAAGTGTGAATGAACCTGCATTGTTAACAGCTGATGTAAACTTAGGAAAGGAGATGTGGGTACAGAACCCTGCTTCCTTTGCCCACCTTCCTATGTAATAAATTCCTTCAAACAGTTTTTGTTTGTTTCTATCTTTTCTATTTTTGTTTTGAAGCTGTTTCTTGAGCTTTGGCTGTTCATCAGTCACAGGTCACTGAATAGAAGAATTTTTCACATTCCAAACCCATTTGTCAGGTTAAAATGTATGTTAAGCAGTAGAATAAGAGAGAAGACTCAGTGACAAGGATGCAAGGTGGAACTGGTTCCAAAGAATGATGCTTTTAAAAGGGAGAAAATAACCCAGTTACAACTATCTGGCTGGAATAACACTTGGCTATATGTTTTGGCAACTACAATGAAAAAGCTTTAAACCAAGTTATTTTAAAAACTATATTAGCAGTATTCGTTAAAGCACACAGAACTTTTCCTAATGCAATTGAAAAAAACCCTCCCATATGAATGTTAAATATTTTCTATATTTTGGCTGTTCACAAAGTGGGTAGTCTAACTTCAT
This sequence comes from Petroica traversi, assembly GCA_025920805.1. NCBI lineage: Eukaryota > Metazoa > Chordata > Aves > Passeriformes > Petroicidae > Petroica > Petroica traversi. Next base: position 4,423,118 of record JAHLSL010000061.1, read on the forward strand.
CTCTTAGTACGAGTTTCTTTAAATGATGCACAGATTTTAATGTTAATTTTCCACTTAATACGGGTTATTATTTGAAACAAACCCTCTTCAAAGGTGTTCTTTTATTTTTTTCTGTATTCTTAGCCATATGTTTCCAAATTCGTGATTCCAGGGCTTATTAAAAGCACAGCTTTTTCTCCATTTTTAATCACATTATAGGTACTAATGTACATGTTGCATATGGCTTCTCATTAAGAGCAACTGACAATCATAATACTACAATAAAGAATGAAGAACAAAGAAGATATTCTTAAGCTGAAGTTCTAGCTGCAGCATGATATCACCTATATTTCACTCCAAAAAGTGCAGTGGGAGTATATCTCAATTACCAGTTGCCTGCCTGACTGCCCCACTGGCTTTCTGACACTGGGATTGCTTCTGCCACCACTGCCAGTGCCAGAGGCTTGCCCTCCATGATACAACTGAGGACTGACTGAATTTTGCAATTCTACAAAGTGGCCAAGTTAAGAGTCATTTGCAGCACAGCAAAACTTCTGAGTTATACACAGAAAGACAGTGCTCTTTCAGTAAGACACCAAATTTGATCAGATTGTTTTGACTGTGAAACAGAGTATGTGTAACAACCATGACATTTGTAAAATCTGGTCTTACCACTGTACAGAACCTAAATTTCATTGCCCATCTTTCAATTTAAGTATTGGTTGAACATGACTGCACTAATTAGATACATAAACAACTTTTAGCATTGACTGTTGGTAGTCTTGCCTATGTTCTTTCCTTCTCTTTTCTGTGTGCTCATTATTCTGCTAAGTACCAGCGGGGTGGATGAGGTTATGCCTTGTCTTTATCACAACTGGGCAGATTAAATGCCTCTATTTTTGATTAGATTCTTTTTCCTACATAGAGCATGTGTTTGCCTTTTTGAAAATCATAATCCCTACAAACAAGATTGAGTAAGATCAATAAAATTTAGCAAACACTACAAAGGTGACTTGCTAAATTTGTTAAAAAATAATAATAGATAAGGTCTTAGATTTCATAGTTATCTAATACATGTCATATAGTGTTCACTTTGCTTTTGTGATTAGAGACCCAAATATTAATTATGTTAATATTACCTAAGAAACATCAAACTTTGTCTGAGACTTTTAAGTTGCTTAAGAAAGAGTGAAAATAATAACAACAAAAGTTTATAACATGGCAGAAGGTATTACCATTTAGAAGTAATACATTTATTTGTGAAGAAACTACACAGATCTACTATATGTATCAACTAATTTCTTGAACTTCTACAGAATGATTTTATCTTATATTTACATTATTTCTTTAAGACCTGATCAGAGGGGAAAAAAAAAGCTTTCTCTTTGGCCCCATCACAAAACATATCTGTAAATGTAGGAAAAAAGTCACAATGCATTTTACTCACCCTCATCCTTCCATTTCTTATTGCTGGTCCATCTTCTGCTAACCTCAACACATACAAATCCATTTTGTATTCCCTTCCTCCTCGAATGCTAAACCCAAACCCTTTGGCTCCTTTCTCCAAATCAACGGTGAAATAATCAAAGTCCTGTACAGACAAATACAAAATGAAAGACAATTAACTACATGGACATTGTGGTATGCATTCAAGAAAACTTTAAAATAATTATCTTGAAAAATTTATTGATCCACTTGATATAAACAAAGATCCATAGAGGGGCTTGGGAAGGAAATTGTGATGTAGCTTCTGATCCATTGTGAGCCAAGAGTGCAAGGAGCGGGAGAAAACAAAGAGCAAGCTTTGGTTTGCAGTCTGCTGATTAGAGAATTAAACAGGAGATGCCGGGAAACAGCCAGCCCAAGCACCTCTAGGTGCTAAGAAGCATCTTACAAGGTAGGTACATGGGGATTGCAATTTGCTGCTTAGATACTGAAATGCACAATATTTTCAGAGGGTTCTCTGGATCCCATTTAGGAATTTCACTGTTTTTCTTGATATGGTTTATGCATCTGGTTTTGAAAGTATGGACACAGAAAGCATGGTTCCAGCATATAGTGTCCAGAAGTTTACACTCTCTTATTTAATATTTTTTGACCTCTGTTTTTACTGCCTTTATGTAAGGAGAAAGGAAGGTTTTTTCAAAGTCTGAACTTTGAGCCAAATCCTCAACCTTCAAAACTGTCAGTAAATATCAGTCATCAAAAGACTTGTCCAAGGTACCATAACCCTTCATCTAACTCACCTTCTCTTTGAATCTGTCAGATCATGCTTGATGTCAAAAAAAACTAGTTGCATGGGCCAGTTTCTACTCATCCAGACTGTTACCAACAAAACTGTAATTTTATCAGTCACGATTTTAATTCCTTTATTTATTTATTCCAGTTAGATGAAATCTTAGTTTTCAAGAATGCTGAAGAAATGCAGTCTGACCTAAGTACACCCACCATTTGATGACTATATCCCAAGAATGAAAAAATTCCTCTACTGATGAAAAGGCTTATTATGTTAGAATTTTTGTTTCAACTCTCCAGCACGTCAAAAATGGCATTTATTTAACATTACAGCCACACAATTATAAATGTAATGTTAATTTACAGATCACACAGTTATACATCAGTATTAATGCTTTGGAAGTGATTTCCTCTACAGATAAATAGCAGCTCAGAGTAAAAGCCTTTAATGTGTCCGTTCCTTCCATAATTTCATCTCCCTTACCATACCCGTGACCTGGCCCTACAGACTGTGACCCCTCTGTGCAGGAGAGCTGTGAGTGCTGTCCCTACCTGGGGCTGCCTGTACTCGGACAGGGGGTACTGCCTGGTGTCGGGGGAGTGCTGCCTGTAGTCCAGCAGCGGTGGCTGCCTGTAGTCCAGGGGCGGGGGCTGCTGGTAGTCCATCACCGGCGGGTGCCGGTAGTCCAGCGGCGGCTGCCGGTAGTCCGTGGAGGATTGCCGGTAGTCCGAAAACGGGGGCTGCCGGATATCGGGCTTCACGTCCTGCCTGGCTTTTACTTCTGACCTGTAACTGGGGGAGGCACAGAGGCTCAGTTTCAGAGAGCAGCAAACGGCTAAGAACAGACATTGCACGCGAGACTGAGGAGTGAAAGCCTGGCTGCAAATCTGCACGGAACAAATACCCACAGAGACGCAAAACTCTCAAGGGTAAATAGACGAGGCATCCAAAACCAGTGAGCACCTTTTGAAACATGGGCATAAACAATTTTCCCTCAGGTTATACTATGCAATTTTCCAACTTGTGTCAGTGAGATCAGGATTCGACTCAAAGGGACAGGAACAGAAAAAGCATCTTGATTCCCACTTACCTTGCCTATTTTGAAGATGAAACTGCATATGAAAACACCCACTATACTCAATACAAAATAGCTCACTGAGTTTATAAAGTGTTTTTTTCCAGAATTAATATTCATACAGTGGAATAAGTGCAATAAGTGGAATATCAGTGCAATTTATATCCCCTTTCACCAATAAAAAATATTATTATTATTGTGAGCTTCTTAAGGTTAAAAAAGGATAAATTCTTTGTCTTATCTGTTATCTTTTTAATGAAAGGCATTCTTTTATATAACATCTGTTAATATCGTGTGTATTATTTTTATTATATGCTCCCTATGATGCTATCTGGCTAAAAGGTGTATCAGTAATATCATGTCGGTAGTTAAGCACAGAAATAACACAAGGTTAAAAGAAAATAAATTTGGTTATGAGGAATTAATAACAAGTAAAATATTGCTTTAGCTGGTAACTGGTTACAGGGAGATGGGTCCTAAAATTTAAAAGAAAATGTGATGTTCTGAGGTACAGTGACCAGTTATTTACTTTATTCAGATGGGAATTTCCCTTAGCACATGGAAATCAGCACATAATGGCATTTCAGGGTGAAGAACATTTCTTATTGCAAACTTTCATACCTCAGCCATGTGGTGTGCTAAAGAGCACAAAGACAGTCCTGAACTCTTACAGCAAGGCAATTCTGTAATAGTGGTTTTGGTTAGATCTTAACAAAAAAGTTCACAGAGTAGATATTCTTACACTTTTCCCTAGGTGCCAAAGGAAAGATTTCTTTCCTATACAGGAAATAGGCATTTCAAATTCTGCTTTAATAACAGACTGGAAGGTTTCAGTCAAACTGTATGGACACATACAGGTAGAGAGACACATATAGACTGTGAAAGGGATTTTGAAATGTACTTACTGATAACAAAAATTACACTCTGTAAAAATGAAAGCATTGTTTTTGATTATGTTGATTTATATATAAAAAGATAATCTGGATCTAAATATTTCAAAATGTCTGCTATGTTTCGAAACTTCATTATATTATTAATGGAGTTACAGTGGCATTATGGCAAATTCTCCCACACAGTAGTTTTAATAATCTGAATGTCTAACCAGACACAAAAAAAAAAAAAGAAGTATTTCCTTTGACTTTTCTGAGATTAAAATAGACTGCTGCCATGTGTTCTTTTAAAACTTGTACATGGCATCTATAAGACCTGCATGAATACATGCAATCCTCTTGCTTTCTTTACTCAGTATCATGATACTGTAAAAAGAAGATAGGGGATAAACAGGCTTCCTGTGATATTGAGCTTTATTAATACTGGAAATAAAAAAACTAGTTAATATTCTGAAGAGTTTTTAAATCTTATTTTGATAAAGAAACTATGTATCTAGCTATACAGACAAGCTGTAATCTAGCTAATCTATTTTATAAAATCTAGTGAAAAATAATACTATCTGAACTAGCAATAGTTGACCTTTTTCCTGAAACAGAAGTCATCCTTAGGCAGGTTCCCAATATTTGGCCACAGCTGCATGTCAGAAGATGATGTTTTTATTCACAGATGGAGGCATGGTAATTTTTTGCTGAATATGTAAATGGTGACATGAGCAATTAGAGCCTACACTTTTCAGTAAAATCATTACAGAGTTTCTTTCTGGAACTTTAATTAATATCATTTGCTGGTCCCATCTGAAAATCCCCAAATTAACAGATATTTAATACTGACTTCCAACAGCATAGAATGACTTTTTTGAAAATTCTGTATTGAATTTTGACAGAAATGTATATCCTATAGGAGATTACTTTTGGAAAAAGTACTCAATGAAATATAAGGCAAAGTAATTTTCCTAGTATGACTAATTGAAAGAAAATAATTCTGGGCAAGGAAAAGTACTACATCTGTTAAGCAAGGAGAATTAGAGTGTAGTGTCTGAATCACAAGTGAACTCAAGTATTTTCAGAAGAGAAAAGTAAAAATCCTGTGACCAGCACCATTTGGGGAAGAGGATCTTGATGATATGCATTGGCTACTGAAGATTACCATAAAGACAGTCAGTGTAATCAGCCTTGTTAAACACACTAAAAAATAATCCAAAGACTAAATAGTGCTGATTGGAGGTCACAGAAAGTTGTATCATCCCACAGCCTGTGTGTGCTTTTTATAAAAACAGCTTCTAATACAGCTGGTGACCAAATTTCTGTCCCCTCTACCATTCAATTTCCATTACAGATAAATTTGCTAACGTACATGCATAAATTACACATGAGAAATTGTCTGGTAAATGATACACCAAAGATAAAACCCACCATAAAAATATCTTCCCGAGTCCAGAATAATTAAAAAGAAAAAAGAGCATAAAGGAAGTAAAGAACCTGTTCTCGTGTCCCTGTGGCTGGAGGGGCTGCGGAGGCGGCGGCTGGGCCACGGGGCTGTGCTGGGCCACCGGGCTCTGCTGGGCCAGGGGACTCTGCTGGGCCATGGGGCTGTGCTGCTGGGCCATGGGGCTCTGCTTCTCCGAGCTGGGGGCCGAAGCTGGGCTGTTCAGCTCTGCACAGTGGGAAGATGGAGATTAAAGATCCGTCACAGCGGAGCATTTAACAAAGAGCAAAGGTACACAATAAAAATTTTTGGACACAGCTACCTCTGCAAATTTATTCTTTGTCGTTTTTACTCTCTCAGGTTATAATTAGATTTTATGACATTTGAACCAAATGGTCTCCTTTTGATAGTCTGTGGGATCTGAAATCTTGGTGACTTCTTTAATTCTTGATAGTTGACACTGTCATTATTTAAAACACAACTGAACAAAGGAAATTGCTTCTTTGTTTCACATATTCTTTTAAAGAAGAGAAATACTGATCATAGAATGGTAGAATCCTAGAATAGGGTTAGAATGACACTTCAAGATTGTCTAGTCCAACACCCCTGCAATGAATAGGTACGTCTTCAACAAGATATGCTACTCAGTGTCTTGCCCGACCTGACCTTGAATTTTGACAGGAATGTCAGGATGGGGCACCTACCACCTCTCTGGGCAACTTGTTCCAGTGTTTCATTATCCTCATAATAAAGAAAAGGTCTCTTTCATATATCTGTCTGAATCTACCTTTTTTTAGTTCAAAGCTCTAAGACCCTATGTCCTATCATAAAAGGCCCTGCTAAAAAGTCTGTCCGCATATTTCTTACAAGCCCCTTTTAGGTACTACAAGGTCACCATAAGGTCTCCTTGGAGTCTTGTCTTCTCCAGAGTAAACAACACAAATTCTCTCAGACTCTCCTCATAGGAGAGATGCTCCAGCCCTATGATCATCTTCATGACCCTCCTATGGACTGTTTCCAACAGGTCCAGCGGACCCCACAGCTGGATTCAGAACTCCAGGTGGAGTCTCACAAGAGCAGAGTAGGGGGGCAGAATCACCTCCCTCAATCTGTTCATCCATTGAACAGTCCCCCCATCAAATTCGTCTCTCTCCAATTTAGAGAGAAGGATGCTGTGGGGTACCATGTCAAAGGCCTTATAGAATTCCAGACAGGTGATATTCATAGTTCCTGCCTTTTCCATTGTCCATCCTTGACCATTGATATAGTTACTCCATTGTAGAAGGCTGTCAGGTTGGTCAGGCAGGACTTACCCTGGGTAAAACTGTGCTGGCTGTCCTGAATCACCTTCCTGTCCTCCATGTGCCTTAGCACAGCTATGAGATATTTGAAATGCTTTCCATTTAGAAAAAAAAAAATAGTTTTGAGAGAATGAACATTTTAGTGCTTTCTCCACTGTTTGGTATAGTAGACCTGCCACAAAAGCTAAAACACTGGTGTCCCAACATTAGCTCCTACTGTCTTTGAGCTCATCAAGAGTTTCCTGTCTTTTCGAATTTTTGAGGTCTGTAAACAGTAAAACATTAAACCCAATCTCAATAAATTCTGAAGATCATTTAAATTGATGATTTATTTTACTGTGTTGTGTCAAATGACTGGGGTTTCACATAGAACAGTGCAGAAACCAGAATAATTCTTTCCAAACAACATAAAATTCAAAAAGACATAGAGATTGTCATAGGAAATACAGTTTTGTTGCTCTGTTATGAATAAAGGATGCCAATCTTCATTCAGTCTTCCTGCCGGACTTGGGGGAGACACATTTGGTACTCAGATCATATCAAATATATTTCTTCCAACACACTGGCACAGTCCTGGTGTTCACCATTTACCTACTAGGAAGCATAAATGAGAGAGTCTCTGCCCACAGGAGGACAGAGCACTGCAGAAGTTCCTGCATTATCAACAGCAAAGGCAAATATTATATTTTTTTTATTCCTGCTTGCAGCAGAATGAGTAAGACCAGTGTGGTATGATGCAAAACAAAAAAAATGGACACATGTATAGCTGAGCATCTCTAACAGCAATAGCTACACATGATACAGATCTTGCCTAGTTTTACATTTGAATCTAGTTTTAGCTTTTAATCGTTTTATTTTTAAAATTTTAACATGTGAGTTTTTTCCTATTGGTACATACTGTCTACTTATCTAATTTATGCTCACAATTATTATAAAAATTTTGGCTACTTTATTAAAAATATTTTCAATTTAGGATTAATTGTCAAAAAAAGCTTGTATATTTGCACTTAAAACACTCCTTGTTCAGGCATAAGCAATACTTGTCTGTGTAATTACTATGCTTAAGGCTGTAATTGCCCATTTTGCATCTGTGAGTCTCTTTTGTATTGCAAGTTTTAGAGAGGAAGATTGGAAATGTTGTCCCTCATTTCTATTTTACTCTCATAACTATGGATGAACTGGTCAAATCATGAGCTGTTTTTAAAACTGCTTTGCATTTATATGGTATTTTTTACCTGGAAGTATATTACAGAGGTATTAGATATTTTCCCCAAGTTTTATAAGCTGTGAAGTTAATATCAGAAGGCAAATGAGGTGTCCAGTGCCACACAGCTACACTGGGAAGCTGTGCCTTGGGCACAGATAATTTCTCACCATTAGCACCTGAGAACATCTTGTAACACTACAACTCAGCTGCACCTCTGCTTTCTTTCTAAGTTAATGTATCCATCTCTAACACTGAAATATTAATGATGTTATTTAACCTGGATACCAGAGAGGCTTAAACAAACTTCATGGACTGTGTGAAGTATCATGCTTGTTTTAGATGCTTGCAAAGCTGACCTCCAGTAATTGCTCAGGTGTTAATTGATGTGAATTATAAATTTGTGTATGTTTGTGTTTTACCCTTCACTGAATTAATTTAACAAAGTAGATGAGTTCCCTCAGTTGCAGTCCATGACTAGTGTCAGACTATTTTCCCGTTCTGCTGATGGATGCAGCAGCATAAGGTGAAGGTCACCTAACTGGACCATGGATCATTAAGTAATTCCATTACTTTCTGTGTGTCACTCCCAGATCTACTGGTATTTGTTGTTGAGATATAAAGACATAGTCTCATTAATGTGGTAGAATTCCTGCAACAGTGCAGCACATTGTTAAATTAAAAAAAAGCCCTGAAATCAACCCCAAACCCCATGGAACCAAAATCAAAACATTAGATGTGGACTAAGGACCTGAATAATGAGTCTTTCCCCTTAGCCTCACCCTAGGAACGAGATAATTCAGGGTTCAGTTGTTTCCTGCCTTGTGCATTTACAGTGATGGATCACTATGTGATAGTGATGGAGGAAACTGCCAGATCTGAACTCTTCCTTCACATCACTTTTTGTCACATGTAGCTGGTGGCTGAATATGCCTGGTGACAGTCATTGCAGTCTCTTGAGATTCACTTTGTCAAACTCTGGCTTGGCTTACAGCAAGGTATAAGGGAATGAACTCGAAACTAGGCTCTCTTGTAGAGTGCTTTCCATGTAGAAGACAATTATTGCAAAAGACATTAACATCGTCTTTCTTTCCCTCTGTCAGGTTTCTCCAGCTTTGCTTTAAATGCCCTTTTCATAACTTGAAACCTTTTCAAGAATTCAGATCCTCTCTAGCTAGTTCTAAGCTCATAATTCTGCTGTGCTGCATGTTACAGCGGAGGAAGGAGAACAAAAGATGCTCTTTCAAGAGGTGACATAATTTAAGCTAATTGGAGGCGACTTAAAATTTTCTTTCTGTTTTTAAGGGCCATTGACTTACCCTCCTGAGGAATGATGCGAAGAGTTACACTGAGACCTGCATCTTTAATTAGCTTCACAATATCTGCATGAGGCATGTTAATGATAGACTGGCCATTCACAGCTAAGATCCGGTCTCCAACTTTGAGTTTTGCACAGCGATCCGCAGGACTTCCATCAATTATCCTCCCTATTTTATGGGGTACAGCTAGACAAGAAACAATAGACACAGTTAACATGTGCTGAAACAAGGGGTGATGTTCACAAGTGAAAGAAAATGGGTTCATTTTGGTAGAAAGTTCTATATGAATTAAAAAACAGCTTGTGTAAAAGCATATATGAATATAAATTCTCATGCAATGTCATTTGCATTAACACAGTACTATGTTTTTTCAATAAAAGTTCAGAATCCAGATGCATATATACACATGGCATATACATATGAAGTCCAAAATAAATTTCTAATTCAACTGTTTTTCAAACCTGGCATGAAACAATCTAATAAGCAGATCAGGAAAACAAAAAGGCATTAAAACAGGGAAAGGGGATAAATTTACACCATCAGTAGCAGTCATAAATTGTCTCCCACCTCCTGGTTAAAGAATTTCTTTATTTGTATGTTGCAATAGAGGCACCAAAAACATTATTTATTTTATATACAAAAAAATGTTACTGAGAATGCCCAGGGTACATGAAATTGTTGTCCTCCATTGAAATGTGTTTATTAATAAGTAGAAATAATACTGAAGATCTATTGAGATGTGCAGCTCTCTAATTAGATATGAATAATAAATGAATAGAACTGAACTGACAGTTAACTATGAGTACATAGACATATACTACCTCAAAACATCTCAGCCCTCTTCTCAAAACATTACAGAGCAAAGCTTCTCCTTTTGTTCTTCTCTGTGCTTCTTCACCTTTCTGTTTACTCCATCCATGCTCTTGTTCTGTCTCTTGCCTCATTTTCCATTGAATTTTCTAAACATTATTCTTGATTTTTTTCCCAGTATTTCTATCATATTATCCTCTGTTTTTTAACCAAATGCATCTGCTACAGTCAGCTCTTTGTCTAGGCTCCCCAAAGTGCATGATACTTTTATTTCTCCCAATTACTCATAAATATGCTTATCACAATTAAATGACTATATAATCTATTAATATCCTAATGTGTTTGAGTGTTCCTCCGCAGTCCCACACTTCAGTCCCGGAAAACTTAGCACAAAGCACTCAGCCCCACTATCCACCTTTAAACTGGTATTTAAAAACAGTGGGTTTCTTTTTTTCAAAAATTATGGAACCTTAATGTTTTATTATCTACAGAGAACTTGGAAAAATGAAAGACAAGATTGCTCAAACACTTTTTGGGAAATATCTAGGCTATCAATGCTCATATAAATCAAAGCTCTTAACAGGAGATGTGTTCAGAATATATTGCTGCAGAACAAATTTTTCAGCACCCTGATAAGCATTTACTGAAGGTTTTGGTGACTAACACAGACTGCACAACAGATATGAAGTCACAATACACACACCCCAAAATGACTTTTGTTTCTAGTATTGTTGTAAGTGTTGTTAAGAGTGTTAAAAATTAAGTTTTTAAGGAAAATATAAGTGAGTACTCTGAAGTGCAAGCCATAATCAAACTGCATGCTTTGTTACCGTTATAGTTCAGGCAAGAATACAAATTAAAACATGGCTTTAGTAACAGAGAAAAAATGAATGTACTTCAGAAATGTCTTGTTGCTTAGGAAATAAGCACCTAATTTATGTCACAATGTCTAAACATTTCTGTGTTTAAAAATATATTAAATACGTATAGCCACACTTTCTATAAAAATTGTGTTTATTTTGCCCTTAATGCAGATGTATAACTGCCATGCATACAGATCACTGGGCAAACAAATAAAAAAGTAACTTGACTTTTATGTTCACACAGAGCCCTTTTCATTAAATCAGTCCTTTAAGCATCACCAAGAGTAATTTAAACTAATACTAAAATGGGCCTGTTTCTGGCACATGTAATAAAAGATCTGTCCGAAATTGTCATGTCTTTACTATATATTAGTGGAGATCTGAAAATGAGGCTGTCTTTTGTAAAAAAGTAAGAAATTTGGTAGTAAGAAAGAACGGGAAATATGGTAGAAATGCAATTAAAATTTTCACACTTGCCATTTCTAACCCTAAAGATGTTTTTGCTAGCCTAAATATTTAAGTAGAGACATAATTTCAGTAGTAAGGGGTGTGGGAGTGTGGGGGGGTGGGCAGTCCTATTAATTTGCCAGAATTTTTTTTTGTTGGACTTCTTGTACCTGACAAGTGAATAGAGCAGATGTCTGCATGTTTGAGATGTCTGCTGAGATCGGAGCTGGAGGTGGGAGAGCCACGAGAGTCTAATTTGGATCCAAATCCTGAGAAAAGGGAAGGGAGGGAGAAAGAGGAGGAACTTGGTGTTCTTTTCTTCTTCCCTTTAAGCCTAATGGTCTTCACTTTCCTGATAAAGGTATCTACTCTAAATGTTTTGGTATTCCTGAACTCCCTTCATTCTGTCGTATTCTGAAAGGATCAGCAGTAGGTGACCATCAGAACAAAGCTTGTGTCTGTCAAGGTACCTTTTTTACTCCACTTTGCTATTTGAGGATTTAATGCTCCTCCTCTCAGTTTGCATTGGTGCCATGTGTTGCCATTTGATCTTGCTGCAAAGTAGGGTGTGGGAAGAGTTTGCAGAAGAAATCTGAATCTCTGTTGGATTCAAGGCTACAGTGTTATGCTCTATAGGGTTTTATGTGCAAATCTAGTGACTTACTAATGGAGCTCATGACCACTCAGCAGAAACTGGTTTATGCACATTTCTAGATAATATGAGGAGAAGTTTATCTCTTGGCTCCTTCCCTCTCAGTAATATTATCCTGAGGAGTTTCTGTTCTTTGCTTCTCTTCCCTGTGGAACTCCGCCTGAGAGCCCTCCTAAGCCAAAATATCCTGGCTGCCATGGTCCCAACTGCTTCTTTAGGAAGGGAGGATTTATTTAAGGCTTTTTTTACAAGCATGGATTCTTCTAAAGGATGCACATTATCTGACGCATAGGTTGTTCACAAAAAAGACAACCATTTTAAAAAATGTTAGAAAACTTTAAATTCTTAGAGGCTTTGGTGGTGAAATACTTACTTTGAAGGGATAAGAAGGGACTACTCTCATAAGGGATTAATTAGGTAAAAGCTAAGGAAAAAAGGCAGAAATGAACTGTGAGTTTCCACAACGGAGAACTTTTATTGTTCAGAATGGTCAAATCTAAGACAAGTGTGGAAGAGCTGTAAACTGTCAGCAGGGAGTGGGTTGACTGAAGTGGCAGACAAGATGTTGCAAAAAGAAATGCAAGATGATGCAGTAAGGAAAAAAATAACCCTGCCTAAGATTAAGCAGAGATGAGCCCTAAATTAATTATTGTCACTCATGAGACCTTGAAATGTGTGCCTACTTCTTTAAAAACATAAACTCATTAAAACAGTCAATATGACTCTAAGAGTTAGAAAAAGAATAGCAAGGGAAACAAACTATTGCTAGCTACTGCTAGATGACTTGACTGATGGTAAATGTTCCCTATCACCCTTAAAAATTTTTTCTAATCTATTCATGTCTCTTTCAAGCATTAGTCACAAGCTGTTCTCCAAACATATGTATATATTGAACAGTGGCAGCATATGCCTGGATGAGACTTTAAAGAGAATCTGATCCACTTATTTCAAAATACTGAGTTACCTGAGCAGCATTTAATATTAGCAGGCTATTCAGAAAGAGTTGGATTTGCAGCTTTTTTTCCCAAGAAACCCATTGCTTTTGCTAAAAGTGAGTGCAGAAAATAATCTACCCCTTTGCGGAACAATTAATTTCTTGGTTCTCTCAGACTACACAATGAATGAGACTATAAGGGAAAAATTACTGTAAACAGGAATTGATACATATTTTTTAACTGTTGAAAATAGGGAAATTAGTAAGAATGAATTTATATGTCTACAAACCACACAGCCCTTCAAAATAGACATATGGGGTGTTTTTCTCCAGTACTATCAAGTAATGCAAAATGTGATACTCAGGAGTGATATAGCTGGATATCTATGCTAAGATAAAAGAAATCCTTCCAAGGCAGAAGGCATAATACTAGAGCCAAAATAATCTAGCAGAGTAGCAATGCTGCAGAAATCTTGCCTAACAAAACATCTTACAATGGGATGTAATTTTCTGCAGTGTATTTTTCAAAATTTAATGACGGGGAAGTTTTGAATCCTGAGAGCACCAAAGCTTCTATGATATTTGAACTCATTAATCCCTCCTCCTGAATCTCGCTCAGATATTTACAGCATTACAGCACAAGCTGACCCAGAGTTGGCATGTAGCAGCTGATGCTTTCCCAGAAGATAGTTAATTGTGCAATGATCAGCTCTTAGCTCATTAAAGAGAGATTAAATTTAAAAATTAAGAGACATAATTATTTAAAATAATTTTTTAAATTTATAAAATGGATAAGGTCTGCTTTCAGAAACTTACCAATAACTACAAATTTACATTTTTCTCTATATTAATATTTTTTTTTATAAAAGTCACCCACTTTTGTCTCTCCACGATTCAAATTAATATCTTTACCACACCTTCATGTGATAGAACAGAGAACAAATTTTGTGTTATTATACCTGAGTGCCCATATGCTTGGGTCAGCTGTACACAAACCCAGAATGGTGCTGAATACAGATACTGCTTCTAATACCATATATCACAGAAACACAGAAGGATTGGGGTTTGAAGTGACATCTGGAGATCACGTAGTTCAACCTCCTACTAAAGCAGGTTCACCCAAAGCAAATTGCACAGGATTGAGCCAGGTGGATTTTGAATAGCTCCAGAGAAGGAGACTCCACCACTTTTTGGAGGCCTGGTCCAGTGTGCAGTCATCCTCACAGGAAAGAAGATTTTTAGAATGAACTTTCTGTGCTTCAGTAATTTCTGAATTCCCATTGTCTGACTCTACTCTCTTGACATCCACCCTTAAGATATTTGTATGCAATGACAAGAGCCCCTCCCTGTCACCTTTTCTCAAGGAGGAACAGGCCCATCTCTCTCAGCTTGTCCTCTAAGAGAGATGTTCCTGTTCCCCAATCACCTCCTTAGTGCTTCACTGGGCCCTCCCCAGGAGTTTCATGTCTTTCTTGTACTGAGGAGCTCAGAACTGGACACAGCACTCCAGATGTGGCCTCGCGAGGGACAGCACCACCTCCCTCGACCTGCTGGCAACGTTCTTCCTAATGCTCCCTAGGACCTCACTGTCCTTCTTGGCCTCAGGACACAGTGCCAGCTTATGGACAGCTTGCTGTCCAGCAGGACCCCCAAGTCCTTATCTGCAGAGCTGCTTTCCTCAAGTCAGCCCCAGCCTGGGGTTCCTCCTCCCTCAATGCAAGACCTCGCATTTGCCTCTTGGAACTTCATTAAGCTCTTCTCCCCCCCAGCTCTCCAGACTGCCCAGGTCTGGCCAGCAGAGCTTTCAGGTGTATCAGCCTCTCCTCCCAGTTTTGTAACATCAACCTTGCTGAGGGTACATTGTCCTTTCACCCAGACCAGTGATGAGTAAGTTAAACAGACTGATATATCTATCAGCCTCTTGCTTTTTGGGAATGAAAATAATTTCTCAGCATTTGAAGGACCCAGAAGCTAAGAAGAGTGGATTCTAAGAAAACATTACCACAAATAAAGCTTTTGTGATTTGTATCAGTAATTTTTTTACATCTATTTAGTACTTCTAGACATAACTGTTGAGATTATATTTTTTAGACAGCAGCTTTCCAGTTTTTCCCCTCTATATAGTAGCTAAATGTCAAAAAGTATCAGTTAGGGGGGGGAAAAAAATCAAACCTCTGCTTTATCTATTAAAACCCTCTGGCATATAAATTCTTGCAATGTTTTCTAATATTAACAGATATAGACAGTGAGCCTTCCTGAGCCAGCTGTCCTTTTCAGTGTTATATAGTGATCAAATAAATATTTATTATATTCTCAAATCTCTAAACAGGCAAGAGTTTTCATTCAAACAGAAGGCTCCAACATATCAGTTTTTAATTGGAAGAATATATTAAATATAAACACCTGTAATTTCAATGCTATGAAAAAATCTAAATTTTGCAAAACTTGAGTATGGTGGACTTTCCATCAGGGCTAAAAAATATTTTCCTGATATTGATAGAATATTTTATGTGACACTTATTTCAAAAATAGAAATCTCTGGCATGCTGTATACTTGCATGTGGAAATAATCCTTTTTCTTTATAATATTAATGCATCTACGA
The DNA here is from genome assembly GCA_025920805.1 of Petroica traversi. Lineage (NCBI taxonomy): Eukaryota > Metazoa > Chordata > Aves > Passeriformes > Petroicidae > Petroica > Petroica traversi. Next base: position 4,438,857 of record JAHLSL010000061.1, read on the forward strand.
ATGGAACCATCCCATTGTGTGCTGACACGGAGCTTATTTGCTTGCATAACACAGGCATAAGAAGCTAAGTGGGAAGGAGTGCACATACCTTAGAAAGCTGAAGACCTAAGAAAAAATAATGGAACTTATAGACTTTAATTCAAGCTTCTAATGAAAGTAAAGTGGACCCCATGGAATTGTTATAAAAACCTTGGTTCCCTTGATGGGTTTGTGCTAAGAAAACTCCCAATGTTTGTTCTTTGAAAATACATGAGCAGCACCTGCAGGTGCAAATGATGTATTCAGAAACATGCTGGAGGACAGAAATCATCTAGAGAGGGGAATAATGCAGTTAAGACCCTCCATTATTTATCTGCAAAAAATATCACATAGACAATTGAGTATTTCATGCCTGAAAACTGCATGTACTGAAAATGGAATGTATTTTGATGATATTAAAAACCTCTTTGACCTCTTAAGGTTATTTCAATATGATTAATTGCTTATGTTGATTTGAAAAAAACTGAATAATATAGAAATTTCTTTCAGCTGTAAGTTTTACTATCACTTTAACATACTTAGAAAGTGTGCTTTTGTAGCTGAAGAGGCAGAACAGCTCAAACCTGAATATCAAAGTTACACCAAAATGAGAATCCAGATTTCTTGCCCACAAATTGCAAATATCTTCCACAGGGGACCCACACAGTGGGTGGGCCTTCATTGCTATGCTCCAAAAATGTCCTAGGTGGAGTAGACATCCTAATTTCCAAAGCTCTGCTTTCTTTAGAATTTACAGATTAGTCACATAAAATCATGTCCCTATGCACCATCTTACCCAGGAAAAGCATGGATGAAATTGCTGCACAAACAACTCAGATCACACAGTTATCACTGATCGATAAACTGTTTTTATCTCTAAACTGTAAGGACTTCAAAGAAACTCCGAGCTGAATGGGACTTATTCAGAATGCTGTTTTCTGCAGTCAGCAGAGGCTTATCTTGGATTTATGCTTTTTAGTTAAGACTGTATGTTTTGAGAAATGAAAGAAACTTCTTTCATTAGACTCTGTTTTATCATGTTTTGAAAATCCAGCAGGCACTGGCATATGCAGCGTAGGGGCAAATTAAATCTACAACTCCTCTTCTGCAAAGCAGGAGGAAGATCATAACAAGTATGCACAGTCATCTGCCTTTAATTTTTTGAAAATTGTTTATTGATTATGCCTGTATTTTCAGTTTGTTTACACTTTATAACTGTGCTAATTGACAGTACCTGCTACAGTAAAATTCCTGGAAATATTGCCAGTTTTCTGATTTCATTGGAAATTGAAAGTTAACAAGGTCTGTTTAGAACTCATGGTTTCTCTCTTCAAAAATTACGATGTAAAGAGATTTACAGAGAGGGTCACACGTACTTATTCTAGATGAGCTGCATCCCAAACACAAATAGTAAAAGCATCAGGATGATACAAAGTCGGCAGGGAGAAGTTTACTCCATAAAACTCTGGGACATATTCATGCAGAAATCTCATTCTGGCCCTCTCTAGAAGCCTGCAAGTGCTTTTCCATAGGTTGCAAATAGTGAAATTATCTTGATACCCTAAAAACATTTCCCTAAATGTAATGCAAAGTGTAGATTAATCACTTAAATTTCAATATTTTAGCTGTAATTTTTCATATGTGGGGAAGGGCTGAGAGCCACATCCCCCTTTAATGTTGGAACAGGTTCTGGGGGAAGGCACATATTTTAGAGGCAGTGGAAGTTAATCCTTTCATTAAAAATAGGTCAGGAGCCTGGACAGGTGTACTTTCTTTTCTTAATCTCTTAGCACTCTAAGATCCTGTGCGTGCTGCACTAGGCAAAATGACTTGCTCCTGGATATAGCACTCAAGCACAGCTCTTTATTTATCCTCTTTATCTCCTTTTTCTGATACAGTTTTGAAGCATGGCTGACCTTTTCTGTGCCCCTGCTTTGCCCTGTAAAATCTCTTCATTCAACCCTTGTCATTCATTTTCTACTCCTGATCTCCCCACATCAGAACTGTAGTTCAGTGCAAGATAATCCCCTGAACTGGATTAGAGAACATCCCAAGCAATGCTTTGACAAAGGAAAAACAAAATTTCTACCATTATAGACACAGGAATATAAGTGTGCCACAAGAACTGGATGTTTAAGCAAGTACCAGTAAGGAAAAATGACATTCAGATTTAAAGGCTGGCTCCAAACTTCTTAACATTAATTTATTACAATGACAGCTATTACAGTGCTGTCCATCACAAAATGTGAAAAAAATAGTGTGTTCCCTAATTATGGCTTTAGTCTGCCCTCACTCTGTGTCTAACCAATATTAAAAAAATGCATTAAGTATTTTGAAAATTTCTGCATGGCAAAGGAAGGCCTGCAAATCAACAGTATCAAGAAACCCCTTGCAAACAGTGTCCAGAGAAAAGCTGACCAAGACCCTAAACCTCTCAGAAAAAGAGTTTCATGTCTAATTCTGGGAGCTCCTGAGCCTTTCATGGCTCATTCTCAGGTCAGGAGTACGAAGCACTCCTAAGAGGCTGTGTGGGAGCACTGCAGCCCCATCAGAGAGTGGAAAAGGGATTTGAGACTCAGCTGGAACACGGCTTCTGGGACTTCATGGGATTGTCCTAGGGCTTCACAAACAGAGCGAGCCCTCCTGCCAAAGAGAAGGCCAGCTTTTGTGCAAGCCCTTCAGCTTCAGGCCAACTGCAAAGCAGCAAATTAAAGAACCTACAGCTCTGTAGCCAGTAGCAACTTTGCTGGAATAACTGCTTCAATTTCAGCAGTGCTTGAAGCACACGCACCTAGGGACACAAAGTTCTTGCTCCTGTACTCAGCAAGAGCTGGTGTAATATATTGGACTGTAAAATAAAGTTTGTAACTGTGATTTCAAGAACAAGGAAAATACTTTCAGTGCATAATTAATTGCCTTCCTGAGTAAAAGTGGTGATGACACTTATACTTCCAAGACCTCAAGCCTTTTGCATTTGCAAGAAAGTAGAGGAAAAAATAGAGTTATTGAAATAAACATTCTTAAATCAAAGGAACCCTTCTTTACTTTGCCCTGAGAATGCTCCCAGTGAGACAACTTTCTGGGCAGTGCTCTTCCTAACAGTGTCTGGTACAACAAGATACTCCTTTTTCTGACCTATTTTGTCCATTTTGATTTTTTTCAGAATTGCTTTGCAATTACAACATTAGCATTTAACTGTGCATACATGTCTTCATAACATCATTCTGTTCCACATGGGGATACAGGAGCTGGCAACAAGTGCACTGCCTCTGGAACAAGGGACACTGGAACCACAGCACAGCATTTCACTCAGTTAACATATTGCTGTTATGAGAAAGAGGAACTACCAAGGTGTTAACATTGTGCCATGCAGGTCCTCATTTTGATAGTGATGTATGATATATTCTGGACATTGCACTTCCTATGTCTGTTTGATATTTTCCAGCTGTTGGTACACTTTATAACCCTGATTGTGCATTTCAAGAAAAGGATTTTGTGTTATTTCAAGCCAGAAGGTACCTCAGGACAGTCTCCTTGCTCTGTTTTCAACCAAAGGGCCCAACTTGGATGCTGTATTCTGAACAGATGCCAGGGAGTGCTGAGTAAAAGGGGACAATAATTTCCCTCAATCTACTGGCTATGCTCCTGTTAATAAAGCTCAGATTACTTCACCTAAATAAATATTAAGTAAAGAAAATAACCTCTCTTACTCTAGAAAGAGTCAATAATTTTTAGATTGTTTTCATTACTGATGACTGATCATGTAATTTTCAGCATATTTTCTCTACTATGGTTTTGTAACAGAATTCATATAGAAAGAGTATTTTCTTCTCTTTTCTGTCACTGTCTACAGCAAACATAATTTTTTGTTCACTGCTGTTCTTGTAAATTTGGTACTTTTTGGGATCACTGAAATTCAATGCAGTTATTATTTGAATAAATTCTCTTGTCACTTCCACAGCAGACTGTCATTTCCCTTTACTATTGGAGATGTTCAGCTGAGCATCAAAAGTGACTATTTATGTATTGCTTGTGGAGAAAGAAAAGTACTGGAAGAACATGTTGGAGGGTATGAGGCAAAGCAGGATCTCAAACCTGAGTTTGTAGTCTTCAAGAAAATATTCCAGTCATGGAATTTTTGGTTGCTTGACCATTTTCTCTTTCTCTTCCTCTCCCCTTTCCCTCTCCATCTGCCCCAAACACAAACTCTCTCTATAAAATAATTTTCTTGAAAAAATCATGACTTAACTGATTAACATGTATGTATCTCAGTGGATTGTTTTTATTTTTTATTTTTCTTTTCTGATCTTCTGCAAAGAACTTCCAGTTCTTTGGCTATTATATTCAGTAATGTGAAAACTCACAGTCCCAAGTGGCTAATTAGCTAGGTTTTGTTACAATATTAATTCCGGCAATCATGGAGTTTTAAAATTCAGCTGATGTAACATGAATACCAACTCTTTTAATAACTGCATGATCATGAAACACCGCAAAAAAGTTTTATGAGATAATTTGCTATTGTGAGGCATTGTTTTCCCAGTACTCTCGTAGCTGCTTTTCAGGTATGAATTTAGAAGAGTGATGTTAGGCCCTAAAAGTTGAAATTGTGATTTTAATTTGTCAGGAATCAGTTTCCAGCAAAAGAACAGCTCCTTCAAAACATATTTTAATGTAGGGAAAGCACTGGATTAGGCTGCAACTAGCAAGATGATAAATGTTCTCACTTCTCCTGGGTTTTCAGCTGTGGTTAGCATTATTTGGTAAGGCATGTGGATGTCTCTCAATATGAAGCCTTTTTTGCTACCTTCTTCCAGAAGGCTCAGCTCTTGTTGGGTTAAATATCATTGGAAAGACCCAAAGGTGCCCCTGTGCCTCCAGCTGCCACTACCAGGGTTTGAGTCTTCTGTAGGTCCTATATCACATCTGCCTGACCTCTCCCTGGCTTTACCCAGAACAGCTCAAGTGGCACCAGAAGCAATAAAATTGACTCACAGAAAAAAATAATTTTCTGAACAGAAAGTGAGCTATAATTATTAAGGGCAGTCTTGCCACCTGAGTACTGCTGAGCACAGAGAGGCACACCTATCCCCCTGTACTCAGCTGTCATTTTTATGCTGCCAACGGCCCACCCAGTTAAACCAGCCTCTCTGCACCTCCATCTAATGAGTTTTCCCCATTTCCAATTGCTTCTACTGTCCCATAACTGGACAGCTGTTGTCATAGGGTTACAGCTTTTTGTCAACTTGTTGAACTTCATCTTGATTTATTAAAAATCCCCCTCTAATTCAGTTGTATGTTGGGGAATATGCAACTGAACATAACCCTACTTGTTACCTGTAGGGTCTCTTTGAGACATAGTAACAAAGAAAATCTACTTTATGGTGAATCCTCTATTACTCTGATAGTCAAAGAGGTGTGGAAAGCACAAAGCTCGAGAGGCCAGAATAAACTTTGGCTTTATGCAAGACAAAGCAGACAAACAGTGCCCTTGAATAAACATTGAGAGTATCTTCAGTTTAAATCTCTGCAGTGATAAATTATTAGCAGATAGGTTTAAATTACTTATTGTGGTTTTTTTTTTTTTTTATTTGGGGCAAACTTAGGGAAACATGAACTGCAAAACGTGAATGACGTACTTATTGTGGAGCCAGACTCGGGCCTGTTGAGGGAGCTGATGATGACAAAGCCAAAGCCCTCGTTCTCCTTGCGGTGGATGACCACGTCGCTGGTCTGCAGGCTGTGCGACGCGAAGCCCTCGGGGGGGAGTGGCGTTGCTGCTGGAGGCAGCGTGGTTGCTGTTGGCATAGGTCGTGTAGTCACTCCTTGGGGAGCTGTGGTGCGTAGACACCGAGCCTGGGCTTCTGCCATTCTCTGGGCAGGGCTCTCCTACAACACAAATCACAGCAGTGTCACACTCTGACTCTATCAGTGCCTCTGTGACTCACAGTACATTTGCAACATGAATACAGCTCACTGTCTACAGACCAGACTACCCCAAGTATTAAACTAGGAGCTGTAATAGATGCAGAGAGACAGGAACCTGCACAATTATGCAGAATGTTCAAGGGCAATCAGATAAAGCAAGCATGAACACTGCTAAGCTAGCTACAAAGCAGAAAGGAAAGTAAGAAACAGTGTCTATCTGTGTTGCAAAAACATTACCAAGTCCCTTGTCTGCTGGTTGATCTGTCATCAAGAGGAAAATGTGACCGTCTAATCCAATAAAAAATAATTTGTGTTTTGATTACAAGAATTTAAGCAGGGAGCTAACAGAGTAATTAGGATTAGCTGCATAATGTTCTTCTTACAAGTTGATTAGCATGTTCAAAAGATGTTCACTGAGCAGAGCTGTTATACAATGAAAAATGATCACAAGTAGATTTTCTGTGGGTGTCATGGCAGAAGCAGCAGTCATTTAAAGGTTTGGAGATGCTCTTGTTTGGCAAGTTCAGAAGGGCAGAAGTGAAAATGGAGTCCATGCACACTTTAGTATAGTTTTACAGTATCAAGAACAGGAAAAAAGCTAAAACTTGTGGGATTACACATTTTTCAGTGTGAGCATTTTGGCAATTGAAAACAGTGAAGTTATACCTCCAGATGGGAAAAAAAAGATTTATATTCCTTGCAGATTTAAGTTGTTTACACAAATCAGCATTTATTGACAGTTTTAATACAGAACTTTCAGATAAATGTAAGTATTAAGCTTTCTGTTTGGAGCAACAAGAGTGGCAGAGTAATTTTACTGAATGTGTGAGGAGCTCCCACATATACACGTATATCCTAGGTAGAGAATTTGCAAATTAAACCTTCAGTGTGTGTATATATTAATAAAATAAACAGCATCCAAGGACAACCTGTTGTTTTCTTAGTCAGGTGTGTCCTTTAGCAGTCCTTCTGCAACTATGAAATAAAGTAATTAGAGAGTATAAAGAGGAAGAAAAATAATTATTATACTCCTGAAAATCTCTAAGAATTATTGAACCAAATCTGCAACTAAATGCCATAGTCAGTGACAAGAGAGCTCTCATTTTCTGGCTGTCATGTTTCAGAAAGCTGAATATTGTTTATGTCAGTATGGCTGCAACAGAAAGGAAATTCTCTTACCCTGCAGAATGACCAAGAGCTGGCTTGGCCATAAGAGAATACAATTGAATACCATTAAATATAGGAAAAGAATGATAAAGGAGGAAAAGCTTAAATGGCTAATCAGCTGTCAACTGTGCAATAGATATTCATCAGAAAAATTACATTTTGCTTCTGCCTGTGAAAAAAATGGCATTTTAATCCAAATATTATATATTTATGTTATATTATAATATATTATTCCAAATATCACATCTTCCTAATCAAATTATTTTCCAGAGCTTGTGAAATATGATTTTCTATTCCAGATCTGGGTAAGTACATGTACAAAAAGGTTATTCCAGGTGAGGGCTAAGATATGTACATCAGCTGCAGACAGGTAACAAAACCCCAGATCACTCTGTTTTATAAATTCATGTTAGTGAGAAATTCCCATGAAATTAATTGGCCTGATATATTAGTATAGCATTTTTCAGTCACACCCAACATCAGTTGCTCTAAGTTTTTCTACAAAGCTTAAGTTGTAACACACCACATTAAAATCCTGCTCCGCTCCTGAAATGCTTAAGCATTAATGAGCTACACGCTACATTCCCTGGTGCGGCACTCTCAAGGCCCAAGAATAAGGTGTTTTACCAGAATTCATAGTCTGCACCAAGAATAAGGTGTTTTACCAGCATTCATAGTCTGCACCAATAGCCCAGACTTGCTAGCAGACCCTTCAATATTTAACACTCAGCAGCGAAGGCTGGCATCCATCTGTGCTAATTTTGCCTGCAGTGACCCCGAGATGCGCTGGCGGCGAGGACTCGGCATTACCTTGGTTATTGGCCATTTTCCTCGCGCTGGGGGAGCTGCGAGGGGGCGTCGCACCAGGCGCAGGGGCCCCTTTCTGGCTGGAGGACTCTGGAGTCAGTAACAGAAGAAAGTCAGAACTGAGGGAGCATGGCTGGCAGGAGCTGCGGGGCCGCACTGGGAGACGAAGGTGAGTGGGAGCCAAGGGGGACGGCGCAGGCAGTGACAGTGCGTCTAGGGCACGGGCAGGCAGATGACAGGACAGGCTGGCAATGTGGTTTTGCTCATTTCTGGTACCTCAGCGAAGTGTACTCACCAAACACGTTTTAAAAGTTCTTAAATAGACTTCTTCCCTCAAGTAAGCAAAGGTTGTAATAGAAGGTCATCAAATTCCCCCATTAAAGCTTTAATAGATGCTGCCACACACATTTTTCAAGGTTCTGATATTTTTCAGCAATTGAGACTGAGCTAATCTAAATTTCTCATTTTCTACAAATACTTCATATTGGTTTAGGTTCGTTTTCTGAACGTGTCTGCTCGACAGAAAAATCTGGCCCTGTTCCTACAAGCCACTTGTGCCCTACAGAAGATTTTCCGCCAGCTTGCATTGCAGTTCAGTGGGAAATTCCAGGGGACATCAGTGAGACCAGAAATGGGCTTTTAACACATACAAGAGTGAAATGAGTTCCTGGGCTGAACAGTTAACAGTCTTTGAGCCTTACTCTTATTGACATAGTCAGCTCAAATGGCTTTAACTTAGGTGAACGTTTAGTCCCAAAAGTGGACAAGAGGAGACAGCACAGACCAAGACAGCATGGAACAAATCCAGAGCACTTATGATCACCACACCAGGGTTGCCAGTATATTTTCACTTCTGAAGGAAACAACACTCAATTGCAGTATTTTTGTCAGAGAAACAAGGGACGCATATTTCCAATTATTCTTTCCTCAAAATGACACAAACATTCACTTTGATTTCCTCCATTTTTTTTTTTTTTTGAAATAGCACCTGTTTGTGCTGCCAAGCATTGGGATCTGTGTTTCCTTTCATCTTTCCCAGCCTTCACTCACCTGTGGGTAGCACCTTTCTCCTCACAGTAAGATTCACCTGCCCGTTTCGGGCAGCGTTATGCATAAGGTCAATCACATATCGGTGGGTTTTGCCGGCCACTGGAATTCCATCTACATACACCAGCTCATCACCAGGATGGAGACGACCATCTCGGTCTGCTGAGCCCATGGCAATTACTGCTCCGATGAGAATCTAGGCAGCAAAGAAACAAAATCCTGTCATATATCACATCGAGCCTCCAATTTAGTGACATGGATATTGCAGTGATTTTCTCTTCCTTCTGAAATTAAGCTAGCGATTTAGCACAGGTTAAGAGATCTGTGTGTATCTGAATGCTGTGCTTGTCCTCTCATGGGTATGACTGAAGATGCTTCCTCGCCTTTGGTAAGAAGATAAGGTGTTTCCGACCTGCACAGGGAAGATACACCAGAGAATCCTAATCTGAGTTCTGCTTTTTATGTTCAAATCAAGAGAATCTGTTTCTAAAGAGTGTAGAGTTTCTATAGACTACATTATACAGAAGACTTAGAAAGATTGATTCCATGTAAGGATCTTTTTGATTTAAAATTTGCGAGTCTGAGTATTTCTTGTTGAAGTATTTCTTGTTTCTTCACTACTGTGTGGTTTCAGCACCTGGAGTCACACAGCTGAGTGAAAGTGACCCCACTACACAGAGTTTGCTTTGGGACTCTTTAGGGGAAAAGAAGTATTAAATGTTATTACTTTACAATGAATGATTGCTCAGGCAGTGCTCGATTAAAATGGAAAAAAGAGGAAAAACTGTCAGCTTGCTCTGGGCAGATGTTTCTCAAACTGACATTTAATGTAGTTCGTATGGGACATGTAAACTAGTAAAAAATCTGTCCAAAACCTTTTAGTGATGTTCTCCACTTTCTATGCAGATAATTTATCAGAAGAAGACTATATATTTTCCCCATGGAATAACTGGTAGAACAGTTGAGACTGATTCCATCAAAACCTGCTTTCTTTGAAAGGATATTAAAGCATTCACAGAGTGTGTTCCAAATTTTCTGTTCTCTTTTTCAGTGTGAGAGTGAGCACAAAATGATGGATTTGACATACCATGCGACAATCTGCTTTAAATAATAAAATATAAAAGCTATGAAGCATTGCTTCTCATGATGAATTGCAAAAGCTACATGTGGTAGTCACACAGGTGAACCTGTGGTTTTTTTCTGGTCTTAGCTACAGAGCTGCAAGTATCTCAGCAGAGTGTTTAAATGAAACTCTGTGTGGAGCCTGGAGAATTTTCCCCAGTTTTTAGCCTCCCTTTGGCTTACTTTTGCTTTCAAAACTTAGTGAAGAGAGAACATGATGCGGCTCTTGCCTGCTTTCTGATGTCGTTGGGATCCTGTTAAGCAGTGCCAGGCTGAGTGGCTAGAGAGACTGTTTTAGGTTCTCCATTCAGTTCTTCAAATGGTGAAAGAATATACCTTATAGCTTTGGAAAATACTTTGTGCAAAATTTAGCTATGAAATAAGTATTTATGCTTCTTTATCGGACAGAAGGAAAGCTCTCCAAGCCTACATTTAGCTAGATCTCCACAAAGTATTTTCAAAACATTTGAGAATTAGGCATCTCACAAGAGTAAGAATTTCTTCCTAGTTATTTTGAGAAGAGATGGGTGATAACCCTTTGCAGTTTGGGAGAATGTAGGGGCTGTCTCCCTCCTTTGGTTTCGTTGAGCATTTGCAGTTTTTTCATAATTTTCTGAAAAAATATTAAACAATTTGTGCATCTTTAACCTTTGGAAAAACAAAAACATGATAGGTCATCAGTATACACAGCAAACTGGAAAAACTCTTTCTAGTCTTGACTAAGTAATTGTTGCTGATATTTCACATGTCCACCATGGAATGTGATTGTGCTACTCATCTCACTGTTGGACTCCTAACATAAGCAGCAGAGTCATACTTTAAATTCTTCAGCTAGGTGTGTTCGTCAAGATGAAGGCCACCTTATCTGTTATTTGGCATATTTAACATCAAGAATAACTTCATTTTCCTACTTTTTCATTTTCTGTGTCTGAATTTGTTTCTTATCCAGTATCTGCTCTCATTTAATGGATGAGTAGTTGCCATAATACTTATCAATTCTACACATAAAACACAAATTGGAAAAACATATATCAGGGTTATATTACTTCTGAAATTCAGTTTCATACTGGCATGAGATTGCTTTGAATGCGTGAGGAAAAGGATGATGACATGTAAGAAATAAAAAGTGTATTGTAGGGAAAAAGAAAAGTTTCTCATATTTTTTGAGATTACACATGACAAATTCTGGGATTAGAAGGATTGTGACAGAGCATAATCTGAAATTAAAGCCTGTGTCTATTAATTTATACAGGTTTATCTGCTTTTATACTTTGACTTTCTTGGTGATTCTTGGTAATTATCTGAATTTGAATTTTAGTTTCTCTGAATATAATACAGTAACTTCACAGGCACATAGCAAAATTTAAGTATATAGACATAAAGGGTGATTCACCTAATTTTAAGTGTTGGTGATGTCTAAATCCAAGCTAATTGTCTGAGCTCTGTCTAATCACTGCTAAAGTAGGACTTCCCAAGGTATGGCCTTATCCTAACATTTTGCTCTATGGATATCTATGGCTTAGAAATGTAGAAAGATTCTTAGAATGCATCTTGTCATTGATAATAAAAAGAATACAAACATACCTCTTGAGGATATTTTTGAGAAAAATCACAGTTCATCTGTGTTGAAAAGGTAAAACACTTAGAGAAAATATGTATATGTTCCTGTGACTCTGAGTTTAACCTGCACAAATGTATGCAAAATACATCTCCCCTTCGGGACAGCAATTTGCAGCTTCAGTAAAGTTCCAATTTGTGTGTTTTTTCAACCTTTCAGTGATATTATAATTCACTCTAACAGAGTCAGATTATCTCTAAATCCTCAAGTTACTGGGAGATGTGATAAATAGCTGTTGTAGTGCAATATTATATGATTTGAGAGGTGATTGGAACTGGCATAACCCAAAGTCTTGATATTTGAAATTTCTCAATTAATTAAAAGCATTTCTTTCAAAAGAATTTTTATGCTTGCAAATATGGGAAGTGGAGTAGTACAGCAGCATTTTCTCCTTCTAAGGTGCCAGGTGGCTGATATAGCTAGAAGGAAATCAAGCTAGCATCCCTCTGTAATGTCAGTATTATCCTTCTAAAAAAACTTTATTTGGATTCTGCTTCTTTGAAAAAGTTATTGCCTTATGCTGAAGAATCCATATTCCTTTTTAGAAAGCAAACCACAAAGACAAAAGCTTCCTTTTATTCTCTGTTACCTGACTGCACAGCAGGAGAGCTGAAATAAAAATTTCAAAGCGTCTCAGTTCTTGTTTCATAGGAAAGGCAGGGGTTTGGAGAACAGGCAAAAACTGCTTCTCCTTTTCTGGAGGTGAAAGGAATGGGAGGCTGCAGGTGGGCTGTCCATGGGGGAGCAGGGAAGCAGTGGAGGAGAGAGAACAGAGTTAAGAAGTCTTGTACTTTGAATACAAAATAGAGGGACACTAAAAAGAGTACATCTGTTGTGTTTATTGGTATTGAATTTGAGCAGTGAAAACAGGATGGGCAACAATGAGCGAGTGAGAATTGAAAACTTCAGCACTGCAACACTTAAGTCTAGGTTGCCTTTTTGCTTTGTGCAATCCTCAGCTTTGAGTAAGGATTCTAAACTCCTGAGGACTTTGAGAAATGTTTGTGAAGAGACATAAAGTCCATTGGATTGATAAGTCTCGGGGAAAAATGCTTCTGTATGTGCAAAGCATGGAACAGAGATAGCAACCTTGAGGCTAAGGGCAGGCTGGGAGCAATTGCTCAGGACAGTGAAATGTGTTTGAGGGTGGTTCACAGAGGGCAGCGTTTTTGGTCCTGCTCTCCAAAAATGGCAAGGTGCTTATCTCTGCACTTGATATCCAGCTATGGCTCTTTGACTTCAGACAGTAAAGTCAGGTCAGTCCCTTGCTGAAGAGACACTAGAAAGAGCTGATCCTCTGTAATACTTCAGTGATAATGCATGTAGCTGCAGGGCAAAAGGCTTGTTTCAAAATTTCCTTTCTACTGGATTGCTGAGCAGAGACTCAAGTTTCTCACAACTCTGGCATGTATTATGAACTATCAGAGTAGCAGATTTTCTATATGAGTGTTATCTTAGTCCTTTAGGTTGAAATAATTCAGTTTTATATAAATAATAATCTTTTAGATAAGGCATTTGTGTTGCACTTTTTCCCATGAGATTGTCATAAACATCCAACAAGGAGACCCAGTCAGACGCTTAGTCTGTGACTGCTTCATTATCCATTTGCAATTAAAAAAGCACTAAAGAAGACACCAAGAGAGCCTTTCACTAAATTCTGAGCAGCCTTGTAGCCAGGGACACTTTCCTGGGAGATAGGAAATGCCATTAGACATTACTGTCCAGAGCAGGTAGAAGGAGAATCATAGAATGGTTTGACTTAGAAAGGACATTAAAAATCCTTTAGTTCCAATCTCCCTGCCATGCCATGGGCAGGGACACCTTTCACTACACCATGTTTCTCAAAGCTCCATCCAACCTGGTCTTAAAGGTAGTGTCTTTCAAGTGCCATTTCCTAACAGTATAAAAAGACAAAATGTAACATTTCCACTTCCTCCTCACAGATTTCCTTTTTGGCTTCACCCAGCAGGTGTGCTTTGAGAACTTATACTGTCTGGGCAATCCAGAAGGGACAGAAAAAATTCTTAGTTGGAGAATGTGCAGATAATGGCTCAGTGGCCTCATTTTATGTGCACTGGGACGTGGTCTACAGAAGGAAGTTACATATCTGAGGGGCTTCAGGCACACTGCAAGTGAAGAGGATGAAGCAGTGCTGTTTTGGAGTCCTTCTGGGCAACTATACTTTATATTTGAAAAACCATTCAAAACACTTATTCCAAACTAGACAACATTTTGAACAGCATTTGACGCGTCTTTTTTAGAATGCACTGCATTCTTTTCTTTTTATGGGAGACATCAGTAAACTATTAAGATTTATCAGTGCTTTGACAGAGTTGACTATTTTAAAATATAAGAGCTTCTTTGTTTCTCAAAGCCATGTCCTGGTTGGCCTTAAAGCTTGAATGAAAAATATACCATTCTGTATTAATTTGAATATGATATATAAAAATTATCAACCAGGAAATAGAAAAATATAATAATTAATTATATATTATCTCAGAATTGTGGTAACACAGGATTCAGACTGTGCTTAAAATTGTGATGATATAGCACTATCATTATTGACTTGGAGATTAGTTCTAGCTGTCAAACTATAGTTACACCATTGAGTTTTTTCTGAAGGAGAACTAATTCTGCCTGCTATCAAAATTATAGTATTTAGATAGACCAGTATTTTATCAAAATGTATACATATTTGTAGTGTCTAATGAATATTTGACCCTTATTTTCTTGGCTTCTATAATGTTTCTTTTAAATATTGTGTATATGGCTTCTTTTATATAATATTTTATTAGCATCTGTGTTCATTTTGTTACCTGTTACTTGTTACAGGGATGTCTCCCTCCTAATGGTATAAGCCATCAATTTTATGCCTGGTGCCTCACATGATGTTGTCATCTAAACTGGAATACTGACTGTTGCTCCCTGGTGAGGAGTTCTGTTCCATGAAATAAACTGCATTGTTGATCATGTCTTTTAACCCTATGCACACATTTTACATACGAACTGCCTACTCTGAACATGGCTGTGGATAGTCTTACATAATTGGATTTTTAGAATATTCTGCTTAAACTTGATTTTGGAAAGTCAAGACGAAGAGATGCCAGGTCACACTCTGCAGTAATAGGATGAGTAATGCTCTGTTTCCACCTTGATGCCTTCATATTCTAACTTAATTTACTGTGACATCTTTTAGATGTGAACAACCTGAGAGTTCTGTTTTTTCAATGGATGAATAAAAGTCATTTTACTTACAGCTTTAACATGGTGTTCATTTGGGTTCTGTTATATAGTAATATTTTTCTGACCTTTACACAGATTATAGAATGTGGAAGGAAAAGGCAAATCAGGACGAAATAACTCACAGGCTGCCCAGGCTCATCTCCTCCCAGGATCCTGAAGCCAAACCCAGACTCCATTCTCCGAAGATGAACATCCAGCTCCTTGTAATCGGGACCTGGTTTAAAGAGAAATCCCACTGAGCAAACCATTTTGGTCTTATTTGAGAATTTGCACCAACTTCCCTCCCACCGTGTGTTTATTGCAGTGACTAATGGCATCCTGGCTGAGCTGGTGGAAACAAATGGGCCACAGACAAGAAGGAGAATTGAAAATGTAGGTGTATCTTGGAGGATGGTTATGTTCAGCAGAATACACTAAACTGATCTAGAATACATTCACAGAAGAACAGTATGGAAAAGTCTATCCGAAACAGAGCTTATAAATGTGTCTTCTTCCTAAAACTGACTGTATAATGGACTGCTGTTCATCCACCTCTGGTCTTTAATTTGTCTTTCCCTTGCAGTTCATTAAATTCTGCAAAGAATAAACTGAAATGGGAGACAGAGATACATCAGTCCAACTCACAGAATATGAAAATTATTTCAGGCTATTTAAGTTCCAAACACAGATACACACACACACACACACACACACACATATATATGTATATGTCTTTTCATGCAATGTAGCTTTTAAGTATTCCACTTTCAGGTAATACCCTCAATAAGGAGTTTTGATGAAAATTATCATTATAAAACTCTCAGTCTCAGAGTTTAAATTGAAAACTAGCATCATTAAATTGAACTTCTTAGTGCTACTCAATTAAAGTCTCAACGGATTTATGAATCAATAAGGTTGCACTTCCATATGCCTGCCTAACCTGTCTTTAGACATATATTATGTCCTGGAACGTATAAATTGAGGAATATAAAGTCTTTTAAAAGTCAGTTTCTTATAAAAGTATCTTAAGCTTCACTTGAGAACAGAGTGTTCTGGAATAATAATAATAATAATAATAATAGTAATAATAATAATAATAACAACAATAATAACAATTAAAATATTATAAAGTGAAACCGTAAGCATTTAGAGGACTAAGAAATTGTCTCTTGTCTGTTGTGGCTATCGCTTTGTCTGCATGCTCAGAGATGCTTTAGGCTCATCACCTAAAGCAGTAATTGACAGGAATGGTCTTTCCTATGAATTGCACTCTGGTCTATACATTGTGACACAAAAGCTTTTGGTCAGTGTCAACTTGCTGCTGACCCTAATAGAAAATAAGGACGATAAGGTTTATTTCAGCAAACTGCTCCTAAGTGTCTCCAGTTGTGCCTTGTTCCCTCAGGATGGGAGGATTTACAGATGGCTGAAATATGGTACTTCAGCAGCTCTCACCTACCCATCTCCCCTCAAATCCATCAGTGGACACCCCATAAACTGTGGAATTGGGCACATGCCAAGTGTAGTCTGAGATTAAAGCCTGATTTGTTTCAGTCATGTTTTATTGCAAAGACAGATACAGAACGCCATGTACTGGCTCTGTACTATGTCTGTGCAATAAAAATCCTCTGTAAACAGCAGTGTAGTGCATTATTTCAACAATCTGTATTGGTGAAAGTGAGACTGAAACACGAATATTTCAATTGTTACAACAGAAGTATTACCTTCCCCTACCAAATTGCTTCTCATGTATTGAAAAGACAAACCCAAACAGAACCAAACAGCTTATTATACTGATTTTTTTCAATTTATTTGATGTGTCTCAACACTAAATAAAGGAGCAAATGGACTCTGGGTGTGTGCAGTATGTTAGCTTGATGCAAATAATTTAAAAGTTGTGAGAGGCAAAGGAATTTCAGCTGAAAACAATACTTTACCTGGTTTGCTGTGCCTATAAGGATGGGGCTTAGCACTATGGAGGTGGCTTTGTAGATAGACACAGTGTGATCACCATTTGTAATCCAGATCTAACACTCAAAGGCACTGTCTCCAGCAGTCTGTCACAAACTGAGCACTACCTTTATTGTGCACAAGTGGATGAATATGCACAGTTAGGAATACAATGAAAAAGTATAAGAATGTCAGGTTGTGAAGAATCTTGCTCTGGCAAACTGAAATGAAAACTTCCCTCAGATATATTGACAAAGCTGATTCTAAGCAGTGTTGGGATCAGACTCTAAAATAAGAGGCGCTATTTCTTTTTTAAAAGAGGCTGTTTTTCTACACATTTTGGAACAGATAAGCCAGGTTGACCATAAAAATGTTTAGGCTAAAAAACATTGTATAGGCGCATACTTTTCTATGAGCCCTAACACAGTTTGGAAGCCTTTGCATTAATTGACTGGGTCACAGTGCTCGTTCAGAAGAGCCTTCCTTCCTAAAGAGTTGGAATTCTACGAAGTCCATTGTCTGCCAAGTCCTACCAGGGCACTGAAAATTGCTTTTAGAAAATAATTTTCTTTTCTGTCCTACTAAGGGAGCAAAACACAGGACTGGAAAGGATCCCTGGGGCATCAAGTCCAGCTTCCTGTTATTGCAAACCTCTGCAAGCAAGCAGCACACAGACCTTGCCAGTAAGACATAGGCAAAGAAGACACTGGCAGCTGAGCTTGTTTGTGGCCTTTGTCACTAGGTCACCCACCTTGCAGTAATATCACAATATCACAGTACCTCCAGTGACTGACTGGTACACAAACCTGTTTGCTGGTCATTTCAGCCTTCATGTTGGGGAGGATATGACTCCACTGGCTGTACTGATCACCTTTCCATTGCTCTGGAGACAGCTACGCCACAGATTTACATCTCTGAAAGTGGACCTGACTTCAACCCTTGGTTTTTGGGCTTAAGTGATTTATGAAAATAAGACAGAAAACTTAGTGCAAGGCTCTCCAATACTACTCTTTCAGTCCAGAACCTGTTATAGTGAAATTGCTTAGTTACTTTATAGCCATTTGTTTTTACATTTCATGCTAAGCACTGTCTTTTCCAGGTGAAACACATGGAAGTGTTTCAATTATAACTGGCATTTTGTCAAATGTATAGATTAATTAAGCACATATCACTTTTTTGGTGCAAAAAATCAGTTACCGGGGTAGTCTGACCAATCAACTTTTGCTAAACTCCCTTTGCATAGTTCTCAGTTTGTATTGGCAGGTAGTCTTTGATCAAAAATATGTTCTAAAGCCTTGCTGCTGCTGAGATCCTTTTTTCTTGTTTCTGTTCACTACTTTGTGCTTTTCCACAGGAGCTCATATTTGGTAGATTTACTAAAAGCCCCTCTGATTATGTGGCAGCAGTTTCAATACTCCTGAATACACACTGATTAAGTATTCTTACCCATGTAAATGATTAAATTTCATCTGATATTCCTTTATTGCTTGCTTCTCCAAGATTCTGGTACTATTTTGTTCCTCACAAAGGATTGTTAGATAGACTAAATTTTGTTTTCTTGCTGGAGAAAATTTTCAGTTGATCATACAGAGAAAATTACCTGTACTTACAGAAAATGACACTCCTGTGCCTTGCAATATACTACAAACTGTTGGTTAATATAACGCCATTATGGAAAATGTCTTTTTGTTTTCTCTTGCTAACTCAGATTAGCGCCTTGTGGTTCATGCCAAGTAAGTAGTAACAAATAGGCTTGCAAGCAAGCCAATACCTAATTAACACTGTCTTTTCCAGTTTGCTTATCCTTCTAGCCAACTTAATGTACCTTAATGTCCTGTCTCCTACCAGTATTTCTGAGAGTTTCACCTTAAAGCCAATATTTTTGCTCATGTAATATGGGTATCCTCTGCCAGAATGACAATGCTTATTGTCCTTCCTTGCCTCTCTACACATTTATATTAGAAAATGAACTTCAATTTTGCCTGCTAGAAACATCATTCTCTCTTCCTTTTTATAGTTATACCACTTTGTTTCTTCTTTTTGTGTGAAGCAAAACTTTCTTAACAGTTCATTTGGCCTGGAAGAAAAACACTCACACCAATTCACTTTGCTAGGTTATAAAACCAGCTGGCTCCCCCATGAATTTGAGAATGGTATTGGACAAGCTGTGATCTGCTCATTGTGGCACAGTGAGGACAGTAAAAGGCATTGGGAAATTCTTTCTGGTTCCTGAATGATGGGAGATTTGCTTTAAATGTAATGGCACCAGAATAGATTGTTACTGAACAATAGTGAGATCTCACAGGTGAAGATGTGATTATCAGCTCCCAGCTACCTTTCTGCACTGTATTCATCCGTAACACTGGGTGAACTACACACCGATAAGCATACATGCAGTTGTTTCTTGGATGTTGAGAAAATATATACCTGAAAATGCCTAATTGATTTCCTGTGTGAGACAAGTTAAACAAGTGCTAAGTGATTTTACAGTGATAAATCTGGTATTTGGGATGATCCTGTAAGTGTATTATTTTTTATTAAATCTCTTTTATACTGCAATTGCAGCAAATATGAAGTGCTTTGCTATAATAATTTTACAGTCTTTATGGATGTATTCAGCTACCTAATGAAAAGAAATGCTAATTTGGACTCCTTTGCTGAAAATTGTGAAAATTTTTGTTTCATAAAAATAATTATAAATTGTGAATTGTAACACAAAACTACAATAACTTCATCTGAGTTTCAGATGCTCTTTTTGAAAGCTGTGAAAAGCTTGAAAATAGTCATGGATCTGCTGGTCTGCAATGTGAGTTGCTTTTTAAAAATGTATACATATTCCCTCTTGATATTTATAGAGAGGAAACTTCAGTATGAAAATCATCAAAGAAAAGAAAAAAAGAACTGGTGTGCTAACAGAGTTATTCAATATATAAACCCTATTTGGTTATGCACAACCAGTCCAATGTTATATTTAATTTAAGATCTCTGTCCAACTTGTGTGGGACTAGAAAAACTTTGATAGGATTGTCAAAACAGCCTTTTTTTTGGTTTTAGCTGTTCACTTAGCATGATAACACTGGGAAATCAAATATTGCTGTTTTTTAAAAAAGTCCATTGCCATTTTACAAGATCAGTAACAATCATCAAACCCCCCAAAAATCTCCTGATTTTCAAAGTTTCTGCTTTTATATTTTTACAGCACAATATATAATTATGGGAGCAAGGAATTGGTGATAGAATTAAATTCAGATTTAAAAAAAATGATTGATTAAGCTTAGATTTGGGCATGAGCTATAGAGATACGCTTTTATGCTGAAGAGTGAACATTAATATGAAAGTACACATAAAACACAGTAAAAACATAAACAAAAACTGGCGGAGGAAAAAGAAACACCTTTCCTTGCTCAAAACGCAAATCTATTATAAAAAGATTTGGAATAAGCATTCTACAACCCCACAAAAATCATACACAATAAAATGGTGACTGGGCAGTCATGACTGTCCACCATCTTGAGAAATGATTAAAAAAAGAATAGCTAAAACATAAAATGAAGGACAACTAGTTTACAGAAAACAAAGGCTGAAGAATACTTGCCAGAGGAATCCGCTCGAAAACCAGTCCTGGGCAGCACTTGTTCTGAATAGGAAAATGGGGAATTAAAGGTGAAATACATTTCTCAAGTTATTTAAAGATGCAGCATCAATTTCTCTGCTTTGTTTAGAATCACTAAAATGCAATTTCTACTTTTTCTTGAATTTTTTTTTTTCTCCTCCTCTCCTTTCTGACTTTCCATATGGTACATGTACATATTCCTGTGAGATTAAGACCTCACTGTCCATTTCTGTGCAAAGTGAAAAAGATGGTGAGGTGGCAAGGTTTTATTCACACAATGTAGGTTCTGATGAAGATCAAAATTTTAGTTGGGTTAAAACTACAAAAAACAGTGACAATATTTGTACTTATTAAACTACAGCCATAAAAGGGGAAGTTTAATGGGTGTGTTTGGATGATTTGACCACAGATGACTTGAACCCTGCTTTTATACAACTCAGTTGCAAAATGTCTTTTATCATCAAGAAGAGCAAGATTTTGCTAGAGGGATGTATGTTCCCAATAACAACAACTGATTGTACATGAAGGGAAATGCATGTAAATCCCTTTAACATATTTTTATGCAGGTAGTTTCAAAGTATTTGTAGTTCACTAGATAAAGTGCAGAAAATAACTGTCTTTTTAAAATGTAAAACTACTTGGCTTGAATTAGAGAAATCTGGATGAGTCCATAGCTGAATTCAGTCATGCTTCCTTTTTTAATATTGAAATGTTTTGAACAAGAATTTCTGTTTTATTATCTTGGCAGCATCCAGAGTGAATTGCAAAAACATTACAAACCAGAGGTAATTTCTATTTGCCTACACACAACAAAAGGGCAAATAAAATATCCAATTTATGTGACCCTAAACCAGAATACCATACCATGCATATTTAAATATGCTTGTATAAAGGAGGTAAGGTCTCCACAACAGCATTTGTAGGACAGTGATGCAACCTATGAATATATACTATCTTCCTAAGACAGAAGGGTGTGGTAAGAGACATAATATAGTATTTCCTCTGTGGGAAGCTAAGTACAACTTTGATAGATTTTGGACTAAAGCCACCTGCCTTCTGGTGGACTGCTTCCTAAAGGCAGCAGGGGCTGCAGTGGCAGCAGCTGAGTAATTCAGAGTTCAACTGAGATAATACTGAACTGGTTGTTGCATGGCAAAGATATTTTCCAAAAGATGTTTCCCAAAAATGGAGATGTCTTAAAAATTTTTAGGTAAGTATATTTAGAGAACAGTGTTGACCTGTCCAAATCCAGGTCCACTGGATGGGGACATCCATTTGGATTTGGTGTTGCTGTTATATTTGTGTTTACTGTCTGTGTTGAGTGGCGTCACGTGGGCTATGCTATTTGAGTTTATAGGTGGCTGCATAGCTTTAATTTGATGGTTAAAGGAGGCAATTCTTTCAGAAACTTCAGATTTTGTACAGTGATTTGGGATCCTTCAGGTGAGACATGCTATCTAAATGTAAAATATTCCACCAGCACAGCTCCTGAAAACCAAAACCTTTGAAACTGATGCTGCTCCACTGTAAACTTGGAGAAATGATTTTTTTTTTACTCACGGCCTTTCAAGATTTTAATGGAACTCTTAAGAGAGTCAAAATGATTTTAATGTAGAGAAAGGAATTTCATCTTGATAGTCAAATAAGCTTTTAGGTTTGAAGGTACACATGCTTTTTCTCTTGGTCACTCAGCTAGACCTGCTCTTCGGAGATGCTGTAATATTGGTTCATCCTGTTTCCATTTCTGCTTGCAGTCACTCTAATATCAACCAGAATTGGCCTCAAGCAGCAAAGTGAAAGAATCACTGCCATTCTCAAACTGTGACCAATTAGGGAACAACTTTCTCTGTTAAGACAGACAGCCA
The DNA here is from genome assembly GCA_025920805.1 of Petroica traversi. Classification (NCBI taxonomy): domain Eukaryota; kingdom Metazoa; phylum Chordata; class Aves; order Passeriformes; family Petroicidae; genus Petroica; species Petroica traversi. The sequence goes on from JAHLSL010000061.1 coordinate 4,461,211, forward strand.
TATATTTTAAGTAAGTTAGCAGAGTCCTTTTTTGGGAACTACTATTTGTGGTAAAGCAGAAGTGCCTGTCAAAGAGGTGGTTCCTTCAAACCTAATCTCCTGAAGTCTGATATGGCTTTTGTTCCTTCGCTTGCAGAATTTCATGTAGATTCTCACAGTGTTAATTATCATCTTGTAATCAACCATTCAGCACCTAGCATGTGTTTTCACTGTAGTTTAGGAATTCACACACATGAAAATTGGAACTATGCTATGCTGAAGATGCTGAATCAAGCCTTAAGGTTTTTAAATGTCTGATCACCAGAAAGATAAACCTAAGTGCAGATTTGTTTCTGGTAACCATAGCAAAGCAATGTTCATTTTAGGAAGAAACTGATGTCAGCAGTATGGGTCTCAGTGCAGTGTAGGATAATTGCAATAATGTCACTGACACTTTGGAAAACAAAATATATCCTCTAAACAGCTGTGCTCAGGTGACAGCAAACTGTTAGCAAATAGCAGAAAACTTCAAAAGAAGAAAGATCTGTGAAGAACCTTTAACATAGAGGAAGAGACTGAATTAGCACTGTCTTCACTTGTCAAATGCACAGGTAAGTAGTTTTTTTTCAAAACTCACATAGTTCTCTGCCCAAAGAACCTACAGAAAAGCAACTTCCAGCAGAGGAGGAAGGACTGCTGAGCCTGGTCCTCAGCTGAGCAGAATGCCCATAATTTCTGCATATTCTGGTCTGCTAAGAATAAATTGAGCTGGCAATTTTACCAAAATATTTAGAGACTCTAGCAAGTTTTGTTTTATAGAAATCTGTCAATTAGGTTTATAGGAAACTAACCTTTACACAAGGGAATTTCAAACTTTCAATTTAGTTATTATTAAATTAATTTCGTCATATTCTAAACTTTTAATATAATTTAAAAAAAAAAGTGGTTTAATGTTCTGCCTCCACCCCATAGGAAATGAGGCAGAAGAAGGGCATTTTGCAGAGGTCAGGACAAAGAGACAAATCTACCCAACACTGCCACCATGAAGAGGCATTCGAACTGCTGAAAGTTTGAAAATGTTGACATCAGATTTCTGTATTCTCCCTATGATGCCTTTTGGGTTGAACCTTTGTAGTTGCATTGCCATGAGTAGTTGTAGTCTTTCTTGTGAAACAGGAATGAAGTACTCACAAAGCAGATCTTGAAAGTATAATAAAATATTTGTTAAATTCACTGACTTAGTTTTTTTTTAGTTCAGATAACCTAGAAAGGAGAATCAGGAAAGTAAAATGAAGAAATCTTCTGAACTGTTATTTGTATATAACTGTAATAAAAACAAATCTACACCATAGTGATAATTCCCTGTGCTCTGAAGAATGAGGATGCAGCTGTGCATTTTGAGAAGTCTTGCCATACATCAAGATTTGGGAGTTTGAAGTAAATCCCTTCCAACACAAACTGTTCTATGGCAACCATTCTATGATTCTTTGCATATCAGATGAATGCAAAGCCAAGAATAATTTTGCTATTAGAAGACAGTACAGTACAAAGCTTGCATACCTGCCTTCTTGTTTAGTCTAAAATTAATTATACTTATAGTTTTTAAATTGAAAATGGTAAAATATTTGTGAAAACAGACAAGAAAGAAACAAGACCTGGGGCATAATCCAGATTTAAATGAAATCAATGGTGAAATAGTGGGTTTCTTTGTTGTCAAGATACAGCCACAGAAGCACAGTTCACCCACAACATAACACAAGGGTATTTTTATTTACATCAGTGGAGCCACTGGGATTCTCTGAAGGACAAATTATGCTGATGAAAGGTAGGGATAATATTTGATAATATTAGTTTTCCATATTCTGTTGTTTTCTAAATGTTGAATGCTAAATACATAGAACAAAATTAGCACGAGAGAACATTTATATTTCAGCATCTCAGTACTAGCCATGCTTTAGGTAAATAGCAGTTTCACAAATGAGAAGAATGAGTGTGATTATTCTGCAATGTCCCTTCCAAAGCTGTGCAGGCAGCAATTTGAGACAGCTCTTAGACAATGCAGCACCCACTTGTCTCATGCAGTGGTGACCAACTCCCCTATGCCTAAAAGTCAGTTCTCTTAAATTTTTACTTTGACTTCTTAAGTACACATTGCCACTATTTGTATACCTTTTAGTAACATGTAAATTGTTAAAGAGATAGAAATACTGCATCTTCAACACCGCCATCAGCTGTAAAACTGACAGCTGTGCTCATGCGACAAGCAAAGTAGCAGAGGTCATTAGGGACCTACTTTGCAATCCAGCAATCAAAATCATTTTACATCCATGGTACTGTGATGATGATATACTCATTTGAAATGCTTTTGGTTTCACTGTCAGTTCATATACGTGACAAATCCATTTTGTCATGGTGAGTAATTCTTTCTGCAGTGATGAACAATACAAAACCATTTGACATTAGTCTGCTAAATTTCCTCTCATTTTATTGCATATAATCTCTTATTAAAAAGAAAGGGTTATATTAATTTAGTATTATAAGTTCTTAGACCATCTCCATGCTGTTGCTTGGGGTAGCAATAGATGCAAGGAAAACACCAACATGGACTGCTTGGAAATTGCTTTGAGAAATTCCCTTCCTATACCTCAGTTATTCATACTCTAGGTCAAGGAGTAGTTTGATGATAATACACCTTAATTAGCAATTCCCCAATACTTTTATTTACTAGGTGAAGCCAAGCATGGCTTACTGACATAACGGGCACGAACTGGTGAATAGAAATACGGAAAGATATGGTAAACTGAGTGCAAGGAAGGTTTGAAACTAGAGCCTGATTTTCTAGTTGACAACCCCAAGGCTTTTACCCACACAAAATGCCCTCTATACAATATTTCAGAATACTATTTGGTGCTATCATAGTTCAGCATATATATACATCTCTACGCATATGTGTATACATATATTTTAAAGCACCATAACCAAAATCTTATTTCTTTTTAGACTAAATATGAGTAAAAGTAGGAAAAATGTTAGAAGCAATTTTTTTTTTGGTCAGGAAAATACTATCTGAAAAAAGTTGTAGTACCAATTATGTGAAGAATTTCCTTCCATTTTTAATATTTGCAATCTTTAAGTTTAATTTTTAACTGTAGTTCTTCAGCCAAAAAGCATTGGCAGGAAAATTCTGCTTAGCTGTAGACCATGCCATAAAACCCCTCTGGTGGTAATGCATTCAGTTCTAGACACCTAATATTTTTTTAACGTTCTATGAACATCAAATTTAGGAAACCGTGATTGCCTTAGTATTTTTCTGCATGACTGGTATTTTCAGACTTACACATTATGGGTCAGTATAATGCTGTCTGGCAAATCTTTCCTACTTTAATGCATATCTGTGCTGAAAACCTGGAGTGATGCTCCAGAAAAAAGGTAGCCCGTGAATATGAATTGAAGTGCTTGTCTGTGACCCTTACAGAAAGGTATTTATAAGTCTGCCTAACAATACGCCTCATTTCACAGATGCTAATTATGCAAATATATTTGCTATTTACATATTTCACAGGTGTTAGTGAACTTTGCTTTTTGGTTCGTTTCCAATTTTTTAAAATCTCTGGCAGTAAAAAAGAAAATTATATTGCATAAAGCAGCTGATAGATTTGAAAGGGACTTAAAAAATTCAAAATACTGTGGTCAGAGGAGAAAATAACATGGAAGACTTTGAAGAAAGTAACCTTTGTCCTTCCAGGTAAAGGTGGAACTGTAATTGTTCAGATTTCACTTGTAACGAGAGCTTATCACTGGCTTGTCTCATTCCTCCTACTGGCATTTCTGTGTCACATCACCAGCCTTGGCTACCACACTAAGTGAAGGACAAATGTAACCCAATCAATGTAAAAAATGTTTTATTTTACCACTTTCCTTAGAGGAATACAACCTCTAATTTCTATTTTAACTAAAGAAATATTATGGCATTATGTTTCCCAACAGCTTTGTGACTCCTGGTTGATTACTGTCTGTCTACAGGGCTGCCTGAACAAAATTTTTTATAAACTGTGAATCTACAATAAACAGAGTCCAACAAAGATAGGATAAGGGGAATTTATAAACCCTTAAAATAAACCTTTAAATAAAAATTTAAAATTCAGGTGAATGAGGTCTCCTAATGATAACTCCAAGGCTCCAGTTACAGCTGTAACAATCTGCTGCAAACAATAGGAAATTGCTGATCTGATGCTCCATTTTCTACCTTCTGTACCTAACCTGGATGTCAGGAGAGTCACACTGTCACTTACAATGTACCAGTCTTCTTAAGGAGAAAGGAGTTAAAGGTTCTGCTTAGACTAAATAGTAGGATAGAAAAAAGGAAAATGTATCCATTTGAGAAAATTATATCACACCAGAAGGTTAGGTAGGTATTCATCATCATGAAGAAATAAGAAGAGAGGGGAGAAGAGTGTAAAAAAAACCCCAAAACCCAAAATAAAAAAGCAAAAAACCCTCCAAAAACCAGAAAGACACAGTAGAGAAAGAAGGTTAAACCAATTTCCCATCTTTTGCTTTTAAGTAGTTGTTTTAGATGATGTGGTAGTCCTCCTCACTCTTTAGAAACCCCTCATGCTCCTTTTTTGTCTACTTGGAGCTTTGAGCATAGGTCATAGGTGTTAGGTGACAGGAGAGACTGGAGACAGCTAAGAGGGAAGAGCTGACAGGTAACAGCTAACTCATAACAAACAATTTTCAAAGGTACTACGACTTACAAAATAGAGTTGCACTCTGTTTTTGTACTAATGCATCATTTGTTTGTTTCTACGAAACTATTTCCAATGCAGAAGCGGTAGTGCTTTGTAATTCATATGCAACAATTACAAACTGAAATATTCTCATCACACAGGGTCTTGCAGGTTCTTCATGTTCCTTAGGTGGGAAAACATTCCTGTAGTATGAAAATCAGACTTTCGCATTGAGGCTTCCTGCTTGAAGCCCCATTCTCGCTATCATTAGGTAGGGATGAGCTAGAGGGAACACACTGGTCTAGTTCTTGCTCTGCTTTGAGTCATGTTGCTTGTGCTCCTCACACAACTACCCTGTTGTGTATAACTTGCTTCTCTCCCTCCCTGACTGGGAAGCAGGAGGCTTTTTGAGGTCCTGGTGAGTGCTGACTGTGGGGAAACCCTATGACAAAAGGCTCTGTAGAAATTCAGAGCTACAGAAGTACAAAAATGAACTTTAGTAACAATCTCACAGTGAGAGAAACAAAAATCTTGCACTATATCTTTCTGAATTTTCCAGGTCATGATTGTTCATTTGTCTGCCCTATTTTTAGAAGATGAAGATGAAAAGAAGGTCTTGCCAGGAGATAAGACAAACTTGCTTTGAGATAAGAAGTACTTAAAAAACCCAAGAAGTTGAACTTTTCCTGTGCACTTTTAGGGTATGTCCTTCCCAAAGATAGCCAAACTGACACTGCCATATGGTAGGAAACAGTGCTGTCCTGAAAAGCTCCCTCATATATGCTCAAATTAGATAACAATTTCTTGACTCAGTAATGGATTTCCTTCCTGTTGTTTCCCTCTTCAGGAAACAGTAGCACTATGGGGAGAATAAAAGCAAAAGGGTTGACAAATTGAATTTGCTAAAATGTGTGCTTATGGCATTCATGAAACAAAAACGTCAGGCAGAATAGAGATCTTTGGAGGCAGCTATTTATAAATAAAGGATATGAATGAATGCAGACAAGTTCTGGTAGGGAACTGTGGAATCAAATCTTAGAGAAAATGATGAAGGGGTAGTGGTGTAGGAAGATAAAAAATTTAAGTTTCCCAGATTAGCTGGAAGATGGGACACTGTTGGAAATATAGGACAAGGTTGCTGAAGTCTTGCTTTTCATCCTCACTTTCTTGTTTTGGGCCTAGCAAAGGCCAGGTTGCCTCCTGGTCAGAACTCAAATGAAATTATACCATTTAAACACAGGCTTTTGCATAACTCCAACCTACGAGTTAGAAGCTCTTCCTATGGTGAACCACATACTCATTAACGCGGTAGATTATCTAAGTAAAAGATAAGAATTCAAGTTCGTCAAAGAAGTGCTCAGAAAACTTGAAGAAAGCATCCATGAGTATTGAATGGTGTAATATATCTTGTAATGCAACATACAATCTTCTGGGGTGTAAGTCAATCTTTGTAGTTGACTATATTCCCACAGTTTTATGAAGGGCACACATGGATCAAGCCTATGCTGGGGATCAGGATAAATGAAAATGCCATATAAATATGCATGTCATAAATCCATATGGCACTTATAATGTTTTCTTGATCTTCTTACAGAGATATTTGTTTCATTGCAGGAAGTCTGAACTCTTGGCTTGATGACCAGAGAAGATGGTTCTGACAGTTGAGTGGAAAGATTTCTGTTAAACTACATCACTTCTAAAAGCTATTGATGGGAAATGATTATTTGCAAAGGGGTTTCTGTTTGTTAGGGCTCTATACAAAGCCAAGAGTTTTTTCAGTAGAGTTGCTGGAATAGTAAAATCCTTGCTAACTATGGATTCTTTCCCTTTTAATTTATCATATACCAAATTATACCACTTTGGGAATAACATTTCAGTTCAGGCAAATCTTTTTATTTCTTTGTCTAACCCTTAATGCACAAGAGAAAGTGAAAGGGGGAAATATCTGAAAACTATTTCCAATATTTGCTCAAAACTAGTCCTACTTCTTTCAAACCTATTTGGCCTACTCCACACAGTATCCTGATCCATACTTCAATGAGTTTTAAAATTTCAGAAATTATACTCTCTTGCTGTCTTGAGAATACCAGCCAACACGGGCCACATGACGTTTATAAATATACTGGAAAGATTGGTTTCTATGCCTAACAGTTAATAATTGAAACTTAGATACTTTTTAATAGGGGGTTAATTAAGTTCTCAAATCCATATTTAGGGTGGGTATTCCTCAAAAAAGCCATCAACTTATTTAAGTACATAGATTAAATTTGGGATCTTAATTTCAGGCACTTGTTAAATAAATAGAAAACCTCATCAACTGCCTCCCTCAAAAAAAAATAGGTCTGGATTATAGAAAGTTAGTTTTAGGGTGACAATCTATACTGAAAGGTGCTCCACTAATAGGATCAGTGTGGCAGAAGATGGTGGCACTGGCCACAATGGCAAAGAACTGAGGAATATGAAATGCAGCTTTGAGACTAGATTAGGGTTTACTTAGAGTTGATGTAAAACAAACTCTGGTGTTCCTCCAGCATATCCATTCTTGTGGGGACTGGGAATACCAAAGCCCAAGAGGAGATGCTGATGCTATAGCTACTATATAAGGGCCAAGGCAAGTAAGAACAGTATGAACCCATTGTTTGGGACAATAATGTATTTCCTTCAGACCATTGCCTTTGCATGCTGAAGAAATTGGAACATTCCAGGTCCCTGGGCCCAGCAAATATGAATGAGATGGTCTGGATCAGCTCCAATATTTTATGTGTATTTTATAATATATTTTGATCTATAGGCTCAAGTATTTTACAAAATGAATTGAAAGGTGGCATGTACAAGTATTGGCAGTGGTGAAGAAGCTATCAGTAAAAAAGTAAACTATTTATAAGAATTGATCTTAATAAGTGCAAAGGCTGCAGACAATTTAGAACATTATTTTTATCTAAAATCTTCTTTACAGAAGGAATCAATAAGTCTAAGCCCTTTTATTCTTGGTGTGCATAAGAAATTAAATCAAGATGAGCATCTTGATGGCTCAGTACTGTTTTGCATAGGTCTTTAAATAGTACTTTATGCAATGGGTCACTTTGTAACTACCAAGGACAAAATGAAAACTTGTCAAAGACATTTTTATAAAAACGAATACATTTGATATGTCTTTAAAAAATATCACTTTGAAGTGAAAGTAGGTGAAACTCTTTTTTTCATTGAAAAATTCACATCTTCCTATTGGTTGACTATGAAGAAAAAAAGTGCAGTAAAATGTGGTGGTACATGTACTGTGCTTCACCAGATTTAATAGTCAAAATGGGGAGATCAAAAATACCAGGAGAAAAAACCTATGAAATATGAGAATCTAGGCAAGATCTAAGAAAATATGTAAGTGTATGATTTTGAATAATTTACAATGGCCTCTATTTACTGGAAAGAAATGTAGTTTCTTTCTTTAAATTACAAAAGATAATTACAGAAAATTATGTCCACAGTGACACATTCATAGTCAAGATTTTAAATAGTAAATGGTCAGCAGGGTCAAGAGAGCTTTCACTTACGCCTACTTTCATAAATAGCTCTTGATTTCTCATACAGCTCATATGGGTCAGGTTTTCGTGGATCAAAGGCCTCTGTTGAATCAGGAAATGAACTCCTGTGAAGAGCGGGTGGATAGGGAATATTCTGTGGCATAGCGGGAGCAGACACACTTGTTTGAGGGCTGCCTTGATTCTCCCATCGTTCCATCATCTGGAATAAAAACATAGAGACAATAAAAATGAAATTTTACAAAAATTGTGGCTTCCACAATGAGACCAAAGACAGTGATTTCTTTTGAAGATGCATTCTGTAAAATCAGTAAATCTTTTACCCGCCTTTTGAAACAAAAGGTGTGTGTTGTGCTGTTTGTAAAATGACTTGGCTAAATTTACTTATTAATTTGTTGCACTTGGCAAGATGTGACCTTTCTCACGTTAGATTAGGCCCAGCATTACCTCTGAAGCATGTGGTGTGCCTCTCATAGAATGCTCTGAGCTACTGGAAATTATTTGCTAAAGGTGGAATCCATGGGTTTGTAAAGACACAATTATCAGATTCATCAAAATACATAACCTACACGAAGGTAGTGCTTAACAAAGGAGGGACAGACTGTGTAGCAAGTGAATGATGTTATCTTCTGAGAATGCATGAATATAGCTAGCCCAGGGGGAAGTGGATAACTGTAACTGGGAGCAGAAATTACAATTCCAACTGAAGATTTAAAACAACCAAAACCAAAACCAAAAGAAAATCAAAACTGAAAAGAAAATTATTACAGCACGTATTGAAGCATCTAGTGTTCAAAAAGCCCCACTAAACAGGCATTATTCAACCAAGTTTCCAAGCACAGGATAAGGCTTTGAACTCTTCCAGACCATTTACAGGAAAGAAGTACACAGCAGCCTATTGTCTATGCATGAAAGGCACCTCAGTTCACGCTTTTTTCAAGACTGTCTTTAGCAGTCTTACACGTACATCAAGCTTGAAGATATGACAGGCTGTGCAAAAGAAGGTTTGAGAATGCGCATTTTTTTTTAAGAAGTTGGCTACTAATCAAATTGCATTAGCAAATTTCTTTGAAGAGGCTAAATTAAACAAAACACAAATGTTTATCCCAGGAAATGAGTACTTGGCTATTCCAATAACCCCTCCTGAGGACAAGGGTGGTAAAGCCTCCAGAACAGTGTGTTCTCACATATAACTCAACAATGGTAATTACACAAAAAATGCCTCTTGGAAACAAACTGAACTGTAATTAAATTCCACTGACTTCTATTGTTGTATCAGTGGAGCTTTATCAAAGATGATTGCAGGTTTACAGTGAGCTAGCTCTACAAATTCTGTGATTATCATTTGTCTTTAGCTCCTTGGTTTCAGAAGTTGTTTTGGTCAGCAGTTAGGCTTTACTCTCTGTTCTGATGATTAACTGCATCAGGCTTTTTTCACACCAAGTATGTGTGGACTATAGATGTTTCAGTGTCCTCCTGGTGAGTATGCTGAACAACTATCCTTCTGCTTATCCCAGGTGATCTGACCTTCTTAGGCCCATGCTTAAGAATAAACAAATTATGGATATTAGCCATTTTTAGTTGTCGAGAACCTCATTCTTTTACAAAGTATTATTATAATTCAAGCCATGCTTCTTTCAGAATTTCAACAGTAAGTAGGGCTGGTTCATTCAAAACTATAAGTATTTACACTCTGTGCAATACAGTGGCATATGGAAATACCTAAGTTGCCAGTGAAATAGCTTAGGTACAGGAATGTACCTTTGGGACTTTCAGGTACCCCTTACACCAAGATAAATTTATCCTTTGCAAATAATTACCCTTTGGGTAAATCAGCATGTGTGGTAAGTCACACAAATAGCACAGTACTACTTCTGACAGCCCAAAAGAATTTACCTGTAGTAGGTATAAAAACATATACAGTATATAACAGCATTATGGAAGTGCAAATTCAAAGGTCTCTAGAAAAACATCGGACCCTATGTCTAAGCAGGAAAGAAGAATGAAGCTCAATTCAAGTTCCTTATGATAAAGGAAATTACCAGAGGAATATAATTAGGATTTTCCTTCCCTTAGGAATCTAAAAAAAAAAACCACAAGCCAGTGAAACCAAACTATCTATCTTATCATTATGAAGATGAAAGACATGCAGGACCATGTCTGTCTAGAAGTGAAAGATTCCTAATTTCTTGGAAAGTGCTGGGGAAATAGATCACTTACCTCTTTCAAAATGTGAAACTGGACAAAATTAAAATACTCAAAAGAAAGATTTAAAAAAAGAAAGGAAAATATAATTATCTTTGATGAGCAAACTTTACCCTGGAGAAAGGACAGGAAGCTGGAGATCAATTGGCAAAACCCTACTGGGTCCTTATGTCTAATTCTTGCTTGCTGGTTAGCTTAAATCTTAAGTATCTTAAGTATGAAGTTCAACCAGCTAAATAAGTAGATAAACAGAAGGGGAATTATATCTCCCAAACCCATATCAACTAATTTAACAGTCACCTAGTGCTCAGTAATGGAAGTTATCATAATGATACTTCATAAAAAAGGCATTCTTGGAAGTGATCAGTACAGTAGTGAGTGCAGGTCATCAAATCCTAATTGGGGCAGTGGTTTGGTGACATTGTTCATGGTCATTTTGCACTAATATTATACATGAAATACACATATGATATATGCACTATATAGATTGGAACCACTGGAAATATCTGTTACCCCAGGGTACTTTGTTTTTCTTTGCTGTTACACAGTCTGTGCTGAGGTGTTGGGGAGGCTTTCTAAACCTCCTGTGCTGGCCTTTCTGCTTCAGACTGTCTGCAGACAATTCTGCAGGCACTTGGTTTCAATCTTATCTTCAGGCCTTGGACACAAGAAATTTATGTCTGACTATTTCTCTAGTTAAAAGTGGTGTCAGACAGAGGAATCCACACTACCTTAACTCAGTTAATCGTTTGTGAAATCTCTTACTGAGATTACCCCAAAATAGAGTAGCTGTGAGCAGTCAGCCTGCCTGCAGGTACTGTAGCTGCACACAGTGGTGTTATATTATTCTGTGAGCCCTGGTTTCCCCACACCCCTGCATAAAAAACTGCATCACTCAGGTTTGTTTTCTAGATTCTGATTATTGGCAAGTGCTACTTTAGCATGAACTGTTTATATAACAAAATGTTGCAGAAAATCATCAACAATGTGCTGATATTTATATATCAGCATGTGTACATGAAAAGGCTTAATATGGACAGGAGGAGGATGTGGATCTTTAACCAGTGAGCTCCAAGCTATCTATTTCATTACTTTTTACCTGAGTTTGAGCACCCCAGCCATTCAATAGCATTAAACTGGTGAGAGAAAGCTAGCTCTAAATAATCTGATTTATTTTCACAGATGTCCTGCTACATAGATGAATAATACAATTTATGTAATATTTATTCCAATGTATTGTATGTAGACTCTGTCCTTTCACAGCAAAACCACCAGAAGCTGAAGCTGATGAAGTTGCAGCCGCTTTATACTTGACAGGGTACAAAAATTATTTCATCATAATTTAGCATGCCATGCCCCAATATGAGAGTATGTAAAGTTGTTCAGATTCAGCGTATTTCCCCTGCCTGCTCTCCAGTAAGAAGGCTCTAAGCCCTTTAAAAGGCATTGCTATCATTATTCCTATTGCATTTAGGAGTCTTAGGATCTATTTTCCTCTACACACCCTTGATGAGAATTATGAACGGCTCTAAGGTCTGTAAAATCTCCATGAAAAAGCGAAATTAAAAAAAAAAAACAACAACAAAACAAAACCAAATCCCCTACAACAATGAAACAAACCAGATATAGTAGCCTAAAAATTCTTTTTATGCTGTGAATGTTGTTGCAAAATCAAAAAAAATTATGTAATGTGGTATCAACAGAATATGTACAGTCATTGGTTACAGTCTTATATTAAGAAAAGTTTTTACACCTTGGGTTTTACTGTCAAAATCCTACAAACTCAGAAAAGTTGATTAAAAGGCACCTCAGTCAGTTTTCTAGCCCAAGCTCTTATTTGACTATTTGCAGCTCTAGATTTCCTAACACAAGAAAGAATAACAATCTCTTTGAGGATGTTAAACTCAAGCCACTTGTAAACCAGGAAAAGGGCTTGTTGTCAATTTCAAAGAATTTGCCAACTAGAAGACTAGATTGGCCTCATTACTGATGCCTTCTCCTCCAGACCTCTTATTTTTATGCCACCACATTTCTGGTTCTTGCCACCCATCTTTAATGTTGAGGTTTTCCATTTTCCAGACCACTTCTGGCTGACTCCAAGTCAGCAGACCTTCAGAGATTATCAGAGAGGCTGTGTCACCTGGAGCTGGGGTACATGAGCTGCAGGATGGGTAGATGAAAGTCTACAGAAATTTGCTTTGCAAGTTAGTCATCTTATGAACTCAAAGTGTACAATTTTGAAAGGGAACTTACAGGCTTTGGAGTTTTCCATGGAGAAAAGAAACCTGAAATAAACAAAAAATAATGTTAGCAGCTTTTTCTGATGCATAAACAGTGGAGGCTAAGTGGTGTCTATGCTCCCATTCTCATTCAGGTCTGCAGGTAATATTGATAGATATGAAAATTCTCTACACACAAGGGGTAAAAACACAAAACACGAGGGATAATTTCTAAGAAAAAATAGATAGTAATATATATATATATATATAATGTACACACACATAAATATATATATATATATGCAAGTGGAGCTATTGAGATCATTGCCATACTTTACAAACAGCATGGGATTAGGTTGAAATTAAAAGAACTAATCAAAAGGACTTCCAAATGTCTTGGTGGACATTGGATAAGACACCAAATGACCTGGTATTGATGTGTCAAATGCAGTCGCACCTTTAGGAAGAAGCATTCAGAACATCCCATCAACAAAACCTAATAATACAAGAGATTTTTTTAGCAGAAAAGCCTGAATAAAAATAACTGTTTCATCAGTTTAGATAAGGAGGCCAACTCTCAAGAGGATTGCTTATTTTGATACTGTCCTGGTCTTAGGTCAGAAGTCATACATGACTACCTCTTTTACATAAGTTATCTTTTTTTATAATAATAACTAAGAAGTTATTGAGTGATTGATAACTCGCTTCAGTGACTTTCCTAAATTTCAACTATTGTAGCTTACAAATGTTTAAAACTCCAGATATGTCTTTTTCATAAAAGGAAATAATTTGAAAAGCTCACTGTAAACACTGTTCCTATCTTATAAAGTACAAGGTTAAAAACCTTTACAAAGTATTAAATATAAAGAAGCCTTACAAAGGGTATTGGGACAGGATTTTTAAAATACCAGCTTTCAACTCAGCTTTCATTAAAAAATTCATTCTCAATTTTATAGCAGGTAAAAAAAAGTCTGTGGACCTTCTCAGGTAAGAATAAAAGCTAATAACAACGAGTTCATTTGTTTTGTCAGAAAAAGAAACGGGGCTTAAACTGAGATATCTAATAGGAAGACTGCTCTTTCATTCAAAAAATTAATTCAGCTGAAAGAGTAGTACTGACTTCACTATCTCTTTTTCTAAAGTACGTCTAAAAAGAAAATTAAAATTATGAGAGCATTAGGACTGTATCGTTCTACAGACAAATCACAACAGGAATTATATTTGCACATATATTTAAGGTTTGTAGAATTCTGTGATAATGAGGTAATATTTTCTTCCCTGATATCTAATTAACGTCAACTGAAATACCTTGCAGTGTAAAAGCACTTGAGCCATGTGTTTGTAGTGAAACACTGGCTATTCGGTAATGCTGATGTGTAAGATGATAGCATTTTTGGTTTTTTGTTTTGTTTTGGTTTGTTTGTTTGGTTTGGTTTTTTTTTTTTTGTTTTGGTTTTTTTTGTTGTTGTTTTTTTTTTTTTAAATTTATTGAAAACAGTAATCCTGGAAAGGTTTATGTTTACTGACTCTACAGTGCCTGGATAAAAACTGCTTTATTAACAAGTGGACAGATTTCTTTCCATCTGCAAACTCAAGCTGAGATAACAGGCATACTTGAAAGATCTGGCTTGTACATCACTTTCATTATTAAAGATTCTGTAGCAGAAATTTGTTTAATAACTTATTGGATGGCAGATGGCTGCCTTTTTATTACCTGCTATGTTTCTGTACTGCTAATAAGAGTGAAAGCTAAAAAGTACTCTTCTTCTCAGAGCTAAAGATAAGAATTGAAACTTGCTCAAATAAACTTACTATCCTGATTTGTTGTTCAGAAAATACTGGTAGAGGTAACACTCCTTACCCATTGGTACTGGTGCACCCTCCCTAACTTACTGTCATCAAAAATTGCTCCTGAGTAAACAGAATACTCTTTTTTCCCTATTTATCTACTGTCTGCACCTAAAAATAAGTTATGCTGGATTTATCATAGACCTTTTACTATCAATTAAAAATATAATAAGTATTTATAAATCAAATAAATTATGATGTATACATCAAGTTAAGATTTTTTTTTAAAAGCTCTTCAATTAAAAAAAATAAACTATTTGCTCAAACAAGGAGAATATAAACTTATATTTAGCTTGTAGGTTAAGGGCACAGACTGCAACATACAAATGACAACATCTAAACTCAAAACAAATAAAAGGCAATATTTATTTACACAGCATGAAATTATGTTAAGAAAACTAACAGATATAGGATGCCAGAGAAGTAAAAGATCCAAAGGAAAAAAAAAATATTGGAGATCCATATGTGTAAAAAAAGATGCTATAGAAGCAAAAATTTCTAAAGGTAACAAACCTTTTGACTAACAGTAAAATCCATTCTTCTGATTTCATTTCATCTGTTACACCTTAACCTCATATAAGATGAGAAAACCTCTCAGCTCTGTCAAACACTAGGTGCCAGGCTAAAGGGTCAAAGGCCTAGTTCCATAAAGAAACTTTACATTATATCTTTCATCTATTACTTGACAATTTTAATGTTGCCTCACATAAGATCTGCACTCACAGCTGAACTAAATATCTTTTCCCCAATCTAAACAAAACTGACTTTTATAGAATATTTGGCATTATCAGTTATTCAACATGAGACTGATTATGGATAATTGTTGTGTACCAAACATCCAGAATGATCACTGGTATTTAAACAAAGGCAACAAATGCTGCAAACTCAAGAATTCAAGAGAATGTTGCATATATAGCATACTGCAAGTGTAAAACAAACTTCACATGAAGAGGCATAAAAGCAAAATGCACTTCCTTGGGCATGCTGCACCCTCCCTTCTAACTTTCACTTCTAAACACTCCTGCATGAGTACAGGAACAAATCCTCTACATGTAGAAAACTGAGGCTAAAAATCTTACCTCAATAATATACCTCAATAATGCGTATTTAGTGTCCACTCAACAGTGTTGGCCATCTGCAGCCACATCTACAGCAGGCAATGAGAAGAAGTGAACTTTTTTTAGTTTGATCTCATTTCCCACCATATTTTCCCTTGAATTTCTCATGCTCCTTACATGCCATGTGAGCATTTCCTGCCAGGGACAACAGGATCCCACCTGAATGGCTGCCAGCAGATTGGCATCACTCCATATACAGGTACTGATTTATATACAGGGCTGAAATTTCTTCTCCAAAGAGTGCAGCTTTCAACATCTTTTGAGTACTCATACAATACTAATACTGCTCAATTTTTTTATCACATCTAATCAGAAAAATATACTGGATAAGCTCTTACAACCTCAATCCACTTCCAGAGTTCTGCTTCTGCCTCCCCAAACTCCCAGCCCCCTGCTCGCCAACTTGCGATGTCTTCATAAAAACTTGAGTAGCTGAAAATATTACATACATTTATAAATAAACACCCCTGCTCTCCATATCCACAAATACATTTAAAATTTGAAATAATAAAAGTCAACTTAGATTCACCTAAAATACTTCATGCAACCTGTTCTTATAATGAGTAGCTTTTGGTTCACCCATGTGCCTGACAGCCACCCCTCCTCATCTCACAAGCTGTAGCCCATTTTTTGAAGGTTCCTTTACCTTTTTTAGAAACACCCCATGTAAAGACAGCCAGTACAGGACTGAATCAGTTTCAGAAAGGAGAGTGGGGTTACTGGCTTTTGTTAAAGAGCAACCACCACCATTCAGCCAGGTGCTAGCAGGAAAATACAGTGGTAACACGTAAGCATGCAACAGTGAAAATACATAACCTCATAGGTTTCCGCAAAATAAGCTTTGAGAACATAATGATTTCTTATTCAAGGTTGGCTATTTAAACTGTAATAAGGTACAGCAGCTGTTGACCAACACATATGGACATTTTAATTGGTTAATTAAAAAAAAATGAGGTACAGCAACAATCACATGTTTTCTAAAAATCAGAATTACGTCTTCTCATGAAGCAGTGTTAGAAGAATTCTTTTTGAGATTGCTTTTCAAGTTGTATTTACCACCTTCCAAAATGAGCTTCCCTGGAAATCAGAGCTGTGATGGTTTTTATCTTGTAACTTAACTAAAAAACACTGTGAACTGAAAACAGATTTTGGATTCAAATGTATCAGGGGGAAAAAAAAAATTTCCTTTTTTTTTTTTTTTTCCTGATCAAGGCAAATTCCAGCTTCAGTTTACTGTACTTCTTTTTGATGAAGATATCCTGTAACAAAAGACAAGTCACATCATACTCATTGTATCTACTCCTTCTTATATCCAAGTTTAAGTACTTTTGTTGTAAAATATTCTTTCAGATATCATGTGTCTTACACTTCAGCAAGGATTTATTGTTGAGAAGTTTAGTTTTCTAAAAGCAGCTTATCAGATAGAACCTAGAGCATTTGCAAGACAGAGTTCTGATTAGTTTCCTTTTCTGTTTTATTTTTTCCAGTAAAAATCATGAATTTGGCAAATTCCATAATGCCAGTAATACAAAACCAGCCCTTGGTTATCAGTCTGCTCCCACGGGGATGATCTTCACTACATTTCCATTGCCATATTCTCACCATTTCACATTGTCTCCTGTAAAAGTTCCTCACACCAGATAGAATTATAAGTAACTAACATAGCTATTGATAAGTCACAGGACTTTTAACAGTGCTCACCTCTGTGGCAGATGTGTTTGGATAATTAAACTGAAGCCTGGGAACAGTTTGATTTCTGCAGTGTTGGTGTGTGCAGCAGGGAGGAACTCAACAGCATCAAAGACAAAGCCTTTTAATCTAAAACAACGTTTGGGATAAGTCAACATCCTTTCACATCACTTGTCACACTTTCACTTTTAATGGGAAAAAGCCCACTAGCTTTCACCAGGCTTCTTGGGAGTTTTTTTTGCTTTAATATTCTTGTTGCATATGGCTTCCTGAACGAAGCTGTCTCAAGCACTGAACAGACCTTTCTCCTTCCTAGATGTTTGGAAGTCACTGAACAGATGGCTGATGAGCACTCCCAGAGCACTCACTGACTCCATGGGCATCTTATCAACATCCATGTGACAACACTTCAGCTAAAGTTTTCCTTTCTAGAAAAGTTACTGTATAAATTTACTGTAAGAGTAGACTTTTTTTTTTCCTCTGTTTTTTTTTTCTTTCACTTACTGAAGTCCCTGAGATGTCTATCAGCTGTCTACATGGCCTGATTTCCAAAGGTATCAAATTCTCACTAACTTCAAATGGATGTGACAGGGGAGAACACAGAGAGTTCAGATTCAGGGTTCACCTTTAGCAGGGTGCAGGGAACTGTTTCTTACCATTCACATTACACCTGGTTTCTCCCTCTGCATGTTTACATTTTGTTGAGCTGTATTAGGTGTGGTCAGATGGGGTGCACAGAACTAATGCTACCATTGAGCTGACTCATTAAGATTTAAAATATCCTACAGCTAAAATTCCGAAAATATTTGTGGGAGAGGAAATTTTTCTGCGTGTAAATAGAAAAAATATTCAACATTCATTCAATTACTCTTCAAATATTTTCCCATTTTAAGGAAAAGAAATATGATCAATGAGAAGTAGTACATTCAATTAATTTATATACTGTAGTAAGTAAAATCTAAAAGGAGACAATGAATGAAAATAAATGGAAATTATGAAAACAAGAAGGTGGTAAAAAGTTTCAGTTGATCATGTAATTTTTAAATTATCAGAAGATGTAAGGGGAATGGCAATTAGTAGTTCCATTTGTAATAAAATCAATCATTATAACATAATATTTTTTCAAAGGTCCATCTTTTTCAAACAGCTCTAATATTGACTTCTTACTCTAGCAACAACAAAAACTTGATTTACCTTGAAATAAAGAGTAGGTGTAAGAAGACTGGGAGCTCTAGCTCTTCAAGCATAGTTAGCTAGTCCTGCTGTCAGCTGTCCTTCAGAGTGATGGTGCCATGCTGTGGAGGATCCATCTGGTCTTTAGCTGGGATGGCACCTGATGCAATGGGTCAAAAATCAACACATCCCACATCAGAGTGAGATGAATGACCCACTACCTTTGATCGGGCCACAACATTCCATATGTTTTGAGCCAGTGCCTTTTCCCTTGCAGTAGGCTACACACAAGCAGCATGGCAAGTCACTGATATAGCACTCTGTTGCACTGAGATTGAGGCTGGTTACAGTCATCAGTTCTTGTTTCAAATACAGGTTCACATTCATAAAAATGAAAAATACATCTGTCTTCTTTATGGCTAGATATATATGCTCAAATGTTACTAAACACAATTTTTCCTGAAAAAAGACTCGCAATGGTACGAACTGATAGTCAGTAATTCCTTGTGCGGGCATTTTGCTTTACGCTTCACTATTCAGTTTCTCCTGATCCCAACCCGAGTGAAACTGCAACAGAAGTAGTGCTCCAGTTCAAATCAACACTGCTTTCCACTCGTCGGCCTACTAGTATGAAATGTGATCCCAAAGAATAAATACATTCCTGCCTACAGACAATCTGTGAAGGCACAGGCAAAAAGCAGGGACTGTTCAAAGGAAGGTCAGCTAGATCTTTAGACCCCCTTGGGGTACCACCCAGAAGACTTGGGGCCATCATGAGTCCAAGGCTTTATTTCAGCTCTTCAGAGTTTCAGACTTCTTGACATGTAGCATAAAGCATGAGACAGCAGTTTATCAGAAATGATGTAGAGGCAGAGGAGTACCTTGGGAAAATGTACCTGATGTCATCCTACTGAAGTGGCTGAGGCGAGTGGCTCTGGGGCTGACAGGACTGGCTGTGGAGGGCTGCAGTGAGGTGCACAGGGGACTTGCCTGATTTTGGGAAGCTCAGAGGAGGGCCAGCCGCAGCCTGCAGCTCATGCCGCGGTGGCTGACAAGACCAGGAGCAACAGGCCAGGCCTTCCCCCAAAGGATAAATGAAACCCGGAGGGATCTCTAGGGGCCAGGAGCAGCCCCAGCAGGGTGAGCACACAGAGAATGATTTGATAGTCTGGGGTCAGCTGGCACAGAAGGGCACACAGGAATGGTGCTGAAACCCTGCCAGCTACAGGAAGAAAGACATGGCCTCTTTAACTTTAGACTCCCCATGAGGGACACAGCTGTCACCCTGGAGCTCCAGTGGGAACAGGCTGCCAGCCTGCTGCCAGGATTGCACTGCCATTGTGCCAGCACCGCTGGTACACTGAGGAGCTCCTGTAGGCTGAGGAGTACCAGTGTAACACTATCAGACTACTGGAATCTCAGAATATTCCGAGTTGGAACAGACAGTTGGATCATTGAGTCCAGCTCCTAAGTGAATGGCCCATCCAGGGATCAAGCCCATGATGTTGGCGTTAATAGCACTGTGCTCTAACCTTCATTCCCTGTCTTTCCTAGGACAGGCTCCTCAGATGTGTCCCCAGGCAAGACACATGATAGGGAGAATCTGTTATCCTCTCCCCCTGGCTGAACACAGTGATTTAAAGGATTAGTGGCAGTGGTGACAAGTGCCTGCCCAATGTACGTCTCCTCTGGGATGGCCGCAACTTCCCAGGTGTCTGGGCATAGCAGGTATGAGGCTCTGCAAGTGGAACCAAGCACAGCAAGGATAGTGGTTCATCCAGCAGAGATGTGATACTGTCATCAAGTTGGCCTGCTCCCTGTGCCAAAGCTGCCTTCCAAAACAAAGGTGGTTCACTGTCAGAGGGAACAGAAGGCCCAATATGCAGCCCAGACTCACTTCTTACGGAAGCCTTTTGCCTCCCTGTGGCCTTGGTTAAAGATATGAAGAGAAAGCATTCTACCCTGACACAGTCCTATTATTAATTTCTCAGGTATGCACAAGGGATGTTTAGATTTTATATCTGGAAAAATTTCTCCACCTAAAGGATTGCCAAGGACTGGAACATGCTGCCAAGGGAGTTGGTTGAGTCACTATCCCTGGAGGTATTTAAAAGATGTGTAAATGTGGTACTTCAGGGCATGGTTTAGTGATGGACTTTGCAGTGCTGGGTAAATGGGTGTCCTTGATGATCTTAGGGTATTTTCCAACCTAAACCTTTTTATGATTCTCTGATTCTAAGTTTCTATGTTTTTTTAACTACTACATAAGTAGTAAATGACTGTGAGATCAGGTACTATCAATATTCAGCTTTTTAAACATAGAAGCACTTTTTGTGCAGCTCATGAAGTTTCACTGACCTAGCCTGCTTAAGCAACAAATTTTCAACAATATTAAAATACTCACAAATAATTAGGAAAAGAATAGCTATTCAAAGTCATGAATGCTAGAAGTATTCTCTGTTCAAGCTGGAACTCTCACCGGTCACCTGAGTCTATCAGAATATAATCTAAAATACACCAAAGAATCTCAAGCTACCATTAAATTTCACTTTCATGAATAGCAAAGAGTCTTTGTTAGCAAGAATACAGCCATCAGAAAAGGTCAGAAGCTGGCATAGTAATGAGTTAATTTACATTCTAATGGACGCACAGGTATTTATTTTCCTTGGCTGCTACAGCTCTGTGAATTGCCTATCAGTCAGAGATTTAAACTAATTTATGAAACCAGGGAAAAAAACCAGCAAGTACCATGTCCTTCTAATTAATCTGGAGGTAAGGCAGAGAATTTTTGCATCATATCTAAAACAGTGCAGAGATAAATGCAAGAGTTAGTGACATTTTTTGATGTGTAAATATATTAGAGGTTGAAAAAATAATAAAAATCTCAATTTGCGGAAATGAAAAGTACATTTTTGGAAAATAGCTTTATATGTGGTTAACAAGAATAAATTATTTTCCAAGGACAAAATTAGATACGAAACATCTATAGAATATCTCATTTTTACACAAACTGTCTTCTCTTTTCAGACACCTATTACTGGAACAGTGTTACTCTGTTACAGATTTATTTCCTTGCTGATAGCAAACTATACTACCTGAAGGACAGTCATGTCTTGGAGAAAATGCTGCTACAGATTTTACTGGGACAACTTCACCTGGAGTAGAAAAAGAAAGCTTATGGAATTGAGGAAGAGCCTTGCCTCTTGCTTTTTATGACAGAAGTTTCTACTAAAATTTCAAATCCTTAGATTCATATCCTAGTTTTTGATTTGGAGCTGCAGGTAGTATTGGATGAACTGTTACTTTCCTCACTGAAGTCTAAAAATATGTGTTTTTATTTAAATACCAATTAGCAAATTCTGCATGCATGATGAGCAAGACATCTCAGAAGTTTGCTCACCGGTTGTTGATTCTATCAACATTTTGAAAGGGTCAAGGATATATCTTTGTACAGACGTGACAAAGAACCTTTTGTTTGCCTGAAGGGAAATTTTCCCTGAAGAATCTCCAGGTTTGCTCATGTGTTGTCCAATGACTGCTGCTAAAGCAGCGTCACTGGTTCACTTTCCAGACTAGCAATTACACTCTTGACTGTACTGCTCTATTGCTGTGAGAATGGGTAATGAAAGCAATGCCTTGTCTCAGGCAAAAACATATTGTTGAATGCAACTCCCCCTGAGCAGAGCAGACACAGCAAGGTGAAAAGCCTGGTATTTGTCATACACACAGAACCAGCAACATCATTTGGAATATAAATTGAGACTTCAGAACTCTGACAGCTTGTGGCTGTTGCTTCTAGAAGGGACTGCAAGTGCTGCCATACCCATAAAGACTTTGTATGCTTGCTAAGAACATGTCTGACAACTCCGCCTGGCTTTGCTGAAAGCTAATTTAAGCTTCAAAAACTTTTCAGGAATACTGCATCATATTTTCGGAGCTCTCTGACAGTCAGAAACTCTGCCTAACTATATCATTCTCTCTGCTCTTTCATGTGTTTGGATTCTGCCCCCATTTAAACTTTAACACTTTCTAAGCCCAATAAAGAAATCTCACATTATATTATAGGTATGTCACATTGATGAACACCAAGGCATGTTCCCAATATTTTCCGTTAAAATGTCGATGGTGAATTAGTTGTTTTAATACAATGACCTAAAGTCCTCTTCATGAAACTACATTCACAAAATGTCTTCAGCAAGTATGGGAGAAAACATTCAATAATAAGTCCATTCTTTTGTTTGCATGTGTATTTGGTGGGAAGTGAGATGGAATATCCATGGGCATCTCAACAGAATAGGATGCCTATATGTCAGCAGCTTATTAAAGTCCCCCTCAGTTATAACAGACACACAAACACATATTTAGATATTGATATTCAGACAAGTAAATTTTCATGACATAGTCTGTGAATTATGAACTTAAGACAGATGCAGTAACACAAGTCTAGTGTCCAGGGTGCCATACCTAATGTTATTCAGAAATCTGTCCTAGATTGGCCGATATGAAATAGAATCTGTGGAAGACCTCAGAGTTTGGGTGGTCACCCTTACTCTGCCATTTCAGTGAAGATTTCTTGGCATGCCAGTGCATTCAGACGGCCTTGGATGTTGCTAATGAGCTCAGAGTCTCACTACCCCTGATTTCTCTGAGATTTGGGAGCACTAGACCAAAGTTCATAATAAAGCAGCAAATAAGTGAAATTACAGAGACTTAGAGAATCTCCTGGCTTCCTCTGACTGCTTGTCATTATTAAATTACACTGTAGTAACTTCAGTATTTTGTGTTTAATACACATCAAGCTGTCTGCATGGTTCTAAATTTTATTAATTTCCTTCTGAAATCTGTTCTGCGGCAATGGGAAGTGTCAGGAGCTCAGGTGTGTTAACCATAATTGACTCATTTTCCTACCACATGGTGGAATGAGAAACGCTCAATGGCAACATAATAAAAAGGTAATCATGCCACTTGGCTACCGTGGTGAAAGCTGTGATAAGAAATAGCATGATTATTTGATGCTTTGGATCCAGATGTTATTCAAAGTAATAATTAATTTCTAATTTCCTGCTCCTTCACACCAGCTTGACAGATGAGTTTATTCCTGGCTGTAGGGATTCAGGTAGAACAGAAAGATTGACAAACAATGGAGACGGTGAAAGAGAAGACCAACTGGAGAGGCAAAACTTATCACAAGACTAAAGTTTACATGGTTAAGTCTTGGGTGTGAAAATACAACATTTAGTGTTGAAAAGCTGAATATTTGGCAAGGGATGTTGGTGGAAGACCCACATACAAAGGGTAATAAGACTGTGAAAAGAAGAGTGAAGTTCTAAATTTGCAGTTCCCTGGTTGAACCTCAAGGTAAGATGCTTTGCCTTGAGCTGCTAAAGATTCGATATTGTTCACACTGACATGAACCTAGATAAATGTCTTGGCTTTCACATTCTCACTCAAGAGGTAATTCTCAGTATACAACTTATTTATCAAGAAGAACAGAACTGTATTAAAACAACCTATTAATTAGTAAGACCTTTGCTGATCCTTTTAGTGATCTAAATTACACTGGTTAAAATGACATGAAGTTCAGAAGGTTAAGCATAAGACCACAGGAGCCTCAAAGAAAAAAATGAGAGAGTAATAATGATCAATGGGCATGATATTATTGTAGTACAGAACACTGAAGAATATAAAGCATGATAAATTGATCAAGATGACCTGGCTTGCAAAAAAGCCATTAAGAAATGTCAACTTTTTATGAATTCCTGAAATTTTGGAGCTGAGCAATTAACATAAAGAACAGCTGTGTCCTGAAGTCTAATGAGAGAGGAACACCATTGATGCGAATTTTATGAAGTTTAGATTATGTGCTGGTCACATGTAGTCCTGTGCAGTACTTTAAAAAGTTAATGAACAGAACACTAAAAAATGATGCTGAAAAAGGATCCTGACAAGACAGTTGGAAACTGATAACTATTAAATGAATGTATTACAAGAAAAAGGAAGAAAAACTGTGAATAGGGTTTTTTTTTCCCTGTGACTGTGCTGTGTCTCTCAGAGGAAAGCAAATTGGTTTCAGACTTGAGTTAAATATGTCCAACATAATGAAAATGAACCCCTCAATACTGAGAAAACTGGAGCAGTACATAAACATGACAAGCTAACAGAGGAGATTATGGTGCTGACAACCATGAAGCACTTTGCGGACCTTAAAAATTAGGATTTTTAGAAAGACATGCTAGGAGGGTACATTGCATGTATGTCCCTCCTTATTTAAAATATAAACTTACTGCATGACAAAACAGACTTGGAAAATAGCCTTTGGATCCATAAAACATCTTCTTCCTCAGTTTATCCTTATACCTCAGTATCCCCATCTGATCACGAGACAAAAACTGAACTTATGCCTGAAGAACATAGCTGGCTGAAGGTATCTGGATGAACAGCACAATTAATCTATGATGGCCATGTTACTTTCTCCTTGGGTTTCCCCAGAAAACAGATAAATAAAACTACACTAAATGTAGATCTGTATCCTCTTTACCCAGCCACTCTAAAGGCTTACTAGTGTGTAATCCCAATTTGATAAAATAGGAAATACCTTGTAAATTTCCCCTGGTGTTGTTCTTCTTTAAAAAATTGTATTTTTTAACTCTAACAAGAGAATTTAAAGAGTATAATTCATGTCACAGGGATAAATAACAAAGGGTTTACTTCAGAGGAAGAGGAAGGATAAGGTTAATTCAAATAAGAACCTTTTAGCAAAGGGAGTTCTCATTGGTTAATGGCAATTCTCTAACGGCATTTTTGTGAAAAGCAGCTGCATTTCCAGATTATATTGAACATTTAATGGGTAAAAAAACCATAATAAATCAGATCTCAGATGAAATTTCTATTCAGATTCTAGACAAATTACCTACTGACCATCTAACATTTACCAGGATCATCTAATATTTAGCAAGCACTAAATATTAGATGTCCCTCATAACACAGAGCCTGAAGTAATTTACCCTGCTATAAGCAGGCCTTTGCTTCTCATGCAATCAAAAAGTTTTTGATCTATCAGACAACCAATAGTTCTAGATTAAGTTGCTCTGCCTCTCAGTGGATGTTCTCTTTGGTGAATGTTTTAAAAAGCTTTAGGACTCACAGGATAGAGGAAAAAAAAATTACAAACCCATTCTAATTAAAAAAAAAATTGTATTTCCATCTACTCAGAAGTTAGTAATTCAGAAATTATTGCTGCAATTTGAAAATAAAATCAATATGCAAGAGAAAACAAAAAAAGAAAAATTTTCAGACCCTCCACTGAACAACTTTTTCCCTGAAGAATGTTCTAAAAGTTGTGGGTTCTGTCATACAAGAGACCTTAAAAGGGAGACATGGCACATACCTATAATTCTCCTTAATCTGGTAAAGTTTATTTACTGTTAAGACAAATAGAAAAAAACCAAACCAGTGTGCAAGTAGCTATCACATATTAATGAATAAAAATGGGCAGCTCTGTAGAAACACAAGGCATGAATTTTTATTCCTCCCTTTCCTAGCAGGAACAAGTTTGAAATGTAACTGAATTGCAAGTCTACACAAATAGTCTGCAATAGACACATTTAAATTTAGTGACAAAAGTATATACGTTGTTACACTGCAATTCTTTATCTTTCAGACAACAGAGAGGAGCAAAAAATAAAAAGCTTTTGAAAACTTCAGAATTAATAATCACTCTCTAGAGACTAAGCCTAATCCTCCACCTGCAAAATTTCAGAGGCACTAGTTTTTTTTCCTAATTTTTTTTAATTTACAACATTATTTTCAATACACAAAATGATTGTTTTCTTATTTATTATATTGCATTCTATACCACTATTATTTTTTTAATTTCTTTGATGTCTGTTTTTTTTTGAATATAAATTTCATAGCTTTAAGTAGCAAAAGAGAAAGAGATAGCAGTATATTTCAATTTGACTATCTTTTTTCCTGACTTCATAATTACAGGAATGCAGATTACTTTTTGTCTTTATCACTCTAAATTGTAGAACTGGTGCAGTAGAACTTTTTCTTTCTGTAAAATTCTCTGAAATCACCAGAATTTCTGTGGAACTTTTGTTTCTTCATTATTAAATCACAGTTAAATAGCCACAGAAATGATTATCAGTTCAGAAGTAAAAGCAACTTCAGTTGTTAGTTCCACAATTCAAGCCTTTAATCCTCAGGGTGAAGAAGGTGAAGGATATACCAAATTGGTGAAGAAATTTATTTATATTTTGTGGCAATGTAGCAGGTTTTGACTTGGTGTTTTCTTCCCACATAAGATGGATCCCAGACTGGGCAAAGATTTTATCTAGACCTGTCTAGACTCCTTCTTATAACAGCTCCAAAGGCTTGGTTACGCATATAACCCAATAAAAACCCAAACCACAGAGCTTTATCATAATAGAACTAAAATACATTTGTTTTCAAATAGGGAAGATGTAAAATCATTAACTGGAGAACTTAGAAGTCAAAGAAACTTCTGAACAGCTTGCCCTGCTCACGATGTCCCTACGTTAGAGGTCCTTGTTTCCAGGGAAATAATTGACTCCCTGAGTTATAAAAGCTCTGTATAGTCCCTGCTAGTCCCCAGACAATTTTCATCCCATTCCCTCTGCAGCCCATGTCTCTGCTCTTTGCTCCTCTCAGCAGGTCACTGGATTAGGCTGTAGATTTCCAGCTTTGTGCCCTGACCCTTCTTCCACTTGCTCAGAACCCAGAGCCACTGGGAATGTCTCTCCACCAGGATCTTGGGAAGATCTCCACTGCAGCAGGACCGGCCTGACTTGGGCACTTTGCAGAGGAACAGAGGCAACAGCACACATGGAAGAAACCAACGAGATCTCTCCATCACACTGCTGTTATCTGCTGGACACAGAGAATGGCTGCAGATGTTTCAGAGAAATATTTACTCACGGTACCACAAATATCTTTGAATTAGTTTTACAGCTAATGGACTCTGATACCCAGAGAGCTGTAGGTCAGGAACTGTGTCTCCTATCTGCTGAAAAAAAGGGTCATCTGACACGGCTCCTACCACTACTCTTTATGTGACCCAAAACACCCTTTCTGAATGTCTAATGCTTCACTAGCAGGTTTCTACCCTTTCAGCTCTGTTTTAGGCTACTTTACCCAAGCAAAGTCCTTTAATTTCTACAAGCTTTTACTGGACAACTACTTGCAAGAGTGCTCACAGGAAAGAAATTCTGAAATTACATGTGAGTTGTCTGCACAGGAAATGAGACCTATTACAGGAGCTGGGTAGTAAGGAAACATCTTTCTGTCTACCTTGCATGTGGACAACTGAATCAGCCATTACTCTTGCTAATGAAGAATTGTATGTAAAATCCCATATTTCAGGTATAAAAAAAGAGAAACTTGAGTTAAAGGTAAGACTTCTACAAGATACTTGATCTTTGCATAATATATGGAAGCATCCCAAAGCAACTTTGAAGTAAATGGGAAAAAATGGAACAATAAGATGGAAGGACAAGTATGAAGAAGCAGGGAAAGACAATCTGAAACAGGATGTCATTGATTTTCTTAACTTTAATAATATGTGCAATAAAATAGTTTACCAATGCCATATTAATAAGAAAAATATAAACAAAACTTTTGGTTTTAAGAAGTTTTGCTGAATCTGTCTTTTTCATTGTGAGATTATGCTCAGGGGATTATATATAATGATTCAAAAGCACTTTTGCAAGTTTGGATTGCATTCCTTACTCTCTTTCAGGAATTAATTTGCAATGACTGTATAAAAACTAGTCCTGTGTGCGGTAATTAAGCATTTCACATTGCCCTTTATCAGTAATGTCTTATTTATTCAATGACATGGACCTAACTGCAAAGTTTATCAGTATTAATTTTATGTTTTCTACAGGATTTTCAAAGAAAGAGCATTTAGCCAAAATCCAATAACTTTTCCTAGAGATAGTTCATTAAAAATAAATTCCCTCCCTTATTTCCTAGTTATAATTATGTTAAAAGATTGATAAGTGAAGAAATTTTTCAATTCAGTGTAATTTTACTTGTTTCAATTTTTAGGCAAGGAGTGGAGTTGTTGCATGTAAAGACTTATAAAAGTCCATGATATAAAAACAATTAAATTTCATGATAAAATGTAAAGTATTAATAAAGATATTAATATATATTTAATATGAAATATTTCATGTAGTCTACATTTCTAACTTCACTTTTATAAAGAAATACAGACTTTTTTCTATAGCAGCATAAATGGGATTCCAGATTTAGCCTTAGTGCATGAGATAGATTTCAGCTTTTATGATAATGTAGAGTTTTTAAAATATCTTAGATTATTTCCTATGCTTGCCTCTGGTGGGTGGGCAGGACTCATCCTGTGCGCCCTCATTCATCTGGCTGGTCAGTTAGCCCAAGGTCCTCATACAGACTCCTCCCTAATCCGTGGAGCATAATGGGCAAACCCAGAGAACAAGCTGCCTAGGCAACGACTGAATAAAATTATTGAAGTCAACTTCTTCAGGTTCCTATATTCCCCCACTGGCTGTAGGGGTAAATATTTTGACTCAGGTAGACTAGAAATCTAACTATTTTACAGTTAAGTTGGGGTCCATCTGACCAAAAGTGAGTAGAAATTTAAATGTGAAATGTTGGTAGATGAGTTTTTTAAAACTTTAATAATCAACAGGGAAGAATAGGTACTTTTAGAATACTATTGATTTCAGCTACTTCAAATGTTTACAGTGGCTGAACGGTTCCATAGAGATGCCTGTTTCTCTCACCACAAAGGATCCCTCCTTGCTGCTCAGTGCAGATAAGGAAGGATTCACTGCAGCTGCCTACACAGGATCCTTGATAACAAGTGCTGAAGAGAATGTGGCTATATGTGTTGTAAGGCAGGAGTGTGAAGACAGGTTGAAGGATGTTGCATTTTCAGCTTATTTGCCTTTAAGGACATGTGAAAAAATGTAGAATCAATTAATCACTGGAAGATGAATGCTTACAAAAGACCATTTTGACTGAAGCTGTATAGAGATGGTTCTTCTTTTAGGACACTACATCCTAATGTGATGCTATTAGGATAAATAACTTGATAAAGTTAAAAGTCTGATATGCAATGAACAAGTTACAAGATAAACCTATTGCTTATTCAAGATTAACTTTAGTAGAAATAATCATTCCAGTTGGTGGTCATGCAGTGAATGTTAGCTGCATCAGACTCTCCAGATGTTTCTATTTTAGAGCCAACCCCACAAGTCAATGAGATCTCTCAGAAATGCTACATAATAAGTAAATAAACACTGTATTATTTTTCAATTACAGTGTGAGAATAATTTGTTGTGTATGTAATCTCAAGGAACACATCTGGCAAGCTGAAATCAAAAATCATGTCACTATTCTTCCTGCTTGCACTGTCTTCTAAATAACTTTAATATAAAAGGAAATATATATTCAATATGGTATAATAAAGAGACAAGATTTAAAAGCTTCTCTTCCCTCTGAGAAGTACTGTGGAAGAAGTTCAACATTATCCAGGTGATGTTTTGTTCAATCAGAGACCTTCACTTTTAGCACCCTGGGCCTAAATGTGAGAAATATGGAGAACCATAGAATATTCTAAGTGTTTAGCTCGGAAGGGACAGTTGGAGCTCAGCTAGGTAACCCTCTTGCTCCAAGCAAGGCTAAGTTCAAAGACTGGGCTGACATTCAAGAATGGCAGCTTCTCTGAAATGCCAAATGAAGGAAAATGGTGCCAGAATGACACACAATAAACATGCAGACTGAGGAAGGACTTGGTAAAACAAGGAAAAAGCTAGTAAAGAAGGGCAGAAAGTGGATGGAGCTGACTGTATTTAACTCTGCCACATTTGTTGGCTCTCACTGGCCACAGATCAAAGCCCTATGGACTTTTCCCAGAATTGTCTCTGGGCTGCTCTAGGACCTTCCATCGATCCTGAATTTTGGTTATAAAGTTGAATCATCTGCCAGAATCTTTCCATTTTCACTAACTACTTCCTCATACTTATTCCAGAGAACATGAGATGTTAAATCAGGTGAGGCTCAAGAGTGATGCAAAAGAGAAGCAGGGTTTTCTGATACACTATCCACCAGGATCATAATTACAATTCCTCAACTGCTCATTTTTTTTCCCCTTAAGAAACAGATTCAGTGTCTTTTGCTGTACTTCAGAGATACGATAATGTTTATATTGCAGTAGAGAGGCACTGCTTGGGCCCAGATGCCTAAAATAGTCATGTTTATTGAGAATAAGTTAAAATACAGAAGTTATGGATGGGTAGTAAGTAAAAGATGTTGGTTTTGTATTGACAAGTGAATTTAGTTAAACTATTAAAATATATATAATACTGTGGTATTCCCATAATCAGCAAATCTTTTCTATGATGTCAAATAATCCCTGAAGTATTATTTAATAATTTTAAAAAATTCTTTAAGAAAAATGGCATTCTTATTGAAATTATTACTACTACCATTACTATCATCATCATCATTTATCAACTTAAAATAGAAGCAAATTTTCTGCTATGAAAAAACCCTAATTATAGAAATGTAAATAAATTGATAAAATGGATGCAAAGATCATTAAAATGTTTTCTCATTCAAAGACGTTGCATCTGTGCTTGTATTCATGCATATATTTTTCTAATTATCTGAGAATTTTTAGACGTGGCCTATTGAGAACACATGAAGTGCAATTAAAAATGCTTACATTATAGAAAAAATGTTCTAAAAAGTTCATTGAGTATAATTTGCACCCATCTGAAATGTACACTAAAAATAAGGTGACCCTGGAAAAGTATGTAAAGAAAGCTTGCCTTCTTAAAGCTTATGTTAATAAGAGGTACCAAACAAATAAAAGTCAAGATTTCTTTCATTTACCAAACAGGAACACCGCACAGTGTGTTTCTTTTATGCTGAAATACTATTCCAACTTATGAAAAATTTGGCTTTGGAAGGCAAATTGTTTCCCTTAGAAATTTGTTTGGACATACTTGGGAGTCAACTTTCAGAATTTGTGCCTGGCAGCTTTGGCTTCCATGTCCTTTTTTTTAACTGTAAACTGAAGGTGACACAACAAAGGGGTAGGTATCCTGGATTGTGTTTGAATTATTAGTCACCTCAAGGCTTTATGAGAAAGGCAGAGTTGTATTTAATAAATGTTGTAATCTTGGTTTATAACAAATAAAAAAAAAGTTGAGCATGAGTCATAGAGTGCAAGCATGGCCATTGTTAAAGCCTTCCTTCCTTTTTAAGAATGTAAATGAAAATTGCTCAAAGAATTCTACAGGGATTAATATTCATTTAGAAGACTAATTTAGTTTCTGCATTTTTACTGGATAAGCAAACCATAGGGGCCAAGAGAGTTTTGTGGCTTAGGAAGTGCTGAAAAGCACACCTTCCCATGTCCCCAGTGCTGTGTTTCAAGTCTGTAGCACAATAGATAATGTAGTCACTTGTTTCATAGTGTATTAGCTTACTTTATTACTATAAAATATTGCACTATTTTACAAATCACCACATCACAATGTCTACACAATGTACTTTGACAACAGATTTGGAAGCCCAACAAATGCTCTTTAATAGGACATTACATTATACTAAACCGACAAAAACATTGTTCAACACATTTAGACTAAACTTTAGACATGCCTCAGTACACAAGCACAGGTTTTATGGTACTTTTTTAGAGTCCATCTCTGTAGTTCTCCATCCTTAGGCTGAGATCTCCCAAATTTCCTCTGAGGAAGGTGAGATTCACTCAGAAACTAGACTACAGATGACTGGGAAAAACCCCCAAATTTCTTCATGCCTCAGTAGTGCAGTAGGCTCTCCCATGTACCATGCTTGGGAGGCAACTGGTTTCAAAAGATGTAATGTTTCACTGAAATGCACAGTCCGAGATAATACCGTTAAGTTTTCTCGTAATACTGCTTGCAAGTGCAGAGGCGAAACTTCTCTGACCTGGCTGGAATCCAAGGTAGACAAGCCAAAAAGTCTGTTTTCTCAAACAAACTGTTCTTCAATTTGTGTGAATTCATTCACTAATATCAGTAAGACTTTAGTACTGCCAGTGGAGCTCTTGGGTTCTAGCAGTGACGTGGGCTGTAGCCATCAGACAATAATGTGCTCTGTACTCCTGAAGAGAGACAAGCAGTTGCCTGTCCTGAAGGCAGAGTTCCTGCAGCTCTGCACAAATCCTCTGTGCACAGTAAGTCTTTTTGTAGTCCTAATAACCCTAATGCCTGACTGCTCACTGTTTGTTGCCTCTTGGGTATAAGAATTTAATGGCAGAATAGCCACTAGAGCAACAGTAGTTACCTCTGTATGGCATGCAGTGATGACAATATATGCCCATACACTTGTCTTTCTTTTTGTTAAAAGGTTTTCTTCAGGGACCTATTTCTCCAGTGTGCAAACTAACTCCTTCCAATGTTAGCAAGAGTTAGGCACACACATCCCTAGGAGAAGTGTCCCCAAGTTTTAATAGAAGGAACGTTCGAATTTCACGTAGACCATAAAAGCCTACATCAGAAAACAGTTTCACTAGTGATAAAAGCACTTTTGAAACAAAATGCTTTCTAATACTCATTAAAAAAACCTTCTGTGTAATATATGTAAAAAGGGTTTATCTAATGGTTTGCAAAATTATCCACAAATGTACCACACAGTGCACAAATATTAACAAGAAAGAAGCAGCAAAACCACAGAACTACCACTTTGAAATGCAATGCAATTAATACTACTTCCAGTAATACAGTGTAACAGCTACTAACTATTATTAATGTCTATTTTTTCAGGGATCCATATTCATTAAGGAGGTCTATGGTTTCTTTATCTTTTATTCAGAAATATGGAAGCAATTGCACACTGTTTCACTGCTAATCAGAGCTATACACGAAAAGATCAGAAAGTTTCATTAGTGAAAATTTTAGGATAACTGGTCTCCTGCCCTAACTCCTCATGTTCAAATTTGTCATTCCCTGTGTTACTGAAAGGTTGTAATTTCTCTTTATAATCCCTTCATAAACAAGGCTGTGTATGCAACATATTTTTTAGTTTACCTGCTATAACATGTGTAATATTTATTGAAATATATATTATACCAATTATAATTGAAACAGATGCTTTGAAAGTATTTCAAATGAATCTAAATTACAAAACAGTCTCAATGTGTAGGGAAAAAAGGATGTAAATAATTGGAAGGTTACTAGGAGAGTAAATATCTCACAGTTAAAAATAAGATACTCTGCAAGGTGAGACATACCTTGTAAAAACGAGTCAGGAAAGCAGTGCTTCTGGAATTTTGTTAATGGTGACATTAGCTTCTTTTTTTTTGCATGTTAACAGTATTTTCTAAAAATTTTTCAGAGACTTTATTTCTGGAATTAACAAAGGAAAGACAACTGTCCTTCTCACAAGGCTGTCAGGAAACTATTTTGCACAAAACTGATTTCTTTGTAAGGAAGGTAGGAAGGGACCAGTGTCCATGGCTGGGAAAAGGGCAACATGACATCTAACAGAAAAGTCAGTGAAGTGGACAATATAGCATGACTCACAATATTTTTGATCTTGAAATGTTTTTTTGCTTTACTAGCTAAAAATAGCAACAAAACTGTGCATGAATAAAAGGGAAACAACTCAAAAGCCAGCATGAGAAGGATATGTTTACAGAGAAATCACACTGAGGAAGCTGCTGAATTTATGATGTCATAAAAGAAGCTCATAATTTTGAGATGGAAAGGAAAAAGGTCAGCTATGAACCTTTGTTTTCCATCATGTATAAAGCAGATGGATCCAGGAACAAAAGAGCACTTAAAGGGATGACAAGGCAAAATGGTGTGGCAAATTAGAATGAGAAAATTGTAAGAGGATGCTGTCAGCAGCATGTTCGACAGAAGGCATTTATGTCTCCAGTTTCTAGGTATCACTGGATCACATGGTTCACTTCAAAGACATCAGTGGTTCCCTGCTAGGTTCACGTGCACATTCCCTTTGTGTGATCAAATGTCCCTTAAGCTCACAAATAAGAGATATGTGTGCCATTGAAGAATAGAGGAGGGCTAAAAATGCAGATATTTCCAAATATTCCTCTCAACGTCAGACTACTTTCAGGAAATAGGAGGAAATGGATCAGGAACAAATGTACAGTTGAAGTAAACATCTGGAGAGGACAAAGTATATCAGGAAGCAGGAGAGATATGAGACCTTGTCAGTCCCAAAATCTCTCAGAAGTAATGAAAGAAGCAAACTTTATGAACAAGGTAAGTATGAACAGACTAGAAACTGGGAAACCCCTGAACTGGGGGTGAACAAGCCATGAGATTCAGGGACCCTAGTTTGCAACAGGTAATCTGTTAATGTTTTGAATGAACAACTGTAGAATGAGAAGAAAACTCCAGAGACCCGAGCAGCGAGCAAAGCTCATGGAACAAAGAGATCAGAATTTCCTGGGTGCTAGAAAACTCACCTCTATGGCAGAAAGGCAAAGCTGGGAAATTTGAAATAAGTCCACGGAATGGGTACTGAGGATGGAGGGTTCCTTCCACTGAAGTCTGCTTATTTTGAGGGGTTAGTATTTTTCATGAGAATATTCACACATTTTTTGGTGAAATTTCTGCCCATTTTTGAAATTGCTGATGCTGTGTGTGTTGTACTGGCATCTGTTAGTAGTTTTAAGGAGTTACACGCTTCTACTAAGATTTTTACAGTATCTGAGAAAGATAATTTCCCTGCCTTATATTCACACAATTGACAAGTACGTAGTTAAATTCTCCCCCCCTCATCTTGACAGTGCATTGTATGTGGCCCTTGCTATTTCCCATGTAGAGTCACAGTGACACTGGCTGCTGACTGTCCAGTTCCACACCAGGACTGGGCTAACAATTAAACAGTGTGGACAGTGTGTCAGTTCTTTGGCTCAATTTCCCGGTTTCTCTGAGCCAGTTTGCATTCTACCATTCGCTGATTCCATGATTATAAAACAGCCATCTGATGTAGGAATTTTGTCAGTCTCCCACTTTTAGCATTTAATGTTTCACTCTCAACACCTGTTATGAGTTGCCATAACTTCATGAATCAGTCCTGGGTTGTCTGCAGGTTCCCTTAACAACAACATTTCAGACACAGTCTTGATAGGTCTACATTTGAATCTATCAGTTCTTTTTTAGCCAGGAATACTTCAGGAGCTGGGCTGCTGTCTATAGGTGCATACATTTCATAGGCATATTCCAAAGGAGATGGCATATGACAAATTCTTGGATAGTCCATTTAGTAGAACATGTCAAACCCAGTTTTTGAAGTCCTCATTTCCAAATATTTCGCTCTATGTAAATTTTCTACATACCACTTCAACCACTAAGTGCTGTTTTTCAGTAGTACTGGACTAATTCAGAATTTATGCTCTATCTACATTCAGACTGACTGATTTTTGAGAGCTCTTCAGCTATTTCAGTAGCCTATACTAAATGTAATCTACTGCAGAAGCTGAGAATAAAGTGTAAAGCCTGAAGCAAAGCTGGAATGGAGTAAATCTCCTTGCGTGTTACTTTCTTTTTTCAATATTCATTGTTCCTTCTTTTTTTTTTTTTTTTTTTTTTGGTAACACTTTCCCACTAACTTTTCCAATAATTTTGTGGGGTTTTTTCAGTACAAACACATTTGCTTATTGTAATCCACAAAAACAATATGGCTTTTCAGTAAAAACAGATGTAAATATACCGAACTCTGAACTATTATGGTTCATCTACTTAGCAAAGAACTTGGCCAATAAACAAGAAAAAGACCTAAGATGTCTAGCCAGTGTGAGAGAGATGCTTTGCACTTCCTCTGATAGACAATTATTTCCATTACTGTTTTTTTAACAAGCAGATAAATTGTTAATTCTGTTTTAGAACTCTTAAAACAAGCAGACTATGAGTTGTGGGACTCCCTCCAGATGGATTGTACTCCAAGACAGTTCTCTCTTTGGTGACGGTGAGAGAGATTTTAGTGGCCTCTTTAAATCTGAGTACTGCTATTCCCTCCATCCTTTTGAAATCTGAAGACCTTTCCCTCTCCTGCATACTCTGGCTGTTGACCTTCTAAGCTTGAGGACAATGCTTTTTAAAATGCTTTAGCATGCATATCATGTGCATCCAAGTGAGCATTTTTTTTCCAGTATGAGATTATTTTTTCTTTAAGTGAGAATAAATCTCAGTCAATGTCAATCTGTTTCTTGTCTGCAATGTAGATAAGATTGCTGGATGAGAGAGAAATTAAGTCACTTACAGAAATGGATTTGCCACAGTTAGGTGTGCAGCCAGGCCATATTCATATCAGAGACAGAAACATTACAAGGCAACACACAACCTTATGCAAAACACAGCCTTCCTCCACAGGCAGGAACAGCCCTTTGGTCTTAATCTTAAAAATGAGACATTAAAGACAGGATGCATAGGGTAATGATGGAAAAGGATGCCATAATTCAAGTGTCATTACACATCAAAGATAATAAAATAAAAATTGGATCCGTGAGTAATGAGAAAGTATGCCTAGCATTACTGTTATCACTGATTAAATACTTGAGAGTCAAAGAAAGTTTCTCTAAGTTTTTGGGTTTGTATTTAGTTTATCTCACATGTCACAAATAATGAACAAGTGATAAGATTTGGTCATGTGAGATAAACACATGCACCTGAATAAGTCATCCTCTACTCCCTTTATAATCAGTCAAGCAGCAAACATAGTTTTAAGGTATACCTAGATATACCTGACTTATTTTACACATCTACAGTAGAATTACATAATAGAAAAACCTACTTCTAGCTAGGGACTAAAAAAAGGAGACATGACAACTAACATAGACATAATAACCTGCATTATAGGCGTATATTTAGTCACATAGCTTCCCTTTTCCTATGAATATATGAAAAGAAAAAAAAGAAACAAACCCCTGGTTTTCATCTTAAAACAGTTCTCATATTTGTGCTAAGATATGATTTAGCCATCTCTTAGATAGAGTAGTTTTGATTAATACACTATTTTTTTCAGTTCTTTTGAATGACTCAAACAAGTGAGCTTTTTAAAAATTTTAATTTCATAGTCTCATGACCTTGAGTTAAAATATAGTCATTATTTCTGATGTGCAAGAATTTATGATAGTAAACTTGCATTTGTTCTGTATCATCCCATTAGGTCTAAGACACTGTGGTACTTCCTAGCATTTGTTTTAGTCTTCTTCATTGTTCCACCAGGAACAAAACACCATCAAACATAAAACATCTCTTTTTCTTCCTTGAATTCTCTAAAACAACCAACCACTTCCTGCACCAGCAACAGAGGGTTAAATGCTACTGCATTTGGACCTAGAATGTTGTGTCAGCTGAGCCAGGGAACAACCTGTACCTTGGGTTTGGCCTGAGTCGAGAGCAGATGGTGCAGACTTACAGTGCTTTTATCGAGTGTTGAGCTGAGTGTACTATCTTCTACCTGTCACAGTGATGTGTAGAAAATAACCACAGCTCAGTTAATGTACCAGAACTTGTTAAACTATCATGTTGATCAATGTTAAACTATCATGTTTTGATATGAATCAATGATCTAAGAAGAAATTCTCTTCAGAGAAAGCAATTATCCTCAAGGGCTTGAGTATGTTGCTGCTTCAACAAAGGTTTTTTTTTGCTACTGTCCTGCACTGATTGCTGAAATATCTATTTTGTTGTCTATTATTACTCAGGCTTGTTCAGCATACTGGATTTCACACACCACTTCTCTCTGAAGACTGGTGTTCTAAACTGTTTTCCTGTAGAAGGTGATTATCTTGCTGCTTTCATAATAAAATGTCAGCTTTTTGGGGTTACACTAACCCTTCTAATCCTCTTTATGCTCTCTTTTGAATATGAAATTCTCCCTAATTTGTCAACTCATTAATAAAAAAGATGTTGCTTACTCCACTGTTCAAGATTCTTAACGGCCATTAAGGAGAACCAGATTTAATACCAAAGAAGCAGCTTCTCTGCAACCATTAACTTCTTCCAAGTTCATATACTATAGTGACTCCAATTATCATCCTAATTCTGTTTCATTCCAAATAAATATCAGATTCTGTCTCTTGTAAATCAATCTTTCACATATATATATTTGAAAAATACTTTATTGACTATGTGACTATAGATCACCTATAATCACCTTATGTTTGTTTCTTCTGAAATTTGATATAGCTACTATATTCCTTATTCTAAGGATTTTTAGGTATTGTAATGATAAACATTTTGCATATACAAACACTAAAACTTCACTTCCCAATTTCTACTCTTCAAAAGGAAAGTAGTTAGCAGTTTTGCATCTTTGTGCGTAGAACCCTTTTTTTCCTTTTAAGCATACAGTGCATTAAGTGACATATGAATGCCTTTAGAGAAACAAAGATCTTTCTTTAAAAAATCCAATCATTATTTACTTCAGGTAATAATAAATTATGATGGATGCTCACCTCAAACCACCAAAGAAATTTTGTTTGGCTGAAATAGTAAAAGCTATGAAACAACTTATCCCTGTCAAGTTTCTAACTCCTTTTCAGTTTTTATTGCTTCTTTATGGATAAGTCTTGACTCTTCCCTTCCAATGGTGAACATTCAAACTTACTGTGTCAGGCTGGTGAGAAAAGACAAGTTGCTAGAAGCTATTTTTTTTTTAAATCAGAGGATCTCTGTTATCAGGAAAGAAAATAACCCAAACAGCTGTTGTAAAAATTTTTTACAATGAATGAAAAGAAGGCAAAATGTCTTAGGAAAACCAGTAATCTTGTAAAGGGCAAATAAATTGCACTGATTTTGATCTACATTAATGAGTCAATACATACAATTATATCTAAAGCTTGCAGCACTTCTTTGGGACTATGAGAGTTTGCTGCAGACACCACACAAACTGTCATGGGGTGAAAGGTCCATATACCCTTATACAGAGATGGGACCATTAACACTGAAAACACATAAAGGAATGTATAACAAACGGTAAGATTTTGCCTAGGATACTTAATTACAGACACACTTTTCCAGAACCAATGGTGTTACCTCCCACAACATGGAAATTAATTTCCAATCTAGCAAACAAGGATGTAGTGAGTATATGTATGTCTTATGGTTTAGAACCTTTTACACACATTTTTGTAATTGTACAGACTTTCCAAACTTACCTCCTCTATGGATAATCAAAGAAGTTTCACTTCCAACAGGACATTCTTTAAGTATATCCACTACTTCTGCATGGCTCAGGTTCTGTACATTCTGCTGGTTGATCTCAACAATGAGGTCACCTTCACACAAACCAGGACATCCCTGAATGTCTAGAATTTGCTTCACCCTCTGTCCTGTAGGACTGTCTGCTATAGTGAAGCCAAAGCCCTGGGCCCCTTTCACAATGGTTAAGGTCATGAGTTCAGCTTGGGTGGCCCCAGAAGAAGCCATTGATACATTATCATCATGGGCAGGTGGTGGGAATGTGCTATCAAGCTGACTATCTGCTGGAATGGAGTGCAAGGAGTGTGGTGGTCGATCTGTTACGTCTGGAACAGACTGAGAAGTCCTAGAAATGTATTCCAAATAAGTTTCATAGTTATGTCTTCCATTTACCACTACCGGAGGCCTCTCCATTA
Source organism: Petroica traversi (assembly GCA_025920805.1). Taxonomy (NCBI): domain Eukaryota; kingdom Metazoa; phylum Chordata; class Aves; order Passeriformes; family Petroicidae; genus Petroica; species Petroica traversi. Next base: position 4,501,360 of record JAHLSL010000061.1, read on the forward strand.
CTGCAAGGGGTGGCACCATGCTGTTGGCAGGATCTTCAGGATCAAAGGGCAAAGGGTATCCACGACATAGCACCAAGTTGACACTCTGACCAATAGGAACAGACTGGAAGAGTTTGACTACATCTGCGTGAGTATGTCCAAGGACACAAACTTCATTAATATAGACAATCACATCACCTAGAACGAGAAGAACAAACAATGACAACATGAGACAACTTCAATTGCTGTATATGCAGTGCATTGTATTTTTAAGTGAGATAGAAGTCTACTAAAAAAAATATGATAAATTCAATCCAAATACTGACTCAAATAGGAGAGACAAAAAAGTAAAGTTTGTTTGGCAGCAAATGTAATACAAAGACACAATGACAATACCAGTTATTTTCCGTGTAAGCTCACAGATGGAAAATTTAAATGGATCCAGACATTCACCTTTTCTTAACATTTCTTCCCTATTTTTCCAGCTCCTTTCAGTGTGGTCTCCATAGATTACTTTTTAATAAGGTAAAATGGAAGATTATTTGGAGAGTGTGTTGTCAAGAAATATCATTGTTAGGTGAAGAGTAAAAGAAAAAAATTTAAGTATTCCTGGACTTAAGAATTCATGAATAGCAATGCAAGACTGTGTATGCATGTGCATAAGGAAACACTTTTAGCATTGATCATGATATTGACACTTTTCTGTTAAATGTGATTACTTGCCATCAGCCATTCAGAACTGCCACTGTAATTTCCTATTCTGGGCATGAACATAGAGATGTTTCATGGCATTTTGTTGTAGCCAAAAGGCTCAAGGACAATGACACAACAAATTTTTTTAGGTAGGTTCAATGGCTTTATATGAGAAAAATCTAAGCAAATATATGAAAATCAGTTTGATATTTTCACCTAAGCAGCTGGTCAAATAAAACCAAAGATACTACCTTTACCTCCAAATCTTGTGTCAAGAATAGCAGAGCTACCAGTCTGAGCATATGGAAGCAGAACACTTTCAGTCAACAGGCTATTTATGAGTCTCCATACTGCCCATGCACCAACCATTTACTGTTACTGAAAAGTTCTAAAATAAGTTCAAGATTCTTCTTGGTGTTAAAATAGATCTATATATTTATAGCCATAAATGATTTTTTAGGTACTGTTAATGTGCATGTTAAAATAAAATGAGTTATCAGTGCAAACAATATTCAGAATAATTTGATGATCCACATCATAAAACAGTTTGCATCTTTGTAGAATAAAAGGGTATATCTAAAAGTTAAAGTATTTTTCTAAGTGAAGACTGTCTTATTATCCTACCACTAATCATCAGGATACTGTGAGATGTCTACAAGGTACACAGTTCAAAAATTGACACATCACAACACAAAGCTTTTTAAAGGTATTTCAAAATGCAGGAATAAAATGAGAACGATTTAGGGAGAATGAGGTGGTTTGGGTGGAATTGCTTTAACTGTATTTATGAAATTATGTCTTTCAAGTACTTCAATCAAAATATCTAGTCCAGCAAAGTGAGGATGAGAGCATAATCAAGATGCCAATGCAAGGGCTGTTTCTAAGTGAGGACAAAAGGCAAAGGCTGTTCCTATGTGAAAATGAAATGGTCAATTCCCACATGATCAGTCTGTGTAACAGCCTGACAGTAATTAATTGCATATACACAAACTGTGATTCAGAGGAATATTTCTTCAGAGGGTGCCTAGGGAAAAAAATACTAAGGAAGTTTGCTTAAACGATTGCAAGTATTACACTCATAAACCTTAGGAGCTGCAAATGCTTTCTTAAATGTGCATTATAAATAGATTTCAAAACAAGCACAAACAGTAATGTCACTTCATAGGCAGTGCTGAAAAAACTCCAATGCTTTTCTCTCAAGCAGCTGAAAATAAAGCAGCTTTCAAAAGTCAAAATTTAAAAGAAAAAATGCATCGTACAAATTACTGTGGCAATGGCTGCAATTCATCATGATTTGCTCATGCCCTGGTATAGAAAGATCTTACCTGCCTTCCCATCCCTGGCTCCCACGTTAGCAGTGAGGCTGACATTGTTCGCAACAGGGCTGCTTCGGTTGAACTGAGAGCTCCTCAGTGCACACTCCTGTTTCAGTAGCTATGCCTTAATAGTAACCTTGAGACTTTTTAATCCATGCAGTCTTATTTCCCTGAGTGCTGGCAATGCAGCTATGTGGTGGGAGGAGACCAATCTGTTTGTTCATCCTCTCTTACAATACATTAGCAGGGTGCAAAATGAAAAATGCAATTTTTGTGTTGGGTAAGTAAATCATTCCTGTTTTCAGCCCTTCACTTTAAGTATTTGGATGGGATTAGCTATGATATAAAACTTAAATCAATACTGTTTCAATACATCAGAAAACTACATAAATTAGTTGGCATTATATAGATCTGTAGTGAAAAGAAATTAGCTTTTGCAAAAGAAGTCCAGTCAGGAAACATACAGGCCAAGTAGTCCCTTTCCCCAGTCACTAAACAGGCAAAACTGAGCACTAGAAGATTTTGGGTAAGAACTTCTTCAAATAACAACCTTCTGCTATCCCTCACAGGGCAGCAGAAAACCCTTCCGCATTTCCTGAATCAATATTCTTAAAGCCCTGTGTTGTTTCTGAGGTATAACATGAATAGCACGCCTGGGCAGAGGCTGAAGCTGTAACTCAGTCCCAGTGGGAGTGCTTGGGACCTGCCTGCTGTACTGTCACATGGAGAATGGGCAGGCACAGGTTAAGTGTGATGAGCACAAGGGCATGAGCTACTAAGTTCAGCTCAAAGGAGTTACAGTGGGGCTGCACTGGGGAGAAACAGTTCCAGATCATGAAACATGAAGGAGGAAAAAAAGGGGTTAATTTCAGAAATCCTTCAAATTAATCTCTCAACTGTACTTTCTCCAAACCTAACTCATTTTTCCAGGCTGAGTTTCTCATTGCTGACACAGAGAGAAGTACCCAGCATTTGCTAGGAAGAGAGAGATAAGATAAGAGCATTACAGAGCCAGTGTCATGCTAATGCAAAGTTCAAAATCTCTCTTCTTTAGGAAACCTCCCTTAAAGGTTCCTGTAGCATCTTTTCTGCCTGTCTCTTCTGCTGCTTCTAATAATAATGGGTGCATATGGACAAGCATAATAGTGATCCACTTTATAATTCCTGTCTGATTTTCTGAGCAAGCCATAGTCTGCCTCCAGAAATCACAGTTTCACAGTGAGTGGGTATCTGAAGTTATGCAGAACATTTATATTAGGCATCAAACTTTGCCTGACTTTTAGAATTAAATTTACTAAAATGACTGGAGCTCGCTTCAAGGATGATTGTGCTTGCCACGGCTCTCTAGAGGTCATATTGTCCAAACCCTACTCAATCAGAATCCCTTAGAACAGCTGCCCAGGGTCATGTCCAGGTGGCTTTTGAAAACCTCCAAGGAGGTAGACTCCACATCTTCTCTGGGCAACTTGTGCCAGTGCTCAGTCACCCTCCCAGAAGGAAAGTGTTTTCTGTTGTTCAAAGGGAACCTTCTGCTTTTGAGTGTTTGTCCATTGCCTCTTTTTTTGCCACCAGAAAGATCTTGGCTCCATCTTCTTTGTATAGGTATTTATGTAGATTGATAAAATCCCCCTGAGCCTTTTCCAGGGTGAATAACCTCTCTATTTAATCCTCCTCACTAGTCTGTACAAACTCTACACATGCCATACCAACCTTATCTTGAGACTGCCCAGGGATAAGGGAGCCCAGAAGTGCTGATCTATGGAGAAGGCATCTGGATCAGACTCTCTAGATAACTGGAAGCTTTGATAGACACCCAGTAGACAACAGATAACCTGGCCTACATCTCAAAACTCTACACTGTCACAAAACCAGATTCTTCAATGTCTAAATTCAGCACTGAGTTGAAGAATGTTAAAGAATACTAACAGCAAGCAAATTTGTCAAACTGTTCTAAAGTTACCTTTGCTTTAGTTAAGGCTCTTGCATTTAACTGAAAAATTTAGGAACATAGTCTGGAGGGGACTCCCTAGATGGCTGAACCTAGTCCCCTGATGTCAGATACAACACAGTATATACATTTGATATCTTCTTCATAGAAACAAACACAAAGCCCCATATTATTGAATTTATTTAACTAGCTTGTTTTCCATATTAAAGTCTGCTGACCACTACTTATTCTGTCATGTAATATTAATTGACTCAGTGCCTGAATGCTTGATTAGAATTTACATTTTGTTACCTACATATTTCAAAGCAAAAACCAGATCTATACTGTCATTATCTTTAGTTGGATTAGTGACTGGTGAAGAAATTTCTGAGCTTCAACATCTTTTAATGACAGATTCTGTTTTGCATTCCTCTCTACAATAATGCTGCAGAATTAAAATCTGACACCCTGGGGATTTTCCACAAGCATTAATTCTGAAAAAGTCCCCCAATTTTTCATGCTTGAAATGCTTGATCCAAATAGAATTTGTTCTATTGACATAACTAGTTTCATCACAAATTATCCTATAGTTTCAGGCAATGTTACTAGCTCTATTTACCTCCTTTCTGAGGTGACCAGTTGACTCTGGTTATTCTTTCTACTAGGTTTTTGTTACTCCTAGATTCTCTATGTAAACATCTTGCACTAGTAGGTAAAGTTTGTTCATTTTCTTAGCTATTTTCCCTGATTTATATACAAACATTTTGCCTATTTCTTCTTATTATTGTTTCTTGTGCACTTAGGTTTCTGGCTGAACCTCAGTGAACTGAATTGCCTACTAGACTGCCATTCTTATTATTAATTAGAATTCACTAAACTTTGAATTTTGAATGCAGAGGAAAAAAGTGCAGATTAGATCTTAGTTTGAAATTTAATAGAAATGTCTCCATTGTTTCTGACAGGGTTTTGATCAAGCTCTTAGTGCTAGATTTATGTGCTTAAAATATTACAGAAAGCTGTGATTTGGGGTGGAGACAGCTCTGCTACCCCTCTGCAGCCAGCACAAGCCAATAGCAATGGAGCTAAAACCAGCTCATGGCTTGGCAAGTCAGCACAGGACACACCAGCTCTGCAGGACTTGGGCTGCATAATTTTTTGCTGCATTTATAGCCCACCTAAACTCTGCTAACTTCTCCAGCATTACTTATTCCCACTTGCATTTCTCACCTATATAATCTAAATTCTGCATATGCATACTTTGCATCAGTTTCAGAACCAGCAATACATGATTACTTCATCGTTGAAGCTTTCCCTTCACCTGCCCACCCACACTCTCTACTGTCATTACCAGATATTTCTGTCACTTCTCAGCAGTGACCTTGTCTTCTCTTTCTGCAGAGTGCTGCAAGGTTGCTGGCACTGGAGACTGTTAATAATAAATTCAGAGCACGTTTCCAGTACCAAAATATGAAACATGGGAGTAATTTTAATAACAACAGCAAGTGATTGATGGTCATGAAAGAAGCAAAGATTTGTAAGAAATGAGCCATTTTTTACATTCACACATACACTTACAAGCGGCAGTACAGAGAATTAGTGTGTGAGGGATCCTTTAGTTAAACAGTACCAGACAAACTACATTCTGAAACTTTGAAACTCAGCATCCCTCCACTTGCCATAGGTGTTAATCCAATGTGTGAATAAATAATGTCCATTACAAACGAATAGAAGCATTTCTTGGATGTAAAAGATTTCGGAAATTTCTGCATAAACAGAAATTCTCTGATTTCTTCTACTCTGACTTGCCACAGAACCTTATAAAGCCTATTTAGCTCTTGCTGCTAGGATCTGATGGCCTGACTTTTACAGAAAAAAGATAAAGCCTATGGTCCTGTAGTTCATGGTAGCCTCATTTATAATTAAAAAAAAAAAAAAAGTGGCCCTAATTTTGTTATTACTCAGTATAAAATTACCCTTATTTTTAAATAAAAATTTTGGAATTACAACGACTTCTTAAAGGAGATTGCAGTGTAAGATGACTATTGTGTATTAAAACTGAAATACTTAAAACACCTGCCAAGAAAATACTTACTTAGTTCTTCTAAAGAGGAACATTAGATTAACTGCTAAAACATATAAAAAAGGCAATGTGGGGAGAAGTACATGCATACAATAACAGAATGACTACAGCTACTGATCAAAAGAGCTAAATTTAAAACTGACCACATTATTATCGGCTTTATAACAACTTTTTCTGATAGACAGTACTGCAGCAGCCACAGTGAAATGAAAAGAGTTGCTGGGAGACACAACAGGCAGCTACCTCTGCACTGAGAAGTATTTTCAGGACCACTTGCTGGTATGCAAGAACACTAAATAATCCATTAAAATATCACTGCTCATGCCATTTTTCAGTCTTCATCACATAAGAAATGTTTACTAAGTGTGACAAAATCAGCAAGGCTGACAGATAATCACTGCCCACAGCTCCTTTCACTCAATAAACTCTGGGAACTGAGGTTCAGCAGGAAAATCAGGGTGATAAAAATTGTTATTTATTTAAGCAATAAATAATAATTATTATAATAATTTATTATTTCTTTAAAATGGACATAAAGTCAAGGCAACTTGTATTCCTAGGCATTCAGGCACTCAAACTGGCATAAAATAGGCCTAGATTTTCCTCTTACTGAAATCTGAGCAACAAATATAAATAATCTGTTTGTCAGATTTGAGTCAGTACTTGTACAAAACAGCACTGTAGGAGTGATAACTTGAGCTAAAATCTGTTCCCTTCATTTGAAGGACTGAGCACTGGCTCTGAACTTTGCTTCAGAGACCAACAAAAATATGTGACACAGACACTTGTCTGCAGCTTTACCCAAGACTCAGATCTGTTGAGTAAGCAGGGGCCATTTTTATACAATCAGTTTTTTTAGAACCCATTTTAATTTTACTGACCCAATGCATATGCCTAATTAAAAAGTTGTCTATTCACAATTTTGTGCTTAACCAGCATGTATCATGTAATTACACACAGGCAGATGTGGATTAGTAGAAGAAATGATTTCCATTTTATTTGTATTTTGCATATAGTAGTAAAAGCTATTTAAATAGAGGCATTTATTTGGGAGAGAAATAAAATACTTTCCAGAAAAATCTAAAGACCTTGATTATTTGCTGATCTAGTAAACGTGCAACATTGTAGATTTAAAAATGTAAGTAATGCAATAGCAATAATATAATTAAATGAATGCTGGTCATAAAGTAGTAAAGATAGACAAATTTTCTTCCTAGAAACAGTTTTTCACTTCTTCAAGCATCTGAAAGCATATAATGGATGTTAAAACTACTGCTTTACAAAAGAAGTAATTAAAAGATGGAAAGTATATTGGACACAAAACCACATACAAAGAAAAAGGTGCAATTTTCAAAGTAGCCTTTTATTTACAAATTATGTAAGCTTGTTCTGTCTGAGCTTTGCTTTCAGGAGCTACTTGTGCATCCTGAAATGCCTGGTGTGAATGAACTGCGTGACAGGACGTCAGTGGATCTGAAGAGCGAGATAAAAAATGTATGCCATGTTTGCATAGCTGTTTGGGATCACTTTGAGAGGTGTCACCGTGTGCAGAGGCTCATGCAGAAATGAAACCCTTCTTACTCTTTAGAAAAAGGAGGTCAAATTTCTCAACACATTTGCTTTTGTACGCAGATTTTATTTCTGCAGGCAGCGCATCACATTTATCTAGGTAATGGCTCCCAGGAGGAGGAAAGTAGCCCAGCCAGCCTCCTGGCAGCCTAGAGGCAGAAGGGGATGGAGAAGCATGATGAAAATACCAAGCAGCCCCTGTGCCCAACTGGGAATCCTGGCCGTGTGCCACCTGTCCCTGGTGGAAGATGCTTTCAGCAGCATTGTCAACTGCACACCATTGCCACTGCTGATTCCTGACATAAACTGCCAAGAAGGAAAAATTGAGATGGATGAGGTGAGGAATTAGATGGAGCATTTATATAGATGCTGCAGCACAGTGACAAATGCTTTCATACATTGAAATATATATATATATATGTTACTGGGAATTTTTAGTAATAGGCAGTCATATGAACTGAAATGGTTAATAGAGCTATTTTATCTCCTTGAGTAATGCTAGCACCATGAGGACAGGAATAACTAGTCACATACTAAATTAGTAATTTGTGAAAGCAACAGCACTTTGTTGGACACTTAAAAAACATGTGCAAAGATAGATGAGTAGGATTTGTCTCCATTTAAAATCTATAGAAGTACAACTTGAAAATTCATTTCTATTTTAGAGATATTACGGTTTCCAAGGAGATTCCTTGCTACTGCAGTGGGCATTACTGCCAGAAGTGGGTTAGTTTTATAACTCTGTTATCTGTTTGGTAAAACTATGATTTTCATAATTGTTTGATCAATACTTTGTTTTTCCTGCTAGACACGCACAGTGTCCATCCAGGTGCCTAATTCACCAGCTGACTCTCTGAGACCAGTACAAATCTGATTTGACTATCAGTCAGGTTATTAATTTAATTTAAAGCTAAGACTTAAAGCTTTGATTTGTGGATGCTTTGTGTATTCATTGCTCAAGTCCATATTCTGCTGACTGAGACCAATATTAGCTGCCAGCAGCCAGGGTGCTTATTTCAGATCCAAACCTTGGATGTGGAGCCAAACGTGAAGCTGTTGATTGATGTATTGATTGATCTGATTGATCTGATGTATTGATTAGCAATGTGAATCTACAATAATAATAATATGCGTACACATTCTTCCCAAAAGAAAGGTTTACTGCTGTCCTAGATGCTACTTATGCTACAAATGCCCTACCAAACTTAATGCTGAAGAATCTTGACTGATTAACATCTTAATCATGCCATTAGTTGTAATGAAATGTGTGCTCCTTCACTGCTTCATCCTAGTTATTGGAGCTTCTCCTGTCATGATAAACCAAAATTCAGAAGAACATATATATGTGCACTCCTAGTTGTACATATATGTAAATCCTTAAATCTTCCTGTATCTTGCAAGTAGTCAGCTGGGTTTACAAGGTCAGCACCTTTCAGAGACAGATATTTTGAAAGAAGTCTGGATCACTACAGATTAATACTTTTATGCAAAATTAAAGACAGGGAGCATTTTATCAAGCAGGAATTAAAGGTATCAAAACAGTGAAATAATTTCCAGATAAATAAATGGATTTTTACTAATAATCAACTACATATAAATACATCAGTGCATCTGAAATGGAGCCATATTTGATTATCAATTCATTAACAAATGCTTATACAAATGCATGGCTAGTATATAATAAGTTTTATAAAGGCCATTAAAATTTTAGTTTATATGTACTTATCTTATGTATTACCTCTATATTTTCTTTCTTTTTTTGAGAGTGAAATCATCTACAAAAACAATTACCTTAACTTCAGAGAGCTTCTCACATGATTTCTACACCAAAAGATCTACTCAATAGTTTTTCAGGCATGTACAAACATATTACTTGCTTTAAAATTGCATGGTAAAGATAAATAGGATCTCTAAGGTTCTCTAAGGCTTTACAATATTTTTCCAGGTTAACAGAGGGTAATCAAACTGACCTTCCTTCCAAGCAAACTCTGGTTGCCTTAGTATCTCTAGAGCCTCTTGCACTGCCAAGCACCTATTTTCAAGGACAATATATTTTTACTCTTTGCAAAACAATTTAACAGCTTCACCACCGAATAATTTCACTTTCAGCTCATTTCTGAATAGTACACTGAGTATAAACTACAAAATTTGGCTCATATAATATTTTTTTCTAAGAAGAAGGAGGCAAAATCATTAATAAAAGTCCCACCAAACTCCTTCTTTAAAACTGCTTTATAATACACAGAAAACTCCAGCCTTATAACAGTGAGCACAAGGTCACTTTCTACCCTTCTAGCTTTATGGCTAAGAATCAAATTCCCCTTTTATGTGGATTATCCAATCTCCCACCAGCTAATCTTCCTCCTTTTATGTCTCATCCACCTTCTCTATTTTCTGTTTTTTCTGGTTTCTGAGAGAGAGGAGAACTTGTGATGCTATTGTATGGTTTATAGCACTGAGAACTCACAATGTTGTTGGGACTTCATTTCCACTGTAGTAAATATAGGACCAATAACAACATCATTGCAGGGCAAATACTCCATCATTTTCCATTTCAATGTAGAGGTTCAGCTGAATGTTTGGATCCCAGCACTTGCCACAAACTGCTGCGATATGGATACATCCACTGCTGTTCAGCAGTCAAATCTCAGATCTTGTATATCAACAAGCATTAACCCTATTGTTACGAGAACAACCATTATCTTCCTCTTTAGAAAAAAAATTTTTTTGATTTCTAAATTTTGGATTTTTAAGTAGCTGATGGATAAAAATAAAGTAAAATTTTCTGAGTGACTGTGATGCCATATCAGACTATTTGTTCAGACCATGAAGAAGCAGTCTCACACTATGCCTGCCATCTCCCAATGTTCCCTGTGAATCATCCCATGGTAATTAAAAAGCCCTTACCAAAATTATCATTGTATCTAATTTTTCCTCAAAAGGCTACCACTTAATGCTGTTTGCTTTCACACAACATTTCTATCCTGCTCCTGATCAAGTAGGTGGCACCATCTGTCCTGAGAGAGTGTTCCTTCTATATCCATCAAAAACTGAGATCCATCTACCATTGGAGATGGGAGCCATAGTGGTAGAAGGTGATTCATGGAAAAGTTCTCTCAAGCATATTATCTGCACAACTTCCTCTTGTTTGGAAAGCCAGCAAAAATGGTGGGAAGTGGGACAGCCACTCCATAAACCTCCTTCTAAGAAATGCTGCATGAGACGTGCACAATAAAGGGCAAGAATGCCATGTATTAATGGATGCTGCTGGAGACAGGGGATAACGAAGGGTGAGGAGTGGATGAGGGTGTGTGCTGTGGGGTACAGGAATGGAAGGAGCAGGAAGAATGTGGGACATGGATGCCACCAGCAGAGTGAGAGAGAAAGCAGAAACTGCGGAGAACTGAGTGGTTTGTTCTTCCCAGTCTAAGAAATACCCTAACTGGCTGCCTAAGAGCCCTGTCCTGCTTCAGGAAGGCACAAACAGTCTGGAGAACACTAGTGAATCCTGCTCCAAAAGTTGATGTTTTTAAAATGAAGGGCAATTTACATTAAGACTCATTTTCCCTCCTCTTTCTGCTTCTTAGAACATTTAAAATACGAATTTATTAATTTTTCAGATTTGTACTCAAGCAATGCTTACATACAGGCACTACCTGAAAGTGGTTTCCAGACAAAAAACAGTCAGGTGTCAACTGCTTATATGTCAACTGCAATTAGAAATACAGTGAAATTACACAGTCATTATTTCCAATGGGGATTATAATCAGAGAAACTCAGGTACTGAAGATCAAACTAAAAAAAAACCCAAACAACCCTGGGAATAAAAATGAAAGTATGGCTTCTTGTCTATTTTAGCTCACTCTGCTTTTTCTAAAACTACAAATTCAGAAAAAACCTCAAGATTGTGAGGCACTCAAACCAAAGATGGGGCTGCAGACACCAACAAGAGAGACATCACCATGAAGAGTACTGTCCTAACAGTAAAGTTTACTTTAACAGTAAAGTAGCTGGGTGAATAAATTCAATATTTGTTTGAACTAGTGCATTTTGATGTCATGGACTTTATAATGACATATCAAAGATATTTTAAACCTGTTCAATACAATAAAACAGAAAGAACAGAAACCAATTCCCAAAATAGAAAAAGCTTTTACAATAATTGATAACAATGCACTAAATGTTAGAATTACAAAATAAAATTTGTCACGAATTTTATACCATTAATAGTTGATACATTATTTTTTCAATTAATATTTAGAAGAATGAATCGCATAATTGTAAAACTGATAGTCCATCACCTGTTCTCAGCAAGGAATCCCAAAATTGTTTAGCCTTGACAATCTTTCAAAAGCAGTTTACAGTGTTACGGGCTCACTAGACATTTAATACATTGATTGATTGGTTCATCTTTATGTATGTGAAATTTGTCAAGGCTTTCAGGGTTAATGAATAAGTGGAATTACAATTAAACACTGTGAAGAAACAAATTCTGAAGAGTTCTATCATTTTAGTTTTATTGAAAATGAAACTATCCAGTCTTTTCAATATCCCTCCTAAAGTACTTATCTCTCATGGCAAAACTATTGTAACAGCACTGCTAGCATTCCCATGCCAAGGAGTATTCTGATTAACTGGGACCGTAGAAGGGGTTTATGAAAAAAAAAAAGTGATACCATGTTGTTAATGTCCCTTATAGCACAATTTCTAACACTACTTCTATGAATTATTCAATATGCTTAGGATAACTAATGTGAATGCTTCTCAGTGTGCTTATTTGTTATGTGACAGTCACCACAAAAAGAGAGGACAGTACCTTTGATATTAGCAGTGACCATATTTTTGTTCCCCGACTTCACTGTACTCCCAGATCTATTGCAATGAGCTGCAAACTGAATGCTGAATACCACAGTTCCACCTAGTAGAGCTCATCTAAAAGGTATTTTTGGAAAACAGAAGTATGCAGGTTTTCACACTTATGCATGTACCTTCAGCTACCTTCAAAAACAGTACTGGTTTAGAAGGAGAATAAGTGGTCCATCTACTCTAAAAATTGGACAGCATGTTTTGGATTTTGAGGCAATCTGAATTTACAGAACAGAAAGCATAGCTGTTTCTCTGGTACAGAGCTTCTGATAAGCAGAGGTGGCACATTTTCTTCCAGTTCTGTTCACTTGGGCTTGAAGGCACAGGACATCCTTCACCCCGAGAGAGCAGAAAGCACCTGCCCCCATGTCCAGGTTAAGGCTGCTGCTATCAGAAAGAGCCCCATAGCAGCAGAGATCCCTCGAAGCCAGCCTAGCAAAAGGGAATAGTGGAACTGATAGTGTCAATTAAGTGACATGGAAATAGAGAAAAAACAAATAGTAGAGAAATGGAAGGAGAAATATAATGATGTGAAGAAACTGCAAGACAAATCCCTCTGGTAGTGCCTGATGTTCCCCCTCCAGGCCAAGGAAGCTGAAAAGCATTTCTGTATTTGCACAGTCCTTGCTAGTCCATAGATAATCTGAAAAAGAGCATGCTCCCCAAACCTTTAAATGGCTTTGTCCTGTCATTCACAAAAAAATCATCATTAAAATGAGTAATATCAAAAAAGGAGGTTCAGGTCCAATGGCAAGCCTTCTGCATGCACAGTGAAGAATTGTTAACACATAACAGATGTGCTTCTGTTCCACTGGAGTCTATGCAGGTTCTACTGTGGATTAGATCGAAATATTTTCTCAACTTTCTCTTACCCACTCTCTATGTTTCTTCTGTTGAAGGACTCTTTCTTGCCCTCCCCCCCAGCCATGAAAAGGAGAATGAATACATGTCTGTATGGTTATTTTTGTGCAGTAAAAAGGAATCTGCAAAAGCAAGACTGTTTAAGATGAATGATAAAATATTCTTCTTTTTCACTTGCACAAATAGAATCCATTCGGGAAGGATGCTCTTGAAGCATAACAAAGATTTTGAATACCTAAGTAAGACCCAGGTGTGCTTAGATATCAAGAAGATATGAAAGAGATTAAAAACTGTTGCCATTAAAAGAAAAATTAGTTACATGAGCATTCTGCAGTTTCTTCAGTCCTCTCACTCTCCTAAATGAAAAGACAGATGCACTGCCTAATTCAGACACAAAAATATGAGGTGTGCCTTCATCTAATGGAAGGATAATACTGCTGCATTAAATTGACTGAAATCCAAAGGAATGAAAATTATATGAGCTTAATGTGATTTTTCTTTTTACAGATACAAGAGGATAGAAAAGAATATCTAACTCCATGCCTAACAGCTATAAAATAGTAAGGCTATGGCGCATGAGAAATTTAAATTACTCTGAAGGGGTAGGTTTGATCTTTAGCCTGTCCCTAAACACTGCTATTGCAGGATGCAAACAGAGGTCACAAAAAAGTTATATCTCATGTAATTTCTAATATTTTAGAGAAGAACTTGCTGTCACTGCAAGAAAGAGTAAAAATCTTGCTGCAGTCTGTTGAAGTGGATGCAATTATACTGTACAGGTATCACGCATCACTCTGCTTGTCAGTTGGACAGGGCTGCTCGCATTGCCACTGGATGGTTGTCAGAGCCTGACTAAACACACTGACTTTCTCCTTCCAGCCTTGCCTCTGACAGGGATTGTTTCAAGTGTCTTTTGTGACTTCTACTATATACTTCAAATTTCAGGTAATCTTTTAGAAAACATAGATTAAAGGTTGTCTACATTGTCTCGATTATGTTTGCATTGTGCAAACAGGTTTTGATACAGTCTTTACTGAGATCACACTTTGTATTTTATTCTGTGCTACAGGGTCTTTGTTCCAGTCCCTCCTTTTCCCCATACTTGGTCTGGCTGTTTCCAACAGCTGTGTTTTCCAGCTATGTGTGTGTGTGAGAGAGAGAGCCAGCCTAATGTTGCCTATGGCCACTGCCATTACTGCCCAGCTTAACTGGAGACCCAAATCAGGGAAAGAAAGCCTGAGTTTTTTTCTGTCAGCCAGTGATAACACATGTTTAACATAGAATTCATGCTTGAGAAAAAATTAGCTCCTGCATCTGACACACACACATGCAAAATGAGACTAACATCTAAGTGTGGATATATTTTTCTGTGGAAAAGAGGAAATCTTATATGCTTGGGACCAGGCTGATCACACCTTGCTTGGGGTTAGGTAGATTTTCTCAGTCTGTGGCAATTTTTCTGGAATAGTTAGATTAGAAAAGCCTCCAGAAATTAGAAATATTGTGATTTTTTTTTCACCGAAAGATCTTAAGCTCATAATATTTTCAACTTGAATATTTTTAAATATGCCCCAATACTTTTTGAAAAATATTTCTTTTAGTTGACTTGAGATTACAAGTATTATGTCCTACCAAAGATGAATTCATTATTCTTGTAGCAAACAAAATGATTAAAGTATCACAATCCTGCTTTCAGGGTTGAATGGACTATTGAAAGGTAGTATTTACCACATTGCACAGTTTAAAATAAAAATCCATCTGCTCAGCACCTTGGCTGGAGTGGAATTTTTGACATAAACAATTGCTCAAGTATAATTCTTCTTATTATCCCCATTTCCCCAAACAATTCAGAACTACTTTTTCAACTGTGCTAGAAACCCTTGAATCTCTTATATAATAATAAACATCATTTTATTTTGATGTAATCAAGTTTGGCCTAAAAAAAATACTCTTGTCTGATATGCAGAAAATAATTGGAACAAGACAGACTAAAGAGATTAAAAAAAAAAAATCCGAAAAAGGAAGCTTTTTTGAACTCTGAGTAATGATGCTGCCATTTTGACCTGCCTAGAAAATGACCAGGGATGATATGAACATTTTGACTTCTCCTATCTGTGTTAGAACAACTCCCTCCCATTAAAATAAAACAACAATCTAAGGTGATATTAAAAGTATAAAAACATAAATATGATCAATATTTTAATACCACATGTAACACTGCAGTATTGCATGACTTCCCTGTGGAATTTGACAGAGGAATCTACCCTCAATCCCACTTGTCAAATAAAGAAGGTTAAATATACATGTGGTTTCTATTGCCAGTGACAAGGTCTGACAGGAGGCAGTGCCTCTGCTGAGGATGGATGTGTTCCTTTTAAGCTCCCTGAGGAAAACCTGCCTGGGCACACCAGGCTGCTGTGACACATGAACTTTTGTGGAGGATACAGTGGAAGAAATTCAACCAGACTCCAACAAATAAGACGAGTACCAAGAGCACTGGCTGAGGCTCTGCCAAAATCAGGAGAATAATCCTGGTAACTGCTGGTGTGGGGGGTATGATTAATGCTGCCCCACACATCCAGTGTGTCTTTCAGTCCCATACAATGATGTTTCTCCACTTCCCCCTTACAAGAAAGCACGTCAGGTTCTCATCATTAACTCGATTTCCTCTATTTTCCTGTTTCCCACCACTTTCTGATGCCTTTTTTGAATCACCCCAGTGCAATATAACCAATTTTTCTCAGTGCTCTTTCAGCCCTTCACCATATTACAGGCTTAGCTCTGACAGCTTCTTCAGAAGTGATGGCTTTGCAGGATTCAAATGCATGATTTCATATAATCATGAAATTCTGATAGCCTTTGCTATTTTGCTTATGTAAAGGTGGAATAGAAGAGATCACAAATAACAGAGGAGCAGCATAATCCAACATGCTTCATGACTGACTTTTAGCCTATGAATAAATTTTAAGGAGCACCTGTCAGGGTGTCTAATATTATCTGACTTTTCCCCAGCAGTACTACAGCTGATGCTCAGTATGGCAAAGAAAGTATCAGTAAATACTGCATATAATGATGCTGATTTTAATGCAGAAGAGATTAGTTTAATACAAAGAATTTTTATTTACTTCCATTTGGAGCTGAAGAAGAAAGCAATACATCAAGAGGAGTGAAACTGCCATTGTTTAAAAGATCTGTACTCACATCACTGCTCTCAGACCTTTCTTGCAGAGATCCTTTCTTCTTTTCCTTAGAACCTTGCCCTCCCCCTCCTGCCTCCTACACACTCACACATACATAGAAACACCCACTCTCCAGCCATTTCTAGCATAAAATTACTGCCTTTTCTCCCTGCCTCCCTGCAGAACAAAAACAAATTATGTCACCTTCAGCTCCAGCATAGCCTAGTCCAATCAGTTTTCTCTCTGTTCTGCACCCAGGCTCTGGAGATTGGACCCTCTTCTCCCCTCTCCCACAGCCAGGTAGCCCGAGGCTGATAGCCCAGACCTGGCAAAACACCAAAACTCCAGACTCAAGGATTTATCTAAGCTCCTGTACACAACCCTCGCTTATCTGGGCACGGCAGCAGAGCAGATAGGGCAACCTGGCTCTACCAGCGTGGCACTGCTTCCCTCTGGTACCTGCTGGAGGAGGAGCTGAGGAGGAGCCAGAGGTGCCCAGGCACCTCCCACTGCTGCACACACAGAGCTTTTGGGAGCATCAGGGCACCTCGAGCTCCACCTCCCTCCATGACTCAGAGACAACATCACACTGATGTGACTGCTGGAGGGGAGAGCACTTTTGTGGGGCAGAAAGGGAAAAGGCTGGAAGAACTTTTCCAGGGGCTTCTCACTTTCCATCAGGATTCACTTCATGCCCACCTCCTGGATGGAAAAGTGCTCCTTATGTCATTGAGAAATTTTCATTACAGGTCTTTAAACAAACACGCCATTTTAAAATGTCAGAATCATCAATTACAAAGAGGCAGTCACATAAGTGCTGGAATAAACTTTGCTCTTCTTACAAAGGCTATGTGAGCAGCTAAACAGGGTCAGATGAGAGGTGCATCTGTGCTAATATCCTGATTCTGGCAACAGACAGTGAAAGATGCTTTTAGAAGTGAACTTCTAATAAAATTGCCTCAAATGTCTCTGTAACTCGCCATTAGTTAAAGGTTCACAAAGCTCCTCAAATATGATTTATATGCCTGGAAATGTTTTGTCATCTCTAATGCAACTCTGGACAGTTTTACTTCATGCCATGCATCAAATGATAGAACTCAGAACAATGACAAAAACATTGATCCATGTGCGACTGAGCACAGAATTCTCTTTTGATATACATTGTTCAATTGGACTTTGACAGCTTTTTGGCCTTAATATCTTAAGATGAACTCCATTAGGCTTCTCTTCACTTGCACTTTTAGCAGTTATGATGGGAATTGATAACTTCAATAATTATTTGACTCAGATACTAAGTTCTAAAATGACTATTTCTCCTTTTAGATGGAGAAATTGAGGTACACAGATGTAAACTAATTTGTTCAAGGAAAATATTTGCTAACTGTCAAGATAGATATTTCCCATCTTAAATGTACAGCAGAAATGGTATCTTAAAATTCATTACTTAATGTATTCTTAAATTCTCTAGGAGTTTAAAATTTGTTCTCAAAAATGGTTAAAGGCAAAAAATTAGTGGAATTTTAGAACTCTCAGATTTTAATATAGATACAGATTGTGTTTGGTTGCACAATGTGCAGGCAGAGGTGAATACACATCAATCTATTAATTTTTTAATGCAAAATTAAAATATAAATCTGAAACTCAGCTAAATATTTACTTTTTGTTTTGATAACTGAATGGTATAAGAAAGCATTTTATGCCAAAACAAAAGAAAATCAAACACAGCATGGCTGACAATATTGAAAAGTACAGTTCTAGATTGTTTTCATCATACATTATGAAATTTTCACTTTCATCTTTTTATATAGTGAGAATCTCTTTCTGACCTCATAAATCATTATTCTTAAGAAAAAAAAAGTAATTATTTATTGAATGAAATAGTACATGAGATGACTATTATCTTCAATGCACTTTTGTCTGTCCATACAAATAGCCAAATCATGTGAGATAGATGTTAATTACATTTGATAGAAAAAAAGTAATTTCTGCAACTGCAGCATTTTTGGCAGCCACTGAGTTCAGTCCACACTGCTTACTCAAGTGGAAACTTGCAAAACTTACAAAAAATGTCCTAATAAATGTGAGGATTATGACAATATATTTATCATCTCCTGGTCTATCTTAAATGTCCTAGTAGCAGAATCTGCAGATTTCACATTATGAGATTCAGATTGAAGAATGAATTTCTGGGTTTCCTAGAACTGGTCATTCACAAAACAAGGGTTTATTTCAATATGAGCACTAAAATTGGATAGAAGTGTATTAAGATGTGATAGTGGACAGAATAAATAATATAACATTTTTTCTGACTTTGTATTTTGAATACTGAAATAAGTATGACATAGTTTTGCTATCTTTGTATATGCTTTTGGCCTTTGTGCATTTTTTTCCATGGAGTCAGACCTTGGATTAATAGGAATATGAGACTGCACATACTTGAATAATTTATGTCCAAATAGTCTCTTTGCTTTTTCACCTTTACTCTTTCACATTTTACTTTACCATATTTCTTGATTTCTGTATGATCTCATTTTCTGCTAAAGATATAGCACCTTTGAACACCAGAATGTCTCCATTTACTCTTTTTATAAAAGAGACTGAGGCTGGTGTCTTAGGTTAAACTTAGGGTGTCTTAGGGTGTGTATGCCTTGTGTTTATGGCTTGTGTTGCCTTTGTCCATAAGAGAGAGGATTTTTATATTATCATAGATCATATTTCCATTATGCTCTCTCTTTCCATCTAATTACTTCACCATTGGTTTCTGGGTTAAACAAAAACATAACTGCAGGGAGAATCTGGTCAAAGGTGAAACATCTGGATAAAAGACAGTAAGTGCTGTACATGTGGAATCTGGCATGGCTGGACATGTTCAGACCTCGTCATCTGTAATCAAATATCTTCACCTCTCTATAGCTGGTGCTGGAAGAGTTGCTCTAATGGCTTAAATATTAGGAAAAAATTACCACATACAAGCAGACCTGCTCACATAGTCTCTCCTGCATGCAGAAGATTATGTGGCACACTTACATAACCCAGACTTTCACCTATTTACATGTCCAGTATTTTGCCGTTTCAAGTAACAAGTACACATTATCATTCTGATGATCATAGATCAAAATATATGACCACAGGAAAGAAAACAAGTTACGTATATAATATTCAGTCTCAATATTGGCATATTCTTTATGGCTACCAATAATATATGAAGCAGTATATTGCAAGTGCTGGAGATGAAAATGAATTTATAATCCCAAGTATATGGTTGAACTCAATCATCAGACTTCTTGTAATGTTGTTTGAGTTGTTAAATGAGAGAGAATTAAGCCTATTAATTTAAAAACAGCTTTTGTTGCTTCTTTTAAGCATTCATAAAAACACAAATGTGAGTTTAGAATTAGGCTAGGGGAAACAAACATCCTTAAAATTGTCAGAAAAGGATTATTGTTATAGAAATTAATCAATCAATCATTGCTTGCTCTAACAGAAGATAAGGAAAACCAAAGGAACACTCCTTGCTGAAGGAGGAATGATGTTATTTAAGCAGGTGTCTAATGACATTTACAACAGTCTTTTTCATTTGAGATATTTTTATGTGACCTGCAGGCACCACACAGGACCTATGAGAGAGTGCTGCCTGGAAAGGCAGGAGGAGGCTAGGAGGGATGCCTGGAACTTTTAATGGCACTGGACTCCATGTTTATGCAAATGAATTGCACACACATATTTGTAGTCTCAGCTACCTCCCAGAGGAAACCTTTTTCTCTCTATTGCCACCTTGCTTGGGAATCTGTCTTCCTCAGAGTCCTTCTTTGAACCACCTCGAGTTAAGGTACTAAGCCTAAATTATGAGATAGAAGATTCTCGAAATTTCTACATTATGGCGGACTTTAGGGCTAAACCCCAAGATATGGAGTCATAGATCACTGAGTTCCATGTCTACTAATAATGCAAGTCCAGAATCATCTCATGAAGTGAAACAGCATGTGATGTGGAGACAAGAAGTTCCTAAGAAATTTTAAAAAATTGTTCCTTCTGACTTAACTCACTGTCCATTTTCAGAAGCATTTTTAAATTCACCTTAGATGCTCTGCTACAATTACTCTTTCAGTTTGCATCAAGAATTTTAATTAAAGACTTCAAGGGAATAGACAAATGACAGGGCTAAAAGGAATCAAAAGCTCTCTTCATGGCTTGAGGAATGTCAATTTGTGGGCAATACTTAACAAATGCTCAGTACCTTGGAGAGGCAGCACAGACTCAAGCTCTAACTCCCTATCAGGCAGAACAGATAGTGACACATGGATTTTTTGCAACTCAGAGAGTTGCAAAAACACAAGAATATTGAATATCACACCAGTCAACTGAAAAATGTGACAAGGTGCTCACAAGGACCTCAGATGTAGACAGTAATGGTGTCTGGTATACAAAATATGGATACTTTTGTTTAGTCTAGGCTCGTCTCTGTCCTGGTTATCATTCAACGAAGAGCTCACAATATAGTGAGTATCAAAAGAAGGAAAGTATGAAGGAAACACTAAAGTAAATACCTCAAGGAGATTAAAATTCAGTAACTTTGTGACAAAAGTACACACCTTTCCTAGTCTTTTGGTCAACATAAGGAAAAATTTACAGATATTAATGTGACCATCTACCAAATTATCAGAAAGCTATAGAAACATAAAAAATATAATGGAAAATTAATCTTAGGAAAAAGTAGGACAAGTACAAAAATTTCTAGCAACCTAAGTACTACCTCCTGGTCTTTCTATTTACATGCCTGCCTTAAAATATGAAAGAAAGGGGGACTGAAAAAGAATCTCTTCGCTATTAATATTCCTAAGACACAAGTATTAGTTTTACGGTCACCATCACACATTTAAAACCACAAGTCATATTCCTTTCTATAGCTAAATTGCATCTCAATATATGATACCAAATAAATAGTAAAACTGGCATTTTTTTCCTTGCTTTGTGTTTGAAACTCCTTAAATATAATGTGGTCATACTTCAGCACTTTCCTCTGAGACAGGAGAATAGAAGGTTTATCCTGCAAAATTTAAGCTAAGCTTCAGATTTAGTCCCCTTTAAAAAAGCAAAATATAATTAAGAGTTTTGCTTTAAAGAATTCTGGTTACATAGAGACTCAGGATAAAATTGTGAGGACTAGCAATATTGATAGATCATTAAAACAGGGTTAATTTAAACTCCACACCTCTTGCCTAGTTTTGGAATTAGTTATAAGATTTTCAAGTTTTTGTGGTGAGAAATATAAAGTGGATTAAATTAAATGGGATGCTGTGTACTCCAAAAAGAAAAAAAAAAAACGTTATATCTGTTTAGGAGGGCATCTGTTAAGTCTGTCCTCATGTCTGGTGCAAAGTCCACAGCACTCAAGTTGTGGTTCCAGTCTTCAGACCCTCACAGTCTCCTTGACTTAAAAAGCCAAATTAACTTGTGAAATGAAAGAGCACTGGTTCTGGAAAACCAGGCTGAGGTTTTAACAAATAGTTACTCTTCCTATGTCTCACAAACAAGAAAATGTAATCAACACTGCTGGTGGAAGGAATGATAGGTTTTGGTGGTAGCTGATGCAAATTTAGTGCTTCTGCTGTGCTTTGCATCATTTCATCATCAGCCTGGAGGATGCTGGAATACAAGCAGTAAATATACACAAATTCACACTGACTGGACTAACATGGGTGGGAGAAATCACTCTCCCCAATACCTGAAGCAATTTTTGTTATAGCTCTTAGTTACTTTCCAAATAGTTAATTTTCTTTCTCTGAACTCCATGAGATCATTAGCAACATACGGAGACAGAGAGAGATGTGCAGTCTCAGCTAGACTAAAACATCAGAGGAAACATCCTAGCTTCCACATAAAGCAGGGGCAGTAAGGGAAGCAGATAATACAAGCTGGTTTTATATGTGCTGCTCTGTTCTCACACTCCTGCCTCACCTGGCATCAGCTTGCAGCTGCAAGACTGGCACTTCATGAGGCCTTGGTGAATATTAAAGGAGTGTTTAAGCCTGGAGATGCATAAGACCGATGAAAAGATAGCCCTTCGTCAGCAGTCCAACTTCTAGCACAGCTTCTCACTTTCCTAACACCATGCCTTAACTCTGGGAGACAAATTTTCCTGGAGCCACTGGATAAGAAGGTGTCAGGCAGGTGAGACAACTAAATATCAGCCAGCTTCAGGTACTGTGGAAATCAAGCCCTACATGTATGTGACCATGTATGGTCAGTGCACCTCTTGAGATGGCAGCTGTGGTAAGCAGTAGCTTACCAAGGGAAAAGAATGTTATAAAAGAGAAGATTATTCGTTGGGTTTTGACTGATAGCACTTCAGAAAGACATGTTCGAAAAAGAATATAGGTACTGTGGTGTGTGGTCATGATACAGAGTGATGTTCTGAACGTATTAACATTTCCAGATGACTGCCAAAACACAGATTTTAATTTTAATATAATTGCTTCTTTGTATTGAAGGCAATCTTTGTGCATACATAAGTTAATTTTTTCTGCTGCTCAAACTAGACAGCTTGCATCTCAGCTGAGCTCACATTAGTTCTGACAATGGATAAACAGGGAACAGAATTAAGGATCTGTTTGAACTTGTGAAAATAAATCCTTTTGCAGATATCCCCAATTCCTTCTGTCTTGAGCACTCCATTTTTTATAGAGGTTGTAAGATACTAACCTTACTGTGAAAAAAAAATGCATTAATGAAACTAGATAATAATTCCCTAAGTCTAGTGACATTGTAGGGTCAAACACCTGATAACAGCTTTGGGTTTACTCTTATTCACTTAAATAATAACATTTATGGCTTTGTGGATCAACAAGTGTGGTTTCTCCAATTTGCTTACATTAAAAGTAAACTCAGCTTCTTGAAAAACTCATCATATGCAGAAGATTGTTATGGGTCTTGACCGTATGTCCATGGACAGAAGCAAGGCGATGGGTCCCTTCTTCCAGCATTCTAACAGCTCATTTCCTTTGGAGATCTCTAAGGTGCAGTAGAAATTATGAGTGGTAGATGTGGGAAGAATCTGCAGGTTTTTTCTCAAGGCTTCATCCTATAACAGTCATACAAAAGTAATAGATGTCTGCTTATATGGTAGGCGTAGACATCTGTATTGCAGACAAGTATAACTGTTAGCTGAACCTCATCTTTAATTTATGAATTTCTGTCTCCAGAACAGATCAACTAATATAGAAAAACTTCCACTCTTGAGAGAAAAAACATCTAAAAAAGCCAAGGTTTACATTGTTTACAGATGATTTAGCATCTTAAAGCTGGCCAAGCGCATGCTTGGCAGATGAAACGAAAGAACATATTTCCTCTTTCTTGATTCACACTGTCAAGCTATGACATTTCCCCACAGATCTATGTTTCTGGAAAGTTCAACCTGCAATGACCAAAGATATTCACCAGTCAGAAGGGTCATCACTAGTCTCCAAGAACCACTTTTGCACCATGTCTTTAAGCTGTTTCCTGGAAACTTTCACCAAAGGAAATGGAGCTTGCTGAAATGCGGGGAGTGAGAATCTTTCCCTGAGCTTGATTATGTGGGAGTGTTTCAGTTTATCCAGTCCATTGAATAACCTTGAGAATTGTAGGAGTTTTTGCCTTTGCAGCTTGAGCTTTTATCTGATGCAGCCACAGGCCTAATTCTTTGTTTGCCTTAGAACAGCAGTCAGTCAAAATCACTCAGTGTATAAAAATCTTTTCATGTAGACGCAGTCTTTTACTACTGATGTTCACTCAGCATTTTAATCAAATGCAGGGGCATCTTAAATACAGACAGGTTTTTGCTGGCTGCATGAATCTTCAGAGAAGACAAGCAATGTAACCTCCCAGAAAAAAAATGTGGTATCAGCTCCTAGGCTATCCTGAGATAGACAGAGATACTGTGGAGTGTAATGTTCATATCCAGCAGCTTGATTGAGCTCCAAATGTTAAAACATGTCCTAGAAAGGCATTTTCAGGATTATTAACATCCATTAGTGCACAGATGCTAGATTTACATGAGGGCATAATAGCCCCTACAAATTCTGAAACATCTGGCAAATGGGATCAGGAATGCAATTTTGGCTGTTTTTGGCTCATCCACTGAGATGTGGTTCCTCTGAGTCTGCTTTTGATGTTTATTGTGGGTCTAGGACAAATACAAATACCTTTTAGTGCCCAGCACTGGGCAGCAAGTGGTGCTGATAGCTTGTCAGGACCTCAGATATCCCTTGTTGCATCTCAGTGCGTTCGGTTTGCCTCATTGCTTTGTTACGCAGCAATGCCAAGTCACTGTCAGGCAGCTGCTTCTGTGTTCCCAAGGGCTTCCAGGCTTTCAGCAGTGTTCCTCAGGGGACTATTGGGACAGGCACCATTTAACCTTTGTTGGTGATTTGGACACAGGGATCGAGTGTGCCCTCAACAAGCTTGCTGATGACATCAAGCTGTGTGGTCACATGCTGGAGTTCCACCTGGTTCAGTGGAAGGTTCACGTGTTTCTGGTATGGGAGGTGGGACTGGATGATCTTGAAGGCCCTTTTCAACCACAGCCATTCTGTGGAAGAAATGTAAAACTGCTCCATTTTGAAGCCTGCACACCAAACTGCTTTGTTAAGATCATATTAAAGGGTGACAATTCACTCTTTGAATAGCAGTTTTATCTGAACTCTGTATTAGACTTGAGTTGAGAAATAAAGCAAAGTTACAATGATAGTTTTCTATGAGCTTATTTCTTTTACAATTAGCTTGAAGTACAGCTTTGATGTCTTCAGCTTGTGGCCGAAGATTAGGTAAGATAAATGAGATGGTTCCTATTTCTTCCGATTTCCCCCAAACCTGATGCAAGTCTGAAGTATGAAGATTTCGATAACCACTTGGCCAAAAAAATTGTATTGACTTTGCAAGGGACAGGGTCCAGAATCGTATTAGAGCTGGGGGCTCTGTGGTTATCCCTTACACTCAGGTTGCTGCATAGATCAGTCTCACTGCCCTCAGACTTTCTACTTTGATGCCCTACTGCCACAATATGATGTTCTGGTTATTAACCAAAGCTTCTCATGACTCTGATCATATGTGGAGTGCACATAAATTGAACAACGACA
The DNA here is from genome assembly GCA_025920805.1 of Petroica traversi. Lineage (NCBI taxonomy): Eukaryota > Metazoa > Chordata > Aves > Passeriformes > Petroicidae > Petroica > Petroica traversi. The sequence continues at coordinate 4,526,946 of JAHLSL010000061.1, forward strand.
CATATTTGTATCAAAAGAATAAATAAAATCTTTTTTAAAAGCTCTATTCATTGTCCAATGATGCCTAACTAACAAAAAGAAACATATGTAATTTCAAGTAGTTTTCAAATGTAAGTTTTTAACAGACTTATGAACAAAAATATATTGATGGAACCTGGGAGATGTTCATATCTTCAGATTATTAATTTGTAAAATAGCTCAAGAGGTGGAGAAATTCTAATTCTGGAAATGTGAAAAGTATTTTATATTAGGAAATACAAGCACTTTGTTTAACAGTGCTTTTTTAAACATTCTGACCTTAAATGTATTTTTTCAGTTTACCATTGACATATTTAGAAATTACTTTATTCATAGAAACCGTGTTAGATGCCACAATCATTAGTCTGACATTCTCCAATTACTTTACATCAGAATCCGTCACTCTTCTTAAAAATGAAGACATTTGAAGCCAAAATTTGTTCTGAGATCTAATTTTATATATTTTGGGTAACATAATTGCAGAGTGATTATATATTTGAATGTACATTTCTGTTTTGTATTCCTACTGCAGTTGAATTATTTACCTGAGGAAAAAGCCAATGCTATTTTTATTCATTTAAAAGAACATTTTTCCTACACGTCCTCATCACAATTCATTACTACAATAATGACCATCAACAGTATTATGAAACCCATATTCAATTTCAACATAAAAATTCAAGTAAGTAGCAAGGATACCCTGTCTTCCAGAGAAAAGAACTCCATATGACCAAGTTCACTAATGATCAGCTCACACCACAGAGAGATTAGCAAATAACTATATTTGAGTGCTGCATCTGAGAATGCTAAACCATGACAAACAAGGAAAAGCTCTCATGCCATGTATTAGATAGTATGAAAATATTAGGAAAAAATGAAGTCTATGTCACTGAAATCTTCTGAACTTCAGGAAGTCTTTTGTATCCTTTGTTCACTTAAGCAGCTAACTTAAAGTGAACAAATTTTGCCTTTGGGAACTAAATTGCATTAAGTTAAAATGGCAACAAGAACTGGGAATTAAAAAGCTGTTAGACTAATGTTTTTTTTATAAAATCAGTGTAAAAAATACGTATTCTACTTATTTCTTACATTTTATTTATTCATATAAATTTTCTGTTTATCTATTTGGCATTAGAAACATCATGCCAGCTATAACATTAGCTTCGAAGCAAATTCTGTTTGGTCTTTTTAAAATAATACTTTTCACAATCTTTACACTTCCTACTACCGAGTCCTACAAAATAAACTACAATCCAGGGTGATTTATTCTGACATCCGAATATGACTACAATAAAAAAATTGATTACAACAAAAGAAAGATGAAATGAAATTTCCAGAAAAATCACTTTAGACTATTCCACTTGCATCATTTGTGCCTGTGTGTGTTTCTGTGTCTGCTCCCTGTACTGTAACACACGAAAAGGATCTTTCTGCTGTTGTGATTCATCCACAATGATCTGTTATCACAGTTTAGAAAACTATCTTCATAGTGACTCTGGCCACCATGAAATGGGTTTTCTACAGAGGCAACAAAAATCCCAAACTTTCTTTATTTCAATGTCTTGGTGAGAAATGCCAGGATAAATTATGCACATGGGACAAATTATGCTGAGGAGAGATAGTACATAGTGACAGGGCTGCACAAACACAGGACTTCAGTCCCTAGTAACCAGCTGTACCTATGGAAAGCTCAACTAGACTTAAAGAACAAAAAATCATAGAACAATAGAATGGTTTGTGTTGAAAGGGACTTCGAAGTTCATCTACTTCCCTTGCCACCCACTAGACCAGGTTGCTCAGGGCCCTGTCCAACCTGCCCTTCAACACTTCTAGGGATGGGGCATGGACAACTTCTGGGCAAAAGTCTTCACCATGAGAGTGGTGAAATGCTGGGACAGGAGTCCACAGAGGCTGTGGAATCTGTGTCTCATGAAATTTTCTCAAGACCCTGAGAAACCTGACACAAACACAAAGTTAGCCTTGTTTTAAGCAGGAGACTAGTGACTGAAGGTCCCTGCCAACAGAAACAACAGTTCTATTATTCTCTGACTTTTTTCCTAAAGAAGATGACAACTGCTTGGAAACTGAATTCATCTTCCTCCAAAAGAGTTTCATCCATGCATAGACCTGATGTAACCTTTCAGACAGTGGGTTGTAATCTTTATCAATCTGTGAACATGAAAATGATTGCAGTGGTGGTCCAGATCTTCAGAGCAGCTTTCAATCTCTTCAGAAGAAGTTTCTTTATTTCACAAGTTTTCACAAATTCTTTATTAATAGGACACAAATGCCTATGTGTCCATATGCCATACTGAAAACTCTTGTTATGATGGTTCTAATGAGAATAGTATTGGATCAGACTCAGCTGATTATTTTGCAAAACCATTCTTTCTAAAGAAATAAATTTGCACTTAGTGGTCTGCGCTCTCTATGTTTTTTCCTTCCTTACGTAAACAGCCTTTACGTAAACGTAAACAATATCACATCTTTATGTAGGAAAATGTAGATCTTTTCTCCCTTAAAATATTGCAAAATGGGAAAAATAAGCACTTAGAATTTAGTAGAAAGAAAGTTTTGACGAGAATCTTACCATTTCTAGATATTAACACAGAAAGTCATACGGAAAATGTATGCATTAATGGAGAGAATGAGACTCAGAAATCTATTTCTTATATGAAAGAACAGAGGAACCTTCCTAATTACCTGTTTCCATTTTCCCATCTTGTGCTGCAGGCCCATCAGGAATTACACTCTTCACCTGGAGAAACTCATCCGGCTCGTCCCCACCAATGATGGTAAATCCAAAACCCATGTTGCTTTTCTTAAGAGTTGTGCTGAGGAAAGTCCCCTTCAGCTGTGATGCATCACGGGTGAAGAGTGGTTTTTCTACATCAGTCAACACAAACAAGAAAGACAAAAGTTCTGATCTAGTCACAACACAGCAGGGACAGCAGAAAACAATATTGGCTGACGCCAAGTGACAGTGTATCAAAGAAAAGAAAATAAAGAGTGCAGGCATTCCAGGAAAAGTATTTGTGAGTTCTTGTACTAATACAAAGCTTAAAACATATTTCTTATCTTTGGCAGATCAGCCATAAAAGGAGAGATATAAATATCCTTTGATATTAGAAATCCACTTAGAAGTGGATATTGTGTAGCTAAAATAATTACAACAATAAAAATGATCTGTGAGGTAATATAAAAACCTCTTTCCTAACCTATAAATTCAGCTTTACCCACAAAGTAATACATTCTTCAGAATTTCCCTCCCAACCGCAATGAGGAAAATATCCCCTGTGAATATCTCATTCCATTTTCCACCAAGAAGAGGCAAACACGAGGTGAGCTTTTCTCTCCCAAACACACGGGGTTTCAGGCATCCAACAAGTGACACACACGACTGCAGTGCAAGCTCTGTGTCTCCTCTCCGCGTGCCTCGGGGTGCAGTGTGGGTGCCGGGGTGCCCTCGGTGGGGAGGGCTGGGGAGATGCAGTTGGTGGCCCCGGCGGTGGCGGGGACGTACCGTACAGCCCGCACAGCCCCGCGGGGTCGCGCCGCCACTGCGACAGGTCACTCACGCTGCGGGACCTCCTGGGAGCGGGGCACGGGCGCGCAAATTTGGGTCTGGGTAAGGTTGATGAGGAGCTTTCTACTGTTACAAAGGAGAACAAGCCTCATTCTCTGACTATAACCTTATATTAAAGTTCATTTGTCTATATCAGTACTGTTTGCTGCTTATACAGCTCATTTTGAGTGCATTAATTTTTATGCTACCAAGAGGCTGCATTCTTTTAAACTCCTATAACACCAAGCTTGAGGCTTTTAACTTAATTGATGCTTGCTAGATGAGCTAGCTTAGAAATATACCAAACATCAATTAAGAGTAATTTAGAGAAAATATAATTAAGTATTTCAGTGTTGCCAACCTCAGGTGCTCAAGAGAGAGTAATACATTCCTGGGAACAGAATTTATGATTTTATTTTAGAAAATTTCTTTGGGAGTCTTACTGCACTTTCAGTTTCTCAGCCTTTAGGAATCACTAGATTCAACTTTTCTGTTTTTTCTCTGCGCCTCTGAAGGGTTTAGTTGGCTCATGAACCCTGAAATTATCGGAACTCTGACATTTAAGGGAGAAAATTGCTAAGATATAGGTGATAACCTTTCAAGCACTGGCAACACTACCCTTTTAACCAAAGTATGACAAACTCATTGTCACATAAACAGGAGAGCAGAATCTTTCATCTTAACTAAGACAGCTGACATGGTACTGTACCTCGGAAACCTTGGGCCTGCATAGGCTTTGTTCCAAGTTCTGCGTTGGGCATGTTATGCTGCTGTAGCTTCCTTTTTGCTTCTAGGACAGGGTTTTCAAATTGGGTTCTTCTATTTATGTGGCTGGAAAAGATTTGTTTTTGATTAAAAACTGGATTCAGTTGGGTAAAATGATAATTCTCACAGAAGGGTGCTATATGTGGCTAAGCTGTTTGTGGTTACAGAGCAAAACCCTGAGGAACCCCCAGTGGGCCTGAGCGTGTCCCTTACATTGCACACAACTTTGTGGAGGATGAGAATTTACAACCAGTGCCCCGTGTAATGAACAGCACTGAGCACATCCTATCACTTCAATATGATGAACTTTGCTACAGACAAATGCTTTTGATCTATGGGACTACACATTTAACAGCAGCACTGTTGAAACACGCTACACCAAGTGTTTCTCATGTCTTCAGCATGACCACTGTTCTGTGTATGATTCAAAGGACCTCAACCAGTTTTATGCATTATTATCAGTCAGTTTTAAATAAAATTACAGAAAAAGAAGTGGTTTTTTGATGGTAATTAAAAAATAAATCTAACATAATAAATTGAAGATTATTCCTTTTCAGTACTATGACATGTATCTGCTCAGCTGTTCAGAAAAATCAGATGCAGAAACTAAATTAGATGGTAGATTAGAACGATACAGATAATCTATGAAATATAAGTAAGTACACATTTTTTTTCTTGATGTTTTGCATTTCTTTCTACAGGTCATTAAGTCCATATCTGTCGTGACACCACTATTTTTCTACACTGTGTTTAGAACTATGATCTTTACTAAATACTCTCACCATATCCTTGATTTTAATTCTTTAGAGCACACATTTTATCCATCACTGAGCTATCCTACAATTCTGTCCTGGAATATGTTTTGCATGTTTCCTGAAGAAGGCAAAACAATGTAGTAGGCTGCATGGACCAGCTGCAAGATAGGATCACAACAGAATCACAGCAAAGAGAGAGGCTTGTGCTTCAAACCCTGTTCTGGGGAAACAAATACATATGTACAGAAGGGCAGGCTTATGTAACTCCTAATTTGTTCTCACTGGGCTACCATCTACTGAGGTCCTCTGAAAATCCAATCCCAATCATGGTTTCAAGCACCTGGACAGGTGACCTGGGAACTTTCACAACTCTAAGATTCTAAAAGGGTCTTTTTTACATTGCAATGACCTTTTGTGCCACATTAAGCACTTTTCAGGTCCTTTGAGATTTTCATCCTACCACCACTTCAAAGAAAATAAGTGGAATTGCTAGTAGGAAGTGAGGTAGAGGAAAGGCAGCAAGTCCTATGGGAGTGAGATGCACTTGAAAAATAGGATTAACTGGCCAGTGTTAATGAAGTGAAAAGACTTTCAGTCATGTAAAAGAATATTTGATTTAATGAGATGAAGTAATGTGATAAATCCTTAAGTTGCTACTTTGTTCACATGCCTATAATTCAAGTGGCTGCTAATGAACTCTCATAGTACCAAATTTTGATTAATAGCTTTCAGTATATTTTGGTCTATGCTGCAGACAGAGAAAGTCCCTCTCATTTCTTTCCTTTTTCAGATAGGCTGTTTGAGACTGTAGATGTTCCTTTGCTAGACTTTCTATTATTTCAGTTATTGTCAGGGTCTTCAGCACCTTATTCTATTGCAAACCTAGAAACTTATGATGAAAGGGAAAAAAAACTTCACTAGTTAAAAATGGAGAAAGCAAGACTTATGTGCATTAAATAAGGTAATCATGAAATACTAACATAAGCATGAAAAAAGTAATTATGTGATGTATTTATCATGTGATGTATTTCCATGCTGTAAAGGAAATACAGCTTTTGCCTTTACACAAGATAGTGATAAAACTGAAATACTACGTAAACTTCTGAGCACCCATGATCAAATGAAATGAATCAATATGAAAGATTTTACAGGAAGACCAGTGAAATAGAGTCTTTTATTATAGAAGATCAAAGAAGTTTTAGCTTTTTATTCAAGCAGAATTAATTCTGATATATAATTGCATTCTATGGATATATTTGTAAGTAAATACTAGAACGTATTAAAGATGCCAGGATTTCAGACTTGAAGTCTGTAGGCTTCTCACAAGAGAAGTGTGAAATTAGAAAACAGCTTCCAGGAGGAGCTATTGAGTACAATATCTAGCTTGTTTAATGTTAGCATATGATTAAAGTCAGGGTTGCTACACAGTGGGTTAATGACTTCCACATTCAGAGACGAATCATCTCTTACTTTAGGGGCTGTAAAGTATCCTGCTCTGTTCTCCAGATGCCCTCGACAAGAGCATGGGTTTACCATGGCTTTTCGGTCATATAATGGGATGTAATGAATATCCAGCATTGCACTCCAGAGCTTCATTCAGGACCTGCCCTATGGTTGGTGTCCAGAGTGCAATTATGTTGCAACTGCAGAGCACATCTCAGAGCTGCAGGAGGGCCCCTGCAGGCCTAAGATTCAACTTATATGTGGCCCTGTGACATAAAAGAAGTTGGGATTTTAGCTAATATGAAATGTATTCATGGCTCAAGAAAGATTAATTACTGTTGTACTGACATCACAGCTAAAATCCATTTTCTACTGCCTACCTACAGTTTCTAGGTAGAGTTTAAGTTGCAGCTCAGGCCATTAAAAAAAAAGTCTTTGAAAACAGCTATCTTGAAAATGACATTTTGTCCTATCAGATCAGATAGGAAGACAAACACAGGTTCTTGAAGCACCTTGAAGCATGTTGTTGGTGCAACTTTAATAATTCTAAGCTCCAATTTATTCCTATATTTTGAGTGTTTTATGGTAGTGTGCAATCTCAAAAGTACAGTGTGAAATTTCCAACTAATACAAAAAACTGCATTAAATATTGTGTTCAAGAGGAGTCAAAGAAAAAATGATTTTTATAATCAGTCATTTTTATCAGTCAGTAATATTGTATTATGCTCCTATATTGATGATACATGAAACACATCTCTTTTATGCAATTTTAAGTGCTATACAGCTTCATGGATAAATCAGAGAAAGTGTTCCTGATGAGTTTACTTGAGAAAGAAGTTATTAAACTAAGAAATTCTCTTGAAAAAACAATATAGCTTTTCAACAAGTTACTTCAACAGCATACAAAATATACATTTCTAGCCTAGCCTTCATAAGACAAACCAAATATGAGTTTTAGAGATGGTTACAAGTAAGTGTCTTTTGTGGTTAAAACAGATTTTGGATGGTAGCCAAAATGTATTGCTCATTGCTCATAGGACCTAATTCAGTGAACAATACTAACTTCAATTTTCTTCCTTTATTTTATACAATATACATTAAATCTAAAAACCTAATCCAAAACCTAATGCAACTAATTTCTTCTAGTGCCATTGTGTCTGTGCAAGGAGCTGCTGGCTCCTGTTAACTCTCTGTATCTTAACTGGGGACAAACCCTCAAAGGCAGGATTTTTTTTTTGGGCTGTGTTTACTCATGAAGTTAAAATACTGTCTCTGTGTGATGAGAGGTACCATCACCACCATAAGACTCAGACACAGTTCTGCCTTCAGAAGTCAGTGGGGTCAGGTCAAGTTGTTTTTATGATGAGTTTCAGTTTAGATGCACTTAAGACCACTGAAGCACATCCTTTGGAGATTTGCAGACAGTAGTGCCTAATTTGCAGACTTCAGTTGATGGTCAAGGCACTGAGCTCTGAAAAAATGGTAGTAGGCCAGAGCACATGCACCAGTAGAAGGAATTTAACCTACCTCCTTTTCTTATCCACTTTAATATAAGGGATGGGGTTTTTTGCAGTTTTTGCCTATGGCTTTTGAAATTGCTGCCTATTACCCAACAAGTAATTCTGGGGATCAGGATGCCTATAAAATGGATATTCTAATGCATAACTTGTTAGTGCCTATATACTCTTTACATTCACAGTTTTCAGTTGATAACACTTTATAATGACAAAAAGACCTGAAATAACTTTTTCTATTTGAGTAGTAACAGAGCGTTGTCAGAAATTGTTAAGTCAAGGAGGTATATTTTTCCAGAATAAATACCTGAATGGCTAATTTAGCTGTTCTATTAAAGAGCCCATGTCTGGAAATTGAGCTCTGTGTTGTAGTTAATCATCCTTAAAGAGGGAAACAATCTTTTGGGAATTAAAATCCTGAAAGACCTAGTGCACTCTAATGACTACTTTCTCTCTATAGCCCTGCAGACCTCAGTGCTCTTAGTTCTTAATTTACAGATTAAGACCAGATTGCATGAAAGTTAACAAACATATAGCAAACACTTCTCATTTATGTCAAACATTTACACATTACAAATGAAGTCTGGAAGTGCATAACAAAGCAAATGAAAATTATGGTATTATTTCACACCTACATTAACGCATGATTAAGAGCGGTAGTTATACAGGAGAATTTTTTAAAATAGAATTTGCAAATATGTTGTAATTAGTCTTTAACAACTCGACTAACAAGAGTTAGTCTAACTAGTGTCTAAGTTTTGGTTTGTTTTCTTTTTTATCTTTTTCTCTGGTCTCAGAATATTTGAACTGAACATGGCTGCTCCTTGTAAGGTGAAATGAAGTCTGTCTGCCTCATTGCTCAACCTTACAAACTTCCCATGGAAAACAAATACCTCAGTGGGCAGAGTAAAAGTCCTTCTTTCTTGAAGATTTTGTAGGCCTGGATGTAAAATTGGACTGGAGCTGAATGTGTGGAAGTTTGTAACCTTGCTTTTCATAGTTTACCTACTTTAATGACATAGTTAAGAGAGTTTATTATAGTCTGATTTTATCTACTTAAAAACGAACTCATCTGTTGAATACTGGTAATAAAAAAGCTGTGACTGTTATATATTTTAGTAGGAAAAATGGAAAGCAATCTTTGTTTCAAACTTATTGAGCTCAGACAGCAAATTAAAATATAGCTACATTTTACTGACTATAAAACTCCATATGAATTTAGCAGGGCTGCAGTTTTAATGCCATACCATGAGCATCCATTCCACTTCTAAAAACCTCAGAGACTGCAGTAGGTTTGATGTATCTGTCCACAAATCTTATCTGTGTAGGAGTAATAAATTTGGCACTAACAGTCTTAAAATATGTTATCGCATGATAACATCTGGGCTTGGTGCCTTGTGTCTGTTTACCTGTGGTTGGACACGAAATGCAGATAAATACTTGTTCCTTTTCTGACTCTGCAGTGGAGTGAGAGCCTTGCTGGTGCCAGAATGCCTCAGGCTGCACTAACAACCAAGTGGAGTCTCAGTAAGAGACTGATGCACAGAAATTGCACAGCACCTGTTCCACCCCAAAATACACAAAAAACCACTGGGACAGAAGCCTTACTTACACCCAACAGCTGCATAATTGCAAGTGCAGAAATCTTTGGAGGGGTTAAGTACAAAATTATATGAGAACTGCAGCTCCTACCTACCTGGGGACATCATAAAAGAACTCAGGCATCACAATGGGGAGTAATTTAATGGATTAGTAGGGACTTCAAAACTTATCCTTTTGCTTGAATCTGGGCAAACTAAAGTGACTTGAGCAAAATAGATGGGGCTGCTGGCTCTTTCACCTGAGGGCAAAAAGCAAGCTGGGGACAAAGAAGAGGATCAGGTGCTCTGGTATTTGGAGAATGAGACAGAAGGAGTCAGCAGAGCAGTGACCAAACACCATTTTCTGTTGTTTATTTGCTTTTTAGAAGCCCGGGGAACATGCATGGGCATCCACAAGCTGCTGCTGTGACAGCAGGTAAGAAAGGGGCATCTTGCATCTTCTAAACCTCCAGAATCAGATGATTTTTTGATCTCCCTGCACACCTGAACCCTTGAATAACAGCAACATATCCTGAAGTCTGGAAAAGTTGCATCTTCAATACCTGTCCAGGGCAATCCTGCAGGCAGTGTGTTGGTATGGATTCAAGTGACCAAGGGAAAAATGTGAGACACAAAGGAAATTTTCCATTTTCTATGAAACAACTACATAAATATACTGCTTGAGTGTCAGGATTTGAAAGTAAGATTTTAGGTCAGGGGCCATATTCTCTAAAGATTTCTCTTGTTTAATAAAAGGCTCTAATGGATAGTTGTTTCCCAACCTTTCAAGTGCTATCTGCACAGTGACAGGAGTGGTGTCTTCTCTCCTGCATACTGCCAAGAGCGGAGTAAGAACTGACCCCTCCGAACAGGTATCACAATCTGAACCTAGATTAATTTTGCATAAGTCTCATTCACTATGTTAAATTAAAAAGCAGAGGAAATAATCTCTGAGATTTACTTATTTTATTTACAAACTGGCCAGGTTCTACCATTACTGCAAAGAAAAGCACTTCGTTGGCCTTTGCACAGAGGAAGAAGCTTTTTAAATCTTGTTTCATGACTGAAATAAAACCTGAAATCTGAAGAAAATGAAAGCAAGGATTGTGCTCCGGAAATAGAATTTATATTGTCTTCAGCTGCAATTTTAAAAACAAAATAAAACATAAAATTTTATATGCAGTGTATAAATAACTTGACTTCTGGTATAACCAGTATAAACACCTGATTTGAGGCAAGTGAGGACTACCCAGAAAAGGATCTTAACTCAGCTAAAATGGTTATGCTTTGCTCTATTAATTGATTAACAAGATTTATACCTTGCTGGATATCCAAAGCTTACACAGAAAATGCAGCATCTCTTTAATGGATATGTTCATTGTACAAGTATCAGCTGGAAAAGTACCATGAAACCCTGGATAAAGAGAGTGACTGAATGCCTGAGTCACTGATTTGAGACATTTTTAATATATCTGGATACATTAACTGCATTGATGACTGAGAATTCCTGGTATACTCTTAGTTTAACATGCCAAGTAATTGTACCCATTCCTTGCCAAGCTGAGCATTGCCGAGGATACCAGCATTAGTTTATGACATATTAATAGCAACTCAATATTGAACTTGGGAACTTACTCAACATAATAAGTGCCATAAATGGGATCATCAATTTTCTCCCAGCCATATGGAAGCTCTGAAAAACAAAGAGTTAATCCCTCTCAGTAAATGCAGTATAGAATGCAAAGACTTCTAATAACAAAACTGTGGATATTTGCTGGTTGTTGAGGGAAATAATAGTGAAAGTCGATATAGTGACCAAAGCAAATGCCAAATCTTGAACACACCCCACGGCAGCCACAAGTTGCAGTAACTTGGAAATTTGCATGCAAAACCTCATCTCAGTTTCCAGAGAAACAAATTTCGGTTGAACTTCTTTATTGTTCCAACAGTTGTACCAGCCAACAACTGCAGCACATCTTGTGTGACATCACTACCAGAGGAAGTGAGGTCATTCTATTTTCCCAAATAGGTACACACAAAAAATTATTTTGCTTTTTGAATTCTTTTTCTTAAGAGTCCTGGAAAAGTTGGCCTAGAAGGAATGACAAGAGTTTGTCTCCTGCCATATAAGTACAGTAAGTACACTGAAATGTTTGCACTATTCATCTTACTGTGATGGCAATTCCATAGTGTCCAAAGGCATCCCATTCCAAAGTTTAGTTATGTATCAGGAACACAGGAGTGCAGTGTACATGAAAGTACAAACCAAAATAAGATATTGTAGCATCCTTTGGACAGAAAGCTAACTATATTTTACAGAAACAGAGATCCCTAAAATATTCTGGTCTTAAAAATCCAAATTTTATAAATATTAATTAAATAATCTTGAAAATCAATCTGCATTAATTTATAACCCAACTACCACATAAATACTCATTTACATCTATACTAATTTTATTATCACTCACACTGAATGCTTAAAAAAATATTATACTGCCAACAGCATTTCATCTTGTGTTTAAAAGGCACCAGTCAGATGCAACAAGTATCTCAGTTGACATGAACAGAATAAAAACTTCAGTTCCAGATGTGGTGGCTTTGATGGAGGAGACTCACAAAAGGATGGGCATTACCATCACTCACAGGTATTGATTTCTTTGCAGTTAAAGACTATGACACAAAGTATGGGGAGTACTACTGAGATTCTATAAGGAAATTTGACTCTGGAATTCCTTATCTCAGATTTTTTTTTTTCTTTTTAAACTCAATTTCACTGTTTTAAAGTAACTTTTTGGAGACTGGGAGTACTGAACTAGGCAGAACAGAACTGATGTAGATCATGTGGAACAGTAAGTAAACTGGTCATAAAGAAGTACTCCTAGATGACTTGAGCTTGTTTTTTTCACTGACAATATGAATAGACAATTATTAATGTGCTCAAAGGGGCAAACAGGAAAGTAAAGCCTGAGTGGCAAAAGGAAGGCAAAAGGCTCAAAAGGCCATGTTAATCTCTGCTTGTTACTTCTCCTTTAAATGCCTCTGTAATAGTTGATCCTTTCTTGAGTGAAGCTTAGACTGCTGGGGTCTTCACATCACATCACCCCCAGGGGATATTCCTGCTCAGCCTGTTCCAAAAGGATACAACCCTCTGCCAGAGACAGGCAGATGAGGAAAAGCCACATTATGTTGGTTTTTTAAAGAAGGATAATGTTGATACTCAATTTTTCCTATTATTCTTAGAATATTTTTATCTTTGAAATCTTCCTAGGTCCACACTCTGAACTTCTTTTGTCAGGCCTATTTTGTTATTGTCACTTCATAGGAATAAATGCAGCATAAGGTATTCAGGCAGGTCACAGAATTATAGAATGGTTGATATTGGAAGGAAGTTGTCTAGCCTAACCCCTCTGCTCAAAGCAGGGGCAGCCGGATCAGATTGCTCAGGACCATCTTCAGTCAGGGCTTGAAGATGGAGACTCCACAACCTTTCTGGTTAACTCAGTCTGTGCCCTTTTGCCTCCTGTCTTGTCACCAGAAACCACTGCAAAGAGCCTGGTTCTGTCCTCCTTGCACCTTCCTTCGTGTATTTATTTAGATTGACAAAATCTCCCTTGAACGTTCACTTCTTCAGGCAACACCATCCCAAGCCTCTAAGCCTTTCCTCACAGGAGGGATGCTCCAGCCCCTTAATCATCTTAGTGGCCATTCACTGGACTCTCTTCTTTATGCCTATGTCTCTCCTGTGCTGGCAGCCCTGGATGCAGCACCCCAGCTCTGTCTCACCTTGCTGAGCAGAGGGGCAGGATCATTTCCTTGACCTGCTGGTGATGCTCTGCCAAGTGCAGCCCAGGAGGCTGCTGACCTGCATTGTTGCAGGGGCACATCACTGGCATGTCAAGGCTCTAAGATTAGAAAGCGCTGGTGACGCTCTTTCCAGACCTTCTCAGAACTTGAGTAAAATGAGGTGAGTCACCCTACAATGGCTCTCACAAAGTATCTTGGGACAAGACTGTGTGATGTAACCCATAAATATTCAAAAAGAAATCAGTTGATGCACAAATCCTGTACTGCCCCTACAGACAGTTTCATTGCCAACTCGTGCATGATAAACAAGGCAAAAATCTGCTGTGAAAAATGATGCTCTTACCAAACACTATGACACAGGATGAATATAAAGTATTAGCTGAAGTACTATTAGTACATTTTATTTTCATGTAAACTTGCCCAGTTTTCTTCTGCTAATTAACTTAATGTTGCTTTCATATCTGTCCATCTAAAATTATATTTCCTTAGAGAAAACAGATACCAGTAAAACTATTCATAAAAAATACACAGAAACACATACACTTCCCCATATACATTCACAGACATCCCCGCATAGGTTCCTGTCCCAAAGTGCATTAGTAGGTGCCTTTTTTTCCCAAATGTGAAATAATTAAATAAATAAATAGATCTTTTGTCCAAATTTGAAAGTAAGTATTTTTATGTAAGTAAAGACAGTACAAGTGTCTATACATACTATGCAGGTGACACATTTAATTTTACATATTCATAAAAATCCGAAATAATTGAGGATTCACTATTAACCTATTAGCCTATTTTTCCCTAAAGTAAAACTTAATTGTACTTATGAACTGGCACAACTACTGAGAAGGAAAAATAAAAATTCCCTTTACTAGTGTAAAAGTCCGTAATTTTTGGACATACTAAGCAGAACCCACTTTTAAATGCATGGATTGAACCACTGATTATTTAACATCATAAGATAGCCACAGGTTCAGAAGAAAGAAAATCACCTTTGTGTACCATAATACAGTCCATGTAAGGTTATTCTCAGATTTTATTATTCCATTTAAGATTCGGCCTGTAAGCTATGTTTAATTAAAATTTTGTGTTGACCAGTAAAACAGAATTGTTAGAGCTCAAACCCAGGCCCTTCCCTGTCAAGAATGGCAGATAAGATTAGTGGAGTGTAGTTTACTACAGAGGTTCTATAAGAAGAATCTTCTGCTACATTAGCTTTCAGGAGCACTGTGATTATTTTTCATTACATTAATAGTGGCATCTATTCCATTTTCCACGATTGAAATGAAAGATTAAAGGACAGAAATACTTTACTGCTTCATAAAACAGAAGGCTGAGCATTTGCCAGATTAGGGGTGAGGGCATTACAGTTTCTTAGTTTGATTTCACTGTGCCCAGGGATGATCATTAGGGATGAAAGTGAACAGTAAATATTTGTAAAGGAGAATTGTTGTAAAAAATTAGTGAAGGATGTAAAACATTAGTGAAGGATGGCCACCATGATGTGAAAAGGGGAAGCAGCAATATCTTACAGCTGATACTCATTTGGTAGCACCAACATGCTCATGTACAAGTTTTGCAAGCACTAGTTCATGGATATTGCGCTATAATATGACAGGAGCTTAACACTTCTACTACACATGTCCTCCAAGTCTACGGACTGCTGAAGGCTTTCTCTGGATAGAAGAAAAAAATTTAAAAATCTACCTTTTAGTTTAAAATCTTAAATATATAACATCCTCCTATCATCCAGTGTGGGGCCTGTTCAGGAATATTTATAAAATCACCTTTTAAAAATCAGTAATTTATGCAGTGGTTGGCAATACTGACACTGTGAGTGGATGTAAGGCTGCTGAATAATCCCTATGTTCTGTTTATATCCTCCAGTTTTCGCAATACCTGCTTTATTCCTTACAAGAGAAGCAGCATCTAGCCAACACCAGTATCCAAAACAACCTTTACCCAGTAACCATTTGGGGGAGCTTTTAATTCAGAAGGAACTGCATTGCTAAAAGTGAAATGCCCAGTTGTAATTAAAATAGGAAGGAAGGAATTCTGGAAAGAATTCTGGAAGGAATTCTGGAAGGAATTCTGGAAGAAAGAAAGGAATTCTGGAAGGAATTCCGGAAGGAATTCCAGAAGGGAGGGAGGGAGGAAGGGAGGGAGGAAGGCGTGGGAGGGAGTAAGGCGTGGAAGGAAGGCACGGAAGGCGCGGAAGAAAAAGAGAAAGAGAAAGAGAAAGAAAGAGAAAGAGAAAGAGAAAGAGAAAGAGAAAGAGAAAGAGAAAGAGAAAGAGAAAGAGAAAGAGAAAGAGAAAGAGAAAGAGAAAGAGAAAGAGGGAAAAATGAAAAAAGGAAAAAGGAAAAAAGGAAAGACTAATATGAATTTTCGCAGGTCACTTTAATAATCAATTGTAACGCCTTCTCATCACAGGCTGCTTATGCTAATGGTGCAGATGCTCTTATTCTGCCTTCTGAAAGCTGTTGCATTTCAGAATGATTTTTAATGGTGCCACTTAACATTCACTAGGGATGAAGGAAAGAGAACATTTTGGATCTCAATGTGGCAAGATGAAAAAGCATACTACCAAGCCGAGATATTAATTTTTCTGAAGTTTATCATTTACTAACTGAGTTAAAGAGAGTCATAAAAACTTCTCAAGGTTTCAGAACAACAGACAGCATTGTGTCACTACCCCGCTGACAGGCTGGAGAGAAAGATGAGAGCATATTTCCCAATTCAGCTGCAATCAAAATATTTGAATAGTTCAAAGGAATATAGCATGAGAGAGAAAAAGAAAATATAATGCCTGCTGTTATTGAAAATACTGTCAGTGAGGATGTGGAAGCTGTGGAAGTCAACATGAGTTTGGTTTACCTGCCTTGTTAACACCCAGGCACAGGCCAGGAATCGTTTTGTAACCTAGAAAGGAGATTTTTTTCAGAAAAATACTTCCCACTCAAAAGCCTGTGTTTTTTTCATCTCTTGCTTTCTGTCTTATCTTTTATTTTTCCCTGTTTCAAATTCAGTTTTGCCTTTTCAAGTCAGTTACCTGCTACAGAGGGTATCAAAATGGTTGGATTAAAAGTTACAGAACAGTGCAGCCCCACAGTCCAATGCAGTGCCACAGTCTTCCAGTTTCTCTAAGAGATACAGTATTGGCAAATATTTATCTCTAAGTCTAAACCAGTGTTCCTCACTGCATAGCTTCCCCAAAAACACCATTGCTTGTAATACTCTAAGGCACAGCACACAGATTCCCAGTGGGTAGATGCTGCTCAAGGCACGCTACGCTGCTCTCTCAGGAGCTCAGGGTTGGAGATATTTGGTTTGGATGCTTTTGTTAGTGCAGGTCCACACTGTCCAGCATGAAACACATTGTGGTTGTGCTGCTGCTCCTGAAACCTCTGATACAGGTTGCCATAAGGAAAGAGAGGATAACACTGCCCAGAGAAAAACAGGACTTAACCTACTATCCCATATTTATGGGAATTCTGCTAGGTCACCCTTCTGCATTCCATCTGGAGCTCAAAAAACTAACCAAATCAACAGGTATATGCCATGGTAACACTGAGTGGGGAGAGAAAAAAAAATAGATAAAAAATTTGAAAGTTGAATTGTTCAGAGAAAATAACAGCAAAGGTAGGACTAATAATTCCACCTCCACAAAAAAAAAAAACAAAAAACCCCCAAACTGACTATTCCTTTCTTGGAAGATCTGGAAAACCTAGGGAATGTACTACCTCCAAGTCAAGCCATGTAAGTTCAATTTCAATGAAACTCGTGTTCTCCAATTGCCATTCTCATATCAACAAATTTCACAGAATCATGACTGTTTATGTTCTGGCTGCAATCAAAAAGCATTCGTGTGCAATTTATGCTCACAAAAAAAAATATCATTATGCAAAATTTCTCCTTGCAGAATGGAAATAAATGTCTAAGTAACACATCTGATAAATGCATCTTCTTCCTTCTGTGCAGCTTACTGTTTCATGCTACGTCAATAATTTAGTAGTACTAAATTACTTAATATTACTATAAATTCAATAATATTTTTCCCCAGCATTGTTTCCAAGTGAATTACTGGAAGGAGTAGCAATGTTTTTTAACATTAGGTATATTTGATTCCTCTGATGCTGAACGGTGTGACTCCTAAGCAAGATTTGCATTAATACAGTGAAAAAGTGTAAACCGAATTACTGGGGTATTTTTTTGTTTTGTTTTGGTTTTGGTTTTGAATCAAAAAGAGTCTATAAAGGGCTTTTTAGCTTTTCTATTAAATAAAAATTAAAACCACAATCAATTAAAAACAAATAAGGGAGGAAATAACTTATTTTGAGAACTCAGCTAGATTATTGTAGGTAGTGCCTGAGATGGTTTCCTTAATAAAGGTTTAATAAGGAATTCAGTGCTCATGAGGTCAGTGGGCAATAGCTGAAACTGGTCAAAAGTAATCTCCATGGACCTTTTCAAGAGAAAGCCAAGAGTTTCTGTTAAAAGATTTCAAACAAATTACAAAATAGTTTTTTCTTTGTATTTACAAAGAATAGATTTAAGGAAAGCAGAAACATTGAAAAAATATTATTAAAACTTTACAATTTTTTTCATCAAATCTTGTTATCCTTTTATCTTGTGCTCTGTCATTATTCCTGGATTAGTTGTGCCAGGTTCCTGGTTTGTAATGTAGAACTTCTGGAGAGGGAGATGCTTAAACCAGCTCCTTGTTGATCTCAAAGTTCCCACTAAACTGACCAGTATTTTGCTGGGGAAATAGAGATATCTCACCTTTTAGCTAAAAGTTCCTGCTCAGAAGCCTGGACAGGAATGTATCCTTCCTTGGAATAATTAAATAGCAGTGTGCCTTAGCTTCCAAGAAGAGCTTGGTAAAATTTCTGAATTCTATGTTAAATAGAATTAACGTCGTCTCACGCCACGCCGTCTCATTTTTAATACAACAAAGGATACATAGAAACAGAGTCACCACAACTCTTCTCCTCACAGCTCAAAGCTTTAAACTAGCCAATGTGGGCACTGCTAGGAAAGAAGTCCATTCAGGATGAGGCACATTTCTGCAGATGCTGACTCGTGCCCTGGCGGACGCTTGTCCACGAGCCAAGGAGGCACCGCCGCCTGGTTCAAGGTTCAGCTGACCATGGAAAAGGGCCTGGCACTGGAACACTCTTTGTGCCTGCAGAACAGGAGCCCAGAGTACATCAACTCATTATCAACTGCTGCATTATCAATTCTGTTCCTGAAGTTCACCAGATTTGCTTCATGCCACGTAGAGCTCCAATGTGGAAGATTCTGCCTTTGAAACTGATTTTATTAACACATCTGCTTTATGCTATATTCTTTAGATTTTGGAAAAAACAGACTGGAAAGAAACACTTTTGTTTGATCTTTTGGATGTTCAAATCTTTCAGTGCTTGTATTTCATTACTGACTGAATCAATTCAGCCTTGTTACAAACCAGTGTTTTCTATCTAATAAATACATGATACCACGAAGTTGGGGGTTTCTTCTATTTGCTTTTCAGTCTCTTAGTTTATTTATGTCCTTTGCTTTGTTGTTAAATTTTTAACAGCACACCCTGTGAATTTATGGAGTTACTGAATTTACTGTTATAAAACCTAAACCCTCAAATCTGGCTACTGACCTAAAAAGATCCATTTTAAAGTATGTAGCTACTAACAGTGCAGGCCAAATTTTATGGGAGGCTGATAGGTATTTTGTCACTCAAATTCAACAGTTTTAGTTATCTGTTCACCTCTTAACCTCTAGTATAAAAAATTTAAAAAGTTTTTTATTCTGTAACAAATCCAAATGACACATTTCAGCGCTATTTTCAGTGCCACATTTTAATAAGGGGGAAACAAGAAAACCCACAGGCTTTGCTCACAGGGTTAGTGCCCCTGCCCTTGCCTGTCTGGGTTGCCCTCTGCTGAACTCCTGTGTATCATGGGGTCCAAAAGCTGGATTCAGTCTAACAAGTCAGTTCCCAGCCTGTACTGTTGCACAATTTTCTTCCTACCCAGGTGTAGAACTCTGCATTTGTCTTTGCTGAATTTCAAAGTGTTTTTGCTGGCCCCATGGGACCTGGCAAGGGCAGGCCTGCATTGGGACCTAGCCAGGCTGGAGGACTGGGCCAGCAAAGCTGACTTTGTTGCCTCCTTCAGACTGTTCATAGAGATGTCAAACAGGGCAGATTCATCTATAAATTGCTGCAATTCTTCTCTTCCACAGGCATTCAGGTACATTGACCCATTACCAATTACCCTCTAAGCCTCAACACCCAACTAGTTAATTTCATGCACAGTTCTCTATCCACTCATATTTTTAATGTCTTAAATGTAATACACAAAATACTGTGACAGAAAAAAAAAACCCCACAAAAAAACCCCAACTTGAATAAGTCAAGATAAATGGCATCCACTGCTTTTACTTCATCCACCAATCCAGTAATTTGAGCACAGCAAACAAGCTGGCCATGATTTGCAGGCCACACTAGCTGTTCCCAATGCAATGGATCTTTCCTGGTCAAAAAAGTTATTTTGCTTTGTTTCTGAAGGATTTTTTTAAATAACAACATTGAACTTTAATTAAAATTTCAATCCACATTAGAAAACATTTGTTTTATGACTGCCTTTTCTCACTGGGTCTTGAGAGTCTCAAGCCAGTGTTTGAAAATAAAGCACATAGAATAATGCTGTCTGGTTTTTTTTGGTGGCTTTTTTCTGCCTTGTTATACAACAAATGGCAATTACTTGGTTTTATTCGACAGGCCAGTTATGCAAATAGAGAGATGTATTATAAAAAGAGACAGAAAAAAGTAGCATCTGTAGTGATAGTGTGAAAACAAAAATAGCCAAGTACTACTTTTTATGCTTACAATGAACTGATTATCTGTGGGTGGTCTACGAATAAAAAACTACCCTGTCCAGACTATAAAATTTCAAAGGTACATTACTTATTTGTGATGAGCTGCAACTACCTCAGATCCTGGATGGAAATCTGAGAGCAGGTTAAATAAACTCTCGCTCTCATCAAGCACAAGGCATCTTACATTTCTGTGTTTTATTTCCAAGAGGCCGGTGAAGTTCTATGCAATCAGATAGAAGAATCCTCCTCAAGGTATTTTCTATAAGATCTGTTTCCATGACTACCATGACTTTAAATAATATGTTTTTCCCAGTTCTGAACTTGGCTGCATATACTTAAAGCAGATACTGTAGTTGTTTAAATAGTATTTGATGAAATAGAAAGATCAATACAATTGATGAGAGAGATTACATTGCGCTGGGGAAAATTCATGTTAACACTGAACGTGCTGAAGCAGCAATTCTTCATTTATACTAGTGAAATAAGATTAGAGTCTGGTTTTCTCAGTGGCTTCATTGCCTTGATGAGGGTGAGAACTTTAAAGACCCATTTTTTATTACTTTTTGCTTTGCTGTACAATCAATAAAAAGCTTCTTTGGTTGCATGGACTGCTTTCTGAAACTTCTTGTTATAACTTATTCAGCGTTATGCATTTGTGGTATTTATGGAGACATTCACTCCATACTTTAAACACTATGTAAAAAAAATCCTTGGCATTTGAGTGACAAGGAAATATCTATGAATTCATAAGCTTATTTGTCTTTATTTGAATTGTAATGCCATCTGCCAAAACTCACTCTCAGTATGGTTCTGCGACAGCATCAGAAAGGACCTTTACACGAGAAACAGGTGTGTGGTCCCTTGTTAATCTACCAGACACAATGTGCTTGCATTCATAAGGGCACTTGGCAATTGTAGTGTTGAATTAATACATCTGTTTGTGTCAGTGACAAACGAATCAGGTTTCTAAATCATTTTTCTTCAACAGTTTTAACTGTGTGGGATAATAAGACAATAAAGATCTACCCAGGTTTTCTTCATGTTTCAATGTTCATTAATGTTGTCATGTACTAACATAGAAGACAAGTTATAGGAAGAAAAATAAAAGACAAAGTAATATTTTCATCTTCTTTCATAGCAATGATTTTTTATTTTTATGTGCTGAAATGTCATAAAATTGAAAACACACATATTTTGCTTTCCCTTTGCCTTCCTCTCTTCCTTCTCAGTGTAAAACCTTCCTAAGAGTGAATAGAGAAGCAACCTACCGACTAGAGAGGGGGCTGAGAGGATACTGTGTTAGTGGGATGGAGATGGAAATGGGACAGAGACTGACAGTTATTGAAAGACGAGAGTGTCTGCTCACTTTTTTCATGTGTGTGCAGCAATAGATTATTTGCATGTCAGGGGCTTTCAGGCTACTCAGTCGTGGCTGCCTTTATCATAAGCATCAGCCCAGAGAGATGAGGTACCTGACCTTCACAATAGTGATACATGCAGTTTTGGAATCAGCAATGGATCTGCTTCATTCCAACATTCCACCTTTTCCTCAGTGTATGCCCTGGCACTGGTATGATATAAATTGATAATTTAAATTAAATTAATTAATTTTAATTGAATTTGTGCTTAATGATTGAAGGAAAGTTTCCAAATTGAAGTTGTACCAACTCAGTGGCCAAATAAACAAATTTCAATTTGATTTCCTCTTTTTCTGCCAGTCTTTTAATTTCTGTTTTTTATTGTACTCTAGTCCCTTCAGCTTCTTAAATATCAAGGTCACTACAAGTTCTTGAAATAAAGGAGACCTCCAAACTGCTTCTCCTATAGCTATCCCAAAAGATGTATGGTCTACAAAGTTACTACAGAATATGGGAGCACGAAACACAAAAATTGAACAGATCTTTCACTGCAGTATCTCACTTCAGCCTAGCTTTCCCTAATTCTATTTTATGCCTTTCTAATTCTTCTGTAAACCAGCTTAGAAGTAATCAGATAAAGGGATACAAAAACATGTCTTTTACAGACTGAGCTAGTGACACTTGATTGAAATTTTTGAGGATTTCTCCCTATGGCTCAGGAGAACAATTCAGACAGAGTGATTAGGCTGGGTCCTCTCAATGTCAACTTTCCTGTTCAGAAAGCCCAGTAAGAAGGGCAGCAGCATGACCTTACTGACTATAGACTCAATTATTTACAAAAATACATGTATGAGGGCACAAAAGATAATATAAAAAGTGCTGTTCAGCCAAGGCTGTCCCTAAATCACTAGAAAAGAGTCTGAGTACATAAGACAAATAAACTTCAGAAATTGCAAGCAGAAGAAATGATAAGATTGATTTTGTTGTCATTGTGTGTAACAATGCATAGGTGTATTATAACTATGGAAGAGCAAATAAGTACAGAACAGAACAACTTTTTGTGCCTGGTTTTATTTCTTTCCAATCATTTGCAGTCTTCATAAAACTTAATAAACTGTCCTGACCATCTGCAGACAGAACTCAGAGGATGAAAATGTATTGAGACTTCTATATTGGACAGGTGTAGAGATTATTACCTTAAAGGCAAGCAGAGCTGGAAGGCACTTGATTTTACATCTCTCGTGATAGGCACTCTTCTGATACAAAAAGTAATGGTGGAATTATTAGCCATAGCTTTCAGATTCAGGAGAATGGGAAAACTTAAGTTTCTTTATAATTTATGCTATATCCACTGTGTGCACTTACCAAGAACTAGTTACGTTTTTCCTTGGCAAACTTTCATTATTTTGAGCAAAATGTTGTATGCCTACTGAATACAGGTGTTCAATTCCTAAGTTTGCCATATGGGCTGAGCTGCAGTCAGGACTTGTGGATTTAAACTTGTGTCTGCTTTCTTCCTCGATCTGTAATTAGGTGCTTGCATTTCACAGGCTCGGTTAACATCTGGTTCACTGGTCTGTGCTCATAGAAAAGATAATTTCTGTACCATGGGAAAAAACAAGCCTCTAATCTTTTTATCAGAAGCCTTAAAAATGCAGAGAACTGAATGCATATTTGTCTCTGCTCCACTGACAAAAACCAGTTGTGCAAGTGCCATGTTTGTAAACTGGCTGGGTCGGAACACTTCTAACACCTGTGGCAATGGCAGGCTCTGCCAGCCTTTTAGTACACAGTGAAATGATAAAAATGTATTAGCTTTCCATTTTTCAGTTGCAGTGCTAATTACCCAAGGCAGCTGGTGCTGCAGGAAAATCCGTACTGTTTAACAGTAGAGGAATTTAAGTGGAAGGAGGGAACATGGTGTTGCTTCCCAACTGTTGAATTTCTGTCTTTAATCTCTTTTTTCCTTCCAGCATTTGATGGATGAGATGATGAGAAAGGACTAAGGGACAAGAAGAGTGATGGAAATATTGAGAGAAAGCATTGGTGTGCCTGTGAGGGGAGGAAGACATGCCATGATAGCTGACCAAGTCTTGCTTGGACTGGCTCTGAATTGCTCATTTCCCTCCCACGTAATAATGTCGCTCCTTGATTTGTCAGTCTCTTCTCATTTGTTAGTACTAGTTCCTTAATTTTTCTTTTATATTTTTAAAAATTTTAACTAATTTTCTGCTTTTATTTTTTGAAATTGTTTGAGTCAGTAATAAGCAGGATACTCTTTGGTCTCCTAAATTTAATGGAAGACAATGGTGTCTCCTGAAGTTAAAAAAGACAGGTTGTATCTGGGATGTCACTTTTAAGTTGTCCCAAAGAGTCTGATGTTCACAACACTTAACTGTTATGTGGTGGGATGACCCTGACTGGATGCCAGGTGCCCACCAAAGCCACTCTCTTACTCTCCTCTTCAGCTGGAGGGCAGAGAAAACATAATAAAGGTCTTGTGAGTCGAGATAAGGATAAGGACAGATCACTCACCAGTTATTGCCATAGGCAAAACAAATTTGACTTGGGGAAATTAATTTAATAGATTTGCAGTTAAATTTTTTATCTTCTCTTCTGCAGTGGTACAGGAGCGTATAGAATGGCTGTTATGGTCATATGTTTTGTCTCTGATGCTCCTTCCTCCTCAAGGTGAAGACTCCTCAAACTCTTCCCCTGTTCCAGCATGGATGCTCCAAGGGTTGCAGGTGGATCTCTACTCTCCTATGGACCCCCCTGGGCTGCAGGGGCACAGCTGCCTCACCATGGGCTGCACCAGGGGCTGCAGGGAATCTGCTCCAGCACCTGGAGCACCTCCTGCCCCTCCTTCTGCACTGATCTGGGTGTCTGCAGGGCTATTTCTCTCACCAATTCTCACTACTTTCTCTGGCTGATGTAGCTGTTTTTTTCCTTTCCCCCTCCTTCTTAACTATGCTATTCCAGGGGTGATGCCACTGCCACTGATTGTCTTGGCCTTGGCCAGCACTGGCATTTTGTAGCCAACTGGCACTGGCTCCATTGGACATGGGGGAAGCTTCTGGCAGCTTCTCCCAGAAACCATCATCCACCAGAACCTTGATGTGCAAGCCCAGTACACATTGTTTTCTCAGATTTCCAGTACCCTGCACTCTTGTGTTAGGGATGATGATCTCTAATTACCTGAAAAATTGGGTGCCTCCTGAGCAATTGCAATACACAAACATCAAGGTCATTCTCATGTCCCTTCAGAACAGGGCAGTTAAAAGCAATTGGTGCCAGTGACTCTGAGCTAAACTCTGCCCACTGTTTGAACTGCAGGTCAGACTTCTGCTGTCCGGATGTTACCGGACAGCAGAAGTCTGAAATAATTTAATAAAGTGAACGGACACACCAGCTATCCATAGCAATCAATCACAGGCATTCCCCTCCACACTTGGTGACAACATACTGAAATAGCCAATGAAAGTAGCGAATGATACTGTATTAGTATCAAGGTCACAGAAATAATCAATTCTCAATTCAGTATGTTCACACAGCAAAACTGGAAGTCTGGAGGCTGTTTTGACCTAAAAATGGCAGGCAACAGCACCTTCTTTGCTGTAGCAAAAGTAATTCACTGCAACCAGACAACAATTAAACCATTTCACAGATCCGATTATCCTTGACTGATGGGAGATTATATTCAGTCTTACTCATGAGTCTACATTGTTCTCTTTCTTATGGAAGTTTTCCCATAACCTTTTGGGATCTTTCTCTTAGCTGCTAATAGCAATAGGTTTTTTATTTTTATTCCAAGAATAAACATTAAAAAATCTTTAAAAGACTGCAAATTTTCTTGTGGGTCTATTAATGACTATGTTATTTTGTATAATCACACTTAACCCTCAGCTGAGGAGGAGCTCTCAATAAAGGACTCAAACTGTGATGAAGACCACACAAGTTTGATACAGATACTTTTAAAGTCTTCTGCAATTCAAGGTTAGGCAAACAAGCCAAAACCTTTCTTTCATGACACTGTGCAAACCTGAGATAATCTGGGTAATTTTATAGCAATGAGAAAGAAGAGATATTTAGCAACACAAAAGGACTGAGGAAATAGAGACACATAATATGGAAGATGCTGAAGCAGGAACACTTCTGTGTGTGGACACATGAATTTATATCTCCCCCAGGCACTAGCTTCCCAGCCCTGGTGCTCCTTGCATGCACCTGCTGCCCAGCCCTGGTGGGATCCAGACTGTGCCGTGCAGCACAGTGGCCTCTTCTCCCAAAGAACCTGCACCAGTATCACCACTTGAGGGGAAGCACCAGAATTTAACCCCTGGTAATGTCCGCTACCCACTGCCTTACCTTAAAAACCAGAGACTATTTATGGAGGTTTTTTTTTTCTGTCGAAATAGCTAATCTAATGGCCAGAGGGAGATCACTCCTCAAGGAAAGCTACTGCTATTGCCTCATAAGTAGGCCACTTACGTTTTTAATTTTGATAAATGGCTAAACATTTCTGATATTAAGGGCAATTAAAGACTGTGACAGTAAAAGGAAAAAAAAGATAATAAAAACCAAAGCCAAGGACATCTGCACTCAATCTTGTGAGAACAAAATATTGGATTAAAGAAAGGGAAAATTCATTCAGTTACTGCAATATGAATAGTCTTGAGATGCCAAATATGAGTACAAAATTCAATTTTTAATCTATCTAAAAGTGTATGTCTGCAGTCTTTGATTTAAACTCATGTCTAATGCAAATCTTATTAAATAGATGAAAATATTTGAAAGAAAGAAAAGAGAGCAGAATCAACCGCCCTTCTCTCCCAAAATAATATCTTGATCTCTTCAAGATAGCACACAAAGGCCCTTAATGTTTTCCCTAGACCAGTTTTTGCCTATTTTTTTTTTCTTCATCTTAATGGATATTTGTGACAACCTTTGTGTTACCTAGAGGCCAGGAAATGGGAATTTCTACTAATGGCTCTACTTCTAGCATTTCACATTCCTTTTCAAAGTGATATAAACTAATTAAATGAACAAAAATAAAACAAGTGTGCATAAGCAGATTTTGAAAACATCAAAGTGCCTTTTTCAATTAGGATAACCTCTTTTCTGATGTCCATTCCAAGCCATATGATAATCCACAGATTATTTTTCACATTTTCCAAAGAAAATACCTTGCAACTCCATTTGTATGCAAGACGAAAAAGATGAAGATAACAAAACCAGACAGTGTTGCCATATGCTCCAGTGTAGAAGCAAATTATAGTACACTAACACTGCATCACTATCATATAAAAAGGCAGCAAAGATAAATGTACCCTAAAAAAATCTACTAAAGAATTAAAGTTGGTTAAGTTTTAAATTAAATAAACCAATTTAGCCCCCTTTTTTCCTCCAATTTTCCTATTTTTTTCACTTTTCTTCCCATTATTAATATTGTTACAGATTCTTTCAGTACTTCCTCTCACTATCATTAGAGATCTTAATGTAATCTTTTACCAGTAGCTTCATATTTATTTTTTCTTACAATTAATTTTTCCAGGAACTATAGCTTGAATAGCTTAAGAATATGCAAGTTTCTTATGTATGTTATATCAAAAAATCTCAGCCCACACATTGGTGATCCTCATAGCATAAAATCATAGTGTTATGTATGCTGCTCTTTCAAAATTCTTTTTTGTTTTGAACTTGAAACATGTGACTTGTCCAATTTAGTGTTTTAATACAAGTCTAGGTTTCTCATTTCAACACACTTTCTTTCTCCCATCAAAATTTATTTCCCCTTGAAAGAAGGTTAGGATGAAGGTAGGCTGTTCTTTGCCTTTCTATAATTACTGTTATTATTACTGTGGGTATCATTCTGGACTGAGGGTATCTTCTACTAGGTTAACCTTCAGCTGAGTTCTGAACACTTCAGGTACACACAGGGATGGAGCTGGAAATATGAAAAGGATGGGAAATCCCTGTATTCAAGGCTCTGCTTCCCAAGTATATAGATTAACTGGATGCTTCAGTTTTCCTTTTATCTTCAGAAGAAGGAATAATCACCTATGGGCTAATAGTCACATTAAAAACTCCAATGGATTGAAATCTTGAGGTGAAATGAGGAGGGCTTTGAACAACCTGGTCTGGTGAAAGATGTTCCTGTGCATGGCAGGAGGGTTGGACCAGATAATCTTTGAGGGTCTCTTCCAACATGATCCCTTCTTTGATATCAAGGGGAATTGGTAGTGTGGAATGTGGAAAACCTGTCTCCAGGAATGACAGTTTCTCTACAGCCAAGCTACTTCTTTTGTTGCTCCTTTCACCCCTCTTTTCTCTCTACAGCTTCCAACCAGTCACTGCTCAGGGATACTTTTTCCAAATCCTCAGTTCCATTCTCACATATCTTCTCAAAAATGTGTTCCATCTTTTCTCAATAATTTTTTTTACATGTTGCCTCTAATAATTTGTGTTGATTCACCCTGAATTAGCATTCAAAATGAATCAGACATCTGAAGAAGTGCTGTGACTTATAAAAAATTTGCAAAAAGTGGCTTTTCTCAGGACTGCTGGTTCTTCATGATGGTGTAGGTGGGTTTCTCAGCCCAGCAAGGTGTCATTGCCACCATCTTTTTTAAGCAGACACAAGTCTAATAATACATTAGTCATTTATGTGGCATTCTTCCCCTAAAATAATGATCTTAGAGCATCTGAAGTTCTGTGAACTGATCCAGTGCAGTATGCAAAACCTGACTGGCCTGACAAAAATCAATATTCTAGGTGGGGAAGGAGGACTTACAGACTGCTAAAGAAGTATAGCCTGGGAAGACAAGGAGGTAGAGTTGACCCTTATGTGATGAAACAGCTGGAATGCATGGACCACTGCCTGAGGATGGATGAGGAGCCAACTCACAGCTTGTGGATGAGGATTAAAGAGAGGCAAGGGTTGGTCAGTGTTTTCTATAGGCTGCCTAATGAGCAAGCACAATAGATTAGACCCTCAACAGAAGAATTGGATTAAACCCTCCACAGAAAGATAGAAGCAGCCCCACATTTGAAGGCCCTGGTCATCATGGAGTACTTCAACCACCACCAACAAAACAGCAGAGGTTCCTGCATCAGGAATTTTCTCATCCAAGATGAAGAGGAGAAGTGATCTGTTGGATGTCCTGCTCTCCAACAAGGAGGGACTTTGCAGATGGGAAGGTCAAAGCCAGCCTTGGCTGCAGTGACCATAAGATAGTGGAGTTCAGAGGTCCAAAAATTCTGTGGTTCTGTTATGGTAGAAGACAATGCCAGCATCAACAAGACCTGCAGTAGCCTAGATAACTGGATAATTATTTGCCAAAAGTATTTAAAAAACGCTTAAAGAACTGCAAAGAAACAGGCACAAAAGAGACAATGCTAGCGTACAAAAAAAGTGAAATGTACAATAGTATATAATGGATGAAATAAATTTAGCCTCTGTGTTTATTTCTCCTTTTTTCCACTTCAGCTTCATCCTTTGATTCTGGTTCCAAGATGTGTTTCAATACAGAGCCTACTCAGGAGACACATACTTTCTGAAAATGC
Organism: Petroica traversi; assembly: GCA_025920805.1. NCBI lineage: Eukaryota > Metazoa > Chordata > Aves > Passeriformes > Petroicidae > Petroica > Petroica traversi. Next base: position 4,556,193 of record JAHLSL010000061.1, read on the forward strand.
TTAGGTGTTGTTGAATATTTGCCTTTACTGGCTAGATATTTTAAATCCAAATCCCTTTCATTTAAATTAATTGAATATTAAAGCTAAATTTGCTTTCCTGTTTCACAAAAGCATTCCCTTAATCCTTAACTGTGCATGCTATCACATTCCAATCTAAGCTGTGCGACTTTTAATCATATTTACATATCCAGTAGGTTCTCTCTAATCACACAGGTAACATTTTCTTGACCTATTTCAGTTGCAGCTCATTAAACACAGCTGTTCTGATGCTTAAGAAAAGAACAGAATGTAAACTAACAATCCCCCACTTCTCCCCAATTAAGTGTAAAAGTGTAAATTTCCAAAAAGCAAAATGGCTGATTTAAATTCTGTCATCTGAATTCTCTTCTCAGGTCTGACCAAGCCCTCAGTTTTTTCCTCACTATGAACTGAGCTGTACTTGCCGGATTTCCATCTAAGAAAAGGGACTAAATGTTGCCCTCAGTCTGTAGTGTGCAAGCCCTCACTGCAGCCACATTTACACAACGTAAGTCCCAGAAACAGTCTGGCAACAGACTTGGCAGCACAGAGCAGCAAGCAAACTAAATTTATCTTGCTACATCTCATGCAGAATAAGACCTTTAAGAGCTAGTCAGGCATCCCCTCAACATGTTTTGAAAGCTGATTCTTAATTTGTTCGCTGCCCTGGAGTTGTCAAGAGTTTTCTTAGAACATAAGTTTTTCTGGGCTGAAATCAGCTAATACTCATTTGTGTCTTAACCTCAAAAAAAGACTCTCTTTTATGCTATGTGACAATACATATTAATAATCATAAAGTTATAGTAGCAACAGGTCAAGCAGTGGCAAAACTGTTGGCAGAGTAACTGAAAATTATTTATTCTGTAAAGCTTCTAAGCAAACAGAATAAAGACACAGGACTGTTGAAAACGGTTTTATCTGAGATATATAATGAAAATATTTTATCTATGATAAAGAACAAATCAGAAAAGAATTCTGTATTCTTATCAGGAGACTGAGATGGAAGCAGATGGAGAAATTGATAAAATGGGATAGATGGCATTTCAGCTTCTGAGCCATACTGTTGAACATTTTTGCTTTTCTGAGATTTCCAGGATACGCAGATATGTGTTTCCATTCAATTAAGCCTGAATTTGCCTCCAGTTGCAACTCAGCATTTATTGAATTGCAAGGATCCTTATATTCAAGAGTTTATATACTGACTCCAGGTAAATCATGATTCTCAGCAGCATCATCCTCACTACTGAGGTATTTTATGTTTGTTCTTTAAATTACTTGCTCAAAGCAATACTTGCTTTCCCAATGTGTAGTTGAATAACTAATTTTCCAACAGCTTAGCAGAATCTTTTCCATATGAAATGCCAAATCTGGTTTCTGTGCTCAGCTTTCTTTTTTTCACAAGACTACTGATATGTGCTTATAGACTTCTCCAAAATATCCACAAAGTACAATAACATTATGTTAAGAAGCATTTAGATATGATAGCTTAAACTGTGCTTTTGATTCATGATATTTAAACCAAGAGATTAGCTGATTAAATCTGACAAAATAATGGCACCTGCTTCCGAATGTGGTGCTGTTATTACTGGTGGCACAGTTAAAGTTGCTTTGAGATTGGTAGCTACAGCTTGTACTGAATCCCTTGGATCTGCGCCAGCTCACATTAAAGTCAATAGAAAGGAGATTTGCTTGCACTGAAATTAATCAAAATGAGCTCATGACATTTGGAGCTAGCAAAATTGTATGTATTGCCTATTTAGTTTCTCAGATGTGTGGTTGTTTTACCCACAGAAACAATGGTTGTCATAAAAACTTCTGGAATGCAGAAGTAGGGATACTTTCAAAGGCACAATGTCATGTCTTTTGCTCCTAATGCAATAATTGTTAAATACTCCCTTTAATAACATGTTTTGCTCATGAAGGGGGGTAGAAATACTCAATGAAAAAGGTGGAAAATTTTATTTCACAGGAAAAACATTAGCTTTATAATGTTTTTTCTTCAGAATATACCAGTGTTCTTAAATCTCACGTAAATTAAGCAAATACTCTTATGCTCATTTTTGCAGATGGCGATGCTGAGACACAAAAAAGAATGCAATTTCTCATAGTCACACATTAAATCCCTGGCAGTGCATGGGACAGAGGCCAGGACTACTGATTTTCTGTGAACCACTAGACTATACTACTCTCAGCATGATTTAAAAAGCCACCTTGAGTCTTAGAAGACAGCTTTGTAAAATATAATTTTGCAAAAGATTCTGTGCTGGGTTTTACATGCAGTATTTGTAAGTCCAATTTTTTCCACTCATCCTATTTACCAGATTTTTGACTTCACAATATGTTTTGGGATTAGCTTCTGAGAGTTTTGAGTTTCAGCCAAACATGGATTATGGATCAGATAATGCTAATTACAATTAATATTGTGGTCAATAGTATTGTAAATTGAGAAATTACCATGGAATTAATTTTATCACTGAAAGTTGGAATGATGCTACAAGAACACACAATCCATAACTAGAGAACAAAATATGATAAAGATTAATCTTTAAAATATTTATTCTGAATGGAGTTGGATGATAAGGAAATTTACCTGTAGACCCATTACTATTCAGAAACTGGAAATAAGATTTGGGATAGATTTGGCTGCTGATATTTTTTCTGGACGAGATTCATAGGAATAATACTTGTTTAATTTAAACACAGTGTACAATTACTTCCCATCAGGATATGGTCTTCATGTTCAGAGAAGATTTGAAGGAAATTCACTGTTTCCTAGAAGTATAGCCTTACTGGTGTTCTCAGTCTAAAAACAACTCTTTTAGTTTGCTTTTGCTTTTTCAGTTCTTGTGATTAGCTAACAGACTAGAACCTGGAGTTCACATATTTTCCTATAAAGGGGCATCCTTCTCACTAGGCTAAAAAATTCCCCATATTTTTTTACTGGTTGGCTGTGCACAAAATTGAAGGGATTAAGCACAGGATGGATTAAGAAAGAAATGACATATGAAGGTCTGGTGTAAAAACCTACAGGGTAAGCCTCTGCCCACACCAAGACTTTAATGATTATGATGGACATGATTAACAAAACATCCATTTCATGTTTAGTGTCTTACAATACATCATTGAGGATTTACTGGAACAGACAGACACATAAATATGTGCCCTTTCTATGCTCACATCAGCTTTTTTTATGACATTACTCACTGTAGGAGCTTGCAGTCATTGACATCTTTATGAATGATAAGGCTGAGTTAGAACATATGAAGAAAGGTAATTATGAAAATTTAGTGATTCACTGCACTGTCCCTGAAAACTGTTCTTGCTGATCACAGAGTAGAAATTATATTAGTAAAAATTTGAAAATTGAGCAAATTTTTGTGCTATGTCAAAATTTTAAAATTAACCTCCGAAATAACTGTTCTCACAGAAACGTTGAGTTTCTAAGTGCTGCATCACAATATCTTAAAAAGTATTATTTTGCATAACTAGTTACATGAAAAATTAAAAACTGCTTATAATCATTATTCAAGCAGCAGAATATAACATCTAAATTAGGTGTTCAATTATTTTCTCTAATATAATTAGATATTTGGTGACTACATGGAAATAATATCTCAGCCCTAGTTATTGTATATTGTTTGAATTTATTATACTGGAATCTGTTTGTCCAAATGAACATTAAAAGAAAATTATGAAGTCAGAAGGGACCACAATGATATTCTTTATAATACACTTTCCAATGACCAAGTGATATATTGTGTTGATTCTGATGCTAAAATAGCTGAAAACTTTCAATATTTAGAACTGACACTTAAAAAAGACAAATTCTGATCTCTAAGTCCATTCTTCTAATTTGAAGGAAATGGTAGGCAAAATCATTGCTGTGGAAATGTTTCCACCAAGATTTATAGCTGTTCAATTTCTTTCTTCACCCTTTCTTCAGACTATTATGACAATTATGTTACTTTCTAAAATCCCTGTAAAATATAATGTGATTCACTTTTTATAATTTGCAGTGAAATACTGACTATCATAAATATTTTGATGATGCTATTACATATGTACTGATGCTATACTAGAGTGCTTTGTGGAAGTAAAAAATATTTCATGTGAGCTGGATACAAAAAACATAAATTTGAGCAAGTTTGACCAGCAAGTTTAATAACCTCCTGCACATCAACATCTGAAAACACTGAATGATGCAACAGACAGCAACGCCTTTGTGATATTTTTTTTTTTAGCTCATCTGGAATCTTTTACTATGGAAATGTTCTATTCCTGGCTCACAGGCATCGTAAGTACACAGCATCACAGAATGTTTCAAACAAGCAATCCTGGTGGGTGCTTTGAAAGCATAGTACAAATATGGTGTTTCACTTCTTTTCAGTATCAGACTGATGTAATAAAGCACCAGTCAATAAACAGCAGAGACTTTGGAGAGTGGCAAGTGACCAAGGAAACTATGACAACAGTGTTATAATAAATTCATCTCCCGAAGGGCTTCGGAAACTGTACCAGCACTTGGATTGCTAGAGTAGAATGTAAAATATGGAAGAAACTCCCCACATTTTCAGACCAAATGAGGGTGTATTAAGCTGGGCTCACTGCCCCACTAATGCTGTTACACAGCTCCAGGAGCAGACTGAAGAGCAGCCAGACTGGAGTCTGAACAGAGCAGGCACCCAAATATACACGCATCCAATTTTGTACATCTACAGGCACGCACTGCTTTGGAGGTCTCACTCTGGAACATTTAGACATATGAAGCATGATTTCATAATTCAGTGGATGTTTTCACAGTATTATCTTTTTTAACACTGAGATCATTTTCTCCTCTTGCAGAAATAACAAGCTAGCAGAGAATGGCTCTAAAACAAATTGAAAACCAAACCAAAAGGAAAAAAAATCTTCATAAGGCAGTGACTGAGTCTATACTATCTTACTGAAGAATATATTAAAGTTGAAGGTGCAACATTGCATTACCATCTTAAAAACCTTAAATAACCTCTGCTAGAAACAGCACTTCACTTTCTGCAGTCTTTTTTTTTATGAGAAACCATGCTGGAAAACAACCTGATTTAAAGAGTTTGAACTCAACAGTTTTAAACTTCTTTGATAAAAGAACATAGAAAAAGCCAACAAAAGAAATAAAATCCTGCCAGGGTATCTGATGCTAACATCTCTATAATTCAGTTTCTCAGAAGAAGAAATCCACCTGATTTGTCTCTTTAAACTAAATTCAGCTGGATCTCCTCAAGTACACTTAAAGCCTTATGTGTGACTCAATTCAATTTAGGTTTTAGAGACCAAGGAGAAATAACTAGCATTGGAGGGAAAAAAAAAAAAAAGAGAAACTGCAATGCAGAAAATCAACAGTTGCAAAATGGGCGTTTCAGCCCATGAAATCCTGGAGTGGAGATCAGATAAGTATGAATGAAAACATGATTGAAAGCAGGTACGGTATCTCCTGGTGAGATACCAGATTACTGTGGCATCACTCTCTGATCAAGCAAAGGAAAAGAGACACTGTCCAGGAAACTTGTCCTACAAAGGAAAATGTCCATTTACCACTGCCATATTCATGCTCACAAAGGTGTCAACTGTAATTTATAGCAACTGGCCTGTGATTCTTTAGCAATTGTGATTATTCAAATGTGTGCCCAGAACCCAGGTGGTTCTCCTGGCTATGCTGCAGAAAAACAGGAGAACACTCCTGGGTAGGACACCAGCCTGGAAGAGGAGCTGTCCATGGAGCTACTTTCTGGTGGCTTCAGAGAAGGATCCTTATGTTGTGGGCAGTGACTGCTGCCAAGCTGCTGGAAAACTCTCCTCTTAACCTTCCTTCCATTTATTTTGAACTTCTGATAGAAAACTGAAATTAAAGTGATCCAGGTATTTCCTAGAAAAGGCTCAGAAAAATATATTTGGGACAATGATACAAAAAAATCAATAGATCTTGATTTTGCAATGCTATAAGAAAGTTTCTGCTTGAGAACAGGACTTCAAGAAAATGTTTTTACATCAAGCATGGCCTCAAAAAAAATCACTAAAAGTTTCAAAACCTAGTCAGGTAAAATTTCTGCAGATCTTGTCCTTTCTGAGCATGTGTCAGCTGATGAGACAGAAATGTGCACCTTCTTATCACAACCACACTGCACACATACCTGCATGAGATAACAGAGGGACAAGTGACAATATCAGATTTTGTAAGTACTTGTTCTTTCTAAGATCATGTATCCCATTCCTTGTCTGCTAGGAACACTTGTGTGCTATAGACCACCCAGCTCCCTGCTGGCAGAAGGCCCTGCAGATCTTGCAGAGCAGTCTACAGCCACGACCAACCACTCTGCTGTTTCTCACATGAAGGAAAGTCTGTTATTGAAGCTGCTCTTTGCAAAGTTGCAGATGAACCATGTGAATAGAAATATTTCACTGTCATTCCCCCTCCCCCTTAAAAAAAAATAAAAAAAAAAATGGAAATTAATACTAAAATCTTATAATTAAAACTGAAAATTTAAGATGGATTCCAGAGTCATAAACTCACCACCCAAAAAATGAACACCACCAAATTGCAGTGTAAGAATGCAGGTCTTCAGAGCTACATTCAGTAAGAGCAAGTTAAATCAAGGCTCAAACTGCCCACTTGGCCATTTCTTCCTGGAATTATTTCCATCAAGCACTTTGCAAAAGAAGAAAAAGAAGCAAAAACATCCCACAGCCACCAGTCTCTTCTACAGAGCTCTGACCAGTGCCAGAGTACACCAAGTTCTGTCCTCTGTACTCAAGGAAGAAAGAGCTTAAGTGAAAAATCCTCACACCTACATAACAAAAAGACAATATCACAGTCTATACAAACAGAAGACCCAAACTGAAATCACACAAGAAAGCTGAATTTTAGTGTGTTTGTATTTTCAGGACTATGTTTCTATCATCTTAACAGCATTATTTAACTGTCTCTTTTTCTTTGTGTTTATTCATGTGGTGCAATATATTATCTAGGCCAAAGTTTTGCTCTGTCTCCACATGTATAATAAGATTCAGGAAGACAATTACCACATGGCAATTTTTTCATACCTGAGGTTTATTTCAATATACATTTCACACTGATATGATCACAGAAAAACCAACCTACTCATAAAAATCCTAGTTTTCCTCAAAGCTCAAATGGAATGCAGAGTGAGATTAACATTTTAGTTTCTGGTTTTTATTTCTTGGTGGTAAAACAATAATGCTGTAAATTAATATATATGCATCAAGATGCAAATAACATTAGTCTGAGAAAGGACACAAGTTTTCAAGGTACTTAGAAGACCTGAAGGCTCTCTGAAGGGACCAGAATATGGCGTCACAAAAGCAAAAGAGCTGTATATTCCTATGCACAATGACAGAAAAGGAAACTGGACAATTTAATCCCTCATATATTAAAACTGACAATTGTGGTTTAAACAGATTTAAACCAATTTAAACTACCACACTACTACAGAGTAGTCGAAACAGGTAAATAAAATTAAAAAGCAGATAATGGATTAGAACTCTAGAGATTCCATCTGATAGTAAACCCAACAGCTAAATAATAAGGTTTTACTGATTCTATTACCTGATATCCACAAAGGTGATCTGACCTGTGAGTAAAAATACTGTTAGTTAATCTCATTCGGCAATATGCTTAGCAATTACATAGCAAGCATTCAGCACTGTAAGTGTAGTTGGCAAATTTAGTATACAAGTAGCTCCAGCCATTAATTATTTTAATTCCTAATACTACCCCAGCTTCTTTTCTGCTATTGAAAAAATGTAAAGGCTGAATAGTGATTTCACAGTACGATTAACTAATAAAATTGTCTTCTTGATATTGTATTTACTTCTCAGCTGGATAGGTGTAAAAATATACAATTGTTACAACAGTTGGTTATAGAAAGAGTTTCAGTTTTTATTTTTGCAGAGATTAGGAAAATCACTATGAAGAAAACCAAAATACCAAGTGCTTTGGACAAGAGGTTTTTTATTCCCATCTTATCCAGGCACATGGAAAAGAGCTACCCAAAGTGCAGCAGAACTTGTGGTCATTGGTACATTTACTTGATTTTGGAAGATGGTCAGAATTTCAATGAAAGCTTCATAGGACTTTTCTGTAAAAAAAGTTACTAGAAAATCTGTCTTAGGCAAAATGTAATATTCTCAAACCCTCACCACTTGTACCTACAATTTAATGTTAGAGAATGCTTCAGGCAAGGTCTGAGTCTGAATTCCGCAGCCAGACATTTCCTTGCCTTCAGAAATGCTCCAAATGACTGCTCTGAGGCAGCTCAGGTGTTGCTGCTCTAAGTGGGAGCTTTAGATAGATCTGATGCTTTTTTTTGAGTATTGTTGATGCTGTAACCCTTAGGAAAAAGGCTTAAGAACAGGTTCAGGAGGTCCCCAGCTGTTCAGGAGCCTCCAGCCTTGGCATTGCATCGCCAGCCTGCCTGGGTAGGCTACGCTGCTCACTGTCTATCCTGGGAACATCAGACACACTAAAGCCTCCCTGCTCCTATTCTATTTCTCTGGCCTTTTTTCTGGGTATACACGGGACTGGGAGCCACTGTTACATTTCACCTGGGAAAAAGCTCTCCTGGGAACCACTGACTGCCTCTCAGCTGCTGTGCAGCTCATCAGCTCTGGCAAGGGCACCTTCCCTGAGGAAACAGCACTGCTGCAGGTACCTGCTTCCAACCTTTCTCCCGTAGCACCAGTGCTTCGTATAAGCACTTGAAATATTTCTAGAAATATCCTGAGAAACTGGACTAGGAGCCAGTCTTGGGCTCCTGCCCCTGGTACACCCAAGCCCATCAATTAACCACTGCAAACCCAGCTGGCAGGAACAGGAGAGAAAGAGGGTTCCCAGTTGACAGTTTTAATATACATATATAAGGGTTTCATAGTTACTTCCAACTTCTGCGTGCTGAAGGAAAAAAAAAATAGGTAAACACTTCTTCCTACACAATGCAATGGATGTAGAAATAACTTGAAAGACTGCCTGCAGCCCAGGGCAGTAATGCAGGCCAGATGTAGACAAGGCCATTGACTCTCATTCTAGGAAATTTAATTATTATTAAATAAAAAGGTAAAGGCAAATTAATTCTATGAAAAGGGTGAAAAGATCAGCCCTGTTTTAAATGGGGGTTGTTTTACAGATGGATATACAGAAAATAAACTGAAAATGGTTATCTTCTGCATATTTAAATAGGAAATTTAAAGCCAGTGAATTTAAGTAACAGAAATATTTTTTTTATATAAGACCTGATTAACTCAGCACCACAGAGTTGATACTTAGTTGATACCAAGACTTAAAAGGATTTAAAACAGGGTTAGTAATTTATAAGTATAATGAATATTTGTGGTAATAACTGAAGGAAAAATGTCCTTCAGATAAAGGTCCTATCACAAGCTCATGAAGGTTAAGAGAAAACTTCCTCTAATTCAAATTAAATTTTAATTACCACTCCTGGGCTTCCTGTGTTCCTCTCTGAAGCACCTGGCATTGTTAGTGCTGATCAGCAATGGGAGTGCCTATGCTCATAACATTCTGCAAAGCAAGGCCACCAACCTAAACCCACCACAGATTTCTGTACAAGTGCTGTGATTGCTACTGCAAGGAACAGCCACTAAGAAAATTGTGTGTGTGTTTCTGTTTTTGTTAACTCTGTGACTTGGCAGCATGTTGTGGATTTTCTATATCGCTCTTTTGCTGATGGACTCTCCCTTCCAGGCTGCAAAAAGAATATTCACCATTATTGCCCTACCAGTCACAGCAAATAGGAAAAACAGAAAGGCAGCACAGAGGGAGACAGGATGCATCCCTACAAACAAAATGGAAGACAGAACTATGGGCCCGAGTTTCTTTGATATGCTATCATCAGACAGTCCCAAATGATTGTCTTTACAGCAACAGTGCAGTGGAAATCAGCCTTTAATTTTCAGAATAAATTAGACAAACCAGGACATGCAGTTTAAAGGATTCTACAGCTGAGTATTTTTTGTCTATCTAATTTTTAAGTAATCACATTGAAGTTGCTCCCTGATGAGTGTCCTTTGTGAGTGACAGAAATTATTTTCAGAATATTTTTCTTCAAACAAAATTTATATATAATATTTCTATCACTGGAGATCGGCTACTTGTATTCCTATGACAATGTGAATACACATTATTCAGTGGAATTCCTAGCTCAGCAAAGGGAAGACTCACTCTTACCCCAAATTCCTCCTACCATTTCAGTAGACTAGCTTGCTATTATAAAATGTTTCTTTATTGATGTTTCATTTGATGAAGACGTTCTAATGTACTTTATCGTTCAATATTCAACCAGACTGAAAATCTATTCTGTTTTATCAATTGCTGGTAAAATACATAGAAAACTCAGATTCCCAGATAAATAGTGTACCAAAACTACAAAAATAATATTTTTAGTACCAACCAAATGCTTCTAAAGCCATTTTATACTTATGATAACTAACAAATTCACAAAACATTGCACTAAGAAGTTTCTGTGCACCTATTTTTTTCTCCTTTACAATATTTTTCCAAAATAAGAATTTTAAAGATTAAAATAATTTTTCCTAAGGACAAATCAAGACATTAGCAAATCCCAATATATATTAGTATTTATATTTTTGAAACAGCTCACTAGAAGCTGATTTTTATGGTTCCAGGATGTCAGAGCTAGGTTTTGTCTGCTTTTTTTCCCTTGGTGACAGTTTTACTTCCTGATAAAAAAATACATTTTATTACTTAAATAACTGCAAAACACACATCACGTATTGACTCTAATCTGAAAGCTGAAAAAGAACATCCCATTCTTGGGAAAGCAGGGCTCATGCATCTTAGGATACTTTTAGCCAAACCTTTTACAAGCAAGCCATTTGAATTTGATTTATTACATCCTGAACTGCTTTACAGGAGCTGAGTAGAAACCCCAGAGACAGCCACTAATCTATTAGTGTACACACACATCTTCTCCCACAAACTTTTAAGTAATTAGGCCAGGCTATAACTTTAAATATAAGTGCTCATTATCTTAGCTACACAAATCTTTAGTTAATTTTCATACACTATTACCGAATATGGGTCAACCTCATTATTTCCTGTCTACTGAGGATAATTCCTCTTCCTGTTCATAAAGGCTGAATGTCATAACCTATGAATTAAAATACTTGCCTTGTGTCCTAGCTTTTATTAATATTACTACTACTTATGCAAGTTCCACTAGAAACAGGACTTTTTGTTCTGTGCCTACAAGTTCAAAGCCCAAGGTGAAACTTCACACTAAAAATTATATGTGATTAAACTGGAACCTGGCAGAGACACAAACCCAACATGAAGAGTTCAACTCATTAAAACAACATCAGGCAGGCAGGTGCTCAGCAGTTCTGGTGTGACTGAGTCAAACAGCAGATGGGGGTGAATAGTGAGGGGCAGATCTTAGCTAGTGTGTATTGCCTGAGCTCTGCTGGCTTCAACAGAGCTGTCACAGCTCACATGAGAAGAGATATGCCCTTGACTGGTGAACACAAAAAAGCCCATCATGTGTGTGACTTAAAAGCAATTGTGAGAGGCACAATACTGTAACATGAGGCAAAAAATTCCACCACAACATCTTAATATTTCATGAGGTATCTTAGTTTGCTAACTCAAATGCCAGACTTCCTAATTTCCGCTTTTTAATTTTTTTTACATGTAGATTTTAATTAATAACTCCTTGTTTGGCTGGAAAAGTAAAGACTTTAGGATATAAATGCATTAAAATGAGTGTCACTCCTCTGCTATTACAAAGTTTTATTAATAATCAGAAGACAACCAGTATTTTCTACACAGGGATGTGCAAGAATATTCTACTAAGTTTGGTACCTTTTTAGTGGAGTGTATGAGTATATGCAGGCATTTACAAAATGAACCTTTTGATTCCTTTCCAAAGTAAAACTTAAATTTAAAAGTTAGTTTTCTGCAGTTTTAGGGCCAAATAAATATTTTCCTCCATTTTCATAGGAGTCTGTCAGCTATAAAAATCCTATATACCCTCTGAGAGGGCTCTTGATTTTAAGTTTTTGTCATCCTGGTAATAGCATGCATGCTTCATCTTCCCAAAGTTGAAATATTTGGGATGCCAAGTGCCACATCCTGTGAATTTCCCAGGCTCCTGGTGTTAGATAAGGGGGCACATGACACAGAATACTGGTCCTGCTAGGGATGTGTTGTGTGAAGGGAAAGGGATGCAGCTGTAGCTGGTCACCAGGACATTGCCCAGGAAGACTCATGGCAGCACAGGCTGTGTGTGACTGAACCCCTGGCTGCAGAGCATCTCCACAGCCTTTCCCTGTGCTGTGCTGGTGCATCCCACACCCAGCACTCGGGTGAGTTTCCATGTGAGCATGTGGGGCTGAGCTGAGCAAGTCTGAGAGAGGAGCTGTGGGGCAGTGGGAGCTGAGGATCAGTAAATGTGTGGCAATAACATGTGAACTCAGCACAGCTAAAATGGTTCACAGAGGAGAGAGAAATCCATGCCCAGCCTGGGCTGTGCTGCTCTAATTGGAGTCGCAGGGTGTCTGACAGACAGAGCTTCCTGCAGCTAATGGGACTTGTAGCTGAAATATGATGATTCAACTGTGAAATTTCATCACCGGGTACGATCCTGCACCATACCAGTCCAAATGACAAACTCTGAAAAGCGAGTAAAATTCTTGGAATATGTAAAGTTTTCTTCTCAATAGGGTAAATTGGCACTGCTCCTGGTCACAGTAAGCCAGAGTGCTCTGGTCAGTATGATCTAAAAACAGACACTGCTCATGGCCACATAATGAGCCAGTGGCTGCTGTCAGATTGAACTGATCTGCAGCAATTTTTATTTGTGCAATTATCTTGTCCTACAAACTCTAAATATTACAAGGATGACTACAAACCCGGGCTGATTGTGAGCATGGTGCAGCATTGGGCCCACTGTTTGTACTAACTGAACCTCTTCTCACAGACTTACTGTGCTTCTTAATTAACATGACCTTGTAGGTCATTATTTTCATTTAAGGGAAATACTTAATGAGCACTCTACTTAGTCGCTAAAAAATAATTGGAACCACTTAAAAGCACAAGAGTCCTCAGAGAAGTACCTGCCCTGCCGTGCCCCATAGGCCTGAAACACTAATACCTTTCCTGCAGGATCAGGGATTTTTTTTACTCTGACAAGAGAAAGGAGTTTGAAGCCCCAAATATTATCTGTGGCGGCTAATTCCTCCCACTCAAATGATGTTAAGGGAGCATCACTTAATCAGAGGCTGAGAGGACCAAAGCCTCTCTCTGCCCACACCCCTCAGCCTTCCAGTTACTGTTCAAGACTCGTTTACATTATTTTGTTGGCAAAGAGCTGAATCATGATGTCACTAAGTTCAGTCAAGAAAGCCTTTGGAACACTGGCATCCACAGGGAATGAGTCTTATTTTCCCAACCAAAGCTCCAAAAAGCCCCACCAGCCAAGGTGTGGGGGGATCTGTGTGGCTGGCCTGACACCCCTTCTGACAACCTGCAGTGTCTGGAGCTTCCATGGCAATGCTGTTCCCCATACCCAGCTCGTTTTTCCCTGCCTGACTCACAGACTGCCTCAGCAATACTCAATCTATACATTTTTAGTTCCACACAGCCTCCAGCTGCTGCACTTGTTTGCTGCCCTTCCTGGGAACTGCTGGCTCTGGTCACAGAAGGCCCACACAAATATTAAGAGGGATGCTGTTATACCTTTCCAACTCCTTTGGCCCGCAGTATGAGGAATCCCAAGGCCAGAGGGTGGTCTACCCTAAGTGATTTCTTTCTTGGGAGCTCTTCAAGTCACAAGTACACTCAGCCATGTGCAATGCACACAGTGGCACAGCAAGGCCAGGTGTGGGCTGTGCCTGTGGGGAGAGACAGGCCAGTGTGGTTTTACTCTGTGATATTTCAGTTGCAGTGAGGTAAATCTCACCCTTTCATTCATAAACTCTGTTAATTTCATCCATCCTATGCCATTTCATATACCAGACCTTGTCTTGTTTCTCACATTTAACCTCAGCAAATGCCTGTGCACACACAAGGAGGAACACCCTGCTTCCCTTCAGCACAGCTGAGAACAGCAAGGGGAGTCAGGAGAGCCCAGCTCTGACTGGGGTGGAAGGGCTTTAACAAATCTTTGCTTCCCTTTTTCCTGCCCATGCCATTTATTCTGTCACCAAATATACTCTGTTCTTTAGGTACCCCACCAAAACCATCTAATGGTTCTTCACATCTCTGACCCCAGCTCTGCTTCTTCTGCTGCTCCTAAAATTCTTGCTGAAGAGAGCAGAGAATGCAACAAATCACACAATCTTGGCTTCCTCTGAGAACATAGGTGTTACCTGAAACTGCACCTCCCAAGTGAATAAAGGAGAGGAAAGGACTATAGTCTTTAGTCAGAGTGGAATGTCCCCCTCCCAGAAAGGGTTCATGTTCAGCCAGATCAACTCAACGACAAGACATTTAAATTTTCCAGCTTGTAACAGGGAAACATATTGGCATCCATCCCTTCTGTGTGCCTGTGTTGACCACCTCCATCATCTCAGCTACAAGATCCAAACAATGCATTTTGATCCCTCTCAATTCCAACATCCTACTAGGGCCAAGAGATCAAAATGTGGGTTTTTTTTCCATATATAATGCATTCATTCTTCACATCCCCATGAATCAAAAATGATGCCATGCTAATAGCCTCTGTTGGAACTGTAAGATTGAAATCAGACAGTCTGTGGGAGGAAAGGTTGCAGGGTCAAGTACATTACTCTCAAATGATTCCAAAATGGTTCTGCCAGGTCAATTATTGCAAGTTATTATGGTACCTGTCTCCTCTGTTCAGTTAGATTGAGTGCAAAGCCTCATTTAAATTATAGATTCGAACAGCACAGTAGTTACAGGCTCTACAGGCTTTACATAGAATTAATGACATACCACAATACTTAAGTAAATGAGTTATTTTATGTTCATGTATAGAAAGAAAGAAACAAGGAATCATCTAAGAATTAAGCTACTCAGTACCCTGAGAAAACAGATACTTCTCTTCTGAATGTTCTACTAGTGTGTACTTTCACCAGTTGAAAACCAGACACAGTACACACAATTCAATACTTACTTGAATCCTTAATAGAAGTATACTGCAGCCAGTCTGACAAAGTGAAACAAACCTGATAATTATTTCCTGTTAGTCTATTAAATGATAAGCATGAGCTTGCAAAAGAACTGTCTGGTACAGCATAAACAACAGCTCTGACCAATTAAAAATGTATATTGCCAAGCTACAGACTTTCATGTGGTGGAATAACTTTAGTGGGTTTCTATCAAAGTCTGTCTCACCAGAGATCTGATCAGAGACAGAGATCTGATGAAGCTAGACAGAGAATATGAATATCCAGTGCCAAGACAGACTTTACTAACATCAAGAACAACAAATATTAATTAGATGTCCATTACAAAATTTCAGCATTTTGCATCTTTATACAGGTTGAACTTCAATACAGTACATACCAATTTGCATTTCTCACACCATATTTTTCACTTGCACTGTCTCTTTTGATGATATCCCTAACTTTCAGGCATAGTGATTTCCCCCAAATGTTTTTCCAGCTAGTCAGTAAGGAAGACAGCAGATAAGAGACAGAGAATGTGGATTATATATTTCAAGGTACATATTTTAAGGTAGCACTTGACTTTGCTCTGTGGCTCAGCATTTCTGTCTGCTGACATACTTCTCTTAAAAATATTATGAACTGAAAGAATAGAAAAACCCCATCAAGGCAAAAGATGTCCTTGCCTTCAGCTTGACCTTAATTTCAGTGCAAGGTATCCAAACTCTCCAGTCATTTTATGCTCTCCAGCCTCACTAAACTGAGCTCTTGGTGGTGGTATTGCTTTCCTCTGCATTCTTGGCAAACAGTCAGACATGATTCTGCTTCCCTTCCTCACCCAGACACTCTCAGAGGTGACATGAGCCTCCTGCAGGGTACTGGGTTTCTAGATGTCAGATAATTATTGATGTTTCACTGAGATCTGGGTGGGGAAGGTTACTAATGTATTAGACGAGTGATGTGAGGCTGTCTGAAGGGCAAAGAGATGAGATCAAATTTTAATGCTATAAAGGATCACAGGCTTTGGAAGAATTTTTCCTTTCCAGGGTAACCAGAACCATACATTAACTAGCATTACTAGTATTACTTTCTTTTGAAGAAAACCAGTCCCTTGGTTTTTTTTATAAACTAAAGCAATCTACAGTTTTTAGAGAATTAATGTAACCTTCCCCAAAAATCTAACAGCTCCATGGAAAGGACGATGGCCCATAGCTAATCAGTACAGGTTTCCAAATCTGGAATACAAAATATGTGATAGACAAACAGCTTTCAGTGAAGTTGGATTCACTGAGAGATGTAAATATCTTGAACCACGAAGTATCTAATTGATGGGTTTGGAGAACATGGAATAGAGGTTACCAGGGATTGGGATAGGGAGATAGGGATGCCCAAGGGATCTGATTCTCATAAATCTTTTTGCAACCCTTTCTGGGTATGTATAGCACAAAAAAAGTGGATCAAATAAGTTTCTCTGTAATTTTGGAAGTTTCATAACGGTGATTTTATTTTTGGCTATCTAACCCCAATAGATAAAGGCTTGCATAACTTGCTCCCTTTCTCCATCTCAGTAGCTGGTGTGTTTTATATTGGTGCTTCTGATGTAGTTTTGTTAAAGCTGTAAATATGGAGATGGAGGCACACTTTTCTCGAGCTATATTTATTAAATGTCAACTGAGACTTTCTCAAAGGATCAAATGCAACTCATGAACTGGGGAGACATGACCCTGCAAGAGCTGGAAGGCAATAGGAAGACTTGGGAAATGGAAGAAGTCCCAGATGCACCCAATTAAAATTCACCCACCTCTCTGAAGGGAAAGCTGACATGAACTTATCTCTGAAGGGAATTATTCTCCCTTGGGATCCTGCATCCTCAGTTCTAGGACTTCTAGGCTGAAGAAATAAATGCTGCCTGCCAATATAACTGAGATTTGCTAAGAACTCTGCAAATGTTACTAATTTTGCCTTGTCAAAATGGGTACTTCAGAATAACGTGAAAATTGTCCAGCTCACATCAGTCAGACTATCAATGAGTAATGACAGCCTGGAGGAGTAAAACCTGAAGATTAAGGACCTAGCACTGCTTGATGATTTTTCTTCTCTTACAGTTTTGAAACTGACATTGACTTCAAAAGGCATTAGAAACCCCCCAAACAAACCCAACCAGAACAGATTTTATTTTGCAACTACATATTTACATATTAAGCTTTTGTTGCACACACTTGCAAAATATATTCTCACTTCGGATATTTAATTTTCTTTCTTGTATTTTCCCTTTTTTCCTATGCAAGACTGAAAATGCAAGCAATTGGTATATGAAGACAAAACTTATAGTGAAGGCACCTCAGTTCTATAACAAACTGCAAATAAGCGTTTTGAAAGATATTGTGCCTCCCAGTGACACCAGGAAGATGGGGAACACAGTACCTGAGAAGGTGCTAGAACTTCATTTTAGTAGTGCTTTGATTCTCTGACAAGCTGGCTAGAAGTTGAAAGAATTTAATATTGTCTTTCAAAACAATTGCTGCTGTGGAAGTTTTGTTATATGCTGAAGAAAAACTACTTCCCTTTGGCCATAACTCAGCTGCAAATTAACACAAAGTCTATGATCTTCCTTTCAAATTACCTTGCAATATTTAGTCATTGCTCTTCACAATGAGAATTTTTCCTTGTTTTTAAAATGAACAAAACTTGTTCCCACCTTAGAGGAAATGCTTTTAGAAAATTAATTTTCAAAATTCATTCAAAGAATTTGGATGTATTAAAATACACACACAATTATTTGTTAACAGCTTTATTTAACATATTCAATCCCAATTTCAGTGGTCACTTGAACTTGGTAGAACTTAAATTTGAAGGAAGACTATGGGTAAGGAGGGCTGAGCAGGTGATAGCACAAAGCACAGTTAATGAGCTTAAGGCAGCGGATACATTCCATTTAAAAATAAACTTTAAATGCTTAAGGATTTAGTAAATTTTTAAACATTTAACATAAAACTTATGTGCTGGGTGTCTGCCATACTAAATGAGGCCAGGAATTCTTTTTAATAAACTCATGCATTCCATACATTGAATCACATAAAAAGGATTGGACTAGAGTGGGTTATGCTGCCTAAATTTTGGTGTTTCCTCATCCCTGGGTGTTTAATATTGAAAAAAAACTCTTTATTATTTGAATGCATTTATCTTTCCAATAAGTTGGAAAATCCTTTAAAATTATCAAAACGAAGCATTACCTCTGCACTGCCAAGTCCACCACTAAACTGAATGCTACCACTAAGTGCCACATCTATATGTCTTTTAAATAACTTCAGGGATACCTCTCAAAATTAGCATGTCAAAAAAATTACTAAAAGGAGAGAAGAAGGCAATATGAGAAAGCTCTAATCACATGAAGAAAAATTTGTGGATAACTCGTCTTCCTTTTAAATGCATAAATTTTACATTACTTTCTAACACCTGGTTTTCTCCTTTTTTATTTGGTTTTACAAAAATTATTTCTAATTGTTCATATAAATAGAATTGTGCAAAGGGAACATGCATGCAGTGAGGAAGACACAGTCCACACCACACAGATGCTAAAATTGTCTCAGCTGTATCAAAAAGAAAAATCTCTTTTTCAAGAGCATGGTGCTACAAAATGCCCGAGAACTTGCACTGGTGACTTCTTCACCTATAATTCTGTCTTCTGTAAGATGGAAATGGATTTTCTTTTTTTAAATGTATGAAGTACTAGAGTGCTGTTTTTTCTCTAGCTTGTAAGATTTACTAGAGCAAAAGAAATGAGAGCTTTAGTCAAATGGGAAGGCAGGTGTCCCTCATGAGATTACAAAATCAATCAGCTCTTGTTTACTGTACAGCAACAGTGTCTCCTGCTGTGGCTAAGTTGCAGAGACTGTTAAAACACTGAACAACACTACCATAAACCTTATCTAGTTTGCTGAACCTTATCTAGTTTGCTGAGTGAATTTGGTTGTCCCCTGACACACGAGTCACTGTCTCATTGCCGTACAGTTGAGCCATCAATATTTCAGTCTGGGGTGAGAAAGGCATTCAGGAGATGATGGGAAGAAGTCCAGAAAGGCAAATGTGGTTCCTTACAGCAGAGCACTGCTTTCCTCAAGTCTTTAAAATTCACTGCTTGGAGTCTGGAGGAATGAGGGCCCGGCAGAGACAAGGAGCCAGTGATGTCCCTCAGTCATTCTACTCTCTTTGCAGCCAGTTCTGAATAAATCCTGATTTTCAGGGAGTACTGAAGATGTTGCAATGGATGGGAAGCTCTTTCACACTTACCACTTTTGCCTATGGGCTGGAATGGGTGGGATTTGAGTTCACTGGTGTGCCTTTACCTGTGCCATAAATGCTGTGGGATTCAAGGTGAGTCTCACGTCTCTTTTACAAACTCAGCAGAAATTAGCACTGGGTCAGGAATGCCTGAAAAAATCATGTGTCCTCTAACAAACCATCAGGACCCCCTTTTGCACTGAGATTCTAAATCCCCCACTGATCTATCTTATGTGGCAGGAGTGGTGAACCCAGATTAATAGATTTGTAAGTTTGCAGAGCCAAACAGCTCTACACCAACTCTAATCAAGGTGCATGTACTTCATAATGTACTTATTTTTCTTCAGCTCCTTTTTAACTGAAATTTAGCCAAGAATTCCAAAAATAATCTTTCTTGATTTAATTTTCACCATTTGGAACAGTAAATCAGAAATATTTCCTCAAATATAAGATTTTTCTGAGGAAAGATGGCTTCTACTGCTCAGTGGATTAGCTAATAATGCAGAAACTTTGATATGTATCACTCAGGGGAAATTGTAATTCTTATTTGCTTCCTAACTGTGGTTTTAGTCTCCTAAGTGACAAGTTCAAACAACATATTGCCATTATCCTTTGTGAAGTGTATTAATAAAGACTGCAGAACACGATACAGCAAGTCTACCAAAGCACAACAGTAGCGCTTGTAATGCATTTCCTTAAATGGGTTTTTTCTCTGTTATTGACAACATAGCATACCACCTAGTGCTAACAATCACAGTGAGGAACTTGACAGGATTTGTTTTCCATTTCCAGTTATTTCCAATTATTTTTCAAGGAAAATTCTACCCTCAGTGTTTTTAATAAAAACACAGTTTTTTTTAAACACATGGAATTCTTCACTGAGAAGTCCACTGTGCATGCTTTTCAGTCAGAAAACTTTCTGGTTTTGATGTCTGCGTAAACCAGAGCTCTTTATAATGCCAGAAGAATTCTCCTTTGTTGTGATGTTAACTAACCTAGAAGCCTTGGTTATGAAATATCCCATATCCTTAGGCATGGACAGCTAGATCCATAGAGCAGGATTTGAGAGAACATGCCGTTAAGGGCTACAGAAACTGATATTGTGCATACAGTGCTTAGAGCAGAGTGCACAAAGTGGTTTAAACACCTGGCAATGTCAATTTCTCTGTACTCAGTGTTCACTGGGCATTCCAAGGTGCTCTGCCCCAGAGAGAAAATCCAAACAGCAGCAACTACCAGCTGCCTGCCTTCTCTGAACAGCTCAGGACAGTAGAACTATAACAGTATCTGAAACACTGAATTTGCATACAGAATTAAACTAACTCATTTTTTTATAAAAAGCCATTTTCAATAAAATACAAAAACTTTAAACCCACTAATTTTCAATCCCACAGCAGTAAATTATAATACATTTTCTATAAAATCAGTATTTTTAACAATATGATCAGGAACAAAAAATAAGCTATTCAGAGTATTGCCTTGGATTTATAAACCAAAAATAACTATTTTTAACTTTTGCAGAAAAAAAGAAATAACTTTTTTCTCCTTTTTTTTTATCCAAAAGAAAGTTTTTCCTGCACAATTGGACAAAAAGGTTGATCTTTTGCTTGGTATATATAAACATAAATATTCTATATCTACTTATGTATTATTTTGTAAGTAATTATTTTCCTTCAGTAGTCTGAATCAGTACATTCTGAACTGATCTACAGATAAGTTATAAAGTCTTTTTTTCTACCTTGCAAACTCTGCAGATTCCAAATTTCAAAATCTAAAATGAGCACTAGAAGAATCACAGTGGGAAATCTGCTTTAATTTTTCTGAACTGGAGTAAGTCTTTCAATGTTTTTGCTCTAAATTTTGTTCTCAAAACTATTAAAAAAAGAAGGCAGGAGGTCTTTTTAACTAACAAACTGTCCTTTACACATTTGCTGTCCATCATCTTTCCTAGCACTACTGGATCCTGGCTTTTTCCCCAGGACTTCCACAACTTGATTAGATTTGGGGTTCTGAGACTGCAGAGGAAAAGGACATCTATCACCTCCAGACAGTCTACGTAACATGTATTTTAATGTTATCAGAGCTGACTGTGGAAATGCTATCCATAGTTCAATGGCAGCTATGCAGAGGAATAGATTAATTCGTTAGAACAAGATGAAATCTAAAGGAGGAGTGTAAGAAGTTAAGATTCTAAATACTAAAAAATATTCAAAAAACATAGGGAATATTTATAAACTGTGAAATCAACTGGAAAGACTATGAATGCACAATGTATATTATTTTTCCTGAAATCGAGTAGCAAGAAACAGTATTTTCCAGGTGTAATCACTATGGTGATTGTCCTGATCATCATTAGTTGCAATTTTGGTATGAATTAGTGGCTGTATTTTAGGGGTGAATGAGATACAAATCATATCCTTCTAATGCTCATTTTCATATCTGAAATAGATTGTTTCAATGAAGTTTTTGTTTCCTACAGTGTCAAAACTTAGTGGAAAAAATTTAGAGCCATTTCAAATATTGGGTGACAATGTATAAAGTATCAGCTGGTCCAGAGGTCATTTAGAACAAGCTGGCATATATTGACATGATCTTGCTGGATCAAGTGTCTGATTATTCTCAAGGATTAGAGGGAGAAGGGACACATCTCCACTGAAAAGCTGGGTTTCAGGAGCAGAAGGTGGAGGCCAATGCTCTGTGGGGTGCCAGCAGCAGTGCAGGGGCAAACAGGTGTAGTAAATTTAATGGCAATTATTTTTTCTTGTATAGTAGACTGCATAAACATATCAGACAGTCTCATAATATGTTCCAAACACAAGGTAAGCCTTTGGGTTTACTGGGGCATTGATCAAGGATGAGGAAGTTAAAATACATGTTCCTTTTTCCAGTTGTTCGGCGATTTGGGGTGAGAGGTACTGCAGCTGAATTATAAGCTTCTTTTTTGTTATTAAATTTCTTGGCATTCATCTGGAACTAAACAGCCAGCATTTTACAAGTCACCATAACAAAAACAACAAAATTTCCTTGCCACATGCTCTTTAATGGAAAGTTTCCTGCCTCCTTTCTTACAGATGTGGCTATTTCCCAAACTAAGGCCCACTGTTACGCTCTGCTTATCTGCATTCCCTTCCTTCCTTTGGACAGGCCCCTCTAAGTGTGTTTAGCTACCTCTTCACCTCATTTTCCTTTATCTCATTTTCCTACATCCCATTTTCCTTAAAAGAAGGGTGAAATTATGTGTCAAGCGTACGAGGAAATATATAATAATTTATATTTATTAATAAATCAATTATTTCAGATGTATTGCCATCAGGATTCCTTGATCTTTACTGAAGCAAGTGACAGGGAAAGAAATGTACCATATTACTGATCTTGGGATTTTCTTTGCAGTCCAAAGCTGGCAGGATCCATTTTAGATTGCCAGAAACTCTACGGATTTTTTTTCGCCCCCATGTAAATGCAACCAGACAGTTCATGACAAATTCAAGTTCACAGAAGAGAGCAGAGAGATAGGCTCATACACATCCTGTCAGGCCAGGGTGAAAACTGAGGTTCATATCTCCTCTCTCTGTAGAAGGATTAAAACTGTTGTATCAGAGATGCAACAGTTACCATTTAATGGATGAGATAAATGTTAAGTGGTTTAGACTTTGGGGCCTATTGAAACCTTCCAAGAGAAGAACTAATAGAGATACTATTTCTTGTGGAGTATTAAATTTGGTGGCAATAAATCTATGATACTAATTCCCCCTTTCCCCAGTGGGAGAAATAGAAAAAGGCTAGCATTTAAAGAGAAATGGATTCTAAATGTAGCCATAGGGAAGCTCATTTCTGTGGCATATGAAGAAAAAATTACTACAAGGTGAAGCAATATTCTGTAGTTGTGATAAGCAAAAATCTATGCCTGAATGCACTGCAACTGAAATACACAGGATGTCTGATGATGATTTGAGCAGGAACACAGCAGCACTTTCTCTGGAATTCTGCCAGACCTAGAAAATATTTGGCATCTGAAAAAAACCCAACAAGGTGAAGGGTGACAGTTTCAGGAGCACGGTTACAGAATCAGAAGTGGGAACAGTTCCTATCTATGTCAGTGAAAGAAATAATCACATTTCAACAGAAACTTCCTTGCTAGGCTTTGTTCAAAGAATAAAAGCAGTCAGCATCAGGGCATACCAGTAACAAAAAGAAAAAAACTGACAGGAAAATCATCAAGTTGACAGAAATGGTATGTCTATGGTTCCTGCTGACAGGACTTGTGCCTATTTTCAATGAGAAAACTGAAAAGTTTCCATTTCATTTAGGAAAAGGTCAGAATAATACAAAACAGATGATGAGAAAGTCCTAGTAATCAATGAAACACGTCTTCCTCCCCAGCATAACCTTCAGTCTATCGACCCTTGAATGAGATTGTAATAGAAACTGAATTGGGCTTTTATGCATTTTCCTGGGAATCCCTCCAAGACCTGGGCATCCCTTGTGTAGGTGTCTGAATAATTAAACTCCCCTCATTTCTGCTCCCCTCAAAGGCTGCAGCTCGTGGGGTCTCCCCAGCCCTCAGGGAGAGTCTGCCCTTTGGGTTAATAAAGTGTCCCTAGGCTGATCCTATTTGACTTCACACAAGTAAGATACTGACTGTGGCGTCACAAGACCACAGATCTGTGATACAAAATTATGAATGCATTTATGTATTGCCTTCTGATTTCAGTTTCTGCTTCCAGTGGAGCCACATAGCTGCTTCCATCTTGCACATCACTCACTTGTTTATATCTTAAAAGTCCTCTAAACCCTTGCTGATTATTTTCTTTTCACTTTTTATAAATTGGAGTAGATAGAATAAGGTGGCTTATCTACTTTCTTGTATCTGAAATACAGAAGCTCTGCCTGGCCTAAATCAAGGGAAAGGCCATGGCACACATGTGGGTGATTTTGGATTGACTGTGACTGGCATAGTGCAAATGTGCATCAAGGCAATACTAATTACTACTGAGACTTAAGAACTCTATTGCTTTTCTTCATTCTAATCCCAAAGGCAAATTGTTCATAAATAATATTTGAGGTTAATACAGCTATGTAAATCTCTATACAAATATTTAATCAACCACCAACTCAACTACCAGATAGAGATGGTTTAACTGCTGCTACTTGGGCACTACTGGAGACTTTCCCTTGAAAGTCATATTTTCATTAGACTTTAATACAGAAATATAATTAATGGGTAGCTGTCACAGCTGCTCTATCTGGTGATTCACTAGAAGATGTCTGAAAAATAAAATGCATTGCAAAAATGCCAGCTGCAAGTGGTAAACTGGAAAAATGTCATGTTAAATTATTAAATGAAAAATGATTGACTCTTCATTGTAATATGCATGCATCATGTTCAGATGAACACTAAGTTACTGAATTAGAGTTCGTTGTGATAAAGAACCTGATGCAAAAGGCCTGTTTTCCAAAAGTCTCTATACTTCCCTGTAAGGAATTTTAAGGACAGGCCTGTGCTGCAAGTCTAGGTGAGAGCTGACAAAACATGTCCTTTCTGAACACTTAATAAAGCTGTCTCCTTATGCCAGGATGCCTTTATCAATCATCTGATGAAGTCCTTTCTCTCCCTGCCTAACTCTGTAGAGGATAAAGTACTGGGTACTCCTGGAGAGCTAAGAGGAAACTTAAGGTGCAGTCAAATCTTTGCTTGTGCACCAGCCTCAGATATGATTCTGCCAGATAACAGTGCAAAGTTTAACAAGCTGACAATCACCATCTTTAGCAGGCAATAGGACTTCTGCACTTCTAAGTGACTAAAAGCTGACCATTTAATGAGTAGCCCAAGTTCAAGTGACAATTAAAAGGTTGAAATTGCTGAACAGTGGTATTTGTAGTACCAGAAAGATTTTGGAACAGCTTTCTACTGCTAAATCTCCCCAAAGACTGGCAATAGCCACCAGATACATTTTGGAATTGCAAAGACGAAAGCATATGTGGGTTCAGACTGCACTTTGGGTGTGAGGAAGTTCATGTAAGAAACTTCAAACTGCTCAAACAGATGAGCTTAAGGAAGGACTAGATGGCTAGCCTAAGTGGAGTTTAGGACTAGACAGTAAAGTCAGTCTTTCCAGTAAAAGATGATAGTGCTTGCAGAATTAAATTGATGCAAAAAAAAAAATAAATCTAAAAGCAAAAAATATAATACAGCATCACTTCCCCCCCCCCAACTTCCAGATTGTACATCAAATTTACACAAATATTACCGTATTGATTATCAGCATTATAACAGGGAAGGTTTAATGTAACATCTCAATAACTTTGGACATGTCATTACATAACAGCCAAGCAGGTGACTCTCTTTTGCCAATTGGCAAGCTCTGAATTTAAATTCATATTGTTAATTTTGTATAGTAACACCTTAAGTGCTTGATAATTTGATTCTAAGTGGATTTCTGAACTGCTATTTCAAATTTCTAGGCTGATATGTGCCTTTTTCATAGTGATGATTTTCAACAGGCATTTTAAACAAATAAAAGGAACTGGTGAGGATTACTTCACACACTAATGCATTCATCTATCTCTTGTTAGAACAAGATTATAGGTTTTCTTTTATTGAAAGGTGATAATCCTGAAACTAGAGCATGTAGTTTGATAAACAGTGGTAAAGTTTTTGTTAGCTTTAGACACCCTAAATCCAAAACATTTCTGTGAAATGACAGAAAGGGAATCTGGCAGAGCTAAAATAGTCCTTTAAGTTTTAATTTGGTCACTGGGTGGAAATCTACTCTACATGCCCAACACTAAACAAGCAGCCTCCTTCCCTACAGAAGGATTTTATGGCTTCCTGTTGAGTGAAGACATCCTCTGTCTGAGGAACCTAATAAGGAAAAAAACCCAACCAGCATATAAGGGAAAAATAATTACAGAGAGAACGAAACAACTTACACACACACAAAATAACTGCAGAATAATGACATCTGCAATTCCTTGTACCTCACTGGTCTGTGCCTGGGCAGAGGCACTTGCCCACAGAAATCCAAGGGCAGTCTACAGAAATAGTGGTTTCGAGTTTGGATAAACTCCAAGGAAAGAGGGATGATGGGCAATTGCCTAATTGAAAGATATACAAGCAAAAAACGGGAATTTAACAAATAAAAAAAAATTCAAGGAAACACATAGGTAGAAGTTATTGAAACAAAAAAAAAATGCTGGAGAATATAGGCCTGGTTTACAATACACAGCAAAAGGAAAATATGTAAATGTTAAACTGTTATAAAAAGAAGGAATTAGGGGAGAATTTAATAAATTATTTTAAAAAATCACTGTTTCCTTCCTTTTTCGTTCTGTCTAGTATTTTTTTTAATTAGCTCAGCATTTGTGACTTTCAGTTTTGTGCTTTTAGTGATTCATTTATAGTGGGTTATCTGGGGCATTATGTGGTGCAAATACTAAATAACCATGATTGTAATTGGTTAATAGCCCAAACACCATCAAACATGGAGCTTCTGACACAATGACATGATGCAGATTAGCATACACCTGTTACATACTAATTAATCATCAGTGGTCAATCTGCAAATATTTCAGCAGTCACCACTGAGGAAGATAAAGAACGTGGTATATAGATTTTCCTTCTCTAAGTAGGGGCCTGGGTAAAGTCCATGACAGATAATCTGTGATATAGGACTGACATTGCTTACTCCTGAATTAACAACATCTTTAAAGTCTGACAAAGAGTCTCTATCTGCAGAGCTATCAGCCTGACATCTTTAGCATCTGCTAAGATCACTTAAAGGGTGAGGAGAGGAAGAGAGATGGAAAAAGAAATAGGATGAATAGAAATGAGGTAAAGGAAGGTTATGAGGATGATAAACTGTTTAAGAGTTGAAGTAGCCCTCTAGTTAAAGGAAGAAAAGTTGGGCTTTTTATACACATTAATTACCTCAAAAGAGACAGGTTTAAACCCCGTTTCTGAAGATATATCTAATAATACTTAAAGAGAAAGAATATCCTAATAAATCCATGACTAAGAGTATCTGTAGGCACATAAAACTGTTAAAGCTGCAAAATCTTCTTAAAAAAGCCCCAAACCAGACATATTAATAGCATGATGTAGTGTCCTTGTTGTTGCTGTAACCTTGTGATTGCAGTGACATTGCCGGAGCATAAGCAAAGGCAGCTATAAACTTCTCCATGTTGAATAAATTTTACATTCTCTGTAGCCGTGGGGATTTCCCAGTCTGAAATCTGCAGGATACAGGTGACCCGGTTTTGAGCACGGGGTGGCTGAGCCTGCTGTGTTCTGCTGGCAGCAAACAAAGCTGGCTGCTCAGAGCTGGGCACAGCAGCTCCCTTTGCAGGGCAGGGAGTGCCTGCAGTGAGAGAGCACTGCCAGAAAGCACGGGTCCCTCTGAGCCAGGCAGCCCAAATAGGGGATCCCAGAAGGAGCTCTGGTCCTCCATGGTCTCAGGGAGGGAGTAGTGGAGGTTACTGAAGCTGGAGTCTAGAGTACACCCTTGGGAAAATACTCACTGAAGGACAACTGAGAGGGGAGAGAAAAGGGACATCTGGGATTAATCAGGAGGTACTTCTTGAAACATAGGACAGAATGTGAGCTGTTCCCTGCACAGCTGAAATGGGAATGGGGACTTTTAAGTAAAAAATCACTGAGATGTGTCCTTTAGGCTTGGAGAGCACCAGCCAGTCTGAAATATGGGATATCTATTGCTTTTTCCTTTTCTAACTGCACCTCCTCTTCAGCAGTCAATACTTCTACCTTGGAAGAGCTCCAGCACCTCTATGCCAACTTTCAATGTAGCATATACTAAACCAATGGAGATAGACATCTCCAGGAAATTGATTTTATAATGAAAGCAGTGCTAACTGTAGTGGAACTCCAGAATGGCATTCAAATTGATAATAAATAACTCAATTTTCAGGCCAGTGGTGATAGAGCATTTAACACTAATAATTCCAGAAGCCAGTAGACTAGGTGGTATCTTTGTTTTGCCTTTCCAGGGGAGGGAGTGGAAATCAGAGAATACTCAGAAGCCAATTACTGACAAAATGGGTAGTACAGAACAGTACAAATGTGGGATGCAGGAGGAAAACAAAATAGGCAAAAGCTCCTCAAACAGCAACCACCACAACAGTTGTCTGCAGAACAGACAGTGTGCTCTAACAGAGCTGTTGCAGAACCACCACTTACCAAACGTATATTCCATAAAATGGAAGTTGGAAGGACACTTTGTGGTTTTTGGGACAGTGTGCTTAAAGCTCCTGTAAAAGTATTTCTGCAAAATGTGTTATTGAGCTTTGTCCATCTATGCTAATTGGTAATTTGACAAATTAATTTTAAGATTTCAGTGAAGGTTTGGGTGCCACAATGCACTACTTCTGGCTAGCTGATGTAGGCTCTCTCAAAAGATTAATGCATGAGATTCAGAAAGCTAAATGTAAGCTCTGTTTTTTTCACCCCAGATTTAGCAATTTAACTAGAATTTTTAAGAATATGACATTCTAGAAATCACAATCATGTGGACTTCACTACAAGTATCGGTGTCCTTGTAATGGTCCAAAACCTGTAGGTCAAATTAGATTTGTAAAAGAGACTGGTTTTGTCATTTTCATTTTGACTGTTACTCTTTATGACATAAAGAACAAAAAAAGAGAAAATAGTAAAATGCTTCATTCAGCCTATAAATATTGTAAATTGCTTTTATGAAATGGTTTTCTTTTAATTTTACCTTTCATCATTAAATTGTAAACAAGTTGATGTACTGATGATGCACACTTCTGTACATAGATGTGGAATGGACCACTTTGCATTATGGTTAGGAAATTTACTAATATTTATTCCTTTAGAAAAATATTTGCTAGGAAAATTCAATAAATTATAAGAATACACATTTACATTACAATTTATGTTTAATGTTGGTATTAAATTTTTAGCAAACTGAATTTAAACAGAATATCAGCAGGCCTTTAGATAGCTAAAGATTCTACTTTATGATTATTAATGTCTGTCAAACAGCACTACCATTTGAAAAGAACATTTTAAAAAATATCTTTCAATGAAAAGAAACAAAAGCACTGTCTCATGAACATTTTTTTTCTGGTTATTTTTACAATTCAAGAGTGTCATTGTTTATGTTAGTATATATAAGAGAATTGTTATGCAGCCCTCCCTTTCAAATTCCTGTGTAATAATAATGCAATACTCACATTTCATGTACTGTAGAAGGATTCTTTTCTTGCTTTCATACACTGCAAACATGTACCTAAATATATTTTAAAAATATGCCTGCCACTGTGAACTGCTATAGTTTTTTCCTGGTTTTGGATCGTATTTGAATTAGCATATTACAAATCTTTTATTGAAAAAGAAAGCCTTTTGGTTTATTTCCTCCAAAAAAGACTTGATTTAAGGTCAACATCACAAGATAATGCATCCTTTAGAGAGTTCCCCACTGCATTGCAGAGTTTACTAAGATCAGACAGGCTGTGCCCTTGGCCATTCGGGAATCCCCAATTGGTAATTTGGCTTACAAGCCATTCTATTCATGCCTCTAATCAATGGCCTCTTTTTTCTCAGGCTAATGACAACCTTATGAAGCAGTATTTCTCCCATGTCTCTCAGAAAACACCAATCAGCCATAGCTACAAAAGCCATTGACACAATTAGATCCCAAACTGGTTTTGTGATCTAAAACTGTGGATCCAAAAGGTGTCATAAATTACTTCACTGTTAATCCACTCTGATGTTAGGTTTACCAGGAGACCAGGGGACAAGCTAGTAAAAACAGCTCTAATGTTTAAAGCAGGGCTTGATCCTGAGAGATGCAGACCAGCTGCAGCACCCATTGACCCTGCAGAAAATTCTGCAGGTCTGTCCCTCTCTCAGTTCTGCACATGACATTTCTGTATTCCTGGTCAGTATCAGGCAGAGTGGGCACAAATGGCACTTTCAATAGATCCACCTTATAAAAGCATCAATCTAATATTTAACAGAGCTGTGCATCTTTCCTTAGCAAATCTCTTTTGTCAAACTCTCCTGGATCTTGTGTTTGAAGCATTTACTTTTAGTGAGACTGTATAAAGCCTTTTGGGAAACAACCCAAAAGTTTCTGTTGGGCACAAAACAAGTCCTTCTTAGATTTTGAGCCAATAGTCTATTAGTGTTTCATAAAGCTGATACAAAAAAATAACTACATTTAGTACTCATCTCATACTTTATATATTTTATGCCCATGCTGTATAAATAGATGTGTGTATGTAGACATGTATTTCTCTTACAACACTACAAAGCCTCGTAAATAATGAACTTTCACAGATTTCACACTAATCAAATTACTTCTTGCTAATAGGTATCCATGGAGGCTGCTCCCCAGGTTTTCTAATTTTGCTCATTATGTTCTCTAATTTTTCCAGAGAGACAACTCAAGCAGCTATTTGATATACAACGGCTGTACCCAGCTGGCTTTCACTTGAGCAGTTGCTTTGATACAGCATCACATGATGATACTCGTTACTTCAGATAAATTATTCAGAAACTCCCAGATGCAGTGTCCTGCAGTTCACCAAGCTATAGGAGAGTTTCACTAAACTGTCATGTTGGTATATCACAAATGAATATGAATTTCTGAGTATAATACACTCTTAATAAGCCAAAATAAATCAGGTACTAGGTGTCACCAAGTTACAATTAGACTTTAGCATTATTTCTCAAAAGGTACCCTAATATTTTCTTTTTCCTATTCTCTGTGCTATTTAAGGTTACTTGGGAGACATAACACAACAGCAAAATCTTCTAAAGCTACAAGTTTTATTTCCTGAAATTCTTAAAATGATTAGTCTTGAAAAACTGTGTAACATTTTTAATGATACTACAGTATTGATGTGTCTCATTTCAAAATTTGGATGGAATTTAAATTTATCCCGAAATTTTTATCCTTTCATTCAAGTTTTTCAAAACCCTTAGATGGATAGATAATACCTTGGAAAATTCTTTTTAAAACTAAAAGTTATGCATATAAAAAAAAATATATATTAAAAAATTTCCCCTTTACCTGCAGTTTTTAATCAAAGTCCTGACTACAGGCTCTATCTGAGCATAACTGTATTTCCTTTAAGAAAAAAACACCTAGTAGAATCTAGAAAACATTCTCAAAACAACAAAGTGAAGCCAGAAGCCTATTCCTTAGCAAATCTGGCTGCTGTCCATCCATCTCACAGCTCTTCAGCAGCACAGCATCAACAGGAGTTGCTGGGAATAAAGGACTCTATGTGTCTTGTGAAAGAAAAGGAAGGTAATGCCTGCTGTTGCTGCTTTGTCATACCAGTTTTGCTGGAGATCCCACACTAAATAAATTTCTGTGTCAATCCCACAGCCTAGTTGCCTCAGGACCTATGATGGGGAAGGCTTTTCCTGGAGTGTGCCAATACTGAAAAGAAAAGCATCTCATGCACTTCAAAGACCTCAATTTCACTCAATTTCACTCTCACCCAGGGCTGATCTCCACTGATTCCCTTCAGATCCACCTTGGCAGGCAGGGGTGTCAGATTGAAAATCCACCTGATTTAGTATAATAGCTAAGGGAGGGGTAGCACTCTTTGGAGGTGTCTACAGATACAAAGAGTCCCTGCTGTCCAGCTCTGGATTTCAATATCCCACTTTTCCATTGCTAAGTTGGGCCAGCTGGTTTCAGTTCTGTGGAGTAATTAAATTCAGCTAATTAAATGGAGCTGCTGTTACCATGCATTCCTAAAGCCTTCCTTTCAGAAACAAGATGATTGTATTAACTCTCTTTCTGGCTCTTTTAGCACAGTTTTAGTCCATTTTACTGGTGAATAAAATTATGCAAATAATCATCTTAAGGGATCAAGCAAAAAGAAGGTAAATAAAAATTGCCACACATTCCTTCTCAAGATCTTTTGATTCTGAAGTCACTTTCCTGATTCTGAGATATTGATGAAAGTCTCAGAAAGCTTATTCCAGATAATCAAATTAAAACTGTTTGTGAGAAACTGAAGAACAATCTCATAATATTGAGTGTTAAAATGGACGATTAATTTTAATCTCCATAAATGCAAAGAAATGCAGAAAATGAAAAAATAATGCTAGCTGTGCACACACACATACGTAATGATGGGCTCTAAAGCAGGTATTAACACTCAGAGAAAAGATCTTCAAGACACCAGCTTAAGCCCAAGGGTAGTGAAAAAGCAAACACAATGTCAGCAATGTCATGAAAGGAACTGAAGCTAAAACAGGAAACACCATTATGACATCAATAGTTCAATTACACCCTAAGTACTGTGTGTAGTTCTGGCCATTCAACCACAAAACAGGGAGCAGAACCTGCAGAGGTGCAGGGGGGGGATAGATAATGTTGTCAGAGATTTGGAAGACCTCATTTGCCAATGTGAGATTTTATGGGCTAGGGTTCTGCTGGAGAAATATCATATAAAGGGATATGATAATGGTATACGAAACCTTTCTCAGAGGGTGGAAAAGTTAAATGGCTCTAAAAGGGAATTAGACACATTTATAAAGGACAGTCAGAGCACAGTCATCCTGAGACCATCACCAGCTCAGAGACTCTGTAACACACTGAGAAGTAAAAAGTAGGAAGGTGCAAGAGGGAGATTATGCCTGCTTTGTTCCTTGTAGCCTTTTCTCTACCATTTGCTCTAAGCAGTACTTAGAGGCAGGATACACATTAGACAGAGAGCTATTCTGAGCCAGGAAAACAGATTTTGTGCTCTTACTATGTTGTCCTCACTATGTGTAAAGAAGGAATTTATCTTTATTCAGTATGAGAGTCAAGTTCCCTTCAGCTACAGAATCACAATAAAAGACCCTAGAATTCTGTTTCCAAATCTAACATGCTAATACAAACAAATATGCCTAATTAACTTAATAATGTATGATTTTTTAAAACCACTTAAATAGTAGCTAAAATAGAAATAAAACTATGATTAATTTATCCAGGAATAAAAATTGCTTTCAAACAGGTGTGTCTAGTTTTTCTTGTTAAACACCACACATAAGTTTAGACCAAAAGACTTCTACAGCTCGTAATCCAGATATTTAACAAAACTTTTTGTAGGACTATACTTTCTCAGTTGTGCCCACAGCTCATGAAAAATACCAACACTGAATGTGCGTGAAAGAACTGCAATGAACAGAGGTGCTTTTAGACAGCCATAGTGCATTATTCTGGTGCTGAAGGTTTGAGGGAGTTTACTTCCCATATCTTCCAAGAAAAAAACCAAACCACTTTACAAGGAAAAAGTACAAATTAAAACTACGTTAAAGCTCAAGAGAAACAAAATTCTGTAAAATTCAAGCTGAGGTAGCCATACCTGATTTTAGTTTTATTGGTAGCAAGGGTTTTTCATCTCTTATCAGGGACTCTCATCACAGCATGACAAAAATCCCCATTGTATGAACTAAGCAGCCTAGGAACACCTGATCACAGTTATCCTTTAGTTTAACTCCTTTGATGGGCAATTCTCAAAGGCAATGTTTAAAGTTAGTGGAGAAAATATATATCTGGCATTAAACTCAAAGACTTACAGTGTTGGAAATACATTAAACAGAAGGAAAAATTCCAAGAAAAAATCCAAAATTCTTTCAACCAGTTTAAAGCTTATCTTGCTTTGCTTCGTGTTGCAAAATCTGTGTGTATGAATATATGCAAAGCTGAACTGGAACTTGGCTACACATAATGTTTAAAAAATAAAAGCTGTGACTCAGTTCTCAGAAGGTTCAAATCAATGGTGGCATTATTTCAACTTCAAGTCTTTATGAAATCTCAGCTGATGGGCACTGAGTCATGTGAAAGGCAACGTACAACAGCAAAAGCTGAAGGGCAATATTCCCAGTTCAAACATCTCCTCTCAGTTTCACATGATATTAATGAATATCAATATTCCTCTTATATAGCTCCCTACAACAGCATCAGTGGGAGATCTGCGTATATAAGGAGGGCAGGGTAGCAAAACACAGAATCTGCAGCTCAGAAGTTATGGTGATTAGAATGGGAGAAACAGCTAGATGAGGTTAACAGAATGAGATGAGCATGCCCTCACTATTGCCCAAAGTAAAAGTATTAAATGAACCACACTAACAACAGGGAATGCACTCTGAAGTTTGTGCAAGTTCACTACCTCTGTGTAACACTGTACATGCAACAGGAACATAAAGCACAATTGACTTTCCTGGGAACACAGGCTTCATTTTGCAAAGAAGGACATTATATAAATATCAGTTCCACCTTTCCACGAGACAAACATTTAAAAGGTTTTCTTATTGATTTTTCAAAGCCTTCTGTACTTGTAACAACAATGCCTAGCTTAATTACTGCGGCAATAATGGGGCATATTTACCATCCCAGAAAAGGAATAAGAATCTGCCAATATATCTCTTTCTTAGATTAAGAACTATGCAACAACAAATACTGTGACACACTAAATATTCTAGCTGGGGTCTCTATCAATCTGGTCATTACTAAAAATTATTACAAGGAGAGAAAATTTATCACATTTTTTGAATCTCAAGAACAAATGAAGAAAACATGAGCAGATCAGTAACTTAGAGATGATGGTTGATTGAAAAGTGTGTGGGGGGGGTGTGTGAGGGTGGTGTTAATTTTTAGTTTTGGGTGTCCCAGTAATCATGGGGACAAAGCCAGCACCCATGCAATTTGCCTGTCAGTCATTAATTGTCAGTGACCGCTGCCACAGTCATTCAAAAACAATTAGAAGTGAGAGAAGGAACGTGTATCACAGAGGCATAAACAATCCAGAATAACCACTGCTAGCACACTTATTTTAAATGGGGCTTTCACTGCCACAAGAATGCACATTGTTCTCCCTGGAAAGAATATTCATGAGGACATAATTACAATATTTGGTGTTGCATAAACAAAATCTCAAAAAGCACACTCCTCATCTGAATAGGAACCCTTCAAGTCAATCAATGATGGAAACTTACGCTGAGAAAAAGGCAAACTGTCCTTCTTAAAGAGGTATTATCTTTCCACCTAATCCAAGGCTCTTCAACAGAAGCTGTTCAGAAGGTTTTGAAGAGTCCTCAATCACCTTTCACTAACTGAGAGTTGTCTTGGGCTTCTTTAAACAAAAAATAAATCTGTAGGACCCTTTCAAAATTAATCTAAAAAAATTAGCAACAACAGGATTTTCTGCTTTCTTCTCTTGCAGTAGTGTAATTTATAATCTTACTGGTGCTTAAGTAAGAGATCAAAGTTTTGTTTACTAATGATCTTTATCCATAACAATTTATTCTAATTCTGCTTTTGCCTACCTAGTGATACTTCAGGTGGAAAAAATTCTTCAGTTCTTTACTAAGGCAAATGTTCCTTAACCTCAGAACTGTATTTCTTGCAGGATTAATATTAGGGCAGAAAGATTATTTGCTTTTACTCCTTACTAGACTAAATTCTACTTTTTAAACCATGGGTTTAAAAATTCAGTTATTGAAACAATAGAGAATTTAAGCTGGGCATAATTAAATTTTAATGGAATACCATTTACTGAAATAGATCTAATGATGGATCTTTTTCTATCCATCATTATCTGCTCAGTTTATATACAGAAAATTACATCTTAATAAATATCTTCTAGGTGCAATCAGGAATTTTATAAACAAAAATAGTTGTGCAAATTACAGCAATCAGTATAGCAAGCATTACTGTTGTACTTGACATGATCTTTTCACTAGACCAACAAAAGTCCAAAATTATAATTTTAATTTTAAAATTATAATTTCAAAAATTAACACCCCTGTTTAATGAATAATCTAAACTACTCAGG
This sequence comes from Petroica traversi, assembly GCA_025920805.1. Classification (NCBI taxonomy): domain Eukaryota; kingdom Metazoa; phylum Chordata; class Aves; order Passeriformes; family Petroicidae; genus Petroica; species Petroica traversi. The sequence continues at coordinate 4,592,466 of JAHLSL010000061.1, forward strand.
AGATGCTAAATATGACAATATGAGGCCAGACATTGCAGGGAAGAATGAGAACAAAAGGATGGTGAGACAAAACTAAAAGTGATAAAATCCTTCAAGAATTCAAAAAAAGAGACAGGTAGGGGACAAACCTCAGAAAGTTCAAAGAATTTTGAAAGCCACCTATGTTGCAAACATGTATTATATGTTATGTGTTTAATAGTTTGGAAAACACACACTATGATTGTGTATATTAACACAGAACTGGCAAACACAGGGGTACTCTTCAGTTATGACGAGATAAAGTAAAAAAGTGGTGGGGACATAAGGCCCAAGCAGAAATATTATGGCACAGAAAGTGACCATAGAGAATTGAAAGGTAGAAAATATGAAAAAATCTGTATCTTTGAACAAAGTGGACCACCAGAAAAAAAATGGCAAGTTTAAGGAATATTAATGGAGGAATTACTTGCAACAGCCTAATGGTCCCCACTAAACCCACTGATTAAACAATGATGAGACTGAAACGTCTACAAAAACACCTGCCACCAAACCATCAATGAGGGCAGTCCTTTCCCACTTCCATAGCTGAAAGAAATTGAATGAGTCGTCTAGTCCAGTGGAGGAAAGTAGAGGAGCAATTGAAGATAGAAACCCTTAAAATATGAATGTCTGAGTATACGAAATACAACAGTCCCAAATTAACTAAAGCTGACTTTGTCCACCCTTTGTCTGAGGGTGAAAATGTCTAAGAAAATTACTTATGTTGAAGGCAAATTGATGGTCAAACAAAAGCCACAATATGAAAAGCATGAGGTCCATCCTGCAAGACATAGACACTTTCAGACACTTTCAGATACAGTAGTTGCCCATAACCACAATGAATGCTGAAGTATTTAATTTTTTTAATTATGAAAGTGATACACACTTATTCTGGACACTTTTTTGAACAGAAGGAACAGGAATTTCAGATGTGGGTCAATTTTTTCTATTTCTGTCACCGGAAAAATGGAATGACTGAAATTTTGTTAAAGGAGTGAAAATTGTCAGAATTGTGTTCCTCTGTAAGGAAAAACCTTGCTCCCTCAAGTAAATATTCTGTTATAGAGAAGGCAAACTATAACTTTAAATTCTCTAGGCAAAGATTTTTCTTGTAAAAAGGAAAACTCACAGACTACTTAAAATAAAATAGATAAGAGAAATCCAGCTGCGATTGAAAGAGGATAAAAATTTTTAAAACATAAATCTAACTCTCCTTTAACCTTTGCTCCATCCTTCCAAAACAACAAATCTTTTGGACAGAGCAGCCCATCTCTTTCATGGTGGTGTCAGGGCTGAAAGATGAAAGAAAAATTTCTATAATTAAAACATTTCTCAACATTTTCAGTCTATTTGAGCAAAAATACCAATGTCCAGTATATTCAATTATGCAGACAAAAGAAGCTGTAGCTTCTCAGTTACCTCCAGAGTGAAGCAGAGCAATGTTATCACTCCAGTGTCAGTATAAGAAAGGTGTAAGTTATAGCTAGTGAGATGTTATCTAGTCTAGGTAACTTCTCAGACAAAATCACTAGTTTGAGCTATTGTTAATAGTTTTGATAGTTAAGATATGACCTTTTTTCCCCTCATATGAATCTTTTCCCTCTCTTCATGCACCAAAAGAAAGAGGATCCAGCAGAAGAGCTGGGCACTTCATCTTTGCATGGGCAGCTTCCCATTCTCAGGAATCATCAGAATCTGGCATGTATGGCCACAGAAATATGCACATCTTGATATGTAAGAAAGGCTCATTTGTGTTTATAGCTAGTGACTGCATTCATCTGGAATCATTCTGCATTTCTATGGCCTTTAAATTTTTACAGTTGCATAGACAAAAAGATCCAATGCTTCACCAGAACGTGTAATCAGAAATTATTATTTTTATGAAACATTAGACTGTATTCTGTAGAATGTAATTACATATAAAGGTTTGATGTTTAATGGAAACAAATTCTAACATTTCTTGTCAGGATTCCAGAATCCTGCCTGTTTGCCTTATCAGTCCTTTTACAAGGTCTCAGGATTTCCTCATATCCAGAGATACTTTTCCCTCTTCATGTTTCTATGCTGAAATAATTCTAATATTTAAAGACATCACAAATCCAAGTATCTTTTTATATAGCCAGCAACACATTTTCAACATTTCTGCTTTTTATACTTTCCAAATTTTATAGCCACTTATTCTATTTCAAAGCCTTCTACTATGAATTCTGCAAATGCAGTTCCTCCCTTCCCAGCAGTTCTGCAATATCTACCATCCACACACTAAGTGCCTGTGCCTTCCTCCCACTCAGGCAGATACAACTTCTCAAAAAGCTTGAAATGTTACCACGTTTTTTTTCCCTGTCCCACAAACAGTGATTATCTGCCACTGACTCTTCGAGGGTATTAGTCATGAAAGACAGGGGCTTTTTAAAGTGCTGCATTATCTGTCAAATCTTAAATACAGGATATCTGTGCTCAGACAGGATTTCCCAGTTCTATTTAACAGGGACTCCAGCACTCACTTTGAGGATTTTAGGCTGGAATCAAAGACCAAGTGTCACAAAAAGAAAATAACTGAGACCTTTTTTAAAGCACACTACAAAAATAAAAATAAATGGAAATCATAAATATAAGGAATTCACTTTATTTAAAGACAAAACCCTAGGTAATTTCATTTGTGAAGCTCAACTGCTAATGGAACAGTAAGGTTTGGATACATCTTATCTTTAATTGTAATGCATTGTAAGCAAAGAGCAATCAAGGAATGTTTGGGATAAATGACAAGTACTCTACCTTTAGAGCTATCTGCAAAATAACAAGTGTTACTTGAGATTTTAGTAAGTCATTATATTTCTTATTTGGTAGCAATGGACTTCAAAATAATTGCCAGAAAATCGCCAACCACTCTTTGCAACAAGTCAAAATTTCCATCAAAGAACACCAAACTGGTTTTTGGTTTCTAAATTTGATAAAATTGCTGACCTTCTAGAGGAAATTCAAAATGTGATGATTATGAAGAATAATTTTTTAAAAGGAGAAGGCTGACATTCCTTTTTCATTAATGATCTCTTGTTAAAAACAAGAGCTTTCATAGAAAATCAGAGGGAGAAGAAATAATAAAATCAAAGGTAGCTGGACATATTGTAATGAATATAATCCCACAAGCCCCTCATTGTTAAATCTATCACGCTTCATTGTCATTTAGAAGTCAGGGACTGAAGGATTAAAGCTATAGAGAGAATAGGATTAAAAACCATGTACATTGATTTCTACCTATGATTAAACAGTCTTTCAGAAGGAATTTCAACCTTTTGTTCTTTACTGGCATCAAAGCCTTGATCTTTGCATAATGTGGTGGTGTAAATTCTCTTCTGTGTGAAAAGACAGGTCCTTGTAGGAACATTTCAGGCCACCTCTATTCTCATACCAAATGTTTTTTGCAGTTTAGTGGCAAAACCCAACCTCGTACTGTCAATGAGAATTTTGCTACTTGCTTCAGTTGTGAGTGGAATCCAATTTATAGCTCATTAAAGATGTGAAATGTTAAAACTCTGGTCCTGATTCTCCTGATGAGTTTACAAAATCTCTCTCCCTCCCTTTCTAGATTACATTGCACATTCTAGCTGAAAACTACTTAAGCTTAGCCATGTAACTTGGCAGCAAAATGAAAAAGAGATGCCATCAGAAACTGGATGTGAGTAGTTTCAGCAGCTCCAGCAGGAACTCAAGCTACCATAGCCATTCTGAAGTGGCCAGGTAGCCTAGGACCACCTTTCAGTAGCTGTGTAGTTTAAACTGTACTTTCATTTTAGCTCTGGTGTGCTAGCTCTGTTTTGGGGTATGTCATTGGTGAATATGCTTATTTTTTTCTGAAATTAAATTATAATTTGAAGAAGTCTTACAAAATATTAGTAAACCTTTATTGCTCTTAGAAAATGCATTATTCACTGTGTCTTACACCACTGATGAACATGCTGTGCTCCTTACAGGGGGCATTTTTTATACATGTTATAATTATAACACTTTATGCGTAAAGGGCCATCAGCAAAAATTGCATTTCATATCTCTATGAACCTTTTCAGCTGTGAATCTCAGTGCAGTTTACAAGCAAATGAGCTTCACAGCCACATGAAAGGTGTGTTTACATGACCCTCTTGCATAAAACTAAGAAATTTGAAGTGATTTGTTTTCATATCATCATGAAGCAATTAGAATGAAAGCCTGTGGGTTTCCTCATGAAAGACCATGGGACAGGTTAGCAGCTTCCTCAACATGCATTTAGCAACCTTTAAAATCCTCAGGTCGCTGGAAGAGTTACTGTGGGTTGCCAACACCTCCAAAGACAGGGATGCTTGCAGGCTGTGTTCTGTGATACAGGCAGCTGTGGGATGCCTCTGGGCCCCTGGCCTCTCCCCTTTAAATGCAGAATCTGGGTGAGCAGCGGGGGCAGTGAGTGCAAGAGAGCCAAGTGCTCACTAAATAATCAAGGAAAATAATTCTTTTTCTCTACTTTTATTCCTTCTTGTCCTTGCAATTACCAACTCTGTTTAAGATTAGTATTAGTACTCTACAGGGATTTGTATGGCTGAGACTGTAAGAAACTATAATGGTTCTGAAGGCAAAGCAATACTTAGTAGTCCATTACTGCTTAAAGGACTTATCTCTCACACTGGTAAATGTCCTCCAAGGAAGCCTAACTGTCTGTAAGAGCATCCCCAGGGAGATACCAGAATGTTACCCAGGTCACAGCCAGCTAAGGTATGTACATATGGACAGCTTTTTTGTCTTAAAACTTATCCAAGGATGAAGAATTACTCTTATAAGCTGTGTCACTGAACCAGGTTGTGCAGAGAAATGTCTTCTGAACTCCCAGGAAGAAACTCTAATGAGGTGACCCTTTTCTTATTTTTATTATCATTATTGTGAATTTGGCGTGGAAGAGTGTTTTGGTCAATGATTGCCCAGATGGTATTGCCAGCATGAAATGCCCTTCCAAAGGTCATAACAGTTCAAGATATTTTGTTGTTTTATGTAACCCAAAATTGAAAATGCAAGCTGAGAAAACCATGTTCAACATGTCAAAAAAATGACAGAAAAAATTCATTGTGATCAATATTATTACAAGTAATACCAGCTTCACTACAAAACTGATTAAATAATACTTAAAATGAGGTTAATAATCTGAAAAAGGGAGTTCTAAGTAAAAACTCAGTGATTTAAAGGTGTAGTATTCTTATCATCTGCAAACACCTGGATTTAAGTCAAAACTGGAAATGAATGTGGTAGCCTGTCAATCTGCTTCCTAATTCCCAGTCATTTGTTCCTATCACAAAGGCACCAGGCAGGAGAGCGTGATGGGCAGTCCCTGCTCAGAAGTGACTCAGGCCTGGAACAGGAAAGGGTTTGATGTCTGAATTGAAAAGCGCTTGCAGAGCACTATCAAAAGTTTGCAGCAAAATTACTCATCTGCGCCTGGCGCTCTCAGCTGAACTCTATAAGCAATGCTTTCTTGCCCTTGGGAAGAAAACAAAACAACAGTTCTCTGCACAGGAACTCAAACCATCCCAGAGGACATGGTTTAAAATATCGAGGGACAGTGCCATACTCTGTGCTGCTCTCTGGAGCTGCTCTCTATTATAACTCTGAATTGTTTAATCAGACATTATATTCTGCATCCCACCTGGCAGAGGATCTTACTCACCATGTTTTTCTCACTTACAGGATAGTATTTGTTCCAGACTGCAATGCAGAAACTTCTGCTTTAAAATAAAACAAAGAGACTCCCACATTTTTTTTGAGAAACATGCATAATGAGGACTTGTCCTCAAGAGGATGCAGAGGAGGCCAGATTCAGGCTCTTAGATGGATGTGATATTCAAGATTTGCTAAGCTTCAGAACAGATCGAAATTTGGGATGCAAGCTTGTGATTAACCTTTCCTCTTTCCTGTCTTCTGCCATGTCCCTCTTGACTGTGTAGCCTTTTTGGTTTGTCATTTTGTACTTGATTTCCTACCCACAAATAAACTCCCAACACAGGGAGCTGGATTTCTTTTCAGGCACTGGCTGTCCAAATACCAGAAGTTGTAGGAAGTACATGGTAAGGTGCCCACATCAGTTATGATGGGGAATTCTTCGCTTGCCCCTCCACAGAGAGAGCGCTCCCTCGGCCACCTGTTCAGAGTGGTTGTGCACAATGCTTCCCCTCCCACCTGAAATCACTTAATATGTTTGTATTGGCACACAACAATTCTGTATTTTTCATGGTAAATATTTAACTAAGGTTTAGGGTCCAGCCTCCAAATGTCTTTAATTGTTAAACCTGCTTGAAGTATTTCTGAAATTTCATGTGAGATGGACAGGTGGATATACAGAAGGGGTTTCTTCAGTGTGGTTGGAAGCTGTTTTTTTATTAACTGATGCCAACAGGAACATTGAAAGATAACATGGGCTGACTAAAGTTTTGTGAATTGCATGGCTGCCATGGGCTGAAAATTTCCTCATCATTCTACCTCCTCCTCGTCCTACAGCAGTGCTCTGACCAAGTTTCACATGTAAACTTCTGATATGGATACATATCAAACCAATCTGTCAAACAGTCCCAAAACCCCTTGTATCCTAGACTGCTGAAAGATTTGTTTCCAAACACAAGGCTATTACAATAAAATAAAAAACTATCTGTAGGAAAGTATTTACCCGCTACAAGTTGCCATTGGCAGGCATTGAAAAACACAAACAGTATCCGTATAAGATAACAGTTTGCTACATGGCTTCCAGTAAGAAATATGTGTAAGGGAATCAAGAAGTAATGCTTTCCCCTCAAAACCAGCATGTCTATGCCCAAAAGCATCTATAAAACAAAAATATGAAATGTTGGTACATCTTACTGCAGCATAGTAAGGAATCAGGTAAGAAATGCCAAATTCTGAAGAAGAGTTGTGTGGGGCAGTGAGAGTTTCAAAGGTACTGCCTGTGACTGCAGAAACAGGGAATACAAAACACAACAAAATGACATAGGAGGGTGGGATTCAGTTCAACCTGAAGACACTGAACTGCAGCAGTGTGTCTGCATACAGGTGTTCACACAGGTGAGTCAGGTGTCTGTGTCCTCTAAATGCCAAAGCAGAGCTGACATTCACAGTCAATGAGGTATAAAGGCAACTCGGCTCACCCTACATAAACATCTATATTTTGCAGTCAAGTTGGTGGGCGTATAGGAGATGGAAAGACAGATGACAGATGAACGCTAGGTGAAATCAAAGTTTTATTTATAGTTGTAGGCCTACTTGTATTTGAAAACCAGGAGATAGGAGAAAAGAGGTTGACATAAAAAGAAAGAGAAGGTTAAGAGTGATAGAGACTACTGCTTGGGATGAATTAGTAATGAAATTAGTGAAATTTGTAGACAAATAAATGAAACTTGACATATCTGATCCCAGGAAATTTCAAGAACTGTTTAATCCCCAAATTAGATACAGAAGAAATTGTTGATTTTTCTCCAGAATAAAAGTTTCCAAAAATGAATTAAAGAATTTGAAAAAAATAATTGCTACCTTTCTTCACAAAAAAATGAACTTTCTAAAACCTGTGATATTTCATGTCATTACTGCTGAACTGCCTTTCAATATTAAACTAAATTTCTTACTGCCTTATGGGACTTGTCATTGTTTTCCATATTCTCTCCTGAAGAACAGACTCAGTTAGAAGACCACTCCCCTAATATACCTGTAATCATGCAAAGCCTGTGAATTTACTGTTATATGACTTTATAGGAAATTTAGTAATGAGGGAATCTAGCTCACATATGCAAAGGTGGCAGAACTATAACTTCTCTAGTACTCTACACAAAATAACTGTTTAACCAATTTTGATGTGAAAAAAAAATTTAATATTTAAATTCAGAAAACCAAAATATTCAATTCATATTTTCACCAGAGAAAACACAATTATTTCTATTAAGGTCAAGATTTTCTGGAGGAAATCAGAAATGTGTAAAAAATTGCAGCTGTTATTGTAGAACTGCCAGCTATTTATACTTAATTGCTATTATGAAACTCAGATTGGCACCATAAAAACAGAGTAAGAGGCAGTCCTTGCTTCAAAGTCCATCTAAGTAGGTCTGACAGAGCAAAAGTAATTTGCTGAAACTCACACAGAAGTTCCACGACAGAGAGACAGAAATAAAGATCAGCACCTCCTGACCTACAAAGGGATTTAGAGCACTAGGTGTCATTAAAGAAAAACAGAAAGAGTCCACAGCATGCAGGTGAAGGAAGCTTGACTTGGTAGAGCTTGTCAATCTCCTGGCAAAAGCATGTGCACATTTTTCAAGAGGAGGGATGTGCTGAAAGGTTGATTCAGATTTTGCGAAAGGAAATGAGCAAGCACCAGGATTTGCAGCCACAGAAGCCAGAGATAATGAAGAAATCCTATTTGTCAAAGGAGTATTGAAGAGGAGAAAGTGGAATAGAGGAAATGCCTGGAGCAGAGGGGGTCCTCAGTATCACCAGCCCAGAACATTAGGACTCTGATATCGTGCTCTGCTTGGGCACTGTCTGGTATGGGAACTGCAGGCTGGTGGCAGAATGAAGAAGGAGGATTTGGCAGGATTTGGACTGAAAGGAGAATATGAAAGTTGGGTTATTCACAATGAAAACCTGATAGCAGAATCTGGTAGATGATAAAGACATCATAATGTATCTCAGAGAATCAATACAAGTTTCAGAAGTGACAAAATGAATGCCAATGAAAAGCATGAGTTATGCAGGTAGCGATAAAGCATCAAGGTAAGTATCATTTCCTATCTAAACACTGATGTTTTTCTAAAATTTTCTATTTCTGAGTAAAGTAAGCCAGAATAAAACATGAAGTGTAACAGAAAAGATGTTTGGCATAAAACAATCTACCAAGTCAGAGCTGAAATGAATTCTTGAAGTTAGCTTAAATTTAAACAAAAATTCCAAATCCCTGTGTGCTGTAGCAAAGTCCCTTGTGTTAGATCTCCATGGCAAGGTACAGTCATTTTAAGGCATATATGTGATTTTTAAGAACTTTTTCCACTGCAGGTATTGGATTAAAAAAAAAAATACAAATGTCACTTTTGAAAAACAGAAGAACCTTAGAAAAGAGAGGATGTTGCAAGAACAATCACTGAAAGAAAAGAAAATCTCTCACTAAAGTCTTTTATGCATCACTCCAAGTACTTTGCATTAATGAGCTGAGCAACCTTAAAAGAACAACATGACCCAGCATACTATAGTGATTCAGTAATCCAGTAGTCAAATAACTATAAAATAATGCTTTCTCTTTAATGCATCAATCTTGATTTTAAATTGTTTCAGATACTTAGGGTTTTTTTTTAGTATCTCAGTGCTGTTCTGATCTCAGTATACAACAGTTAACAGAAAAAAAAAAAAAAGCAACACATATTCACTCCAAGTAACTCTATGCAATGTTACTCCACAGATATTGATGGATTTTGCCCCTGCTTTTTCCACAGTATTTTCTAAGGAGCAGGCTAAGATACAAGTTCTTTTAAGTAATGTGCGAGATTTAGAAGGCAAAGCTCCTGTGCCCTTGTTTCTTTTCAGTATCAGACCTCTATTGTAATCACTGTACAATATCAGCTTGTGCTGTCAATGCTGGAATAAGCATCACAAAATCATTCAGACATGTAATTTCTGATGTCAGAAGAGAACGTCAGAATTGCTGCTGAAATAAGGAAGCAATTTTTGGAATACAGCAATCTTTCAAAGAAAGTCTTTTACAAAAAAACAAAAAACAACCCAGAAACATTTTTTACCAAGCCACTGACCCTGCAAATCATACAGCCAGCAACTCCTCAGTGACCTCTCAATCAGCCCTGAGTTCCCTTTTTGCTAATAGTATTTACATTAACCAAATGCATATATTTTGGAAAATTTAAAATAAATCAGATGCAGTACATGAAAACTTATTAATACATTTAAAATATTTAAAAATAATTTGAATTAATACACATAGCATGCATGCATTTAATGCTCTGTATCTCAGAATGATAAAATAAGTGGCAATCTTTAGAAATCATAACATCTTAACTGACTAATCGAACTGACATGGAAGTATAAAACAATGAAAAAAGCCCTTATCAGAAACAGATCGATTACAACACATTCTTGCCTTGACTTTATTAAATGATTTTGACTACTGATAAACTTTACCAGAGAAAAATTAGAAATTATACAGAATGCAAAGCTAGTCTAATATGATTTTTATTATTTCAAATCTCTGAATCTGTCTATATAATAATCTCTCCTGCACAACAGCTACAGCTCCTTTAAGCATCCTCAGCAGTATGTACGCTTTTAAATTTTAAAGCATTAGCAATGTAGTACCCCCCAAATCCAGCCTTGAACTCTGGCAGACACTGATCTCTTTTCTCCCTCCCACACCCTGTTTTATCAGACACTATTTTGTTTAAATTGGCTACTAAATAGCATAGCACTGTACCTTTAAATACAAATCAAACAATATTCATATTCCCACGGTGCTGCTAGTTTCCCTTATGCATTGAATCGCCTGTAGATTAAAAGCTCAGAATCTGAAAAGGGATTCTGTTCTGCAGACCAAAGTTCTCTGTAGGAGATGAGGGAGAGGGTCAGTCCCGGAGTCACACACACAACAGGCAGAAAACACACTTGTGATCCTCAGCTTTGGATAGCATCAGAAAGGGGAATAAAAAGCAGAAACACATGGCACACTGAGAACTGGTATCACTTATGGCTTCTAACCAAAGCAGCAATTAAACACCTTTCATCATTCCCCCAAATGCCTGATTTTTGTAAGAACTGAAAGAGACACACACACACAAAGGAAAATCCCCTCTAAGCAGCAAGGAAAACTTAATCACCTACCATTTTCTTTGCACTCTTCTGGAGGTTTAGCCTTTTTCGCAAGTCGTGGATCCAGCCATGATGTTGTCTTTGTGTTATGGCTGAAAAGAAAAGAGATCACTCTGAGCAGACACATACTGAAAGGAATCAAGTTTATTCCTTAAGAAAAAAGGGTTAGTCCAACAAAATTGCAATCGATACACTTAATTTGCTTACTGGTTCTAAGTAGCCCTGAAGGAGGTGTAAGAGTAATTGTGCAAGGCAGCTGTAAATTTGGCAACCTCAGCTCCCTGTCCTCAAAGCAGCTATTTTTATTAAAATCAACTAGAATGTTGCCAAGTTAACCTCATTGAAAATGCAGAACTCATCCAGAGCAAAAGGAATTTATTACAAATACAGTGTTCTCCCGTTGATCGAGTGCAGGCGACAGGATTCTGTACCATTCTCACAGTTTTCAGATAGAATTATTTTTGTCTTAAACCTGTCCTTTTCATAAATACAGGTTTGTTATTTCTCTCCAGCAGCAGTGACAAGGCATAGCAAAAGTGATGCAAATTACAGCATGCTCCTGCAAAGTCTACATTTCCGGACAGGGTGATTAATGATACTTTGTTTAACAAACCTTTATCTCTCCATATATAATCCTTCTATAGAGATAAAATAGATATGCACAAGCTGAATGAATCATGTGGCTCCTTTCTATACTCAGAATAGATCTTAGAGAAATCAGCCATCAAATAGCATTGAACTGGCACAAATCGTTTTCTGGGAGATTATTTTGCCAAATGAATTGATACTTAGCACAGCTAATGAGACTTAAAGCCAAATCCTTTCAATGTATACCTTACCCATAAGCAATTAAATTTGGAGCCAAATAGTGTAAATATATTAAGGAAGACTATAAACCACAAAATGATGTGATCATTACTCCTTGATTTTTTGAGATGCCTTTCCTACAATACCATCATTCAGAGACACTTCTAACCCATGTTTTATTTATCTGATACATCCTAGGAGGAAGCTCATTCCACACTGTACTGAATTATTTAGTTTATTATTAATTTGCTGTGTCATTTTAAAGTGTGCTTACGACTTCTCTTACTAACATTGGTATAAGGTGTACAAAAACGAGGCATGGCAAAAAATGAATTAAGATGTAATTGTTTGAGTTTGCGAGTCACTGGTACAGTCCATGTGATCCCAACACCACTGGTTCCCCTAGGGAAAAATAAATAAATAGAACCAATTCCTTTTCCCAACTTGTCTTCCATGGCAGAAAAATTTTCCTCTGCCTCGATTTCCCTTTCTCTCTCAAAACAGTGACAGTGCCTACTTCTTAGCATAACTGTCACCATGTTAAAGCTTCCTCCACATTTTGGATGGAAAGGAAGGCAGATGAGAGTTATACATGGATAAAATAGCAACTAAAATGAAAATTGAGGCATTTAAATTATTTTTTCTTTAAAGCATTATCTAGTCTAATACACCATTCATGACAGGTGAAGGGGATAAACAAACCCGTCCTTTTGAGAGCTGAGCTATATTTGCAGAGCATGAAGAATGATGAGCCAAAGGTAAGGTGAATTTGAAATCATGCCAGCAGCCTGTGCTTGATTGCAAGTGTAACTAAAACACTTTCTGGGAAGCTCTGGCTGCCTGTGCTCTCCTGTAGGGTGCATTTTTATGCTGCAGTCACAGCCCAGCCACAGCTTGTGCAGACATACTTGAGGTAGCTTTAAATTAACTGGGGGAGATGCTCCAATAGCGTCAGTGCTGCAGGATGGAGCTCAGCGTGGGCTCATCACCTCAGCATCCATCCTCTGAGCTACTTGGGTGCATCCAGCAGCACATGCTGAGCTCCATACCACCAAGGATACCCTGTTAGCAGTGCCAGAGCTCACAGAGAGCTTGGACATAACCTGTGGAAGCTATAGTTGCATCTCTGGTGTGTGGGCATGTCTGAACAACTGCCACCCTCTCCCAGCTCTAAATTCTGAATTATTTTAGGGACCCCCACTGACTGCAGAGTCTAAATTAGAATCACAGAGAGTTTCCTACGGCTTTAAAAGAGCAATATATATGACTACTATTAGCAACATTGGCTGTGATACAGAGCAAATCACAATGCATTTTACAAAGGAAATAAAAATAACCTGTTTTAAAGGTGAGGAAATGGAGTCACAGAGTCATGAAATTACTGTTCAGAGCCACCGAACAAGCCAGTGACAGCAGCAGTACAAAAAGCCAACTCTGCTTTAAGTCAACTGGCCAATGTCCACCCATCAGACAAGCCCAATTCACCAGACCTGGAAACAACCCTTAATATTTTTAGAAAGAGTTTTCACGTATCTGCAAAGACAGGTGCCAAGCTGAAAACAAGCCCAATTCAATATCAATGTTTAAAAATGTGAATTAGTTGAATTACAACCTTGAAGGCTGAGAACAATAAGCAGTTACACTTCTGTTTAGCATAAACGTGGCTTCCACAAACCCAGCAGGACTGATGTCTCAGTTTTGTGCAAGATGGCCATATTAAACAAAACCATAAAAAACCTAAAAAATCAACAGCTCTTTCAACAGAAGAGTGATCCTTCAGAATGCAGTGAAATTTCACAGAATGGAGATGATATTTCATTTAGATCAGCTCTTACAGCACTCAATCTCTTCTTCTAGGTGCTATCTGTCAAACCTGTTCAGCTGCTTAGTAAAAGCAAAACTCATCCACAAGAACTTTTCTCTACAACAAATAATTCCAGGGGCAAAGTACTTTTTGAAATTCATCCCTCTTTTCCTTACCTGTATCTATGCTTTTTCTCTTGCCCTACCTCTCCACTTCATAATCTATACTAAACATACAATGCAGTGGGACTAAACAATGGTACTTTAAAGGCTTCTAGACAAGTGCTCTGGTGTGTAAAAAATCCTTTCCTGCTCTGAAGACAGGACTTGAAAGAAGGCAGAGCCAACCCCACCTGTCTTCTAATGCCTCCACAGTACCATCAATGTCCTCACAGTGCTGCTGGCTGGGATCATCTTAGCAACCAGGTACAAAACACATGAATGCTCCTTCAGGGAGGACAGACATGACTTCTGTCACCCTGCTCTCAGTGGTGACCCTGGAGTACAGTACCGTGGTTTTTATGCATGTCTACTTCTGTCCTGCACAGGAGGTTTACTTGGCAGAGTATTCTTCCACTCTCCCTTGTGTCAGCTATTCCCTCTTCAGCTCAGCAAAGGACTAGAAAAAGCTAAAGGGAGACAACCTTTATCTCTTAATCTGTTTTTAATACAATTTAAAGGAAGCCTTGGTAGGAAAGCTTCAACTATGGGAGAGGAGACAGAAGGAAGAGTAAATTGGTCAAATTAACACAAATGGCTAAAGTAACATTAACACACATCTGCTGCACAGGCTGTGCACACTGAATGCTTTCTAAGCACTAAAAACCTTGTAGGGGGCATAACCTTTATACCACCTTACCACTAGGTCTAATCATGTATGTCCATTTGGGAAGCTCCTAGACAGACCAGAAGGAACTGTGGCTGGGAATTTACAGATTAGTTATGAATGAACTACAGATGAATTGCAGCAGCAGTTGTGGAATAAATGCTCAAACAGGCCTTTGGAGCTGTTGTCAGTGATGGAATGAGAGTGCAGTGACGCAACAAAAGCATCCTGTGAGAAATACAGCTGTGGCTCCACCAAAATTTTCCACTAACCAATGTTTCATTACTTGGGAATAACTATAGCTTATAATTAAAATCATAGAAAGCCAATCTTTACATAATCTCAATGATTTTGATTACTAGTCAGTACTACTGAGATAACTGTTGGCAAATCAACAATGCATGTCTTAGAATCGCTTAAAATCAACAGTAAAATCCTAATTTTTGGAATTTTGAAATCAAAGGTTCCTTAACAAAGGATCCTTTTGGTCTTGCTTCAAGCAGGGAGAACATGGAAAGAGCAGAACTTTTAAAAATTCATCCTAATTTTTTACCTATGTACAAAATAGAAACTGCTATAGGCCTGAAGGGTATTGCTGTTGTATTTTTTTAAAAGGTCATACAGTAAAGCAGTGGAGCTTAATATTTTAGCCAAAAGCCAATAAAATAATCATTGCTGAGCGAACTTAAATCCTCTCTCTTTGCCAAGTATTTTCACCTAGCAGAAACAGTTTATTATAATCTGAGTCAGCTGATATTAGTTGCACACAATTTTAAATATATGTGGAAAAACTGGTCTTCAACCGGTTTAAACAGAATGAAAGAAAGTACAGAATACTTCCCAGAAACCTTGACTCAACCTCCTGTTCTTCTCCAGATTTTCTTTGTAGCTCTGCTTTGAAGACTTCACAGAGACTCTTTAAATGCCTCTGTTCCCTGTTAGTAGCACTGGAGCTGGGTACCAGGACCAGAGGGTCTCTGGAAATCTGACTGAATACTACTCAATATCTTTAGGAGGTAAAAAACACCAGGAGTGTGGCTTTTCTAATCTAACAAAGTGTTATCTTTTTATTACAATTATTTCTTAGACAGTAGATTATTTTACTTAAGATTTGAATATAATGGATTTGTGTTAGAAATCTGTCAGTTTAAAGCACTTTGACAGATAAAGTTTCTTATACTAACAAAGCCTTCAGGCAATCTCTTGAAAAAATTTTGAAGGAAATATAACTTTCTAACAAGAATAGCCTTAATGTCCTTTAAAAGCATTGAAAAACTTATTCTAAATTGTGCATCTTTGCAAGGTAAGTAACTTGCATGTTATTGTGAAAAGCATTTCAAAACGGGCATTTACCAATGTGCAGCACATATGGGTTTGTTGGGGTTTTTATTGTGAACACATTACATTAAAACTGGTCCTCAATATAACTACCTGAGCAAAGGGGAGCATATGAGAAGAAAACTACAATGCTCTGTAGGACCCCTAACTTTAACAATGCTAACTCCCTCCTTTTTCTAATACTGAAACATTACATATCTGCAGAGATTTTCAAGTATCTCAGCAATGATCTTCAATGAATATATGGGTGGAGGGACATGGACAGGAAATAGAGCTTTAAACCATCTATTTTGCAATCCATCCATTGTGGGATGCTACCTAAACTTCTTGCACACATGTAGGAACAGATACAAAAGGAAGTTGTCCTCTAGCAGTGGTTTGCATGGCAGCAGCTGTGACTGACAGCTTGCCTTGCATTTCACCATGTGCTCAGAGTTCATGGTCCTTAATAGATCCTGGTTTGGGAGTTCCCATCCTGTGAATCTTAGATGGCCTGGGGCAGTAGAAAGCACTTGTGCACTCAGCCCAGAGACAGTGGTGCTGCCTCTAGGCATTGGCAGGAGCAGAAGATGCTTAAGGGGACTTTTCGGGGAATATATGAATTCCTAAAGTCTCCTACAGTAATTTCTGCTGTTGAAGTAATTATCTTTGACTGAGACAGTTTAATTTCTGGCAAAGAATGGGCTTCATCTCATGTGACTACAAGAATTACATAGCTACTTGT
Source organism: Petroica traversi (assembly GCA_025920805.1). NCBI lineage: Eukaryota > Metazoa > Chordata > Aves > Passeriformes > Petroicidae > Petroica > Petroica traversi. The sequence goes on from JAHLSL010000061.1 coordinate 4,608,842, forward strand.
GTAGGATTTGTCTCTCTTCAAGGGTGAGACACCTATACAGAAAAATTTATCTTACCTATCATCCAACAGAACCACCTAAGCATATGCTCTTAAGTGACATAATGCTGGTATGGCACCTCCCAAATGGCCTCTGGCTGTCACTCCAGAAGAGTCCTGGTTTTGACAAGTTCTGTGTCACATCTGTGACAATCATGGAGATGTCTTGGCTGTTACTGAGCCTCTACAGTGGTGCTTTGGCTTAGATCAGGAGATCAATTTTCAAGTGATTCTTTTTTTTTTCCACACTAAGCATTCTCCAAGCTTGTAAGCTTTTCACTTGATTTTAAACAAAAAGTTGCACAGCAGGAGCTCACCTACTGCACTACATTCACAGGCAGCCCACGGGACCTGAAAAGACCTAGAAGCTACTGGGTCATCAGCACCAAGAGTTTCACTCTCCAGTCTGCTGATATTGCTAATTTAGAGTTGTAAATGCTTTAGACTGGTTTAACTCAAATCTGTTCTCATGGTCTGAGTTCAGGGTCCAGAGGTTGTAGGAAACTAAGTGATCCCAGAGATCAACTTCCTTTTCAGTTTCAATGGAAAGGAATCCAATGTGGGTACACTGAAATGTGATCCAAATCCCAGTGTGTGAAGACAACCAGAAGATTTCCATCAAAAGTACACTCCTGACACAAATTACATACTACTTCAGACATAGTTTTGGATATCTGGAGACATATTTACTGTTAGAAGCAGCTGTATTTTGGCAAATTAATTCTGCCCTTGTATATGGACAGGATGAATCAGCCTCTGGAGGTAATTATCTCACTCCATTGACTACAGAAGGAGTCTTGGCCACTGGTTTACGTTAGATACCTAATGCTATATGGCAAGGCAGGTGAGCTGATTCTTCTAGTTCAATAAATACAAAGGAGAAAAGTTATAACAACTCTACAACTATCAGAGGAAATGTGCTGGAAGATTAATTCTGCAAAGCACAGAAGCAGAGACCTGTGGAGGAAAGACCAGAAATAAGAAAGTGAGGAAAGACAGGAGGAGTTAAGCTGGCAGTTTGACCTGGATGTCAGCCCAGATAAAAATAGCAAGTGAGAGCAAGGGACAGCACATGACTTGTACAAACTGATAATGTCTTTATAACATCAAAAGACAAGAGGAAAAAAAATTAGCATTCCACAAATTCTTTCCATCTTTCTACCATCTTCATTTTCCTAATTAACTTGTCATGAGGCAAGGAAGTGGTCTCAGGAGAAAAGATCCCTCTCGATTTCTTTCAGCTGCCTGTCCTGCTGTATGTCATGTTGAAGTCCAAAGTGCACTAGAAATCTGATTTGCTATGCTGACCAAAACTGACTGATCCAATCCAACATATAAACAAAGAAAACAAATTCCAGACATAATGATATTTATAATGATATTCACAGACCCCTAATGAATCAAAACTGCTTACACAATGTATCATACTAATACAAGATGGCTTGTTTGCCAAAGAAAAATCCCATCAGAAGTTAATATTATAACAGTATGTGAAGAAGAAAAAAAAAATCCTTCATCCTAATTGCTACTTAATTCAAATAGCAGAAATATCCAGAAACCCAAAACATTTCAGTACTATGGACTGATACTCTGATGATGTAACATACTCACAAAAATGCCAAACTAACTTATACAAGTTCCAGTAGTTACTGCAGGATTTGAAAGTAATCTTAAGGAGGTAGAAGGGTATATTTCCACCCAGTACTTTTAGTATCTTCTAGTACAAAAGATAGTAATGGTGTATCCAGGCTTAACTAAAATATCCTGCTTTCTGATAGTGAACTGATGGAACAATCAGGAACAACTAAATCATGGCTTTTCAGGTAAACAAGTCTTTGGCATAAATGTTATTCCTGCAGTCAAAAAACTTTCCTGCCTTACAAACTACTACGAAGAAAAACTGATCCCGCTGAAGTCCATAGCAATATTCTTCTAGCTGAGCTCTTAAGCTATCACCTGAAATTGCACCAGCTGTATTAAAAAACTTAATGGCTGTTTTTTATAGTGAAAAGGAGAGTCCTTGGAAAAGGACTATTTTATAGTTGTTTTTTAGTCTTTTATGGTACTTTCATAAAGAAAAAAAACCTTTAACAACTAGAAAAGATACTGCAACAGGTCCAAGAAGCAATGCTGACTATACCGTTTTAAGAAGTAGGTGTTGAAGTAGTAAGAGAATGAATGACTGCAAGATGTACTGGAAAGTGGTTTGTTGAACCTCATGTGGCCACATTCTCCTAAAATTCATCAGCACAAGTCAAAAAAGATGATATTTTAAAGATGTTCTACGGTGGTTTGCATTTATTCTAGAGTTTTCTCTACTAAGAAAATAATTCATATAGTATAAACAAAGGAAATAAATATGCTTTTGAACAGTGTAGAGTCAAATCGCTTTAGGTTTCATGTCCTGCTGTCCCTGCAGCGCTTTCAGAGTTCCGCTGCCTATACGTGGAGAGAAGACTGGAGAGAGGGAAAACCAACTCTGCCTTTTATAAAAAGTATTAAAATGGGTAGCCAACTGTACAGAACAGTCTGTGATGTACTGATGTATGGGTTGAAGCTGGATAGTTGGGTGAGGGCCACATTTCAGAGTGACTGCACATGACAGCACACGCATCTAGAATCTGGGTCCTTTTATTCCCTTCAGCATTGCACTGGATCAACAGAGCAAACACTGCTTTCTCAGGACCCAACACAAGCAGCATCTGCTGACTTTGGGAGGATGACATGAAATTGGGTCTCTAGGGGTTTGAAAGTTGTTGGCAAGGCAAGGTCTGAAGGCTATGGAGAATCACAGCCTTTCCTTAGCCCTGGGAGAGGGAAGAGCTAAAAATCAGCAATGACTATAATTTATTTAAGCATGCCAAAATATGCCACACTTATCAGCCATATTTAAAGCAGGAAAGAAGGAGCAAAACTGGAGGGTTTTTTGACAGCATTCCAATTTATATACAGCCTGTTAATTATTGCATGTTCTCATTAGCATATGTTCTCAGTGAAACCAAATGTAAGAGATGGAGTCCTATTTGTGTAGTGTGCGCTTGAATTTGAAAATATAGATTCATATGGAAAGGAGGCTGGAAAAAGCCCAAGAAATGTACTTAAGTAGCTCTTTCTGAAAAACACTGGTAAGTATTATGTTACGAGAAGAAATGCTCTTGTTCTGTCTGTGCTAAAATAGGTAAACATAAGGTCATGCACCTATGTCAAAAACGAACGAAAGGAAGGAACAGCCCAAGACATGCTCTAAAATACAACCATCCTCTGAATCATTCAGTGAATCTGGTAGATTATTTTTTTTTGTCTTTGTAGTCCTTGAGGCAGAGGAAATTCCTTCCACTGTGCTTTACAAAATGCTAACTGAACCATTAATGATTAACAAATAAATAATCCTGTCTATAGACAATTATTTCCCCTTATGAAGTCACTTCCTCTCTCACAGTAAATCTGCCACACTATTCTGATGGCAGTTTTGATAAGTGGGATCACATCTGAATTTTAAAGGTTAGTTTGAGGTGAATGAATGAAAATGCTGTCATGAAATCTAAGACCTTTGGGTATACCTGTGACAACCTAGAACTGGAGATCATTTGCTGCTGGAAGCTTTAGCATTTAAAGGCACAATTCACAGGAGCCTCAAATAAAGCAATAAAAGATGCTGCCTGTGTGACTTTTTTTCCCTGCTCATTGTGATGTACACTTTAAAAATGTTTCTTTTTCATCTATTATTTAATAATCCAGTACAATCTTTACTACTGTTCAGGGAGATGTTGTTAGACAAATAGGTTTTTGTTGTCTTTTTATCTTTCCGTTTTTTTTGTGAAAGCAAATGGAGTCTCTTCATGCCATTAACCAAAGTGACTTGTAAACAAAGAGGCAATTTAACAGCATCCCCACAGCATTACATTCCTACTTAACCCTGCAAAGACTGTGCAATGTGGAAACTCAAATGATCAGAGAGTTGTTCCTTTGGATTCTAGCAAATAATCCAGTATTTTTACAGACGTGTAATCGCACCTTTTTGCAAACACATTGTTCAAGAATATAATCCCAAAAGCAAGAAGCCCTTACAACAGCCCTTCTATCCAGTCTGCACCTCTGATTGATTTCTTTGCTTTACATAACATTCATTTAGTGGAAGTGAATGATGAGCATTGTCAGAACTGCAGTGTAAACCAGATCATTTCCAGGAAAGGAAGTAAGCTGTAACATCAAAGGAATTTGAGGAGTGCAATGGCTGCTCTGTAGAACATCAGGGCTATTTGCATTCACTGTACTTGTTACAAAATATATATTTATTTTCTATTAAATTACCTCCTGCAGTATTTACTCTTACAGTTTGGTGTGTTAGTTAGTGATCTACCCAGCGTCCTCTCCCTTCTCCCAAATTTATCACAGGTTTTTGTAAGTAAAATAAAAGTACCAAATAATTCAGTCTACTTTCTATCAGAGCATTCAGTATGTGTGGAAAAATTAAATTTGGGAGTAAGGTAAGAAGGAAGCAAGGGTTTCAACTAGCCCTTAGGTCATCCTAGTTCTTCTCTGCTTGCTTGGACAAAGTTATTATAATTACTCTTTTTCTAGAACAAGCATATTTTCACCCTTTTCAGCAAAGACACTTATATTTTAATAGTCACTGCTATTTTCAGCCTTGTATATGCTAGAAGCTATAGTTGGTCATGCCAGTATTCATTAAGAAATCACATGTACAAACTTTATTCTTAACATTTGTTTACACTTCAAGTGATAGTCACAACATTTTAAATTAAATATAGGATTTAAATCAGAATTGACACCACCAAAATCTTATTTTTACCTACAAATAATCAGAGTAACAGATAATGCTCCAAACCGAGGCAGTTCCTTAAAGCAAACATAAATGCTACTTCTGCCTCTGTAGTAGAGTTCTAAAACGTTGGGTTTTCCATTCTCTTTTTTCTTTTGTGGAACACAATGTTATACCAACTCAGAAACTTGCTGTATTTTTTATCCTGGTAATGTACATTAATCATATAATGTGCTGAATGGAAGGGATCCATCAAGATCATCAAGTCCAACTCCTGGCCTTGTGCAGGATGCTCTAATCACACCATGTGCCTGAGAGCATTGTCCAAACCCTCTTAACTCTGTCAGGCCTGGTGCTGAGACCACTTTCCTGGGGAGCCTGTTCCAGTTCCCAACCACCTTTTGTGGTGAGAAACATTTTCCTGATATCCAATCTAAGCGTTCCCTAACACAGAGTTAGGCCATTCCCTTGAGTCCTGTCCCTGATCACAAGAGTGAAATCAGTGACCACCCCTCCTCTTCCCCTTACGAGGAAGCTGCAGACTGCAATGGGTTCTCCCCCAGTGTGCTCTCCCCCAGGGTGACCAAACCAAGTGACCTCAGCTGCACCTCACAAGGCTTCCCCTTCAGACCCTTCACCATTCTCGTGGCCCTCCTTTGGATGCTCTCTAATAGCTTAATGAGAACACACAGAGTATGAAGAACTTTCATATCCATTACTTCAATGAGTTTACTAATTAGTAACAGGTATGTATAGTCAGCCAATAGGGAAAGGTTTCTACACATAACTAATTCTCCTTATAGTCTGCTTATTTATTTTACTCTTTCTGTATATAGCATAGTCTCCCTCTGCTGTTCACTAGCTAGTTTTTAGTCCACTCATTTTCCTCTCCTTGAACTGGTCAAAAGCTTCATGCTCTCCACCTCAGCCCACATAAGGAAAGACAAAACCAGTGATTGTGTTACTTTCACAGCAGAAAGCTCCAGAAGAGCAGAAAGGCCTTGCTCTCAACAAAAGACACTTTATTTTTTTAATTCCTTTAATTCCTGCCATCGAAGTAAGCAGACCAGATACCTGTCTTAAAACTCAGCAGGCTTCCATCTAAATCCCTAATGGAGGAGTTGCCACCAGCCCTCAGGACTCTGACAGCCAGAACATTCCTGCTGTTTTAATGAGGAGTGCAATGCTCCACTTCACCATATGAACCATTTCCCCGCCCAGTCATTAAATACAGCCATTAAAACCAGAAGAAATAAGACTTACTCAATAAAGTAGACTTCCCCCTTTTCTGTATAAGCCATTTCCCAGTTATCAGGCAGTGGGCCCAAGTCATCATTCTCTTCAGGTTTAGTCTGTTTTGTTACATCCATATCCTCCTTTGCTTCTTCAGGCTGACCATATCCTGGTGCAGGACAAGGCTGGGCAGCAGATGCCTCACCCGAGACAGCAGTACTCTTCTCTTCATGTTCACTTGATTCTACAAGAGAAGAAAAATTACAGGTTTTGGAAATCCAAGTTAATGGTGAAGAATTTACTGGGTGCAAGTCCCTGTGAACTGCAAGTCTTGAAATAAAGAGAAAAATTCTGTTTGGCTTACACAAGGGTCCCTCTGACAATGCATTTTATTTGGAACACAATAAAAGAAAATAAAGTAATAAAACCAAACTGAAACAAGAAACTAATAAAGAGTTCTGGCTCATTCTGTCCCAGGAGTCCTTCCAGACTAGCACTAAGAACTGAGCAGAAGGCAGCTTCATATCCAACAGCTCTACTGCCTCATGTCTTAACTTTTCAAACTATACTCACATAAAACAACAACCCTGCTGTTTTACTATAGACTACAGATCCTTTTCAAATAAAAAAGAAAAGTATATGCACAAATTGCTTTATCTGTATTCATAGATCAAAGAAACCAATGACATCCATCAACTCATAGCAAAATATTGACTATATAGAAAATGGTTATGGTTTCACTGCCCATACAACCTGTGGGAGGCTTAGTTTCCCACAGCCAGTGCCAAATGCCAACATGTGAACACCAGAATCTACGGTAAAGTTCAAGACTATGACAATTTATTAAAGTATCTGACAGTGCATCCAGAGTAAGGAACTATACAAATACCTGTGTGAAACATGTAGGAAGGTGGAAGACAACTTGGCTCAAATGTTCTAATTAGTGATGCTTAAACAGCAAGAAAGAAGAGAGACAAAAATTAACAAAAACTGTTTATAAAGGCCTAGATTTTAATTAACTGACAGAATCAATAAATTTGATATTATGGCAAGTAACGGTAAGAGATAAAAAGTTTGGATTGAATAAGCAATACTCAGAATGTAAGTACAAATTGTTCTAATGAAAATGAAAAATAGTAAGCATAATCAAAGATAATTTTAATTAATCCATAAAATTGTAATGATCTGCTACTTGAGACAGAATTGTACAAAAGGTGAAAACTAGATTAAATTCTTAAGGATGAATGCAGAAAAACAATGTGGGCATCTAACAGCAAAACAGAACAATCAGTCTAGAAAGTGGGATACAGTCAGGATATTAGGGCTAACAAGAAAACTTTCTGTAAGTGCAATAATAATAATGATACTAATCATACCAAAAGTAGATTCATTCTGGTATGTGGGAAGGAAGGAAAGCTAAATAGTTTATGACACATAAAACCCCCAAGGCAATTAGTGCTCTTTTTGCCTCAGCCACTAGTACAAAAAAAATCACCTGCGATTAAGTGACTAACATAATTAATGTCAGCAATAGGGCTAAAGCAGGTGGAGTGGGCAGAGAACAGGTCAGGTGAAACTTAGATGAACCAGCTGTTCTCAACTGGCAGAGCTGGATGAAATGGAACCTCAGGTACAGAGAGTACCATGTAAGCAGAACCAAAGCAAGTAATGGAAACACCTTCAAGACCTCATGGGAAAAAGAAACTTGGGAAGGACAAACACAATCCTGGTTTCAGCAAAGTATCTATGATTTAGGTTTTTAGATAGATTTATGTTCTTAATTTCTGAGTACCTAAGTTTCCTTTGAAATTATTTGTTCAATTAGGCCATTTTGTCTTTTTGTTAAAAAAAAAAGGATAAGGAAAACCCATGAAACTGTAACTGCACATCTTTCTCTTTTTAATTCATAAAAGGATTGTAAGTAAGAATCAAACAACCTACACGTAAACTCTTCAGAGGCCATAAGTATTTGTAGCGACATTTCAGGAAGAAATTGTGTCAAACTAATCTTTTTTTTGACTTTACATGACATAGTAAAAGGTGCTGCTTCTTGGGGATAAATTATAGATATCGCTTTCATGATCTTAAAATATGCTTTTGACACTGACATATACAACAACAGCATGAAAAAAATCCCAGATTCAACCTCAAACAGGGTAATGATCTACAGCTCTACATCCACATGCAGCTCATGTTGCTAAATCTTAACTCATGCTTGAACTATGTGGAACTGCAATAATTTTATACTGTTTGGCAACATGAATATATCTGTCTGTAGCATTTTCAAATAAGTAAAAACTTCCTGCAAAGCAGAGATGATATATAGTCTCCACTTCCCCTGAGAATAGGACAATGTAGTAATTGCTGATAAATTTTTGGGATGTTTGTTCTTACCTCGGAAAAAAAAAAAAAGTCCTCATCTGCTTCAGGCATTATTAACAGATCTGTGAGTTGTATTCCTGAGCCTGTCTGCAGCCTTGACCACATTTCTACCAAAGGAAGGAAGTTTAATCATACAGATTAAACTGAATATAAGACATAAGGTCAAACATCAGATATGAGCAGAGTAGAACAAATCCATGTGGGGCACAGGTGCATCACACACAATGACTATTGATCAGCCAGTTGTTCTGATAGAGCACAGATGTGGTGACACTGCTGTGTCCTGGGATTTTACCATGGTATCTCTCATATATGTTCTTCCTCAAGATCTTATTTTCAACAGGTCTGAAGAGGTCAAATACGTGATTTTCAATAACTATATTAACAAATCCTAGCCATCATGATGACAGAAAAAAAAAAAAAATTAAGCCCTGAGGATTAGAAAAAATATTCTGAGCTTTTCTAAAACTGAGATTGCTATCAAAATACAGCTGGGAAAAAAAGAAACTGATACTTATATTTAATAACTTAAAATTTAATTATTTTAAAGCTGATCTCATCAATAATTAATTACTGGATCATTATCTTTTAATAGCTTGCTTTGATAATGCAGAAGACAGCATGATGACTAAAACCCAAGCAATCAAGATGGAATTGCCTAATGCCATTAAATAACTGTAAGCTTCACACAGTGGACATACTAGTCACACTTATCTGAAAGCTCAATGGTGTCACCTCATCCTCTGTTATATGTAGCTATCATTACCATACTTCATGTAAGGTAGGTATTCACCTTACTGGTTTTCTTTCTGCTAATATCTATCCACATATAAATTTTAATTTGATTAAAAAACCCAAACAACAAACAACTTGTTTCTGGTTAAAAACTAGCAGCATCTTTAATGTACAAATAAAGCCTGAAATATTACAGTATTTCCCTGTGAGCAGAGATATTTACCTTTGGACAATATGTAATATATAAAAGATCTTAAAATTGTACCACAACATGAGTCTAGAAGTATTTTTGTCACTAAAAAAAAACCCAATCAACTGAAATTGAAATAGCCTACTGAAGCTTCTCACTACAAAACAGATCACATGGTTCAGTCTTCAAAATCAGATTAGCACATTTTCTCAAGAGTGTCCTGAGAAGTGACAGAACAGACATCAGTAAGGAACAAACAAGTTATTGCATGTGTGCAATAAAAAGCACTTTGAGAATAAGATAATCTGTATGTTAAAAACAACAATTTATTTTTAAATACCTCAACTTCATCTCTGTAGTACCCAGCTTCAAATATAAGCAGTTAAAATATTACTGATATTGTTGATATGACATATTTTTATAATTTTGTAGACAATATGGTGACCATTTAAAAAACCAAAACAAACCAACCAACAAACTAGTAGTTATGCTGTTATAGCCTAATAATTTTTCATCAATCCTGTTGCTTGCACTTTAAATAGTTTCTATTATTTACAGTCTAATTCTTGAAATTTGCCATATAAACACATAAGAGGACCTTGTCCCTTTATTCCTTTATTTTAATGCTGCAGCTTATTCATGAAGAGAAGTTCAAAAGTTAGTCTCTTCATCCAAAAGAACCAACTAATATGACCCAAGTAATATCAGCAAAGAAAAAATAAATTAAATAGTAATTTAGTAGTTTTAGCAGTTCCAAATAAAAATATTTCATATTTTTATACCCTTATTGTATCAAATGGCTAATTCCTTAAATTCTGTACAGGAAAGAGTCCATCCTTTTAAAATAATTGTTGGATACAAGAGTAGTTTAACTCGTGTTTGCCAAGATATATGTATGTATTTACTTGTGAAGATATCACTTTGCAGCCTTGGGGTTTCTCCCTTTCCCACAGAGCTGGAGCCATTTTCAGGGCTTGGTGCTTTTGCAGGGAGGCACTGATCCCACTGACTCCTGACACAGTGAGAACCAAGAGCTGACCTGGGCAAGGAAAGCAGGAGTCACGGAGACTGGGTTAGCATAGGGTATTCTGTGGGTCACAGGATGTGACTTAGCTGTGATAAACTGAGTTTAAAGAACACACCTAGAAAATCAGTGGATACTAACCTTTGTATGTTTTTAAATCTCATTGCTCTCAGAAGCTGTGTATGTTGTTTTCCTGCCTCTGGCTGTCTTTGCTGTGTAATAATAAAACAATAAACTCCACCTGTTGCCTGGGGCTAGTGCACCTTGCATAGTGATTGATGGCATTGGGACTCTGGCTTTTTGTTCTTTTCTAAGGCCTGGAATGATAATTTTGAAACTTTATGTCATGTCTTACGCCTCAATTAATTTGTGCCTGACAGAACTTTATTCTCTGGGTGCAACTTATCACTGCTCAAGCACTGTCAGAATAACGCACATACATAAGCATGCCTTTAATGTTAAAGTGATTCTTCTGGAGTTTGGATGATAAACTTCATCAGTCAGCAGTGGAAAGCAAATGTGACATGTCCAACACAGTGTCAAATACTGATGCTGCTTGTGAAGGAGACCAACAGTTCATTGCAGACATAAACAGTGACAGCAGTAAAAACTGAATATATGACAAGTTTCAGATTACAATTTGGTCAAGACTCTTTTTACCTCTTTGGTCAAAGCATCAGTTTTGCAGAAAATATTAATTTCAACACGGTGTCAATCCAGAAAGTCTTCTCAGGTGCAATATGTCTCAGCCTGTAATGTGGACAATTGCACCAAGTAACCCAATACTAAGTCTAAACTTGCCCATCTTAACAGTTAATCTATAAATTATGTCTCTCTTATGTTTTTTGGCAAATCGTAAGGTTCTTCATTTAAATTTAGCCATTTGGGCTTTTCTGTATTTGAAGGCTGAATTAATCATTCTAAATTACAGAGGTGATCCCCTAAAATGTATATCTGAAACAGCTATGCACTCTTACAATTTTAAATTTCTTCTTTCTTCTCATTTTATGTCACTAGAGCAGAGACAAATAGCTCAAACACAAAAAGTAAGGCATTCAGGCATAAAATTTACTAAAGCTGGATGAGATTAATCCCATCTCCCAAATAATACTAATTTTTCCTGAGAGAACTTGATCCAGGAGGAAGGACTGAGAGTGCTCCATCCTAAAAAGGCCAAAAGCCCCATCCTGAAACACTGAGAAGGATTCCTAGTGGCTCTTGGGCTGAGGACAGGTGACAAAAATGAGAAATAAACATATTAGGCATACAATTATGGTCCCTTTGTCCATATAAAACTGTCTCAAGGAAATCTGATGGAGGTCAAGCTAGGCATATGGACGGTATTAATAAAAAATTGCTAAAGCTCAATACTTGCACAGATTATGCCAACAGACACTGAAAAGTTGCCTGAAACTTCAGACCATAAGCACAAAGATCTCTGTAACCACAGATATCACTTAATTGGTCTAATAAGGGTGGATTTCTTTTACTCAGAATCATCTTAGATCAATTAGCATTTCAACATTATGGTCCTACGTATTAGAGAGGTCCTTTGAGTTGACAGGCTCAGATATGCAGTTAATAAGCCATTAAATTGCTCAGCATCTATAAAAAAATGAATCAATGTTTCAGATGTCCCAGGAGTCTTATAATTAATAAAAGCCTCCTTCTGGAAGTGAAGTATTTAAAATAGAACACACTTGCTAAAAGAATTGGTCATAACAAATGTCCTACCTTTGCTGATTCTTTATAAAAACTAAAATGCTCTCTCCTCCAAGAGTTTGAAAATAAATTAATGAATATATTCTGGTTTCCCTGATTGTTTAAAGATACAAACTACAAATGTACTGACATTTTAGAGGTGACTAAGTCTCCGTCAGCTCACAGAGAAAATGACTGCAGTAACAGGGTCTGTGCGAGCCACACTGTCCAACAAAGGCAACACAGCATGTATGTACAGAGCTGCTTTGCTACAATCCCCAAAGTCCTCAATCAGTGTAACTGAACAACAAAACCCTGCTTATGAAACCATGAGAGCCAACACAGGCACTGCTTGTTCTGCTGGCCACACCGACAGGAATTACTCTGGGGGGGAGAGGAGGGGGCAGAAGAGGGGGCTATCTTACACCCCTGCTCATGTATTTCATTTTGTTACACAGCACATGTCAGTGCCTGCTTCCTGGGTGCTGCCTAGTCATTGCTCACACATCTCACCCGGGAAAAAAATTTATAGGGGTAGAATTCAAAGAAAAAGGCAGGTAAATATTGCCTCTTGATCCACTCGCAGCTGAAACATATTGTCCTGGAAATTGCTCCTCAGCAATGGTTATGTGGCACATTTTGAATAACTACAAAGAATGATCTTTCTAACGATTTCTACAATACACATCAGAGAGCAAACCCTGCCTTTGCCTCTTTCACTGTGGAAGTATCCTGGCAACAGCAGCAGTGCTGATGTTGGATCTCTGGGCTCCATCCCTTCCTGCTTAGCTGTGTAGGAAAGGCACTAAGTGCCAGAGCATTGCCAAGAGATACAATCTGGTGCGGAAGGGATGAGCAAGGCTTGTGTAGCATGTGATGGCAGTGGCCATGGAGCAAGACTGCAGCCCCTTGGAGAGCCAAGGGGAAGAACCAGACCCATTCTCATCCACCTTGCTCCTTGGGATGGATTCTGCACAGGAATTTTCCCCTTTATATAATGTTGGGCAACAGCTAAAGAAAAGCATGTGGCAAAATCATGCTGTATGGGAAGATATAAAATACAATATTCTTTGTAATGAAGCAGGAATTAAAAAGCTATATATAGACTTTGCAGTATGAAAATCCTTCCAAAGAGCTTAGAAGATTAGGTAATAGATATTTTGTTTCACAGTAACCTGTACATTTAGAGAACTTGCAATATTTTCTTTTATCTCCTCATCCATGTGATTGTCACCACAGACTTCTACTTCAACAATCTGTTTCTGAATTTCTAAGTTTACCAAAAAGGACTCAAAGGATTATTTTTTAGAGAGATATAAAAATCTGAATTCTTTAATTTTCTACATGAACAACAACAAAATAATTTCTTAAATTGTATTTCAGGATAAGAATCATTACATTCTGGAAAATACAGTCTTGCTGAAAGGTTGAGGGGGAAGTTGATACTCGCTTCAGAAAAGGCTGGAGTGCTCTCACTCAAGATACCAGTCAGAACCCAGAACCCCCTTTTTTTTCTGAAGTACTGTGATCGAAGGAGTAAAACAACAATTGTCATTTAGGATTTGGCATCTGAAACCCTTATCAGCTTTATGCAGCCGCTGAAACATTCCTGAAAAGGGTCCTCCAGCAAGTATTGCCAGCTAAGTTTCAGTGGCACCACCACAAATTTGTTAATGTGGTGACTTTAGTTTTCCACAATATTGCTAAGTCTTCATGACGATTTACAAAAGTCCGTTTCATAAAGTGCTGAAAAATCTTGTGAGTGTCACCATTTGAGAAGACCTGAAAGAAGACCTGAATCACAGAGACTATTTATCTGACCAACTTGCAGTTCTCTAGACTCCTTCTATAGTCACTGGAGAGGAACAGGCACTTGTGAATGATTTCCTAACCTAGAAATCTAAACCAGGTCATAATGCACACCCAGAAAGAAGGTATTTTTCTCTTTGGTGTATAAAGAAGGTTCAAAGGGCCTAGTTCACAGAAAGAAATCTTTACAGTAGCTGAGGTAAGTGAGATGACTCTCCAAAATAGAGGTTAAGTAATTTTTTTTAGGCTTCAGAGAAATTCTATTATTCAGGATTCCTGCCTTTCCCTCTTGCAAGAACATCCTTACCTGAACATGAATATTCTCACTGCAGAAGGAGGTAACTGAGGATTCTGAATAACAGAAACTCACTGCAAAGTAAGAAGGAAGAACAGACCTGGTGTTACTGTCACGTCATTTCCATTGACCACAGGTCTTTCTTCCTCTTCTTCCTCTGGTGGTTCAATGCCTGTCTTCTCCATATTGCTCACAGACTTATTCCTTTTACGTTTGCCTTCAGCCCCGGGAGTGGCACCTGGGAGGATCTGGTCTGTCACATTTAACAGCAGCGGAGCCGGTTCTGCTGGAGGCTTCGGAGTGCCGTAATAATTGTCTGCAGAGAGAAGAAAAGGAATAACACATGAGATTGCAGAAATACACTGGCTGCTGCTGCTACTTGTGTAGAATAATGAATGTGTGAGGTAGGATCTGGCTCATCAGCTAAAATAAAGAATAGTTCAAAATTTTTTCTGCAAATTTGAATATTTGCCTTTCATGAAATGGTAAATATTTTCTTGGTGGTAGCACATGTGATCCAATCATGCTCACAAACATCTATCTTATTGACAATTTCTGAAACTACAACAAGTTAAGTTTACATTCCTCTCCTACAAATATCTGACTAACTAGCAGCATACCAAAGCTGTTCTCTTATTTCTAATTATTAGTTGGGACAAATTAGTTTTGCAACATTTCTGCCACAAAACAAGAGTTTCTTAAGGATCAAAATGATGATAAGAATATTGATTATTTATTATGTTATATAATTTTCACTACCTCAAATTATCTCACCTGCTTAGAAAGTAAATAATCATACAATAATTCAGAGAATTGCAGTTTTCAGTAACACTTTCACTATCTTGTTTTTCGGATTTGTCAAATTTTTGCTATTCATGACTTCAAAATTTGTAATAGTTAATGCTAATATATTTTCAAAGAAAGTTGAAACCTTATGCTTTAGGGCTTAACATTACCTCAAAGTACTAAGGAATTCTGAGAAGACTTAAGGTGGCTGACAGATTACCCTCTATTTGTGTCTCCTGAAATTTCTGGCAACTTCCTCTGAGTCATCTACTTTCTGTCAGAAGGATTTTTAGATTAGATGGTCCATGGTCCCATTTTATCTATCAATATCTCTATGTTTGCATTTCTGGGACATCTGATCTCTCTCACCATAATTGGTGTCTTACTGATATCACAAATTTTTCATTAAAAATATGGTTAAAAATAGATTGGTAACATAATTAAATAATACTTTAAAAAGCATATTCTTTCTAGAAAGAAAGATAAATAGTAATATAAGACGTGAAGATGAAAACATGCTATTTATGCAGTTGTATTTTTTCATCTGTAAGCTGTATCAAAGGGCAATGGACAAGTTGTTTTATGAGTAGATTTACAGCAGTTATTATGGGAAACGAAAACTACTGTCCAGGTCTGAGCTGAGGGACCTCTCCCTCTTCCTCCCCTAAAAAAAAAAAAAAAAAGAAGTGCAACTCTGTAAGGATACCAAGCTGATGACAGTATTTGTAGGCCTTATGACCATTTTTAATTTCTTATCTCACTGTTTAGAACTTCTGCAGTCAAATAGCAGTAGCAACTGCCAAAATTATTGTAACCACACATAGGTGTGACAAAAATAAATGCATATTTTATATATGTACGGTAAACCATCATAAAATACATTTTGCGGAGAGAGTAGAAATTATTTCTAGTTCTTGTATTTCTGTGTGTTTCCAAGAACTTACAATGTTCAGCTTCATGACCCCCTCAATACAGGTAAGTAACTGAACAGCCTGGCAACTACTGAATACTCAGTGAATTTTTCCCAGCAGTTTAGCAAGACAATATTAATAACAGATGTTTCTGTAATTATAACACAGTAAAAATGTACTGTGTTAAATTATGCTCATACTCACTCTGGATTTTGGGATGTCTGAATGAAACTGACTCACCACAGATTTTCTTTAGATTTTGTGAGATGGCAGCAGGTTTCACCAACAGCCCCAGTAGGGCAATGAGATGTGGCTCTGTAGGGGTGACTGTGGGAGCTCTCTGACTGCCAGAGTTAAACCAGGGAAGCAGGATTTGGGGTCTAAGAGGGAAAAAGGAAATCGCCATTGATCCACTCACAAAACTGTACTTCCAAAAAGTGTCAAGATCAGATCTGGCCACAGTCAAATTTCTAAGATCTGACAGCACAGGCTATTTTGAGAGTATCTGAAAACCAACAGCGCTCAGTTAGAAGCCTACTTTTGTATTGCTCTAAGATCATGTTACCTTTAGTGGTGAGATTGCATGTCTGAAATATCACATATTTTGAAAAAAGATTCATCAGTTTAAAAAAAATCTGTAGCCTAAGCCATTTTACCAGTCTCAATCAGTGTCTCAGAGACCTTAAGCTTGACAAAACTTGTCAAATATGCACTGATTTCCACTGATTCCATAAATAACAGATGATATATCCCAGGGAAATCCTACCAGTGTGACACAAACTGTGAAACTAGAAGTGCAGTTCCTTGGCTTTTTTCCCTTTGTTCTTAGTTTTGTCATTGTCATACAAAATTGAGAGCAGTAGTAATTAGCAGTAATGCTAATATCCTGAATAGTAGATAAGGTGTTTTAACTGAAGGACACTCTCATGTTATTTTAAAATATTAGACACTTTTTCACTTAGACTGAATGTATGCATTAGTGAGAGACTGAGATAAAGTTCACAAAAAAAAAATCTGTGAATATCACATATATAAAATTATAAGAAAAGATTGCACATTTAAGATCAGGGGCCAAGAGGGATTTAACTCATCCAGTTTCAAATTGGAACTGCTCTATAATTTCCAACTTCTATCCTATAACATAACACTTTATGTGCTTTATGATCCAGTAACCATTGATTTAAAAATGAGTTTGCATTACTAATTGCTACCTATCTACTGATCTATACCTTTAATTCAAAAATATGCATAAACAGTGCAAATAATAGTAAGAAACCATACACATATTGATACAATCAGTGTGTCATTAAAAATTAGTTAAACTCTAATGAAAGAAATATATAGGATGAGAGATTGAGCCATTTCAATGAAGGAGCAATGCTCCATGACAAAAAATTAGAATCAATGTAAATTTTATCTTTCATCAAGAAGCAACTCTTATTGTCTTGAAATTCCTTACTTAATACTTAGGACAATAGAACTAGTGGGAAACTCTCATAAAACTTTGGCAAATGTCATACCTAGGCATAATATAGAGACTAAATGTTTAAAACCATAACTTTTGTTGCAATGAAGTTTGGAAAATCTCTGATCTCTTTTTCATCTTCCCTGAACAAAGCCAGGACTGGTTCAGTAGGTTATTTTTGAAACACTAATCATAAGGTACTGAAATTCATTTCCTGTAGGTACAAGAGGAACACCAAATAAATAATTTCAAATGCAGTTAATTTTTAAAAAGGAATTTTTTTTTAAAAAAAGGAAGTTTACTAGAAGAAATCATAAATCCCATGGTCACTGGCAGTCAGAAAAACCAGCAGTTAGGAGGCTGTTGTTGTTTTTATTTAAATGAATGGAGCAAAAAACAGACAACACCTTTATAGCACTATACAAAACCACATGGTACCCCCTCTTTTGTATACTGCCTGCTGTTCTGGTACTTGCCTCTCAAAAATTACATGGGGGAACTAAAGAAGGCAATTAAAGCTTGGAACTGCTTAAATTGATTTTGAGTTTTCAGCTTGGAAATGGGACAACTGAAGGGGGATATGGCAGATACATATAAAAACAGGACAACCCTGGGAAAGTGCCTAGAAAATCAATGAATGGATGCTTGGCTTCCCACTACTTGAGAACAAGAGGATGCCCAATGAAATTAGCTCGTTTAAAACAAGCAAAAGAAGTGGGATTTTTTTCACATAGCATAAGAGAATAGTGGCATTCACTGTCAGATGCTGCCAGTATCATGAATGCAGTCAAAAAGCAATTATATAAAGTCATAGGAGAAAAAAAGACCATGAAAGCCTATTGAATGTAAAGGTACAAATTCTGAATCAAGAGTTCTGTACATCAGATTGGTAGAGTGCAGAACGTCACTCTGCATGCCTTCCCTGTTCTTGTACTTTTTGCCTTAATATCTTACAGGTCTCTTGCAATCTTGGTTATTGTGTGTCCTGCCAAGGGGCAGTAGTAGAGACATTTTTCTTCCATTTGACTAAGTGCAGCTGCTCTGTTACTCAGGTCCCTTCTTGTTGTACTCAGAAAAATGTGTGTATACTCACCTGCCACCCCTGCACAGTCAGGAGGTCAGTTTAAGCCTAAGTGAAGTTCTTCATGCTGGGCCTGAATCAAAGCCTCTGTGCAGACAGGCAGTGCAGAAAAAGCACCACTGCTGAATCCATCAGGCTGCTGCTCCTGATTGCTTCAGTACTCCCAGTTGGCTCTGAGTGCAGCTGAACACTGGACATGGTCTGGCCTAACCTATTTGACTTGGCTGCCAAAGTGGCTTGGAAGCCATGGCACAGTGACAATTACCAAGTATCCCTTGGCACCCCTGAGCTGTGTGAACCTTGACCAGCACCCTGATTCTGCAAGGAAGAGTCAGACAAATTAATGGGTAGGCTTGCTCTGATGACAGAGATCGGATCAGGAAGTCAGAAAGTCACAAGAAGCAGTAAAAATGGGAAATAAGGAGGACAAAACAGCTTACATTTTTTTCCTTAACCTTAGTTCACCTATGTCAGGAAGTAGTAAGACTTTTATTTTATTGATGAAGTATTTGATGATGAAGCAATATCCTAACTTGCTTCCTGAGAAAAGGTAAGCCCGTGTGGAAGAAAAAAAGACAGAGTGTTTGGGTGGTAGCAAAGAAGCAAAATGCACATCATGCTAAATCAGATAACAAGATAAGACTCAGATATACTGACAGTGCCTGTACTGATGAGCTCAACATCCAGTGATCCCAGTTACTGGGCACAGTTATAAATGTGTCTCCCTCTCAAGTTGTGCTCTACTTTGTGTCCATTGCAGGGAATGACCTACTTGCATTTTCCTCTGCCTGGCCTTGCCAGTCCCTCTCCCTTTCTGTGAGGAAAAACCCAAAATGCAGCATAGTGGACATCTCTGGACACAGAAGGGAGAGGAAGGGCTTTATGCCAGGTCTGCACTCCAGGCTGTGGAGGAGGATGTGCTCCTTCAGCTCCTGGGCCTCCACGGATCTCCTCTAAGAAATTAAAAACTCTGGTTTAAAAATGTGTTATGAAAAGTAAAAATAGTCATGAGGAATTAGGAAATCATAGTAAAAATTAACAACCAGACAGAAAACAAGAGGTGTGCCAGAGCGAGAAGCTTTTAGGATGAATACTTCCAGCTATGGTGTGACTCATTCTGAGCCCAGAGCAGAAACACTTTCCTTTTCACACTTATTTTTAGAGTGGGATGAAACAATATCCAGCTACAAATACACACCTGCTTCTGCTTATTCAGCACCTTCATTTAGATTGATCTGTCTTTTTGTTTATACAGCTCTGAATGCTGAAGTATCAGTCAAAATTGTGTGAGTCAGCCACAACTCTAGGAAGTGAAAGATGAACCTTATTTTCCAGTTGTGAGAACATTAACTGCAAATGTTATAATGAATGTTAAGCCTCTACATATTTGCTTTTGTGATCATTTACTATTGATAATAAATTAAGGGGAAGTACTCTGAAGTATAATTGTTGCCTACATTTGAGTTACATTTCATATTTTAACAGTTCACAAACAAATAAATATGGAAAAATAATGGATTAAAATGGTATAGAGAGTTTTCGGTCGGCAGAAATTAGTTTAATTTTCAATAAAATAATAATGTGAACAAATATGAATATTTTATTATTTGATTGAAAGAAGAAGACTGCATTTATTTATTACTGGAAGCTTTCTGCATACAATAAGAAGCATCTGTTCATCATTTATGTCTGTTTATAAGACAAGTGACAAGTATAGAAGACGGTGACAAGTGATGCCACTCAGGAGTCCATAATAGGAAAAATAGTGTCTAATATCTTCATCAGGGACACCACCAGTGGGACTGTGTGCACTCTCAGCACGTTTGCAGATGACAACAAGCTGAGTGGTTGGTTGACACACCTGAAGAACAGGATGACATCCAAAGGCACCTAGACAAGCTCCATGGGAATCTCATGAGATTTAACAAGACCAAATGCAAGTTGCTGTAGGGTGGGGCAACCCCAGTGTCAGCCCAGGCTGGGGGATGAACAGATCAGAGCAGCCCTGCTGAGAAGGAGTTGGAAGTGCTGGTGGGAGAAAATCTGGACATGAGCTGGCCATGTGCACTCCCAGCCCCGAAAACCAATTGTATCCTGGGCTGCATCCAAGGCAATGTGGTCAGCAGGGAGAGGGAGGGGATTTTGCCCCTCTGCTCTACACTCATGAGACCACACCTGCAATGCTGCATCCAGATCTGGGATTGCCAGCAAAGTACATGCACTTGTTGGGGCAAGTCCAAAGGAGAGACACCAAAATGATGCATTGTTCCTGTGAGGATAGGCTGAGAGTTGAGGCTGCTTGTCCTGGAGAAGAGAGGACTCCAGGGAGACCTCATTGTGGCCCTTCAGTACCTAAAGGGGACTTATAAGGATGACTTTTTAGAAAGACCTGTTGCAATAGGACAAGGGATAATAATTTTAAATTAAAAGAGGGTAGATTCAGACTTGATAAAAAGAAAGACATTTTCTTATTTCAAGGATGGTGAAACACTGGAAGAAGTTTTCCAGAGAGGTAATAGATGTCCCACCTCTGGAAACATTTGAGGTCAGCTTGGACAAGGCTCTGAGGAACCTGTTCTAACTGAGGATGTCCCTGCTTATTGAAGTGGGTTGGACTAGATGATCATTAAAGGTCCTTTCCAACTCAAACTATTCTATGATTCGATGAAAATCAATGATCCTTTCATAACAAGGTATTTATTTTTAAACTTAACTTGCTTTGGAGTCTCCAAATGAACTATTATGGCCTATATTCACTCTACCTAGCTTTAAGTGTTTAACTGAAGGAGTTGTTTAATAGGTATTAAGTGAAGCAATCATCTTGCAGGAAGCACCTAAAATAATATCCCCATCTATAATGACCCCCAGCCTGCAAGCCCTGGGACATCAGGCTGAAGTCTGCTGCTATATGGAGTCCACACCCTGCGTGTTCTTGGGATGTCAGTTTAAGTGTAGGTTTCTGTTAACCTCCAGAAAGGAGAAAAGCAAGAAAACAAGCTCATGGTTTTGGTAATGTTTAGGGCAGGCTCAACACACTGGCAGTATAACCATCAGAGTAAGACCATATGAGGTTGATAGTCTTTCAAATTTTGTGTGAAGTTTTTCTGGACAACATATCCCATGAATATGGGTTGCAGAAATCTTCTTTGAAGGGTTTAGTATTAAAACAATGGAATTATTAAGACTGGAAAAGACCTCTAAGATCATGAACTGTTAACACAGCACTGCCATGTTCACCTATGAACCATGTTCCAGGTGCCACAACTACAAGTCTATTGAACACTTTCAGGGATGGTTTCCAGAGCATCATTTGCGTGTAACAGATGTCAAAGACAGGAAGGAATTTTTAAATGAGTGGACTTCCATGAACCAAGCATATGGTATCACCAAACTCTCACTTCACTGTGCTAACACATCACTTTGCCATAGAAGTATGTCCATTCAATTGTCATCTTCTTGTGTAATCACTTAATTCTAACATTTCTGTATAAGTAATTTAGAAGATTTTTTGTATGTCTGTTTTGTTCTGCAGTAAGAACATACAAGTAGAATGTTCTAAAACAGAGACATCCCTTTCTCAGTATTCTTACAACCATCTTATAAAATTCCTAAAGAGGAAAAGAGTACATAGACTTTATTAAAATATAATTAGTGATATATTTTAACAAAATCCAAGACAATTACCACCTCCTTAAGGAAGTCTAACAAACTTCTTTTCACCCACTCACCCTGAGTAATTTATTTTGACGGGTGACTATACTATAATTAGGGCTTTTTTTAATCATTGCTGTAAGGTTGGGTGAGTAGATTTTGTTCTTGGGTTCATACATTTTCATGATGGTTTTGCAAAGCTGCTTGATGGAATTAAGTTGCAGAACTCTTACTGTGACTCCAGAGAAAGTGGAATTAAAAAAATGAAGCCTTCTGAAGCCTTTAGATTTTAGATTTCCATTGGTATTATTTTTACTCATGTGTTATGAGTTAAAATGGCAAAGAAATAGGACAGGTCATATTTCAGATCTCTCAGAATTTAGAGAAAAAAAGTTATTAAATATAGATTCACAATTATTTTTTTTCAGCAACAGCTTTTAACTTCTGTTGTGTTCTCTGAAATATTCACAAACAAAGATATACTTTTACTATCATCTTTTTGGCTACTTTTAGTTTCTTTTAGACAGAAGACTGAAGGTCCCAGAGATGTCTTTGCTCTTTTTCTAACTAAGCCTTTGAATCCAGATTTCTTAGTTCTCTGAGCCTTGCTGTTAAATTTAAGTCTGAATTAAAAATACAGATTAAAATTTATTTACTTTGGGAGTGTTGTCTGAATGAGTTACACATGATACACAGAACTAATTCCATACTTGTTGGATACAGGCATCCCCAGGGCTACTTGTTAGAAAGTCTGTTTTTTCTCCCCTTTGTATTTCCTAACTTCACTGGGCTTCAGGTATAAATCTAGTTACTCAAAAGAAATACTTTCTGGACACCGGAGGATTCTGCTAAAACAGAACGGTCAGAGTTATTGCCTGTGCATTCCTAACAAACACTTCAGCATTTTCTGGCAGGGGCTCTCCAGCTGTTTCCCAGGACAGGGGGATTTTTGATGCCTTGTGTTGCTGTGCCTCTTCCCCAGGCAGAATTCTCATTTTGGGCTTGTCTCTGCAGCTTCTGCTAACAGACATTAGGCAAATATGCTAACTTCTGTGTCAAGTAATGACATCTTAATAACTGGCTTCAGGATTGTCTATTCATCTACATTAAAATTAAATCACTAATTATAGCCGTGGATTTTTGCCCAAGTGTGTTCTGGCCCACAATGAATGCAATAGCAGAGGAAGTTTCTAAATTCCCAAATACAGTGATGGAGACAAGACAGGCTGTTAAACCTTCCAACATGACAAAACTGCTGTTGTCTGACTGTTGGACACCAACTGCCCCAATAAGACCTTCTCTTTTTCATCCATACAGACTGGGAAAAATACATATGTATATGTAAGGACATATGAGTTTATTTTTTATTTCTTAATCTGTATTTTTCAAGATAAATATCACTAGCAAATGAATTTTCATAACACTGAAGTGTTGATAGAATACATGAGATAGGGATGGGGCATGGTCTGATTTTCAGAAATTTTGAAGACCTCCAAATTAAGGCATACATAAGTTAGTTCTCATTTTAAAAAATATATTTTCCTCAGAGACATCACTGTTGTGTTTCAGAAAGTTCAGACTTGTATGTTTTCTTCATCACTGTTTTCATAGTTCCACTTTACATAGCTGCTTTTCCTTTTAATTATCATTTTTTCTCCCACTTTTTAAAGTGCTAGGGTGGCTTTATCCTGTAAGTACTCTGCGTTCCTTAGATTTTGTTAATTAATCTTTTAGCTGCTTGCCCATCTACAAATTGAGGCACATATGCAAGACTAATCCCTAAAGCTCTGTGTAAGAGTACAAGAAACAAGTAGAAAATACAGTTTCGCCTTTACAAAATCAGGCACCGCCTGAACTGTTTTCATCATCCCTTTAATTTCTACCAAGACCAAATCATGTGAACAGATACAATCCTCTTGAGCACTAAATCTTTCACAGCTGGGAAATAATAGTTCTTCTGTCAGATGTGGGAATCCCACGGGTTGAAGGTGTAAATACCTTGCAGATAAGTAACTGCAAAACATCCTGTGGTAAGTCCAGGTGGAAGTGGCTACAGAGAGGGAACTGTCTTCCTTTAAGATTCCGCTAAGATTAAGGCCCTGACCTTATTTCTCCCAAATATTCTTCAAGTTTGTATGTCTTTCTGAGAAGCAGAACACATCAGTTTTAGAAGAGAGGTCTGCTTATCAGATGCAGCAGTGTGCTGCACACACTGCACATCATCACACATCTCCCAACCACCAGCAAATATGAAATGACCTTTAACTTTCATAATTTGATCTTCTTCTGTGCGCAGTGTACCGGAAGTGAAAAACCTAGACAGACCTCTTGGAAAGGCTATTCTTACATTCTTAAGGAAAATCATGGATAAAGGGACAGGATTGAATAATTAATACAAAATGGATTTTGGACTTCACAAGTAGGAATCAGAGAGGTATGAATGCAGGGTATTGGAACAAGACTATGCAACAATCCAGCCTGATAAATACATTAGTAACAGTTCTGCACTCTTTAAAGCAATTCTCTCATCTGACCTCAGCTTCTAAAAAGCAGCAGAATAATCAGAAATCTCTGCTTTCCCAGAAAAGAGACAATTCCTAAACTGTGTGCACTTTGCAACATCTAAGCACAGATACTTCTTCCCACCACACTTACCTTTTCTATTGTGAGCTGGCTGTTGTTCTCTGGATGGGACACTTGAGTAATCACTTGTCCCCAAATGTGTATGATCCCTAAGTGACATAGTGAGTGGGTGTTTAGATAATTTAACTTCTCCTGATTAGAATTTCAGTGTCTAAAGTAATGAACTCTCTTCCCTCATCTGCCCTGGCAGTGATCTTAGATGAGATTAATTGACCTCTGGAAGCACACTTGGGTTTTGCTTGTTACGTTATAAGAAGATCCAGACACCTTTAAGCTTACTAATGACCGAGGACATGATTCAGACCTTTAATGACCAAGGTCCCAACACACTAAATCATGCTATTACTTTCTGCCTTCATTTAAAGATTTAGGCTAAGCAAATGATAAGGTTTTCTACCTCACCTTGTAGATTTTATGTACTATGACTAAGATTCTTGTAGAAGTAAAAATCCTTTGCCATATTAGAGAACAGCTTGAAGCACAGTCCCTCCCTTTTGACAGTAGTGCCTACATGGTTTTACACCCTTACAAATTATCTGGAAAGATGAGAAAAGTCTAAGAACATTTCTAGACAAAATTTTATCTAGTTCAGTCTGGGCCACAGAAATGAATGCTTCTGAAGCTTCCAAAAGCTTAAAAAAGAAAAAAAAATACAAGTCTAGGGGAAGTTATCGTGTTAGATGAAATTTATTACTGAATAATGCAAATCAGAGAGCCATTTACTATTCAGAGAGCAAATTGTTATTCTTTCTAGAGAGAGATACTGGCATTACTGCAGACGTCTCACAGTATAGTAGCAGGCTCCTTCTGCTAAATAATAAGCAAAGCTAGAATCATTAGGTGACCTGAAAGAATAGAATGTCATGCAGTGCTCATCTTCAATTATGTGGTTAAGAACTTTATTGCATACAGCACTGGCCCAGACTTTTTTAAGGGAAAAATTTACAGAAATAAAAGAGATTCTAACAAAAGCAAGTAAAATTATAAGCTTGCTATAATAAAAATAAAATGCATTTCAGTTGTACAAACTAACTATATTTCTGTAAAAGGTTGTATGAAGGAAAGGATATCCTAAGTTTTTCAGATGAAGTTATGGTTAAAAAATGTGAAAGAATTTCAAGAACACAGAGTCACTATACCAGAAGATTTTGAGAGATTACCCATATGTTAAATCAATGCATAGTTTTACAGATCTATCTGAAAATGCCATGTCTAGGGAAGCAAGGGTCAGGTGAAGTTTATTAAAAAAATGACTGTAGAGGCCTTACAGTCATGAGAATTCTCTGATCTGTCTTTTGCCTGACATAAGAAGCTGGATTAATGCCCCCACCCCTGGTTTGATCAGTACTGTCTCTCCTTTTTTTTTTTTTTTTTTCTTTTTTTTTTTTTTTAATAGGACTTTAAGCTTATTTTAAAAGCTGTGTTTATAGACATCTTATCCTTTTTCAGAGTGGCATTTTCTCTGTGTTATAGTTGGAAATCTGTCTCCAACTGCCTTGACAACCTTGTGAAGCCACTCTAGACTGTTAATTTCATCTGACAGTTTCTTCAAACCTGAGGAAGAGAAGAGATCCCTGTAGTCAATCAGTTTTTGTATTCATTTATTCAAGTTTCTACCAGAGAAAGTTATCTTGCCAGTTGGAGAGGTATGTAGGGAATCCTTTCCTTTTGTGCGTAAAAAGGCATCTGCTGAGTGTCCTGGATAGTAATCTTGCACAATATGAATAAATCAGATGTTCCCTATTGGTCTTCCCTTAAGGAGTTATCATATTAAATAAAAGTACTTCTCTGAGATTCACAGTGATGCTAGGTACAAAAAATAAACAAACTCAAAAAAAAAAAAGCCCTAGAGAAAAAACCTACATAAATGCTGTTTTCATCAACAGACTGTTATTTTGCCATATTAGTGCCAATCATCAGGTTTTTTTTTTTTAATGTAATTTGGCATGATAAATCCAAAATCTAAAGCCATAACTAAAACTTAATGGAGGCTCTGTGTTCTATTTTTCCCTTGAAGCCAGTGGGGTAACTCTTTCAAAAGTGGCGCTTTTTTACCTCAATATTCTGTCTACCACCTTCCTCCTGAGATGACTTAGATACAGAGCATTACCTTTCTCATGTGAGTTTTAATCCACTTTAAACTTTACTGTCAATGAGGACTTGTGCTATAACAAGACATTTTAGCTCCTTCTGAACTCAGTTACTACATAAAGATCTATGATGAGGCAATCCACAGCCCCAAGAACCTGTCCTAAAACCACACAACATACCAGTGTTATAATACAACTTTAAGCCAGGAAGAAAAAAGTTTTAAAAACTAATTATTTTTGAATAATTCAGAAAATTTCAGATTAGAAGCAAACTAATGATAATGAGGAATGAAAAAATTGGTATTTCCTGGGGTGAGTTTATCACATATTAGTAAAAAACCAAAAAATAGGGAAAGAAAGAGTTCCAAAGTTTGTAATAAAAAAGCTTGATCATGCTAGATAAGCTTTTCCTCCTAATTCTTGCTCCTAAACTGTATAATGAGGCATTCTGGCATGCTCTTCTCCAGACCCCACAAATTACAAGCTTCACAATGTCATTCTCCCAGAATAAGGAATGGAGGGTCACCTTCATTCAGGAGCTAAGGCACTCACTGGGAGAGCAAGGTAAGACTTAAATAAACTTTGACCTTCCACTGATTCTTTTCTTCAGACATGAGGTGACCAAGAAAGTGGCCAGAGGTTGTAAAGAAAGTGTCATAACCACTGTCAGAGCCTAGGCATTTTGCTATTTGCCCACTTGTGTTACTCAATTCCTGAGTGTGGACAGGACTGCTGGGGAAGTGGGGTAGATAAAGATGCTTTCCCCTCATTTATTGACTCTGACAGAATTTAGTCACCAATAGACACTTTGGCCACAAGGTCATGGAGGTCTCTGCATGCTCAGTACTGCAGAAATGCAGCAGCTGCCAGTGCTGATGGAATTAAGTGTTATTGCAGCTAATGGTGGCAATGTTGCCCTTAGTTTACACTAGAAAGATACAATAGAAATGTTGTTTAAAACAGTGAGAGTTGTAGATCCATCTGACCAACAGCAGAAAGAGCAGTTGTAAAAAGACAAAGAGTTTTCTTTTTGTCTTTCAAAGACGATATCTAATAACTGCCTAAAGGCCATTAGACAAATAATTAAAAACAGAAGTAAAGTAAATGAATTGCTATTCACCAGGTTGACGTGGGAAAAAAAAAGGTAGCTGAAAAAATCTGTGCTCTTTTTATTCACTGTCAAGGACAGCCAAATGTTTTTGATGTGTGGTCTGCACAGTCATTACAGATTGAAGCCAACAAGCACAACTGTCCAAGTGTTTCTTATCTCTCTTTTTCTCATTGACACACTGTGCTGCCCCAGGCTCCCTTTTGTTGGCTGTCCTTGTTTTGCCTGCCTGCCTGCTTCATTTCTGATCCTAAAATCCCATTCTGGGGTAAAAGACTTTTCTACTCTGTCAGGGATACCTCTTGACTCTGCCATATGAGCCAGCAGAAGCAATGAAGGAAATTAAATGAATCTCTCTTGTTTTGACTTTATTTTTTGGAAAACTGCACCTGATAAAAATTCCCTGGTAAGGCCAAGCACTGGTCTAGTCCTATGAAATAGCTAAAGGATTAGTGCTCTATGGAAAAAGAAAAATCAGTTTGGTATATGTAAATTATTTAGGTAAATTATGCATCTGTGAATGAAGGAATCTTCCAATCTGCAAAACTCTGGAACAACTATGCAAATTCCTCCTGTGAAATAAACATGTCATAATCTCGAATTCTAAGTTTATCACATGTCCCAATGTTTTAATTATAATCTTCAGATAAGACCTGTGTTTTCTACAACCTTTGTTTCACCATGAAACGACTCTCTTACAGATATCAAGGATCTGATTTTCCTTTTGCATGAGCATAAACCAAATACTTCCACTGAAGCTAATGGACTTACTGGGTTACGAAGGGAATGCACAGTTCAAGCATTTTAAAAGTGCAATTCTGTGAAACAAAGGGGTTTTATTGAGTGATTACTTATGACAATATTCACTACATTTACTCTTGTAAATGGAAAATATTTTCTCTTTAATTTTCATTATGGACATAAAATGGTTCGGAGGAGTCACAAAGTAATAACAACCTTGAACACTTATGCAACACTTCACATTTCAAACTGCCTCAGAAATGTAAACCAATTAGGCTGTCATTATGATTTATGCTAAGAGAGACAAGAAATATATAAACAAAGTCAAATAGTAATGCTGGGCTCCAAACTACAGTTCTGTGAATTACAAATCACAGAAACAGAGAGGGACTTCCTGGAAAATGGAAGATAAAGCTCTGGAGTAGATTGAGTAACAGCTAAGACATTGTAACCTAGTTACAGTTGAATGGTCACATCTCTCCATATGGAACACCGAACACTTAAATACACCGTTTGTCTAAATAAGCATTATCAGCTTCACCTCACAAATAACTATCGTTCATTAGCTCTCGAGTGAATTTCTTGAGATATCTGATTTACAATGCAATTACCCCTAGCAGATCTGTCTAAACTGATAACCAAAGGGCAATTAAAATCAGTACCCATGCCAGACCATTAGATGGTTTAAAGAGTAATATCTATGCTACTGGTTCCTTTTACCAGTACACTGTTAACACCAGGAGTATAAATGTTAATTAGGGTAATGACTTCATTCACCAATTTCTTTCCTACAAGGCCATTTGGATCAGAATTCAGCTCCTCTGTATGAAAGGGCAAGTTCTTTTTAATTAGGACAGCTACTCCATTGGTAGTAGTAATAAATGAGAGGAGAGATGAAGGTCTCACCCATCAGGATTTTTCCACTTTTTTGTTTCTATGTAGCATTCAGTACTTAAAAAAAAAAAAAAGCTCCAGTTTTAGTCAGAAAAAAATTTAAAGTATTCATTTTTTAATGTTTTCAAACACTTATTTGCAGCTCAGATATTCTCATATCGTCATTTTTGAGATAAATCTTCCTCCCTGCATGTTTCAGTAGGTAGATCAGTAGCTTTAGGTCATTGTTATTCCACTGGATCACCCCCCTAAGGATGGGGTCTGTGCCAGAGTGAGACTAGTTAAGAAAAAGCTTCAAAGACTATTTAATTTCAAGCCTTCTGTGCTTTTGTGCATCTCTCACTCTTCAATCACGCTCTGACCCTGTCCAGGCACACACATGCAACTGGAAGAGGACGGGCAGCTCTTAGCAACAGCAGTGCCCAGGGCTCTGCCTAGCACTGACCTGAGCTCCACAGCAAAGGCTTCTGATTCCCACCTGCAGAAAACACAGCAGAAACAGACAGGAACAGAAGTGTAGGCTGAGGAGACGGAGCAAGGAGCACTCAACTGCACTTGCAGGGCAGGAAACATTTCTCTTCATCATTCTTGCCTAGACTGGCAAAGCCCTATGGACTTGCACAAGGCCACTGCTACCTTCCCTTCTAAAAAAGTTGGATAAATTATTACAGAATAAGTTGGATTCTTACAAACTAATTCCTGGCAGTATTTCTTAAATCTGGCCTTGTAAGATGCTGGGCATCGGTATGCACTGGGCATTTGCCCTTACAGCAGTTAGTGGCCAAGAAGGGGCTGCAGTTACATGATTATTTCATATCCCAGGGCAGCAGAATGCAAAGGCTGAACTTCATGTTCTCACAGCCTCTGCAGTACTACGTTTCTGTGGGTTCCGAGATCCACATTTCACATGCCTGTCCCCAAAAGAGCAAAGAATAATAAGGAACAGACATAACTGGGACTAGACATGGGCATCAGCCTTCAGCCAGTTTTGATAGATACAAGTTCCTTCCGGACTTTAGTGTCAGTCTATGAGCTTGTGGGCAAATTATGTGCAAAGAATCATGAGGTACATTCCTCTACAGAAAGTAGTAACTGGCAAATAAGATAATGATGCTCTATGAAGCAACCTGACAGTATCCAACTGACAAAATATCCATTCTGATATTTTGTCTGTCTAGTTTGGATTCTAGCTTCTTATAAAAGAAGACATTTGAGATTAGGAACCATATTTTTAAAGAACTGTGTTGACTGTGCATGCTTTGAAACTTACACTTGTTTCCTATACACACTGTGAATTTTTAGTTTCCAAAGCATTGATACTTATTTAAACTGAATGAAAATGAAGCAATTTCCTGGCAGATGACCTTCTCTACAGAGTGGAACAGGGCAGAAATCAGAGGGAGCTTTCACTGGATGAAGGGGTCAATGTATTGTGCAGCCAGAGTCTGACAGGCACCTCTGGCACTGCTGCTGAGCTGTGGAGGTGCTGCTCTGACAATACCAAATACCCCCTGTGTTATAAAAGCAGAGAGAGCTCCAGTAGTCTTTAGATTTAAAATTGATATTTTACATTTAAAGACTAAACAGACGGTGTGTTCTTTGGGGACAGCCCCATTATGCAGTTGCTAAGAAGCCAGAAGCTCACGTGCACAAGGCCCATGTGCCAAGTGATGCCCAGGCTGAGGGGCTGCATCAGACCTGGGGCAAAGGCACCTGCACAGCTCCTGGCACGCAGCAGTGCTCCCAAAAGCTGCCTGGGGTGCAGGGGCCACACCTGCCCCTCACACAGTGCCTCATGGCAATGCCACTGACCCCACAATGCCCTAAACACAGCCAGGGGATGCACAGACCTGCCTCCCCCAGAGTGTCCTGCTGGCGGCCGTGGGACTCTGGGAGTGCCAGAACTGTCAGATGGCCCCATCTGCTGTGAACGTAGGGATGCCAGGAACAGATCACCTGTGATGCTGTGCAACAGCACTGCAGCAGGCAAGGCTCAACCTGTGGCCTGAGCACAGACAGGAAAAGGACTCCTGCCTCAGGGTGACTCCAGCTCTGACCTCTCCAGCCTGTTGGCATTTGTCTCTGCTGGGAATGTACCAACAGACTCTTGTAGCAGAATTCTGCACAAGCTAGTGTGATCCGAAACTGGTCTTCTTCCCTATAGGAATCTTATTAATTGGGAAGAGAGGATAATATCCAGGTTCTCACACTGTAACATATCATGGTACCCTTGTGAACACATCTATCCCAGAATTAATTGGCATTTGAATTGTTGACTGGAAAAAAATAACCTCAGTTTTAAAAATTTAATACATGGTAGCCCTGGGTATCTCATTATTTGCCTCCACTGCTAAAAACATGTGCTTTGTGTCTAATCTGAACAGGTTCAAGTTACCAGGGGATTGCATTATGCTTTGGCTGAGAGACTGAAGAACTATCTATTACCTGGTATCTGTTTCTACAAACAGTGCAGAAATACTTGAAAAAATGCAACTAAGTCACCTCTTCAACTTTATGGTACTAAACCAAACAGATTCAAGTCTGACTTTAATATTTCTTATTAATTCCTCTCCAACTTGTCATCTTTCTGCTTGCACTGCATGCACCACAACTGGACAGTCAGCCAGAAGAGCTTCAAGCAGCTTCATACACAAAAATGATGTAACCTCTCAGGTCCTACAAGCCTTCAGACAATTTATCTCTTCGCCCTAACACCAGAGCAGGAGCTGACACCGTTTAATGTGGTTTGCTGAGGTCTTTTACTTCCACCAATTATGAGAAAAAAAAAAATTATGACCCGCATGAATGTGCTCCAGACTAATCAACCCTTCATAAAAAAAATGTCATGTTTACAACCTACCATCATTTACTGAACTCTTCTAATGCAGAATTGGTCATCTGCCTTTTAGGAACCAGCCCCCCACTCAGTACATCTCTTCACAGCTGTTTGGAGTTTGGTTTCTAAGACTGTGTAGTATACAACCACTCTGAAAGCTATGGTATCTACCTATCAGAAAATAAATTTTTATATACAATTTTATATTTACTGGTGCATAAGAAAGATGTCTGTGGGGCTGTTGCACAGAAGGAGCTGTGAGAACAAAACGAATTAAACTAAACAGTGACAAGCTATCACAGACAGACAAATAGTTCCTTGAAATATTTTGTTTCCTAATAAGTCATTGGGACTGAAAAGCCTTCAAGGGAGTTGGATTTACCCAAGTTTATGTAACAAACTGTAGCAAAACCTTAGGAAACAATGAAATATGTGTAAGTAGAAAGGTATGGATTCCAGCCTGTTATTGACAGAAATTGCATGACAAACTGCTGGAGCAAAAATGATACATGAAATGATATTAGTTACCTCTATAGCTTTGGAATTGGAGAATAAATTATATACAATACAGTGAATGCATCTCAGGCCACTGGAACACTGTAACCTTGACCAAGGAAGCACAAAGTCAAATTTCAACTAATCTGAATTTTAACTAATGTAAATATGATTCTTCACACTCACTTTAACAAATTTTTTTCAAGTGTTCAAGCAAAAGGCATATTCTTATCAAGACTTTAAATAATATTCCACATTACAGAAGCCCCTAGATATTTTGACCCTTATTTAGGCTACCAAAACAATTAGCTGTTCATCAAATATGGTTTACTTAAATAAACATTTTAATAAAAGTACTAAAAATATGCATATATCCATAAATTATAAAATAAATTATATCCAGATTCCACTAATCTAGCTGCACACTCATCCAGGTCATAACATGCTCAGACATTTGCTTACAGCTAGAGTATGTGCTGTGAAGGAAGAGAGATTGGAATTGGAATTTTAATCCTCTTTACCTGCTGCAAGCTACACTGATGTACAGTTTTTATCTGTTTAATGTGGCTGGTTAAGGAAGACACCCTTCTAAATTATGCTTAAAAAATTCTGTGTCAATCACACATCAATAAATGTAACTGAAAAATGACAGTTTTCTCAAAATGACTGAAAAAAACCTTGAACGTATAAAATTTTCTCAGACTGTAACCTGATTTTGATCCATAAAAAACTGACTTCAACTTCTCATGAGTGGGCAACAAAAAGAAAAAATTTAAGAAGGATATAAAACCAATGTGAAGACAGCAAGCTTTGATGTTAGGAACCTATTTAGTTATATTTAGGATTCATTGCAATTCTCACTCTCTCTAAAAAGTTTTGTGATTTTTAGTGTTCCAAAGGATCACTCAAAATTTATTATTTATTTAGTACCATTCATCTCCCAGGTGCTTTAATGACTAGAACATCACAAATGAGTGGCAGAAAAAACCACATATTATTATCTACTTCAGCACCTACCACACAGATATTTTTCTTGCCCTGCAGTTATATTGCTTTTCCATGTCTATTTTAAATATAATTAAGGTATAAAATCAACCCTAATGAATCCCCTTTTTAAATCCAATCTCCTCCAAAGAAGAAATGCATACAGTTAAGATAAATTCCGTTGAGAAAAAAAAAAAATCAGAATCTCACAAATATTGTAGTTTGGAGAGACACATTATTTATCCAACTGCCAGCTGAATACTCCAATTCCTCACAGGAGGTGGGGGAATGTTGTAACTTTATTGTTGCCAATACTTCCTCGCCTTAAAGAATGAAGAACAAATAATACTTTTAGAATCATTTTAGTGGTGCTTCTGCAATTTCCTTTTATGTACAGTTTAATTCTAAGGAAGATCTGATCAAAATGAAAATGTCAAGTGAGTTTTAAATTACATAAGGCAATCCAGTGATGAAATTTCTCATGTTATATAGACTTCATAGCTATAGATTGTATTTGCATTTGTTCTAGTTTTTATTTCTAAATTCATAACTATTGTGTTTCAAAAACTACATATAAAGATTTTCTTAAAAGAAATGTAGCCTATAAAGCTGTTTAAATGATAGAATGGTTAAAGTCTGTTTAGATTAAGTCAGGAAACCATTTCAGGCATATAGGGGTACAAATGAGTTTCTACAGATACCTGTGAGCAAAGGACAGTTCTGGAAAGACTGAAATGTTCCTTGTCATTCCAGACAGATATTCACCAATCTGTTTAAATGGTGACGCACCACAATGAGGCATGGACAGAAAAAGGTATGGAATATTATCTAAGACATGTCTGAAGAGACCAAGACATCTCTCCTATCTGTCATCTTTAACATTCCCTTCAAAATTCCAGTCAGATTTATTTAAAAAAAAACCCCAAACTTTCAGGCCATTCAAGATGCTTCTGAAACAATTGGTATAACTCTTTTTTCCTTTAAAATTAAGGTTAAGGATTTCTTTAATTCTCTTTTACATCCCTGATCTTTTCCTCTGAAACTGTCTTTCTGCAACTCCGACTCAAAGTGACACCAGTGTCCCATGCACTGAAATAAAAAGCGGTTCCCTGGCAACAGTATCGACACAAAAGTTCTCATGATTTTCTCTCTCACTTCTGTGTCTTAATGGATTGAATAATCCAAACAGCAGAGAAAAGCAACATGCATCTGATCTTAATGAACTGTAATAGCTAGAGACAGCATGAAAGCAAGCAAAGGTATTTGTGCTATTTATAAAGCACTGGATCAGCTGACTCAGCTTCACCAGCATTTGGAATAATTCATATTATGTTCAGTGAGTCATTTAATGAGATATTTTAGTGTGTCAGGCTGTGTGCAAAACAGTCTTACACTTCATTTTTACGAGCAGTTTGATCTGATAGCTATAATATATAGGAGATTAAGAGAAGCATAGGTTATACCTTCAATACAATCAAGAGATGGGGACAAAAACAGCAGTTAATTAACAGACCACAGAATGGAGTGGCCATTTGGATCCAATGCTCTGAAGAAGGCTTGAAACAGTTTGTTACTGCTTAACCCTCAGCTAAACTCATCCCAAATCTGTCACCCATCCCAGAATTACAGAAACAGTTAGGGTGGAGAAGACTTCAGACATGACTGCACACCACCACAATAGCTAGGCCATGGCACAGTTTCAAACATTTTGAGTTTCTCTTGCCACTTCAGCTCATCCTACAACAGTCATTCATTGGCAAATGGATTTTTCCTATGGCTATGAATGTTGTGGAAAATAAAAGGGAAATAAAATGAGAAAACCAAACTGTAATTGTTTGGAAGGAGTCGTTATCAGCCTGCTTTTAGCATTCACATCATCTATTCAGCATTTACATTTACAGATTAGTGTCATTATTTAGAAGATGACTCATCTTATACAGTTATACATATAATATATATCTTTGATGTAAGTATAGGTGAGGACTTTTCCTTCCCCATATTATTGTGGGGATATGTACCAGACTGGGGATGGTAACTGTGGATGTGGTCTTGTCTGTACAGCTACTTCTACAACAACTGTTTTTCATCATTATTTTTGCGAACATCCAGCTAAAGAACAAAATAATACTATAGTTTGTGTAAAGGAAACTGTCCAACACCCCAGCCAAGATTAACTACCAAAGTTCATTCCTGTGGCTACTAGTTGCTGGATAAAACAAAGACCACAAGTTTACCAACTAAGGAAATTGGAAATATTGATCTACAATAAAGCAGAAAACAGTGCACTTCCAAACCTTCCATAGTTTTATTTTACCATTGTAGTCTAGAGGCATTTGACACACAGCCAAATACTTGTCTGAGATTTTATGTGATAAGCAATGTGTAATTTACAAAATTCTTTTCTGGTTCTTCTGGAACTGAGAGAATGTCTAACTATTGTTAGTATTCACTCGATGCCAAGAACAAATGTATAAATATTACATTACTCAAACATTAATATAAATGAAAAATGAAGTAGATTAAGCTAGAGCATGAAGTGAACCTAGAAACAATTAGCAATTCCATAAACATGGGAAAAAAAAAGATTCAGCTGCTGCAATTGAAAATTCATTGTCAACATTTGCAGAGACTGAGACTAAATTTTGTAACTTCCATCTATTTCACTGTATGGAACTGGGCAATTGATAACAAATCCTGAACCCACATGTCCCCCTTCAGTGTATAAACTTCCATGATATGCAGTGGAGATCAGGATTCCAGGCCAGCTGACTAAGTAAAAGTGCCCTCTGTAGTTTTGGACTCAGTAAGATGCCTGGAGCATTTACACAGGACTGGAAGACTTGCAACAGGACTCCTGGGAGACTCGTGCCCTTCTGGAACATATCCGTGAGATATACCAGGTCTCTATGTGAATTTGGGCATTTG
The DNA here is from genome assembly GCA_025920805.1 of Petroica traversi. NCBI lineage: Eukaryota > Metazoa > Chordata > Aves > Passeriformes > Petroicidae > Petroica > Petroica traversi. The sequence continues at coordinate 4,645,640 of JAHLSL010000061.1, forward strand.
AGTTTGGATCAGAAGTGCATATGTGATGCAACCCTCCATCGTTCCTATTTCCCATGCCTCGCTGTGCATGTGGAGCCATCTCAGAGCCCACAAGCTGTGCCTTTTTCTGATGGAACTAACACAGAAGATGTCATCTACCCCCTAAGTGTGTTCAGTCTGCAAGACTAGGATGGAGCCTAACCCAAAGGATGTTCTCATTGAGAACTGGGACCCCAGCACATGGATGGTCCTCCTTGCAGAGCTGGTCCCATATTCCCATTGCACCTCCCAGTGCAAAGGCAGACTACTTTTTCCCAAATGACACCAAAGTACTTTGTTTTAAGCAGCTGAATTCCCCTGACCTGACACTGGAGGGAACGGGTTCCAGCCTGAAGTGAACCTACAGTGGCTGATCGCTGAATCCCCCTCCAGACTCTCTTTGGCTCATTAACTGGACCTCATTAGCAGAAACCAGTGGGACGCCAGAATCCTAGACACAAGTGTCTTAGCATGGAACTGACACCCTGTAGTGGTGGTTCAAGCCCAGAGAGTTACATATCCCCTGAGGAATTTCTGGGGGCCTAGAAAGTCAGGCCCTTCTAAGGTAGAATTAGGTTTGGCCTTGGAAAGGGGGTCAAACTCCCCCCTCCTGTCCTTCAGTTAACAACGATATCGTGTGTCTCCCTTTCTCCTCCCTTACTCCTTCCTGACTAGGCCCTGACCCTCTGACCCTTCCACGTTTCCTCCCCTGTACCGTTATGAGATAAATTGTAATCCTCAGAATAAAAGTCTGAAAGCTGGGCTTTCTGGAGTCTTTGCCCCTGAACCTGAGCAGAGCAGACCCTCGTGTCTTGTGTCTGATTTTGGGTTCTGGGTGAGGGAACACTCTCTCTCTCAGCAGCTCTCCGGCTTTTGGGACAGTGGCCACGATCCCAGGGAAGCCCGGCTCGCGGCAAGGGGAAAAGAAGTCCTCAGCTGAAGCTGACTTAACAAAAAGGAAACTTTCAGAACAAGCCGCTGAGCCGCCGGCCGTCCCTGTGGTCAGCTGTCCGGCCCTCGCCACCGGCCACAACCCCCACCGTTTGTGTCAGCATCGCAACATCCTTCAGGGACAATAGTTTTGTTATCTAGGAACAGCAGCATCCCTACAGACACATCCTCTGTTTTCAATAGTTGAAAGGGTGTGGGGGGATCTTGGAAATCTGAAAAGCAAACAGAACCCTTTGATGCTCTTGTCTCCATCCAATATCCCTCAAAACCTCTACACTAAAAATTAAAAGAAAACCTAAAAGTCAAGTACTACGAAAATCTTCAGTTAAAATAGAACAAATTGCAATTAATATATAAACATGAGGCATGGGGGCAGGTTTCTGCCTGTGAAACCCAAATTTCTGTTATTTGTAGCCAGATGTTAGTTTCTGCTCTGACTTTTCCTTTTAGCTTAAGATAGGAATTTTAATTCATAGCACTAATCAAAAGCTGCTCCAATCTTTTAAAAAATGTAAACAAACAACCCTTATTCCACATATGAATACTAAGATGTCTTGGAAAATAAACTCATAAAAATTAGCATTTTTGGTCAAAAGTACAGATGGGAAAGATTTATTTTGTTCTTAAAGCTGGATTCCAGGGACACATAGGATAATAATTTCCCCAAATAATTTTCTCAGTCTGTGCTTTAGTTTACTTTTGGTTTCCTAAGTGAGAACATTGCTGCTGTTTCTTTTGTTTTTAGAAAAATATAACTCAAAGGATTTTGCTGTCAGAGAGCTAGATGAAATCCTTTATTTTTAAAATTAATCTGGCTATTTTATTAATACTGCTCACAACGTCCTAAATAACCTCTCTTCTCTGCTGACATTTACACATTTCAAATACTTGAGAGCATGTTTTGCAATCACTTTTTCACTGTAGTTATATAAATCATTTAATCTTTTCATTTTTCTGGTCTCTCTGTGCTTGATAAAAAATTAAATTGAATAAATACATAAATACTCTGAGTAATCAGGTAAAATTCTAAATCTACTTTATCCACACTACTTACAGCTTACTCCTCTGTCTAGTTTTGTTTCCCAAATAATACTATAAACCTTAGCTGGACTGGAAATTTTAAACAGCATTCAACTCACTTTAAGCATCTAACTCACATCTTCTAAGATTTTTGCCACAAGTATTTTCAATCATCTTAGATAATTTTCAACCTAAAGTAACTGGATTCAAAAGTTAGATAAATCTTCAGGAATGATGTCATTATTTTAGTTAATGCTGAGATAATTGTTAAGAAAACTGCATAACACTGGAGACAGGCCTCACACCCAATACAGGCTTCTGTAATAATGAAAAACTCTGAAGAGATGAAATTATATGAGAAAATTTATGAGCAACATTAATTATTTTCTGTAGACAATAAATACTTTCTCCTGAGAATTTATGGAAAGATGCTTTTTTACTCTCTATACTAATAGTTCATACTCATGTAAAATAAAAGAAACTAGAGAACAAGTTTATAAAGATGTTTCTTTCTTTTAATTTTACAGTTTCTCAAATTTACTCATTCTTATTGCTTGAACTCTATCTGTGAGTAACTAGTTTGTAGCTAGTTCATTTCAAGGATTATTAAAATTCTGAGCTATGATTAGTCATTTGATTGGAACAGAGAAGTCACATGCTTTTGGTTATAATAGGAATAAACATATAAAAATCCTAAATGGAGAACAATCATGAAACACCATGTTTATGGGAACATTGCAACAAATATTCACAATGATCATTGATGTATTTGCTAAGATTCAAATAAGCTATAATAGAATCAGTAAAATTAGAGTAGAACCAAGTAGTGTACTAGAGTGAAGGGGTATTTCAACTACCAAAGTAATAAACACCGAAAGAGATGTCATATTATTTACTGCATTTTCCTTTAATACCGCTCATCTCAAACCCACAGACTAAATAGGATGGATTAAGACAATTTTTGAGAACAGTTAAAACAGAATTTTAACTGATAATGGAACACAAATCGGGATCTGTAAATTTTGGCTTTTCCAGCTTCATCCACTTACCTGGAGGAGTACATTCTAAATTTACATTTGGATAGCATGGTGATTTATAAGTGACTTTAAAATGAGAAAATGAAGGCTGCTAAAATGTAACTCCCAAACTTCCAAATCTATCTCATAAGCAATTTTCATGTTTAACTACCTTCTTAGTCCTATGACTGGCTACTGGCAATAAGATGCTACATTTTTCACATTTCATGTAGACTGCATTCAGGTATATTTCTCAAAATGGTAATCTATCTCATGGTTACAAAATTTACTTTTATAGTGCCATGGTGTGTTCACCAACTATATATCCCATGATCTGATTCCTAAACACTCAATCCATTCCTTGTTGGAATGTGCATCTCAAGCATAAGGCAACATATAAAAAATGTACGTACTGGGTTTGGAATCAATATTTTAAACACATATAGAAAAAAAAATTACTCCAGGATGAATTTCAATTTCTTTCTTTATAGAATGAATTGGTTATATGATATGTGACAACTTTGCCCCAGTAATAAGACAGTAGGAGATACAATTGGGAAATGTTATTATACTGGTGATGCAACTAACCTTGCAAGTCAAACATGAAACTGTGAGCATGAATCACCTGAGTGAGACTGTGAGGCTCCTGAGAACCAAATCTCACTTGCCCACTCAGTGATCTAGTTGTGCTCACTATCACAAATTAATTTTCTTTGCTGATTTATAAAATATTTTATTTAATAAAAAGGCTTTTTAATTATCCAGAACTTTAACCAGTTTATTAAAAGTGGTGACAATGAAATTATGGAAGGCAATACACAATTTTTCCAGCTTTAGATGCTGTACTTTATTCTTCCTAATTATCCAAAACATCAGAGATGCCTCTATGCTCTCCTCAGAACAGACCCGGGAAGAACACCTAGATTTCCAAAATTTTTCCTTAATTCTGAAATGACTGAGGACGAATCAGGATTTTTGTCACTGTAATTTGATTGGAAGTGTGAAAAAATATCCCTCACAGCCTCCTCAACTAACACGACTGCATTGGCAAAAGCCTGAGAGTGGACATATTTATACTGGCAAAGAACGCCTCCTGTTGGGATAGTTCATCTTATTCATGGAATCCGTGGGAGTTCTGTCCTTATAAAACCTCTCTTGCTAACATAAGGCACATTTTCTCAAGAATGTTTTACTGATGTGAATATATCAGCAAATATGTCTTAGTGTAAGAAGTCTTTAATTCAATTAGCAATTAGTACTTTTCAAGCCTTCGTGGTCTTACTGGATAAATTAATTAATATTAACTTATATAATAATTACGATAAATGATAGAAAAATTTCACCTCATATTCAAACAAAGTTTTAATCACTTTCCCGACATTTCCAAAGGTATTGTATGTAACTCAGAATTGTCTTGTGTCCTTCAGATTCAGTATTTTTTATCTTGCCTTTTTTAGAAGATGATTTTTGTAATATTGAAAGTCCTCACTAGATCTTTTAGAAATCTTCTAGGTTATGTCCATACGTTTTCCTTTCTGGCTTTTTTTGCTGCCTTATTTGTCTTTCATCTTTCTGATGTCATTTTAGCTTTAAAAAAAATGTATTGCTTGGGGGAAAAGAGAAGTATGTTTTCCTACTAAGGTAATTTTGATTTACATGGTACCAAAATGGATAACCTTGGATATCAGGAGACAAAGTGATCAGATACAGTTCCCTTTCCACACAAATATTTGAAATCTCATTTTATTGCTGTGCTTCAGAAGCAATATTATCTCAGCCTCGCGGATGTCTATTTTTCTGAACTTATTGCTATCTTAGTTCATTGCAATTGCAATCCTTGCTGTCCAATTATAGGTGAAAGATACCCAGTTTCATTTATTTATACAGAGCTCATGTGGGACCATTCAGGAATGAATCTGTTGTGTAAAAAATATGTCTTAAACACAGGTCTTCAAAAACACTCCTAAGTTTTCTAGAGGAAAAGGTATCATTACACAATATACTAAAAGGACCAGAACAGATAGGAAATTCAGTGTTTAGAAATTACAAATAATAATAAGTGCAACAAATAAACATCTGTATGATTAGAAACTATGAAATAATCAATGACCTGACAAACACTGGAATATTTGGTGAAGATGATGATGATGAGCATGTGATTGCATTTATTATAAAATGGCTTCCTAGAAAGTAAAAACATTAACTGTTGAGAAAAAAGTTTTTTTTTTATTTAAGTTATTTATCTTTATTATTCTTCACAAGGCATCACTGAAACCCTTTACCCCAGATGATGCTGGGGAAGCTTAAAAGTTGCAAATGGGTACTGGGCACCAGCAAGTATCATCCCAGAGGGCCTAAAAAAGACAAGGAAACTCCTTCAGGAACAACTTATATTTGCTGCCATGAAAAGAAGAACAATAACTTGTCTGGGAAAGAGCTACAAGTCAGTGAAGGCGTTTTCTTCAAGAAAAAGAATGCATCAGTGAAGGACAAAATGAACTCATTCTAGCTAAGAGAGAAAAGACATATGCTGTGCTTGATCTGACTTGCAAATAAAATGTATCAGGGGAAAATTTCTGGCATAAAGCAAAATTATTAATAAGTAATGATAACTGGTACCCAAGCCTCACTAGAGAAACAGGAGTTCCTAATGGAGAATGTGAAGCTTCCAGGCTGCCTCCAAGGACAGGGAGTTCTTTCCCCAGCCTTTTTGAGAGGAACGACTGGAAGTCTTGCTGCAAGACCCCATTTCTCTGAGCAACAGACCTGGATGAAGGGGCCACAGAGACAAGAACACCATTAACTTGACCTTCCTCTGGGCCATAGAACAGGATGTTTTTCTAAACCAATTTTAGTGAACTAAAGCATAGATACTTTCTGCGCATTTTAACTCTGAAAAAAAATCACTTTTTGCTGTAATAAGAATTGTCCAGATTTCCCTTTTTTACCCCTTTACAGTATACTTAGCTTGCAGTTATTCTGCATAAATTTGTGGTACCTCAAATTTTAGTTTCCTCTAGACTAACACCCTGCAATTTCCAATCACTGCTAAAAGATATTAAATTTTAATACCACCTCACTCCCTCTAATTTATTCTGTAAATACTCATTTCTTTCAGACTTTCCACTTTCAGTTTGATTCCTCTTTTCCCTTCCTGCAGTGCTCTGTGATGAGGCCCCAGGTTACACATGCCAAACCCATCCAAGTGCTGTTGAGGAGTGTTAAAGAAGTGAAGCTGGTGGAGAAACAACAGTGAGCACTGACTGAAGGAGCTGCAGTGAAGTGTCATGTTGATAACTTGCACCAATTTTTTTTCAGTGCCAAAAAACAAGTGCGAAAAAAAACCCCATGAAAGAATAGTATCAGAGTATATGTAGGGGTTCTAGGAACATGGACAGAATTTAGGGATAGTTTATTAGACTGAACTAATTACAACTCAGAATGCAGGGTGGCAAAAATCAGAGGGAAATATGATCATTACCTCTTTTGGGAGGGTCAAGCCCAGAGTAAGAAGAAAAATTATTTTGAATCTTCTCAGTGGATACAAATAAGAACAGTGGATTAAAGCTGTGCACAGTAAAAGCTCCAGCCAAGTATCAGGAAGCATTTTCTCCCCTTTAGGATGTCAGATCACAGAGCTGCCTCCCAAGGGAGGTGGTGCAAGGAGCTTCACTGTATGAGTCATTTAAAATTAGACTGAAACAAAGCACCTGCATGTACCTCAGGCAACACAGCTTCGTTGGCAGGCAGACAACCTCAATGACCTGACAGGACTTAACCAGCTCTCCTTTCTGTCATTCCGTTTAATTTTAGTCTGTTCACATTAAGCAAAATGAGAAAAAATAGCATTTTGTGTAGCACTCATGTATTCGTTTCCTCAAGTGACTGATTACAAATGAAAAATACAAAATTTGTCATAAATATTCAGACCTCTGATAGGTAAATCTAATGACTAGCTCTGGTTTGTGTTATTATTCAGGAAGTTATTTTAAAACATTCCCCCTCTCCCCCCTACTGAAATGACAAATTTTCCTCGGCAGAAGGTGAGCCAGCCAGGGGTAATCAAATACATAAACAAGATTTAGTTATACCTGGGATGATTATGGTTAGGACATTTATTTTTGGACTCCTACTGCTTGAAATATCTACCTTTTCAGACACTTCTTGAGAATGCCAAAGCAAAAATGGTAGCAGCAGAAAAGAAGACAGTGCTGGTAAGAAAATATTCATGTCTGAGCAGCAAGACATTCCAAATTTTCTCCCCCGAGTTTTTCCGCATGTATTTCAGAGGACTGAATACCTCATTTGCTTTCTTTTTCCAATTCCAGCCACCATGGGCTAAGCTGAAAAAGGAGAAGATTTAGCCTTAAGCTTTGGGGGAGTTTACAGAAAAAGAACACAGAGAAAAAAAAAAATTTATTCTTAATCCACTTCTGATATTGAAATTCACTTCACTCTCCTCTTCAATATTATTTACAGTTATTTTCCATGATTGAAAAGGAATTGACATATCTGTAATTATACACTGCAGAATGTGGGGAGGGAAAGCAAAATGGCGAAGAAAAGTTAAATATTCTCAAAACAGGGAGAACGGGTAACTTCCACTGCAGAAACCCAGTACCTGACCTCTTGGACTGCCAATGAGGATATTAAATGTCTATATCAAATTTTATGTTTGAAGAAGAGCACATAAAATATAAATATTAGGGAAAGAGGGAAAAATATCCAAGTATACAGTGGCCTATTACTCTGACCTCAAAACTACACAGGGCTTTAGAAAATACTTTGAAGACAAAAACAGGAAACTGATCTCTCTTCAGTTTGAGTTTTATGTGAACACTTGCATAGGAAGTGACTAAACCAACATGGGTTCATTCAGCCTAGCAGAACGAGAATTAGGTGGAACACAAAGATTCTACATTTGCAAGGGGTGATGTAAGAGTAAAAACAAAAATTAACTGGTACTTAAACATAATTTTTAATGCCATTTCACACATTGTAGTCTATCCTGAGTAGCCTCTAGGAACTATTAGGGAAAAGTGCAGTACTTACACGTCACATGTAGTATCTTCACGTCCCACATGGGAACTATATGTTGGATATCAATCATACTCAAGGATATATCAAAAATGAAAAGGGAAATTATGATTAGACCATCGATTAGCTACCAAAGGAAAGAGTCATGTAAAGGAAATCCAGTACTGACATAAAAGTGAATGATGCTGGCTTATAAGGAACAACATCCAGAAATTAGAGATAATTTTCTATGTAGATGAGGAGTGATGTTTTAGAGCAATATTTTCATATGAAATAAGAACAAGATATTCTGTGATTTTGAGATAGAGCTTGGTAAGTTTACAACAGCAGAAGTCTGGAATCCCTTTCTTCAAAAGATAAGAATGATGTAGAATGAAGGAGGAGGTTCTTGTGTCCAAAGCATGCGACCCGAAGCACACAGTGTGTGACAGCGATGGTCAAACTGAGAGCCTTCAACTGGTGGAGATTCCAGGAGAAATGGAGATTCCTCAGAAAGCAAGTGAGCCAGGGGAGACGAGAAGAGGAAAAGCAACATAGAAATCAACAAAACCAGTGATGAAGTAGAATCACTTTAAGCACAGGTCCATAAGAGGAAAGTTCTTGTGAAACAATCTTGAGACTGTTCTGGTGAATGAACATGTCTGGGTGCCTCTGTGAAATGTCTGACAATAATGGATATGGCATGGGGGAAACAACAGGAGGATCAGAAATTCACATGCAGTTATAGTCGTTGAGCTAATGGAGACAAGATGCAACAGCAACTAAATTTCTGCAATGGCTGGGGACAGACTTTTTTGGAAAGACAGGCTGGAAAGGTGAGGTGACTTTTTTGTGAGACTGCAGCTGGAATGCCTGGAGCTCTGCCTGGGAACAATGTGCTGGTGCATTGGTTATTCTTCCCCAGTTTTGCTGAAATCCATGAGTTTACTCTCAGCCTAATTCTCCAGACTGTTCAGGTCCATTTGAATGGCAACACAACTGTGTCTACATCAGCCACTCCCAGTTTTGCATCATCTACAGTCTTGCAGAGGGTATACAGTTCCATTTTCTAGATCATTAATGAAGATGTTTGAGGAAGAGTATTGGCCCCAGGATCAAACCCTGGCTTAACACAACCAGTGTCTTACCCCCAACTCAACTTTGTACCACTATCTCAACCCCCTGGACCTGGCTGCTCAGCCAGTTTTCAACCTATCATACTGCTCTCTTGCCCATATTTTGCCAGATTTTCCATGAGAGTGTTGCTGGAAACAGTGTCAAAAATCTTCTTAAAGCCCAGGTAGGAAACATTTCCATCTTCATTCACAAAGATGGTCTCTGGATGACCTGAAGAGACACCTTTCAGCCTAAGAAATTCTGTGAGCCTGTGATCTTGAGGATGACCATTTGTGTGTGCCAGACAAGAAGAGCAGACTGTGGCAATCTGTGTTAGATCTCAGCCACTGTAGCGCCAAAGTGGTTGGCACTGAGTAATATCAGGTTTACTGACATGAGTAAACCTGGAACCTGATCCCACCTTCCAGGCTCCTTTTGCAATACTAGGGAATGTTAGAACTGATTTCCTCTCAATTTTTGTTCATCAGGGTTATTGATGCAATGGTAGCTCATCTTTGTATCTGTACCAAATAAATTGAGACACTGATGCATTTCCCTGTCTTCTGTTTGATCATCAGCCCTGGAATACAGTCCCTGTTCTGCTAAGGGCCTGTTCTGGGATCTTAAACAGGTCTTCAGCTGCATGGGAGTGTTCACGTCATCTACTAAACTCCTTCAGCATGCCCCCTGTAATTTAGTGCACCCAAAGAAGAAATGAAATTCTCAATATAGAGAATGGAGAGAATCAAATGCCCCTAGTGGATGATTAGAAGCACTAAAGTTAAAGACTTAATGTTAGATAGTGTAAATAGCCCCTCAGTTACCTCTCAGTCACATGCAGTTTTTCCTGGTGAATTCCTGAGTCATTCATACAAAGAAAATGTACAGAATGAAATGAAAGAAGGGTATTCAATATTTATTTTAATGTGAACGCTATGTGTCTTTATAACCTGTATCATGCAAAGTTTTTGATAAAGTAGAAGTGCTGTGAAGAATTTTTTCAATGCCTAATCAAAAAATACAAAGAAGGCATTGGAAGTAGCTGATTTGTTTTACCTTCTTTTGCCTTGATGACTTATTTGGAATGTCACTTCTGAAAGCAAATGCTATCTCACAAACTAAGGTATTTCTGAGCATCTTTGGAATGAGGAATAGAAAGAATGAGATGAAGCAGCAAGGGAAAGTAATTACTTTGTAAACTGCGAGTCAGCTGCATAAAGACTACTATAAAATATATCATTATGCTTTGCCCAACTCTTCTTTTACAAATAAAGGTTATAACTACAAGTTGAAAAGTTATGGCAGTGCTGAAAACAGTGGAAACTGCATACTGTAATTCAAGCAACAAAACAATTCCTTCCCTCCTCACCCCATCCCTGCCCTAGTTTTTCTATACATTAACAGTATTTTGACAGAACAACACATTTCTATGTGGAAAAAACCTCTCTCAAAAAATTTACTGTCTATGTGATGCATGTTTCTTCCCAAATCTTGCAAATCTAATTGGATTGCCATACTCCAAAAATGTGTCTCTTGAGTTCATATTAGCTGTTTCACCATTTGTAAAAATTAGGCTTTCTATGTGCCATGTACCATTAAGATAAATACTCCAAACACACTATATATGTACAATGAAGAGAAATTATGAAATGTTCAAAAACCAGAATGATTTTCCTTAATAAAAGACATCCTTTTTTAATCCTGTGCTTGGAATGATTTTCTTTTTTCCCCCCATGTGTTTTCCACTGGCAAAAGCAGTAGTACCAAAGGTCAAAAATAGTTTAGGATTCAGGAAATTACTCATAACTGATAAAACCTAAAGAGCATACAGAATTTAGGTAAAGACTGCTTAATGCCTAGAAGGTCACAGATGCATGCTCTGCTCCAGTCGATTCAACCTAAGCCTCAACATAGAAGATAATACCAAATTTTCACCCCACAGTTCCTAAAAAATACCTCACTCTGAGCTTGCATTAAAGGTGAGGCAAGAGGGTTATTGTGTGTGCCATGGCCAGCTCAGCCTCCTCATAAAGCACCTCCTGTTGACTGTGTTCCTGTTAGTGGTTTCTACCTCACCCTCCACTACAATCCCAGTAAGGAAAAGGAAAAAACACCAGTCCTCCTATGGGCGGCAAACCAAATTTTTGCTGTGCCCTAATCATCCAAGCATAATATCTTTGTCTAAAGGTTATTCCTTAAGGTGGAACAATCCACTCTGGCATTGATGGGAACCTCTTAATGTGGGGGTTGCAACAAGACACTGAAGGCTGGGAGCTGATACTGTAAAGGCATTACCAGGTGAGATTTTGAAGGGAAATAGTTAAATAGTGTTACAGAGGCAGCTCCTTCATTTCTACCACTTTGATTTCCTTCCTTTCTCTTTCCAGCTAAATTTTGCCACTGAGCATATAATCATCCACATCTTCATACCATCTGTCTTCTTTCATATTTTTTCCAGCTGAGTCAGTCAGAGTTTTAATTTCAATTTTCATCGACCAAGAGATTTTTATCCGTTCTCAGACAGTGGGGTAGAGGTTTTCCAAAGATAATAACAGTTTCAGAAGTCTGCAGAAGATTTTATTTCTATTTCTTGTAGCTGTGGAGTTTTTATGCTTAGCAGACTAGTACCCAAATACAGCTGGGAAAAATACGACAACAAAACCTGTGCTAGGGATTACCAACAGAAGTACCTGCAACCAAAATCTCCACAGGGAGGTGAGACAGAATTTTTCTCAAAGGACTCTCAATTATGAAGTTACAACAGCCAGCGGCTCTTGGTTAAGCCTAACTTGTAAAGAAAAACTTATGTCTGACATATCCCAGGTGCCTTGGTGAGGATGCTCCTTCCCTTGTCACAAATCTATCCATAGCAAACGAAGTGCTCCTTGAAACAGTGATAGTGGAGGATCTGCTCCAGAGCCTGCACCCTCTGCCTTGGAGTCTCTAACAGGCCTGGCACATACTGGGCACAGGAGGAAGAAAGACTTGCACCTTCTCTTTGTGTAAAAGCCTTTCAAACCCTTATCATAGAAGACTGTTAATGGGATATTTTGTGATAACACTCAGCCTATGCTGCTTACTGTAAAGAAAATAGGAAACCAACTTGCTTTGGAGAAAACCTTTGGAGTTATTATGAACCACAATGAATATAATTTACTGTAACAGAACACGTTAAAAATGCTGACAATGATATTGTTCATGCCAGAATATGTGCTTTAAGGCTTTTTAGTTGTGAATTAACTCTCCTAGTGAAGCTGTACGTGATTAAATCATTCAGCATCTCTAATTTTAAAATGTGGTTAAACTAATATATTTCTTATTAAATTGAGCAAGAAAGCAGCTGTGAGCTACACCAGTTCCAGATCTTCCCAGTGGTGGGATCATCCAGCTCCTCAGAATGAGAGAACACTGCACTCCTAGCTGCAAGAGCTGTTCAATTCTCACTATTTAGGTAGCTATTTACCTATCTATTAAATACCTTTTCACTTTTGAAAAAGTGAAATTTACCAGCAGTATTTTAGTCATCACAGGCCCATCTCTTTCCTTTCCTCCCTTATTTTCCATACCAACATTATCTTCCCACTTCCATAACTCCTTATTCAACTCATAATTTGCCTTACCTTTTCTGTTCTTGTTAGCACCAGCTCTTACAAAATCTCTTTGTACCTCCTGCTGTTCCTGATGTGCCCCCAGGAAAAATTATTTATAGCCAAACTATGATGTCACCAACTTCAGGCAGATGAAGTTGGAAGGGACTTGCAGAGATCATTTTGTCCAACCCCACTGCTTAAGGAGAGTCACTCGGAGCAGGGTACCCATGGCCAAATGGATTTTGAATATCTCCACAGATGGAGCTCCACAATCTCCTTGGGCAGCTTGTGCCAGCACTTGGTCACTTTCACAGTATAAAGTGTTTTATTATATTCAGATGGAACACGTGTTTCTGTTTGTGCCCATTGCCTCTTCAATACCTCTGTTTACCACTTTCTCACCTCTTTCATCTCTAAGTGTTCCACCATACAACTGTGACAGTCAAAGTGCTGTTCCATGGACATCCACTGCTTGCCATTCAGCTGATTTCCCTAGTGACTTCTTTCATCTATTGTTCTTCATGCTACAATATACTCATAAATTCACAAAAGAAAAGGCTTTCTCTAATTCTTCTCTGCCTCTGCAGTACCTATGCCATGGTTTCCAATCCATGCCTGGGGTTCTCTGACACCACATAAATACAAATAGCAACAATTCTTTCCTCTAAAGCTCCTAAAACCTTATCAGGGAAGAGCAGTCATATGCACAAAAAATGAAGGAAAGACCCACAGTATCATTTCCCTACAATCAACTTCATGGCTGTGGAAGACCCCACAAATGTGTCTTCCCATGGACAGTAAAAGTATTTGATTCCCCATCACCAATTTGAGCATTCAGAATTCTTATGCAATTCAGAAGGCCTTAAAGACTTTTTTTTTAATTGTAGATTTTTTTCTCCCATAGTCCTGAATACATTGATAGAGTATGTAACATACTTTGGTAGTGAACTTAGATTAAAGCAAGATTTTTGCATTCCTCTGATCTTCAGCAGCCTTGAGGATGCTCTAAACTACATCAGATACCAACCTGTCATGGTCATAGCTATCTTGCATCCTATCTCCTCCTGGTGATGACTGAAGGAGATTAGACTCACCTTTAACTGAGTCTGGAAACATACATCAAAATTCTGAAGTGCCCCTCATTTTGCAGACTGTGGCACATCTCCTGCACCACTTCCAGTGCTGGTGCACTTTCCTTATGCAGGCACAGCTTTCTGCTGCATCAGTAGTATCTGTTAAAGTTTATTCTATATTGGCTATTTTTTTCTGTATGCACAAAATAAAATAACTGTAAATGTAGGTCATCACCTGTGCTTTATATTTAATTCTCTCGCAGCATATTTGACCTTGATTTCTGACGCCTCTCTGCTATTTTTTTTGGAAATACAAGAAGAACCTTCCATTGGCCCCTGTAGTTCTATTTATGCTTTCATTTACACAAGGTAAAACACAGAGTCATTATTTTTGAAAACAGTGTAAACCAAATATACAGATTTCCCTACACTTGAAAGGTTTTGTTCATTTGTTTTTAATATCTTCAGGGTTTTTTATTTTGTTTTGTTTTTAATCAGAAACTCCTTGCTTTGAAACACAAACGCTTCTTTTAGTGCTTGTGATTTTTGGTCTTTTATCTTGCTTTAATTAGCTCACTTGGGAAGTAATGTAACTCTATTGCAGAAAAAGCTGTAGCAGTAGCTGAATCCTTCTTTTCCATTAACCATACAAATCCAGGCCTTCTTCCCACACTCATACTGCATTGTTTCACACTTGGCACAAACTACTTCTCTCCAAGTCCTTCATTATTTTAAGGTCATCCTGACAGAATGCTTCCTGTCTTATTTTGAGCCAGCATGCAGAAAGATGCTCACTTTTTTACCTGTCTGGAGTCCACCATAGAACCATGACAAGGTTGTATGCAGGACTGCAAAATCTTGCAATACTTTGCTATTGAAACAGATTAATCAAAGTGAGATTTTAAAAAACTCCCACAATTCCTTCTAAGGCCATAAAATGGAATTTTTTGTGTCTTGCTGCAAAGCAATTTCTGCTGAAAGATTAGAAATACAGAAACTGCAATTCTTGTTAGTAGAAAGCCCTTATACTGAATTTACAGAACATTGTGCAAACAAGGGAAGACTTTAAGGGTCAGTTTTGTTCCCAGGAAACTGCTCCCTACAGGTGTGTCAGGAAGGCAAGCAAGAAGAAATAGAGAATCATTTCCTGGATACACAGGGCAGAATTAGGAAGACCAAAGAAAAGTTGGAGTTGGGATTGTTGAAGGACATCAAGGGCAACAGGAGAGGTTTATACAGCCACAGCAGCAACTAAAAGAAGATCAGGGAGAACGTGGGACAGTGTGAGAGGTGACCAAGAGATGGAGAGTGTAGGAAAGGATAACCAATGGTAGGAAAGGGTGAAGGGCTCAATATCTTAATTTCCTCAGCCTTTACTGGAAAGGTCTGCTGCTCACTCCCAGGCCATTCAGGTCTTTGCTTAGGACCAAAGAGTGGCAGAGCCAGGCACTACCATGGTACAGAAGGATCAAATTAGGTACTAATTAGGTCAGCTGGATAGTCATCCATAGGACTGGATAGGACACATCTGAAAATGCCAGGAAACTGGCTTGTGATTGTTTAGGTACCATTTTAAATCATGTTTGAAAAGTTGTGATTAAGAGAGCAAAGGCTAGAGAAGACTCTTGTTAGTCCTCAAAAAAGGCAAGAAGGATTTAGGAAAAATACTCAGAAAAAACCAAACTTTTGATTCATAGAAAGATTATTAATAGAAAGGTATTGTGGAAGTTTCAGTATACCCTGAGTTTAGAAAATATAATGGCTTCAGTATTTTTGGAAAATTCAGAGATTGGGAGAAATAGAAAGGGGATGTACTCCTGCTTTCAAAAGAACCTCCCAAACACCTTTTGGACTGCAGTTTATGGTATTTATCAGAACTCTACTTGGTACAATAAGGTCTGTATCTCATCTGAAGCTTAATATTGAGCAATATCACAAATAAGAATGTGTAGTATCTGAGAGGATATAAAATCTAGAGCATCTTTGCAAAGACATAACAACATGAGAAATACATGTAAGCTGGATATAACAAATATTCTGTCTTTCCAGAAATGTACTGAAAAATGGAGATGTCTGTAACTGAGCAATGATTTCTGCAAAGCACATCATAATGACTTGCAATTTGAATGTTAAATTCTTTTACATCTTTTTTAGAACCTACAGGTACATGTGCCTTATCAGTGTGACAGCCTGATGCTGTAGTGTTTGATGAGATTTTTTTTCTAACACTGTTTGCATTTAAACCAAAGTTACACAATATGTACTGCAGGCAAAGCTCACTTAGAAATGCAACTGAAATGCAAACATGAACTGGTAATGACCTGTTTTATATAAAACCCTCACAATCAAAACCCAGTGTGTCACACAGACAGCATTAATATATACTGTACTGAAGCTTACAATACTATACTGCAGCCTTTAATTAATCCTTCTACTAGTGCAGGAATATTTCTACTAATAACTACTTTAAAAATTTCTAAGTGATGAAACTTGTATCCCCACCTCTGGAGGTTATTTTAGCTTTTAAATCACATCAGTATGAGATTTTTTCCCCCCCCAGTATTAAATTGAAATGTTCATCTTTTCCACTTTCATCACATTAGCCCTGGTTACTTATTTGCCCAACTTTGAATTATCTTTATTCATCCATTGGGTTCACGCATTTTAAATTCTCTGAGCTTCTCAATCATTACTAAACAAAGCTCTATCTGATGAGTTCTCTAAATTTATTCCCTACAGCTCTCCTGGTAATTTGCATTACTTTTGCCTGGACACTTCAGCTTGTTAATACCTTTCTGGTATTTGTAACTGCACAGAATTCTAAAGATTAGGGTTGAGGTCTTGAGTTGAGCTGATACATGGTCAACCTAGCTTGGGAAAAGGCATGAAGGCAAAATTTCTGTCTTGATCTCCCTGCAGTTGAGATCTTTTTGGTGCTGATCTAGCTTTAATACAAAATAAAGTATGTTGGAAGTTGTTTCAGTGAACTTGCTAGAGCAGACAGGGTTTCTGCAGCACTCAGACCCCTATAATTTGTGCTCTGTTGTGCCTGGTCCTGCTCTACATCCTAGGAACACACCGAGCAAAGAAGACTGTTGTCTGCCTGGTGAACATACACCCTATCTAAGATTTCTTCTCCTATTTGTTGACCAAAATGTTGAAATATCCACAGTAATATTTCTCTGAATATGGGGGTGAAATGTTGACACCATATTAATATGAGATCTACCTCTTCAAGAGGCACTTTCAACAGGCTCTTTTCACTCTTCTATGCCCTTGAAAACATTTTCTGCTGTTTAAAGACACGGCTTTTGAAGGACTAGGACTATGTTTTTCTCTATGCATCTATCCTCATGAATCCTTTGTTTTCCATTTTAAATCAGAACATTTCATTAACTACTGTGCTTAGGTCTTAGGAGGGTAGCATTTTATTATCTTTATGTTGATTAATTTCCTTTGTATTCATATGCTGCGGAGTGCTCAGTATGTCCTGCACACAAGGGAACACTGCATACAATAAGTAGGTAGAATTTTGAATACCTTACAATTTTTACAAGGAAGAATGCAATCAAAACTATTGGAATCAAACTCCAGCTCTTTATAAAACCATTTTCACCACTAAGCAGGAATTAAAATCTCCATTGCCCACGTGGAGCAGTCGTTAACTAATTTTTAAAATTTACAGATATTAAAATGAAATGTTAATTGAAAATGCATTAGCCGAACAGAAGGGTTTAGATCATTTAGGCTAAATTTGGCTAGAGAGAAGAAATGAAAGCCTATGTAAAACTTAATATCTTAAGGAGACAGTGTGGGGATTGTCTCCAGGTGAAAGGAATCAGACCACCTCCCAGTGTTGCTTATGTGCAGCTGTTGGAAGTGTCACAGGCAGGACATTGGCTGTGACTCACATTCACTTCCCCATCAGAGCTCATTATAATGCTGACCCCTTAAAACTGTGCCTACAACAACTGGAAATTTTGTCCTCAAATAATCAAGTAATACAAAACATAAAGGGGGTGTATTTCACCCATGGGATGTATTCAACCTGTCTTTCAAAGACTTAATAATTAAAAAGATTTCTGGAGTGTTAAGGGAATCTCACCTATCACGCACCCTTCTGCCAAATAATACTCCATCAGTGAAAAAAACATGGGTGAAATACAGTTTTCATTTACGCCAGCTGGAAATTTACCATGGAATTCAGTGGGGCTGAAGAAAGTCCATGATCATGTAAGTGGTTAAATAGTCTCAATGATCTTGGAACTTTCACCAGTGAATGAATTTGAGAAAATTCCAAACAATCAAACACATAATAAAAAGAGGATTTTTGACAAAATTAATAGCACAATAACTAAAATAATTTATTTTCATAGAATAAAATAAGAACTATTATATTAACAGCAAATAGGACGTCTTTTACAAAACAACTGTTATGGAGATTTTCTGAGGCAAACAAAAATTTGATAGCAAAAGAAGAGTTCTACTTAATGCATTATTGATAAGTGTACTGGTTGAAATAATTTATGTTCATATCTTTGCCACATATTTAACAGTTATGAATAGGCTTTTTCAAATTTTCATTTCTTACAGAGCTCCACATTGCTAAAATCCCTCTTGCTTTAATGTATTTGAAATACATTTCTATCCTTATGGATTGCCAACAACTGTGTTTCTTTTTCTTACAGTGAGGCAATTCCACCCATAGCACACATTGCACTTACACTCTTACATTATTAACACTTCATAATGATGTCTTACACTAAGCTTCGATCATGTGCCTTAACATATCTGAGTTTTGGAAATATTGAAGCTGTTACATTCCTGTTAACCAGCATTGACATTCTTAAGCAATACACAGTTCATTCTCATTCCACTGATATACTGCATGGCCTAAGAATTTTGCTGATCAAATAAGGAGATGGGAACAACATTTGATTTCAGTGATCCATGAAGTCTCCATGCAACTTTTGACATATGGGAGAGACGACAGTGTGCTGAGCCAAACCTCCTACCAGAGAAGTAGTAAAAGACTGTATATACACATAGATACACGATTTGCCTGATCATCACAGATTTTGCTATTCTGAGTATTATAGATTGACAAATTGTGTCAATTCAAGGACCATCTCTGATCTTCATTCCAGAGACTAGGAGAGAAATGTGGGTTATTTTGCTGGGTGTGTCTTCCTGGGTTACATGAGTCCTCACGGCAGTGGCTTATATTCTGCACAGGAACACCTCATCCTCTGGCTATAAAACCATGGGAATGTTCTCAAGATAACTGTGTTGGATAATGAAGTTATCATTTCAAGCCGATTCAGAATTCCTTTAATCAGTACAGTAATGAAATTTTACTAAAAACCAAAGTGAAACCTTTAGGATTTGGTTGTGCTATTATACAAAGACCTGGAAATAAATGTTTGATGTGCTTCAGGCAAACCGCCTTTGCCTCAAATAGCAAGGTGCTGGTGTATAATAATTTTTTAAATTTTATATAAATGTGCATAATAAAATTTGTGATTTTATTACAAATTCGAAACTCAGTGACAATGTCAGTGAAGTACGTGACTTCAACTATTATTCTGAGTGAGAGTGGAACTGCCTCTTGTATTCTTTCTCTTATTTTGCATTGAATGTTACCTAGATTGACAGGGAGCTTAGCCACAAGTAAGTTGCAAAACATAGCAACTGTTTATGTAAAATTATGTATGCTTAAAATAATTAACATCTATATAGTTTTCTTCCTAGCAGTTCCTCAAAAAGAGATAAGTAGAAAAGGCCAAAATAATAATTGATTTACTCCTACTGAAATAAAATATTTTCATATTTGCAAAACTGCTAAAAAAAAGAGATTTGTAGATTTTTTATCATGAACATACTATTGCTTTTCTACAGCATTTTGGAATATTGCAGTCATTCACAGTCGTCACAAAAGCAGTAGTCATCACAAAGAAAGGTGTATCCAAAGCCTAAAGTAGTAAGGAGGTCAAAGAGTATCCTATTTTTAATTCTAAAGAATTCATAACTTTTAAAACTCAAAAAACCCCAAATATGCTTCAAAGAAAAAAGTGAAAAGAACTATACAACTCTACCTTTCTAAGAAAGCATGTTGCTTTCACTTTTATATTATACCCTGGCCATGTTGGAATCACAACACTTACTTACTGCAATAGAACGAAGTATTTCTGATTGTTTTTACTGATTTTGTCATTACTGTGAGAAAATATCCCTCTCCCAACAACACCAGGTACTACATTGAACAATACAAACACTCAGTGTCAGGTAAGTCTTCACCTGACCTCCTTCTCCTCTGGCTTACCTGGATGTTCCTGATTCTCTTTGGAATTCACACAGTAGAAAGTATATTGACTGAAACAAACCTTCTAGTCAAAAAGTGATGAAAAGCAGTACACAGTCTGAATTTTTATCTCAAGTGAATGAAAAATCCCTTATTTAAAACATTTTTCTTTTAGTGATGAACTGGTTCATAGTGGTTGCGGTTAGATAATCAACATAGGCTGACTCAGCCACACTACATAGAAATCTGGCTAAATACAGAATTATTTTCTCAAAACAAGAAAAGAAATAATAAAGAAATCTTCAAACCAAATTATTAATACTGAGAACTGTTGAAAAGAAGGCTCATATGTTTCATCAATCTAATAACCCATGTTGCTAAGGAGAGGAAAATTCATCTCCCAGAGAATGAATCTTCACATAAGTTGCTTGGTCTATGCAAGAATTTAAAAATCATCTCCTCATGAGGGAAATTGAAAATTTCTTTGTTCTGCTTGGTATAATTGTCTCAAGTCAACTTAATCGTTGAGTCCTAATGTGCTCAGGAAAACTTGTGACAGGATAATTAGCAAAATTCTTCCCCAAAGAAGGCATTACAGTCAAAATTAACTAGGAAACTGGGGGTGTAAATTTTTATGGTCATGTCCAAAAGACTTTGCATGGGAACAGGAGAAATAGCATCTGTAAAATAGTCATATTTTCTCATGTGTTAACCTGTTTTTTTGTCATAAAGCATAGGCAGATAATATATTACCTCTTTTTTTTTTTTTTTAGAATGCGCATCTGGTGATAAGAAAACCTGGGAATCAAAGACAGGATTTAGGCAGAATTGGTCTGTTGAGTTTAGTTAGTTTTATGTTCAGTTTCTGATTTCTTGGCTTCAGTGAACTTGTCACCTGTGATAAGCAAAGACGTAACAGATGTTGCTCTGTCACAACTTCGGACCTCTCTTCAGCTGGGCCCTCAGCTGGTTTGAGGAGTTATGCACACTTCCTCAACCACTATTTCACCTTGCTGTCCACTCAGCTCTAGTAGCAGGTATTAGAAGACACATCTCAGTATCCCTCGAGGGACAGAAGAGCCCTGTGAATTAATTTAATGTAGCAGTTCAATCTCTACAAACTTGCTGCAAACTAATGAAATTACATGGTCAAGCAATGACAGACTTGTGCTCCACTTAAGCTTCTCTAATGTTACTTTCCAACACCTAAGGTAACAAAAAGACACTTCAAGGAAGGGTTGTTATTAAATTAAGCTGTGATAAAAGTAAAATTGAGATATTTTATTAATGTTTAGGTAACTTGTACCACTACATGTCAGATGGTGAAAAAGTAGAAACCTGGAAGATGATGAACTTTCCTTTGACCTTCTTTAATTTAAGTCTTTTTTACAAGTTCTGTATTGATATAACTCCTAATGAAAATTTATTTACTGGACAATGGGTACTTTGTGCTGATTAGGTGGGAAAGAATTACCTTCCTTGATGCTATTTATAACACAGCTAATGATTTTTTTTTAGGTGAATAGCTTCTTATTTATCTTCAGATACTTTTCTTGGCAGGGACAAAAGCAGAACAAAAAGGTCTTCATTACTTTTTTTGCTAAGGTGATAATATGGGGCTGTTTTCTATGAAATGGCTCTACTCACCTAAGTATTCCTATTCCGGGTCATATTTTTCCTATAAAGGGCGTTCCCTCTAATTCTGAATATTGCAGTAAAAAAAAACACTATCCATTACCCAGTTATTTAAAATGCTAGTGTGTTTGCAAGAAATATCTGGTGTAAAATAGTTTATTGTTATTCTGGTTTTATTAAAATACCCTGCTATGTAACTGCCCACTTCTTTACAACAGTTTCAGGGTGGCTGTGTTTTGGAAAAGGTTTAAAAACAGATGAATCATCAGCTCTCCTGGGAAGCAGAGTCATGCAGTAAGCTGCTGGCTCTTTGCCCCATAGACAGGCATTTCTAATACAGCCATTAGGAAAGCCCCTATCCCTCTGCCATATTACAAAATTAATGAGTTCTTTTCAATAATTTTACAAAGCCCATACAATGTGACATAGCAGATTCTTCCTCTCTTACTGAAGTAGTGAGGTTTCAACTTCTGATATAGACGGATAATTGCAGGTTCACACGTGCAAAGGAAAAGTGTCAGCTTTACACCTGATTTCTGTTGTAGATTGTTTGTCCTGTGTTAGAAAAGCAGCTGTTTGCCGAAATTCTAGGAAATGCCCATGAGTATTTGGTATAAAGGTGTTTCTGTCCTGTATATGCAATGTAATACCATGTTTCTCTTAACCACTATAATATACTAAAATTACAATGAACCCATCTGCATTTAGCTTTTACATATGAAAATATTTTCATAATGGCCATATGGCTCTTCACAAATTTCTGATGACAGTAGCAATGACACATTTGTCACAGGATATCCCAATGCAATTCCATCAAATTAGAAAACAGCACAACGGAAACATGATACAAATTTAGCAGTAAAAGCATGCTTACCTTCATATGTTCCACTTTCTAGGAGAGCACCACTTTTCTCCAATTCCATAAAATCCTCAACAGTGATGAAAATATAGTCCACACCAGGGACTTCCCCCTCCTTATGTGGCCTTGTGGTGCCTATTAATAAGATGAAAGACACACTGTCAAGCACATGGCCTAAATGCAGAATTATGGTTTTGAAAGCTTTGGAAAAGTCACAAAGTAAGCCATTTACACAACATCTTGCATAGCACATCTTCCTTGTGAGGATGTCTTTGAAAGCAATCTAGCTATATTTGCTGAAGCTTACAGAGGTATATGAGATGTATATTTAAGATTGAGACAGATATTATTTGAATCCATATTTATTTTCACTAATGAAAAACTATCACACTGTGGTTCTTTTTACGTTACTAGAAAGAACCTTAGTGACATCAGTCATTCAGAGATAACAAAAAACAAAGTCTCATCTACAATTAATCTGCTTCATGATATTTTAAATATTTATTGAGAACACAAAATAACAGTTCTGTAAGTAAATCTGTAAGGGTTATATTCACATTGCTTGTTTCAGTGCCCTAAGTGGACTTGACAAATGGTTAGGCTTTAGGGCCTGTGGGATTAAAATCACCTGCTAACTATGCTGTCAAACTGCGAAGGTGTTTATATTTAGTTATTGCCTTTATTGTCATCTCTGGATGACAGATCTCTGTAAAAGCTGACAGATAATATTACACAGAGCCTGACAAGTGACTTGGCTTAGCTAGCAGAAGTTGGGATGTTAGCAACGAAGAGTCTGAAACTGACCTGATTTCCTAATGGTCCAGTTTATTGTGGTCAGACTATCCCTGCTTTGACTGAAACCACTAATAAAGTCTCGAAATTCCATTAGGAAATGGAAGTGTTTCAGATTGTCCTCAGTCTCAGAGTGTTTGAAACATCTTAATCAATTCTTTATCAATACTGTACTGATTACATCAAGCTTGCAGGCTTTGGTTTAAAGACTGTGGACATTGGGAAGTGGCTAGAAACCTGTCCAACCTCCTTTCTGTTACTTGAAGACACGGAGACATAAAAGTGTTAGGTTAATTCAATTGACTGTCACAGAGAGCTTTTTCTCCTCAGAGACAGCCTGAAGTCCACGGCAAAGCCTGAATGAGCCTGTCAAGTTATTATTTCAGTACCTGACATGAGGAATATATTTGATAAATCTATAAGACCCTTCCCCCATTTTCTCTGATTCTAATTTCCTTCTCATCTCAACATTTGCAAGTAAAACTGGCTGTAAATTTCTGGGAATTTTCATAGTGTTGTCTGGATGCATCTACTTTACCCAGGTGACAGCGTCACAATGCACACACCCCGTCAGTCACACACACCAGTTATAGACCTTACACATTGGCATATCAAACAAGGGATCCCAGTAATGGGCTGGGATGGGCTAACTTTTAGTTTATAAAATCTGTCCTACTAGGGGATCTTGGCTTCCTAAGATAGCAAAATGTTTGGTCTCCCTGGCACTGCAGTTCTGGGGTGTTTGGTCTCAGGGCCTGCAGAACACTTACAGAACACTAAGCACTAAGTGAAGGGTTACAAGTATGCATGCTAATACTTGTGGATACACAGAACTGTGTAAAAGGTGTATAAAAGAAAAGGAAAAAATCATTTCGGCATCAGTACGAGAGAGACGTGGAGCTCCTGAAGTGGCTAAAATGGAGGACAACAAGGATGACTGAGAGGGGACCTCATTAATGTCTATAAATATCTAAAGAGGAGATGCCAAGAGATTAAAGCCATGCTCTAATGCCAGCTAGGACATGAGGCAGTATCTGATACAGAGGAAGTTCCATTTGAATATTTGGAAGAACAGCTTCTTCCACCAGGCACTGAACTAGGTTGCCCAGAGAGGGTGTGGACTGTCCCTCTTGGGAGATATTTCACAATCATTTGGATGTAATCCTGGGCCAAGTGCCCTGGGATGACCCTGCTTGAGCAGGTTGGTAGGAATCCGCTGAAGTCCCTTCCAACCTGACCCACTCTGTGATTCTGTAATTTCTCTTGTGTTTTGGAGATGGTGTGGCTAAAGCACTCAGACACTTGGATTGTCCATAAAAATGCTGAATTTGTCTCCCATGGATTGTCTGACCTCTGGGGATGCAGCAGCATCACCAAAGATCTCCAGCCCTTTGTGAGAACCATGTTGAAGCACAGGGATTTTGGTGTGCTCCTGAGCCCTGGGAGCTCTGCTAACAGCACTAACATCAGATGTTTGATCTACATGCTCTTTCCTGACAAATTTTTCACTTTCAAAAAATATTGACAAGAACTATATCTTCCTCACAAAACACTCTGGCAAATCAAGGCTATTCCCAGACGTGGCACAGGGAGGAAGCTGGCATATTAGGTATCTCCATATTACTGTTTTCTCAATATTTTTTTTATGTAGCCAAGCCAGGATTACCAGTTTATCCACCAAATAAAAAAAAAAAAGTTACATAAAATGTGAGCCCTGCTTTGAGTGGAAAGTTAGACCAGATGATATAAAGAGCTCCCTCACAACTGAAATTTTTAATGATTTTATGCTATTAACTAGAGTTAATACACTCTAGTTTGTTTTAAACACATGTATATTCAGCAGTCATTCATGAGGGATGACAGCAAAGACTCAGAGGAAGTCCAACAACACACTTGGTTATCCCTGTTATTTCTCTACTTTGGTCACAGTCTTTGTTCAACTTGCCTAGAAAAGTGCAATGGACCAAATTTCAGATTCTGAATATTCTTAAGTTGGAAGCCAAAGACCTAATCTTTCTACCCTTGTGTTACTTAGTCATGTTTTTTTTTCAGACATGGTACAGATGTGATCCTTTTGCATATGCCTTGCATTAATTTACTATTAATTAAATATTCTATCAAATCTGCTTAGACAACAGCAGGAGGCAACACTCTCACTTGGATGGTTCCACCCTCCTCCATCCTCAGGGAGCCTGCTCCAAGAGCCCTGCACTGCATGGTGTCCAGAAGGCTGCACACCTATAAAGGATCAAGTAGTCATTTCCTGGAGAAAAACAGAGAAAGGAGCCAATAGCTGTAGGAGTTCAGGGTGACTCTTACCCAGGTACAACAGCTTCCATTCCCAGCAGAACTTTATTGCTCTTGATAAAATCTTGCTGAGCACCATTGCCCTCCTGCATCTGCTCTCATTCCCTCAGGCTGGAGGATCTGAGATCTTGGAAATGGTTAAAGCAACTCCCTGGCTAATGGAATAATCAATGGTTACTGCCTCTTTTTCACCCTGGAGGAACTGAGCTGTTGCTAATAATACTTCTGTCATCCTTTATAGTTTTCTGTAAGCACCAAGGACTTTGTAATGTGCATGTTTACAGAGTTGGACACAGTTACTGGAGCATCTTAAACACCCATCAAGGTCTGAACATTGAGGTCTGTGTATTGGAATCTTAGAGATCACAGGCCAATTCTTCCCTTGCTTTTAACCTAGAGCTACGCTTCTTAATAGATTTTGTCTTTAACTACATTCATATGGACAGATAAGTAGGCCTAAGGCCTACAGTGATTCAAGACTTAAACAAAGGACTAATTCCAAGCCTCATGTTTCTACAGAAACCCACCTTCTGTTATGCAGCATCAAGACTAAGTAGAACACAGTTGTTACAATACTTAGTCCTTTATTAATGCAAAATGGAAAAAAAAAAGAACTCAGTTACAATTTTGTTACCGAGGTAACCTATGAAAAAATTATCTTTGAAATCCATAATGAAAGAGTATGATACTTTTAGATTTTTCAGGACCAAAACCAACAGGGTATTTGCATATTTCTGAAAAATGCAATTTATTGCTGCTGTTGAAGACAAAAAATGAGAAGCCCTCAAGTATCCACGGCCAGTCCAGTCATGCAAGTGCTGTCACACAACCTGTAGGTACCTTAGAAATTGCAGGATCTTGATCTACAAAATCTGGACTGGTATTTGTAGCGGTGGTTCAAGCCCAGAGAATGACATATCCCCTGAAGAATTTCTGGGGGCCTAGAAAGTGAGGCCACTCTGAAGGTAGAGTTAAGTTTGGCCTTGGAAAGGGAGTCGAACTCCCCCCGCCTACCCCTCAGTTAACAATAGTATCTTGTGTCTCACTCTTTCCTCCCTTCCTCCTTCCTGACTGCATCCTGACCTTCCGACCCTTCCCCGTTTCCTACCCTGTACCGTTATGAGATAAGTTGTAACCCTCAGAATAAAAGTCTGAATGTTGGGCCATTCCGGGGTCTTTTGCCCCTGAGCCCAAGCAGAGCAGACTCTCGTGTCTTGTGTCTGATTTGGGCTCCGGGCAAGGGAACACTCTCTCTCTCAGCAGCTCTCCGGCTTTTAGGACAGCGGCCACCATCCCAGGGAAGCCCGGCTCGCGGCGAGGGGAAAAGAAGTCCCTAGCTGAGTTGACTTAACAAAAAGGAAGCTCTCAGAACAAGCCGCCGAGCCGCCAGCCGTCCCTGTGGTCAGCTGTCCGGCCCACGCCATCGGCCGCAGTATTGACCTTCCTTGACTTCATGACCACTGCTTGCATCTTTCACCAATCTGCTCTCAAAACCAATATTAAGGTAATTCAGTGAGCAATTATTTTGTTTGGATTTATAGCTTCAAAATGGATAGTTGGTACAGTTTACAGAAATTTAAAGTAGGTGCTATATGTTTTTACTATTATCCTGTTTTAAAAATACTCATTGCTTTGCAGCTGGTTTCTTCTCTTCTGGTCAATTATGGTGATTTGTCAAACTTCAGTCAAGGCTTTCCATGCTCAATGTGGTGTTGTAGGATGGTGCTATATTCCAGGAGAGGAATTAAGTGCTGTTTACGTAAATTGCCCCTGAAAGAATATTTTTCTTTTAAATGAGTTTAAAGCACCTGAGGGCAGGCGTTTAGACATGTAAGAAATCTCTACCTTAAAAAAACAAACAAAAAAAACCCCCCCAAAAAACCAAAAGAGGAGTGTGATAATTTAATAGCATAAACTATTTTTGAAATATTGTTTTTAAAAGTTTGGGGAACAATAAATAAATGTAACATTTATGTTGACTTCTACTGCAGATTGGAAAAACGGTCTGTTCATGTAGTGTTCAGTCCAGATGACCTCTATTAGTAAAAATATAGAAGTATTGATTCTAGAAGAATTCAAGGGTTGAAAAGCTCCACACCAGTTTGTAGAGGTAGGAGAACAACTAGGAATTTATTTGTTTCTTTTTAATTTCAGAATTCAATTACATAATTATAACATTTTAGTTTTTATTTGGGAGCAAGGTACACAGCCTGACTTTGAACATATTTCTAATACTTAGAGGCACTGAGTCTTCACAGTCTCTGTCCAGCTCTGCTACTTTCAAAAGCAGAAAAGTTGCTCCATCAATATTTTTTTTTCTTGCTAAGTCCATGTATTTATGAAAAAGAAGCAAATTTATGTAGTGGTGGTTCAAGCCCAGAAAGTTTCTTGCCCCCTGAGGAATCTGTGGAGACCTGGCGAATGAAGCCCCCCTGGGGTGGAGTTGAAGGTGGTTTGCCCTGGAGGGAGGGTCGGGCTCCCCCTGTCCCTCAGCTCACAATGGTATTTTGTATTTCCCTCTCTCCTTCCTTCCTCCTTCCTGGTTGGTCCCTGGCCCTCTGTCCCTCCCCGGTTCCTCCCCCGTGCCGTTCCAAGATTGGTTGTAACCCTCAGAATAAAAGTCTGATGCCCTACTGGGTCGGGGTCTCTCACCCCTGAACCCAAGCAGCAGCTGACCACCGTGTGAGCGTGTCTGATTTGGGGTCTGGGCAAGGGAACGCTCTCTCTGCAGCACTCCAGCTTTTGGGACAGCATGACTGCCATCCTAGGGAGGCGCGGCTCGCGGCTGGGGGAAAAGGTCCCTGACTGAAGTGGACTTGGATATTAAAAGGACACTCTCAAAACATGCTGCTGAGCCGCTGACCATCCCTGGTGGTCAGCTGTCCAGCCCAAGCCACCGGCTACAAATTTACTTATGTGTCAGCATG
Organism: Petroica traversi; assembly: GCA_025920805.1. Classification (NCBI taxonomy): domain Eukaryota; kingdom Metazoa; phylum Chordata; class Aves; order Passeriformes; family Petroicidae; genus Petroica; species Petroica traversi. The sequence continues at coordinate 4,674,261 of JAHLSL010000061.1, forward strand.
GGAATATTAATATTAATATTGATTAAAAATTCCCAGGACTATGACAGAAAAGACTCACTCATTATCACAGACATTTTTAAAAGAACATTTCATCCTTGCAGTAAATAATATGTGTTTTACAGTCTTTAGCAGCATCACAAAGGACAATAGTGCACTAGTTGTGTCCCTGTACAGTTTATATGACGGTCAGGAAAGTACAGGTAAAGGCTTTACTCTCTGCATGGTTCAGTTCCAACCCATAGACTGGGCTCACAGGCTTCAGTGCTCCAAGCTTTCAGTCATTATAAATATATAAAGGATTTTTTTTTTTGCAAGTTAAAGGCAAACATGGCACACCACTATCCAATCTTCACACATATTTAACTGATCTGTATTTAGATTCACCGATTGGTTCCTACTTCATGAGGTAATTTCAAATGCAAAAGTGTGTCTTTGCCACAAGGATTTACAGTGTAAATGAAAAGCACAGGAATAACCTAGTCCTTTTTGCATAATGACTTACTTCTAGAGTAATTTTACAAATGTATGGAAGCAAATAATGTCTTATTTTGCTTATCTGGTTCCAAATGTAACAAAATGCAAAGAGAAAAATTTCTTTAATATATGAAGCCCTTTTATTAGACATTCTATTGAAAATTTGTTCTGTAATTGTGCTCTCTACAACAGCTTGTTGTGGAACATGGTCTGCCAGGCTGTCATACATTACAGTAGCTGGAGGGATCCCTCCTGCAGAAACAGACTGCTAATCTTTAATAAACTTCAGCTGAGCCCTTGGTATGACCTTGTATACACTTTGCCTTAGAAAAATTCAACAATACTTAATTAGCTCTTCTGTTCCCTTGCCAAATTACTCTGGAACACTATTACTGTGAGGAACTGAAATGTATGGGAATTTATACCTATCTTGTCAAATTACTAACTGCATTAAGCAGAGAAGCACCACATTTGTCTTGATCTACTGAATTTCCAGCTGAAGAGAATAATAAACATAATTTTCAAGCAAAGTGATTTTAGATGTACTACAAAGCCTGAAGCTTCAAGTGTTTATGACAATTTTCATAACAACATAAACCACGATGATGTAAGTCCCTTCTTGCCAATGGTTATGAAGAATAAAAGTGTCTCCCATTTTCAAGTGTGTAATACCAGCAATTTCTCTGATGTATCCCTATTAAAAAAAAAAGAAAAAAAAAGCTGCAGAAACAAAGGAATGAATTCCAGGTTCCTGCAAATGTTTTTCAGGGTAAACGTTTCAAACTGCATTAATAAGCTGGTTATTGGCAAATGTGATCCTGAAGAAGAGCTGGATGTTAATCAATTCAAATTTAGCAAAGATGCTGAATCCTCTATAGTGAGGCAAGAACACAATTGAGAGGGGATCTCAATGCACACTAATATCTTAGGGGCAGGTGTTAAGAGGGTGGGAACAAATTCTTTTCAGTGCTGCCCAGTGACAGGAGAAGGGTCAATGGCACAGACCGAAACACAGAAGTTCCATCTGAATATGAGGAAGAACTTCTTTACTGTGAGGGAGACAGAGCAGTGAAACAGGCTGCCCAGAGAGGTTGTTGAGCCTCCTCTGAAGATATTCAAAACCTGCCTGGACTCAAGTATGTGCAACCTGGTGTAGGTGAATCTACTTTAACAGGAGGTTGGGCAAGATGATCTCCAGAGGTCCCTCACAATGCCTCAACCATTCTGTTGAAAGCCAGGCATTTAGCAACTGGTGAGCTCTGAGGCTGCAGCATTATTTGCAAAGTTACCTGTACACAGAGGGAAAAATCAGATGCTATTTTGAAGAAGCAGTGTGTTTTTACTATCTCCTGGATTTTCTGATCAAGTTTTAGTAGAAAGTGAAAAGCACTTAGCTATCACAGAATTAAAAGCTTCATGTCTAGGTGCTTAACTCATGGGAACTAAAAAGGAAGTTTTGCAATCCCTGTGCATAATTAGCATCCACTGAGAGTAGCAGAAATGACAGATTAATTACATAGCTCAATCTACTGACCACTGAAATTAGGTGGAGAATTTTATTAATTTCAAAAGAAACCTTTAAAAAGAAAATAAAATCTTCACCCATGGTTTTCAGTTTCTATTAAAATTTGGGATCCATGACATTGTTGGATACATTTTGATTTTTGCTGAAGAAGCAAAACATAAGACTGAAAAGCAGTCTTAAGGGACTGTGTACTAAGTTGTAGTGCACACTTTCTACAACAGCACTTAATTCTTAGGACAAATATTTTATCTTTTACAGTGTTAAACAGAAACAACAAATTCCTGAATTTGAGGTTTTTAATGCACATAGGAACAGACAAGCATGTCCTTTATGGAATATGCATTCTTTGAATGATTCTTTAGATCTTCATTATTTCTAAACTTGAGACATATTCATTAGGTAAGCTAGATAAGCTCCTGTCTGGTGGTTAGCAGGATTCTTAGATTCCAGATGCATACATCCTTTCAAATACCTTTTAAAAAAATATTTTTAGATTCAATATGCATTCAGGATCCTCTGATTAAAAACAGCCTGGGTTTTCTATTTGTTCTTTTGGTTTCGTGCAATGTGACAGACAGTGAACAGCCTTAAGATAATTTATGCACTGTAAAATTAAGTCATATTGGAGCTGAACTGAAAAGTAAAACTGAGAGATATGAATGACAGAAGTTCTAGCTAAGGACTGTGGGTAGGAACATGATATATTTGTTTATTTATTTGGTTAATTATGAGAGAACCACTGGAACCAGCAGAAGAACCCAGAGAAGAAATGCAGCACAACAGCTGTGCACTGAGACAGATACTTGGAGACTTTTCTTTAAAATGTGGCATATCCAGAGTTACCCATTACACAGTGCAAGGATTTGAATTCTGCACTGTGCACTCTTTTCCTGTGTTAGGCAGTGATACATGGGGTGCTCCCTCTTCGAGTGTACATGACATTGCTGGTTATGGTGGCATCAGTTGGGTCACTTTCTTGCCGTTGGTAGATTCTCATTAAGCCTGCAGGGTAATGAGGGAAAGAGAAATTCTTCTCTTTCTTTTGAGAAGAATTCTGACCCAGTATTGAGCCAAATATCCAAGTTTCATTGCCAATACAGCATTTGAGCAAATAAAGTAACTTCTTTTTCATTATCTTTGCCAGGAGTAGTTTTCAAAATGTTAACAATAAACTTGAAAGATAAAAGCTAATAACAGAGAAGTCTTAATACTTTGTGTAAAGCTAGTCATGGATGACTGTAGAGAATACTTGTAAAAAAAATCACAAAAGCTGTTGCTAATGCAGGTATCTTAAACACTTAAATTATATTCTATGTAATTCCTGGAAAATGCCAAATTGTGAAATTGGCTGCTCAGGCATTGGGAAGTATAGACCTTCCAGGGGCTAGTCAAGTCCCTAAAGGAATCTGATTTTCAATGCTCAAAAAGTGGAAAAGATGAAAAGAAGGAAAATAATCTATGAATAGTTTTAGATTCCATTTTATTGCCTCAAGAGGTTTTTGTGTTATGTTTGATTGGTCAGTAGGTTGTTTTTTTCAAGGCAAAAATTGCTACCAGCTAGGAAGCTCTAGAAGACACTAGGATTTTATTCATAAAACATGTTAATGTCTAGTAAATACCCCAGCAATATGTCCCAATATCTTTCATGCTTATTAGAAAATGAAAATTCCACATCAGCTTTTCAAACAGATATGAAAGAAAGCAGTGAACTGCTATAAAGAAACATATGAGAATAAAACTTTGAAAATCTGATGATAACGAGCAGTATATCATGGTGTATGAAGTCTGAGGTTTTAGTTTGGTTAAGTAGGAACTTGTTGAGATAGTAAATAATAAATGGAGTCCAATATTTTTTATTTTTTACATGCTTTAGACAGTCACTGATCTACTTAATGGATTTTCACTCTTTCAGGTAAAGATATAAACTAAAACATGATGACAAACTTTTACCTCTTTTGTACGTTTAGACTTTGATTCCTATGGCACACAGATATTTACATCTCCATATATCTGTATTGCAACTATAAAGAATAGGTCTTATGTGAAAATGAATATATGGGCACAAGAGAACTATCTGAATGGTGAAGACATACATTAGGACATCATGATGAGAGAACACAGTATGGACATTTATGTTTCCACACAGATTTATAAAATCACCTGCTAATGAGATCCAGACAAAACTTTTGATGTTACTAATAAAATAAAATTCACCTGATTACATGCAAAATGCTTTCTAGTACTAGAAAAGGTTAACTAGGAAATGGTTTCTTATGGCCTTTAGAAGGACAAAATCTTCTCTGGGAAACATCTGATTTTTGCAGCTCTTTAAGACGATAGATGATATAGTTAGAGGACTACGTGCATAGTAGTCAGTTGGCATGGGTCTAGCTCTGCTAAACAGTGAGATATTACAGATGAATTTTTGTCCAGTATTAGCAAATTTGTTACTCCTGCTGATGGTTCAATGGATTGGACCATCAGTGGAAATACTATTAAGTGAGATTAGGGATGATTTGTTCAACTCTGATGCCAAAACATCTATTTATACTGCACATCATTCAAATACACTTCCAGAAATCCTGGAATCACACCACTTCTAGCCTAAAGGACAACATTTCTGCTATCAACAACAGAACCTGCCTTTTTCCACTTGATTTTATTAACAGCATAAATAAACTGTTATGGATGACTTCTGTTATGAAGCTTTTACTAATTACCACACAGAGATGAAGAACTCTCTTAAGTCTTACACACACCATAGTGTACCTTGAAAGGTTCTGCAATGCCTGCAATAATAACTTTTCAACCCAAAACCCACTAATATTCGTATTTGCTTTTTATATTTTATTCAAACATAGGAAACCAGCCACTTTGTATAATGTCTATTTAATAGAACATTTTAAAAGGATTTGTGAAGTTGTTAACTGTTGCTACTAAATATCTGGAAATATTTTGAAATGGATTTTTTAAATCTACAGTCTTACTTCATGAGGCATTAGAAGAGGGACTGTGAAATAGGCTACCATAGAAACCATCCACACATGTATTCTTAATCAAACTCACTTCAGCTGTTTGAATTTGTGTCAATAATACAGAATAATTAATAATGAATAAATAGTATGAAGCAATAAAAGGATTTTAAGAGTATCAGGGCAGATGACTAACACAAAAATGAGGGGAGTTTAAGCTTAAAATAGGCAACTACTTAGTATGTGTGAATGAAAAAAACCACTCTATTTAAAATGTGTCAGCCTTCATTATATGTCTTTCTCTTTACTTAGTCTTCAGATTTATATTGTGCTGCACATCTGAACAATATCTGTCCACAAGGCATGGCAGCAACACCCAATCCAGAGCATTTCTGAATCAAAAGTACTTTGAAAAACTACAATAGATGATGTCTGAATGGTAGAAAAGCATTACATGTTACTTGAGCTTCATATCTTTCTGTTTGTAGCTTGCTCCAAAGGTTGTATTCCTTGGCTTTCAGCCCAAAAGTTGATATATACAGCCAAAACTCTGTAGCATTCACCAGACACCGGACTAGACCTTGGTTTGGTGACAGAAAGGACAGATGTAACAGTAGATACTGCTGCATTCATTTTTACTGAACAAGTTTGCAGAAGATAAAGAGTGGCTGTGCAATACTGTGTGCGACACTTCCAGTAGATTCCCAGCTGAAATCCCTGGTGGCCAACTGCTACCCAGATAGCAGAGCAAATGCTCAGCTGAGACACAGAGAATGCTTTTCCTTCAGCAGGGATCCCACCAGTGCTAGACAGGATTTCTTACTGTGGGACGCCACCACATGCTGTGGAGGGCTTTGAGCAGAAGAAGTCACGCTGTGGGACTGCTTCCTGTGCTCTGTCCCCCTGGAAGCACATTTCTCATCTGAAGGTTACAGACTGTGGAAGGCTGCACCTCTCAGGCTCATTGGCAGAGCAAGTACTTTTCTTGTCTGCTTCTAGACTAAGACAAAACATCTTGTTCCCTCTTTCCTCCTCTTGCTTCCCAATACAAACAGCAAAAGTAGGATATACACAATAATGGTGTGAACCCCTGTGAGAGACTGAAATGTTATGGTTAATGGCTTAAACATTGTTAAAGTCATCAGAAGACGGACTTCTGTCCGCTGTAGCAAATTGTGCAAAGAAGGAACTGCTCATCTGTGACCACTGAAGCCAAACCCCTCCCAAAACACATCTCCTGACTGGAAATGGACTGTGGATTAAGCCACCTGACATGAACTTGGGACAAGATAAATCTGGTGCTATTGTCCAGTTATCTAAAGACTACAGAGAAGTAAACAAGTCTGGAGAGGGAAAAATGTACCAATAAAGGAAGCCTTTCTCAGCAGCTATCCTGAAAAACAGCTCTGGCTGAGTTCGGGAAGGGAGGCCAAAGCCCACCGACTCAATTTCTCAGGTTTGCACCCCTGAGGGGGAGGCTCTGACCTGCAGCTCTGGATTGTCACTGTCCTCTGCCCAGGGGTAAAACTGCCCCAGCTCCCCCGGGGACGGTCTGGTGGGGCATTACTGGCTTGACTGCACTGAGAGGCAGCCATCGTGTCTCAGAAGTTGCCTCAAACCACCAAAGATCCCAAAGTACCCTCAGACCCCTTCCTGAGGCCTTCCACCAGATGAATGCACATGATCTAAAAGTTCTGCAGCAGATCCAGGGTCTGTTGCAAGAAACAGTGTAAAACTTCCCCTTCACTCAGGGAAGGTACCTGGGTGTCCCCACCCAGCCTGAGCCCATTTAACCCATGGGACTTCGTGTTTCAGGGGCTTCTTCCCCCATCCTCTACGGATCAAGACCATCACTTTGACCAATGGTAAAAACATTGCACCAAGTAAGTCTCATCCTGAGCTCTGTGGGTGGTTATCTCTCTCCTTCTTTCTTTCCCCTTATACATTTTCATAAGTGATATTTTTATACTTTCATATTGCTTTATTACTATAGACACTAATAACCAAATGGCTACATATATGCTTTTCATTGCAAGCAAACATCACCATGTGGTTCTAAAATTAACCCTATGTATATATTTACAAAAACAGATCACTCAGTGTCGTTTCACTCTAATCCACCCCAGGGATCTATTAAGAAGAACATGGTTTACCCATTTAATCTGGGTAACAACCCCTAAAAAACCACTTTTGTTTCTCTTTTTTTCCCAGTGTTCCTCATAGAGAATAAAGTTTTCATTGAACTATGACGGTATGCAGTAAATTCCTAGGAAACACAGTGTTTTATTTTTCTGTTCTACCAAGCCCAGTTTAAAATAGTAGAAATCTATTCTCCTTTCATATCAATGAATGCATCATGAAACATTTCTACCATGGTATTCAGAAAAGAAATCTATTATTTTGAAACCATCATAGTTTTTATATTAAATTATTTTCTCTAAAATATTACTTCCCATAAAATGCAAGTATTTGAAAAAAGTTTTTTTCCCATCTATTTTTAGGAAAGAAACTATTTTCAGTTCAACTCACATTAATAAAAAAAACCCCAAAAACATTCCTCGATAACAAGTAGAATAAATTATTTATACAGAAGTCATTATTTTATAGCATACTCACAAACTTAAAAGTGCATGATGTAAATTTAGATATTATGACTATCTTCAATTTTTAAAAATAAATTTAAAAACCTTGTTAATTCTTCTTTTGAGAGTAGACCAAAAAAAAAAAAAAAGCTTAGATTTATCTTCAAAGGAGTCAAATACAGTGAAATTGAGGAAATAAATGTCACATAATTCTAAATGTGGGAAGCCTATTGCTATTCTTATCTCCAACAGGCATTATTCCTGAAGTGTATCTATAGCACTGGTGAAGGTTGTTTCACGATACATGATCCGACTAATGGACAAATTCCTTATTCCAGAGAAACATAAGTGTTATGTCTGAAAAAAGAAGAGCTTGGAACAAACTGAAAGATTTCAGTCCTAGGTATGACCTTGATGTTTTTCTTGTATTTGACAAAGCTGAAAGAAAAATTGTTGGTGAGTATCAAGTGTTATTCTGGTTGGATAACAAAAATTGATGCTTTTCATATACAGTAGGGCTTCCTTTTCTGATATGATGAGTTGTAATAATCAACTTTGCAACATTCAATTCAGTAGTCACTAGAGAGCAGTTATTTTAGCTCCAAACACTTAGCAAGAACTAGCATCTGTTCCTATTGATGATAAGTGAGCAAATTAAAAGTACCTGTATCAAATTGAGGCAGATCTAATTATCCTCTTCTTATTTTTATATATGCAATTAATTACTATTTAGTAATTTGTGTTCTAATAATTAGTATTAGAAAACCAAATTCCCTGAAATGTGAGGGTCAATGATTCTAGTTCCCCAGCTATCAGAGAACATGAATATTCTGTATTTTTAGTGATACTCCTTTTCATTTAAGCATCTTAGGATTTTTGTTTCTTCAAAGTTCAGACACTTCAGTTCTAGGAACCGTCATGCCAGCCGAGCTTCTCCTTATCTGAGCAGTGGTCAGTCTCTCTAGCTGAACAAGTTTTTACTTCAAATAATGTGTGGGGGAGAGTTTTCTCCTTTGGGACACCTTTTAGCATTGTGACCCTTTCTAGGAAAACGTGGTGTCCCCACACTTGCACTCCAGGGCTGCCTTGCTGCCATGGGTATTGTGGTGGAGAACACGAAGATGGGGAGTTTATTTTGGCTCAGATGCCTTCCTTGTGTTTTTGCAGCACATGACATTTGTCACTGAGCTGTTCAAACATGAGTACTGCTGTGCTCACTTGGTGCTAGTCAGGATATACTGCTGTGTTCAGACTTGCCAGACCTCAGCTAATTCTGCTGCTACAATTATTTCTCCAGGGGAGAACAACAGTGAGCTCTGAAAGGACAAGCCATTGCTGAAGTTTTAATGGGAAAAGCAACACATAAACACATCAACACTACCAACATCAACTCTTGTGCTTAGCAGAAGGAAGAAGTCATTTACACCATGGGAAGTGACTTTTCTCCTTGTTTACCAACAAGCCTCAGGTGAGCCACTCAGTAGGACTTTCTTTACTCCAGCTCACAGGGAGTAACATTCAAATCATGAACTTTCTCTGATGGGTTACCAGATTGAACTTCAACTTTAATTCCCACTTTTAGGACTAGTTTACCACAAACGGGCATGGAACTCAGGAAATCATGCAGACAAAACTATTAGCCTTCGGGAAACATAGATTTACCACTGGTGGAGCATCTTTGTCAACCATTTGACAAAAATAGTGTGTCTTGAGCAAGTAAATATAGCTCACATAAAACTGTGACTTTAATGTTTAATTACCACAGTTTAACACTAAGTTCACTGATTTATTAACTGTTTTGCTTTTTTTAAAATGTTTGCTTGGTTTTGATTTATTTTTGTTTTAAAAGAATGTGTTTCATTCATTAAATTTGAATTCTGGTATAAAAGGCTCCTTGAATTAAAAAAATAATAAACCTAATTACACTTTTTTTAGGTTTTGAAGACCTAGTCAAGAACTAGTGACTACATCAGTTGACCTTGAGTAAGAAAAGGTATGAGAACCAAGGTGCTTTTTTCTTTTAGCTTAGTAAACAGCTTCCTGAAAGTAGAATAGAACAATGAAAGCAATATCAGAGTTTTATATTTGCTGAACTCCACAGGAATAAAACTTAAAAGAAGAAGAGAGGTTTCAATGCACTGTGTTTGCATAAGGCATGAAGCTGTCAAGGGCAGCAAGCATATTTTTATTAAAGCACTAGATGCATGTATCTAAATTATACTGGTTGGCTAAATACATCTAATAAGGATAGTAATTATAAATGAAGTAATGCTATAATTACTGCATAAACCCACCCCTTGCCTATCCACTGAATCTAATTTTTGCAATATATATTGCTTGCACATCAATCTGTGTAAGGAACATTGAATTTTAATGATTCTTTATGAAGATTTAAGATGTAAGAATTATGAGTGCAAATTGGCCTATTTATTATTTAACTCACAGTTGTTCTTTATTTTATCTGCATAGAGAAAATTAATTCACCACTGATAGGTTCTGTGATTCACAGGAGCTTCAGAAGAAAATGGAACTTATGATGATGATATATGTACAGAAATCTTGCATTCAAGTACATCTAATGATACATTTCAACTTGTTGAGATATTATTCAAAATATGTATGCAGTAAAGCATATTCATATCATTTACCACCAGAACATAAAAGATTGCTTACAAGTTTTAGTAGTCAACAACATTTTGAATAAGTGATCTTACAAACTTATGAAGATTTTGGAAATGAACTATTAAACGCTAGAGCGAGTATGTTATATTCCTATCTGAAATGATCTATTAGCTACCTAAAGTCTGTATCCCTTTTTCAATTTTTTTCTGTAATATAAAACAAGTTATTGTCCTTTCAGAGCAGTCCCAAACTGTCACTAGATAAGAAGGTAAAGGCACAATACAAGCTGTTGAATTTTTGATCAGCTACAAATAAAGAATGATCAAGTTAAGTGGGCTCAGCTGATGCAAATCTGATATGAGAATAAATTCTATAGTTCCTGACAATCTGAAGTATGGCTTTTCTTGTGAAATACCTGAAGGACGGAACAGTTATGAAGAAACTAACGATATATTATCATACCTGCAACTAGCATAAATAACAGCAATTTCATTGATTTATAGTAGCCAAGAAGTCAACTGTGACTTTAAAAAATCCATGTAATTGAAATCAAGCTTATAAATCACACATTACAATTTCTTCAGACTTTAATATTAAATTAAATCTAAAATTTCGCAATAAATAACAATCTCTCTCTTACTGCTGCTTTTTCTATCTTAGAATCCACCGAAGTCAAGGAATTCACTGCAGGTGAATCAGTTCTCCAGTATCACAGATCACCCCTGTATCAGCTGTTAAACTTTTGTGGATTCTTGGTTTTTTATGGTGGCCATCTCAATAGGAAATCGGTTTTACTGAGTGCAATGAAACTCATTTCTCCCAATAAAGAAAAAGCTAAGAGAAAATCTCCTAAGGTGAAATGTAATGGATTCTAAGCTCTTTCACAAGTATCCTCAGTAGGAAGACACAAGAATGGAGAACAAATGTACAGTACCAAGTTCTCTGCTACCACCGCACGCTGCAGTATCCCAGGAAACCTTATTTCATAGCAATGTGGATATTATCTTCATTCTTTGGTTCTCTAATCTTGGATGTTGCTACGTAGATGTGTTGTTTTTGATGACAGTCTTGAGTTTATAGTATTGGACATTTTAACAGTAATCATGACTGTCCTAACAAAGTAAAACTGAGTGATATAAATGTTCTCTCATTGTTTTGAAAAAGCTGAAAAGTACATCAGTCATACTTAAATTCACTAACTGAATCATGGTAATAACAACACAGGTACAGGAAAACCAGATGCATAGTTATATATTAGAAATAAATGTAGTAGCTATTAGAGAACAGAGAGAAAAATACAAGAATTACATAGACATTTTTTATCCAAATGATCCCTGAGTCTCTGAAGATTTTGTGCTATTGTAGGAACACATTTAAACACACATAAAGCAAATGAACTCATAATATGTTGACTCTGTTACAGCAACTTGGGTATAAAGAGATAACAGGAATATGAGTGAAATCAGATGCAGGTTCAAAGTATGTATGATCTAGGATCTCACAATGGAAGAATTTAATTAATATTTTAAATTTTACTTTTTGGAAGAGTGGTTGATGTCTCCAATTATAGAATATTTTTAAAGCAGGAATTTGCTTTAATGAATAATTATGTGCTTCATAAAATGTTTAGTACCATGATCTATCTAGTAGCTAGAAGGTGAGTGTTCCTGCACAGACTCGAAAAAGGTGTATGTTTTTAATAACAAGGCTAATTAACAATTTGAATTATTATGACGTAGTAGATTCTGTGTACCTTTAAGGTTATTTTCATAGGAATTTTCTTAATTGCTAAAAATTGTTGAAGAACTCTATCCTTTATGTAACACGGAGGTCAGACAAGGCGAACATAATGATCCCCTCTGGCTGTAGAACTTATGACTCTATGAATTCAGCATGAAGTTAGTGATGATTTTAGCTACAGAAGTATTAGCACATTCATTTTTGGGCAGTGTACTCCTACTCTTCCTCGAGCTGCCTCTCATCAGAGGCAGGTAACCAGATGAGACAGAAGCACCAGCTTCCAATAACATGGACAGCATACCTCCATCCATCCAGGGATAAATGATAGTCTCTGGAAGAGATAGGACACTTATCTTGCATACTTAGATCTCAGGGATTTCTAGTCCCAGAGTTTAAAACCTTCTGAGTCCTGATCAAGAACTGGTGACAAATCTCAAATATTTTACACAAGCAGACTTCTAACTGTCATTCTCCAGTCATTCTTTCTTCACTTAAAAAAGAATCCACAGCTTCCAACTGAAACTGGATCTACTAATACAGTGGTTTTACACTCATCCAAGAATGAGTGGGGAATTAATTTTCTTAAGCTAAATTCTCCCCTAATTATAACAAATATACAGAAAGAAAAAGTAGCAAACACTATCAATTAAAATATTAAGATGGGAAAAGGATTACACAGAAGTAACCAAGCACTGGAACAACTGTCCCAGAAAGACTGCATATCATTGCAGATTCTCAAAGCTAGCTTGACAAAGTCTTGAGCAACATGATCTACCATCCAAGGTGGTTATAACTTTGCAGTTGTACCAGCTGCTAGTGGAGAGCTGGACCAAATGATCCCAAGAGATCCTTTCTAGGCTAATTATTAGATGATCCTGTGTGATAATGGAGTTTATCAATAAAAGAAGTGGTCACTGCTACTCAACTAGAAATGCCCAGGAGAGTGCTGCCTTTTTGCAAGGGAAGTTTAAATGCACCAGCAGCACCAGGCTTTGCTTGAGATCTGTTTCGTGCTTTTGAATCTAGAATAAAACTCGCTTTTAGGAGGGCACACTCCAAACCCCTTCAGTTGGAAACTCAAGTGTCTAACACAACTCCACAAACATGTAGCAGTTGTCACTACTAACTAGCTATGCCATGTGCTCTGAAGGCCATCCTGAATGTTCAATTACACCTCTGCTTTTTTGTCCTCAGCTGGCCTGCAAACAGGAGTACTTAAGAAAGTGTCACCTGATGTAAAAATGAAGCCAAGGAATATATTATATTTTGGTTAGAGTAAACCATTCACGTGGAGTCAAAAATGGGAAATTAAGGTTTTTTATATTTTAAAGAATGATCTGGTTCTTTATGAAAAACAATGTCTATTTGCTTTCTGCTAACAGATGTAGAGCTGTAATAAAAAGCAAAATGTTACATAAAAGTAATGGTAGTAATGTTTATTGAACAAAGAAACATAAGATATGCAGCAGTCCTCTTTTCTAAAGCCCCACAGGAGCCCTGAAGGAATTCATCCTTGTTACTTGGCACTAACAGAAGGGATGTCACCGACACAACAGGCTGTACACAATTGTATAGCTATATGTTTTCTGATGGTGATGGAATGGTGATGTTACATGATACTCATAACAAGGAACAGGACACAGATGAACCTGAAATTTCACCCTGTAAAGCCATTTCCCTTGTGCTGTGTCATAATGATTCAGTTTAATTGATCAGGGAATACAGAACTAACATAAGCAGCTTTATTGGAATACTATGGTTTTGGATTTGTTTTTCTTTTCAGTAAAACTATTTTATGCTGTCAAAGAAAACTAATGACTGGATTAATGTTTACCTCATATGTCACTACAGCAGACTGGCATGAAATGATCTTAGAGGGAATATGTAATTTCTCTATTTTCCTTAACCTGCATGGTGGTACAGATGTAAAGGAGACATAGATTTTCCCATCGGCAACACACTTTTTTACTTTGCTTTAATTAACAGATTTGAAATTAACGCTTTATTCTCCATGGAATTTTTGATGCTGCAGCTTATTTAACAAGATACTTTGATGAAGAACTTAAATAGGTTTTTAGAAGTTCATTATTGAGAATTCTACATTTCTGTTAAAAGGTTTTGAATGAGATACCCATTATTATGTTAGTTCTAAAAAACTTCTAAAGAGCTTCAATATCCCATATTTGAAGAGGCACTTTTCAAGTGCACAACTTTGGTTTTTTTTTCAAATGCTAATACACGTCTGTTTTGTCATTGAAAATGATAATATTTTTTGCTGAAATTTTGTACTGAAGTAAAATAAATATAGAATGGCTAAACCTATAAAACTTAACATAATATTATATTTATTTATTGAATGATTTTTATAGAGTGGTTACTAGTAAGTGTACTATTTCTAATCTGATTGGGAATTATATTCTACTGAGAAGAAAGGAGAACCTTCTATATTACATCTTTATTTCCATTTCACATTCTAGAATTTTTAGCTGCATGGCACAAAGTGCTATAGAATGATTTTACTTCACATTGTTTTGTCACATAAACATGAAGAGCAGGCAAAAATATAATAATCAAAAGTTGACGTTTCACTAAACCTGAGATTAAGATGCTTAATTATTTTACATAGGCCCTGTTTGTAACCTTTAAAGTTAAAGAACAGGGATAAGGAGAAAATAGAAACCATGCAAAGTACAGAGCATAAAACTACCAGCAAAACCAGAAAGCAGAAAATGGCACAAAGTTGACAACAGAAGTCCAATGCAGGTGATAGTTCATATAAAATATACACAATACAACTAATGTAACTGTGTTAGAAATGCAATATTTAATGTAAGTTATGTTAAATGTGATACCTAAACCATTTAAACGCCAGAGTCCAGAGGAGTTTAGATAAGGTATTAGAAGTTTTTTAGCCTTGAAAAGTGAACAATAAAACACCACCTATGCCTAAAGTACAAACTTTTCCTCTATTGTGTTTAGAGGTATTTCCTTGATATGCTGGGCTTTTCTTCAGAAACATAATGACTATTCATTGTATAAATATCCTACACCAGTGGTCCTCTATATTTGCTTCACAGCATGAAGGGAAATCATTGCACCTTCATGCAATAAAATATACTATTACACCAATTTATGTCATACAATCAAGGATATTCCAGACCTCAAATTGCTTAGCAATATACAAAAAGAGGTAAATCTAAATTCAGCTTATGATATAGTTTATTTTAAGATAATTTATTGTAAAATGAAAAATGAAATTTCACTTGTTACTTCAATATTTTTTATTATTGTTTTTCCAATACTTTGCTACAATATAAAAACACTGGGTACAAATGCCTTCAATTAAGAGTTCAAAAGTGTTCATAAAAAGTCATCCTGCAGTGCAGTTTGATACACAAACCTTTGCCTGAAATAAATGCAAGGTAGGAAAAGATGTACATACTGCACCTGTTAAGAAATTACCGTCTATTTTCACACTGTTTTCTTATAAACTCTCTTCTTTTTTAACACCTCTTCTGAAAACTGCAAATGTAATACCCTTCTACACATAAGAAAACAAGACAACAAAAGTTGCCGAAGAATAAATGCCTTGTGGCTTTCTGCTCACTTGTCCTTGAAAGGACCAACTCCTCACACAGGAAGAGAATTCAGTCTCCTCTCATTAACATCTTGATTTTTTGCTCCAAATATGGTTCTTTGTGTCCATCCAAGAGGCCCTGGAACGAGACCACCCCTGTACATCCAATGTACATTCACTGTCTCTCTCTCATTTGTGCTGACCCAGAGGTGGCATCCTCATTTTGGATTAGTGAATCAGTTAGAATGTGCCACCTAGAGCCACCACTGCAGATTTCAGCTGAGTCTGAGAAACAGCATAAAGTCTGAAACAAAGTACACAAAAATCCTGGTTTTTGTATTTCAAAGTTTTATTTTGAAAATACAGTCCATAACAGTCACTGATTCAGGGACCTAATATGTAAATATAGCAGAAATACAGTAAAACTTCAAACTTTATTGATATATTGCCCCACACTTTGAGTACACAAATTTGAATTAAACTTTCAGGTAATCTTAAGAATTAGGATCCTCAGATCTAAAAAATATTTTGAAACTCTGTTCTGTTCTTTTCTATTTTATTCTACTCTAGTTTTGTTCATCATTATATTATGTCAGTAACACTTGCAAAATTAATAATTCAGTTGTTATTTCCACAGCATGAAAGTGCTAGGATAGATGGAAAAATTATTCAAGCTAAAAATTAACAATAATGTGTTCTTGATATCTTCTTGCTATCATGCAGAGTCAAAGAAATAATGGGTGAAAAGTAGCAAATACAGGAGCTGGATTTTCATCAGGAATAAGCTCACAAAAAGCACTCTTTCAACTCCAGAAGCATTCTCATATCATTATATGCACTGTGGTGTCCAGCCTGCATCCAACATTTAAGAAACGCATCTTTTATATTTTCTGTAGGGACTCTGTTCATGTTAATATGATCTACTGTCTAACTGCAAATAACTTGGGGTTGGCTAGCTTTTGTTCAGATTACTTTCCCCCAATAATTTGGCAGAAAAAATGAGTTCAGAATAACCATGAGGTCTGACAGCAGAGTAAAATATGTATATTGAGGACAAATGAAATGTCCAAAAGACAGACTAATGATTTTCTAAACAAATGCCAAGAGGTGGAAAGGTGCAACAATTATTTTTGGGCAGGCTTTTGCAGAACAACAAGAAAAAAGTTTCAAGCCATTTTTAGAAAAGCTCAAGAGCTGGACTACACATCTCATCCCCAAGACACTTCAGCATTCTCTGCTCACTCCATAGTAGCATATTAATTCATTAAAGATAATTTAAAGAGACAGTTTGGAAGAACATTGTTAGTTCTATCACCCTTTGCAAAGATGTATACAGATTTTTTTCATTCACTATCATCATGGTGAACATTACAGGGTCTGGTGAAATAGCTATGTTTCCTTATTGCATGTTACTGCTGATTTTACATGACAGATTTCTCTGAAATATATATATGCACATGTGCACACACATATGAACAGATACTGAGTATGCATGTTATAAAAATATGCCTGTAACATATAACAATCTTTCCTTATTCTTGATTTGGTTTAAAACATAAATTCTGCAGATCTTTCCTGAACTTTTTCCACTGTGTACATGATTGTCTGCTTTCATCAGGTTGAATTTTAAATATTTAATCAATTGAAACTTACATGAATCACCCTGAAGGCAATTCCATTTAGGGACTCTGCATCGGCCATGTAAAAATATTTCTCCTGAGACTTTAAAAGACTTTAACTGTTCTGAAAATAATTCCACCTACTCAGGAAGAGGACAAATTTCATATTTCATGTCTATGGCCAGGAAGAGCAGCATTAAAGACAACAATTTATAAGCACAAATAGCTCACACTCCTGAGGATGGGGGTCTTGAGCATGCCGTAAGGAGAAGACTTCTCTCTCCTGCAGAGCAGCTCTGCAGACATTTATTGTCATTGCTGTAATTTTTAAGGCAGCGCTGCTTCCCCTCCTGTCTGTGACCTCTTTCATCTGAATTAAGGATCTACGAACTTGTACATTCTCCAGCTCATAGAATTGAGAAATTTAAAACACTGACATTATCATCTTCTGCAGAAAATGTGCTGAGGCCCAAATCAGAAACATTTCAAGCTAGAGATAGCAGACAAGCATGGGACAGTAAAAATAACAATAACAAGACTGTGTGCATTTTACAGGGTTCTCATCCTCTATTATCACTCAGATCATTGGCAGACTTGCCAGGAAACTGCTCCAAAGGTGCAGCTTGGGCAGAACTCTGACTACTTTCATCCTGCTTGTTTGCATAAAGTAACATTTCAGAGACTGAGCTGTCTTCAGGTATCCACAAACTAATACAACTGCCTTGGTCCTAAATATTTATGCTACCTGTTCTAAAACACTTGGGCAAACAGCACTAAAGAAATTACAATACAAAAAATTCCCCTCTAAACAGTGATGGACAATTAAGTCCCTGCAAATCATGTTGCCTGGTTTAGACTCCTGTTAAGTCTCTGTTTCAGCAGCTCCCTTTTACTTACCACAATCCCAAATTAAAATAGCCTTCACCACTACTTACCCCATTTCTTCACAATCTCCTAATCTTCCCTCTTCTTTCTCACTTAATTCTTATGGCCTTAATATTTTAATTTGTAAAGCATCTGGGGAAATAGTGTACAATAAAGACCATCAACAACTTTGTTTTGTTTACACCTACATGAGCACAGTTCTTACAAAATTTGCACACTCATTTTGAAACACCCATTCTGTAATTCTAAATGCACACAAACATTTCATAAACAGTTGCCAGGGGACGAATAATTGCAAAATGTTGACGGATGACTGTAGAATAACAACTCAGAAAAGGATAATATGATACTGCTAAGAGCAGTACCTAGAACATTTACATCAAAATTAACTGAGCAGGCACATATTCAGCTGCATAATTTTTATTGTCGTCTCTTATCCCTTAATAGAGTCTCCAAGACATATAAATATCACTCACAGTGGCTCAGATGTCTCTGTAAGCATCCTTTACAGTGGCACTCACCAAGCCATTTTGGAGACTTGCAGAAGCTCAGCTCTTTAGCTGGTTCCTGTCTTGTGATGGTACTTCCATTTATTTACTACTGACTGAGGAATTTAAAAATCTATTTAATCTACTTGCTAAAAAGGAGGAAGTAACGATAATACCATCCCCTCTGCCCCTTCCCCCAGAACCAAAGACATTTTCCTAGATATACTGAAGTGCTGATTCATGTCTTCATGTATTGGCCTTATCCTATATAGCAGAAATGAGTTTTTTATTTCCTGGAGAGGCAGGAAATCAAACTCACAGCCTGGTATGGAAGAGATTACATGGTTTGTGGGAATGTATTGCTCTGTAAGAAGAATCTGAGAGCTGTGACAGCCTCTAAATGATAATGTATAAAGGCCAAATCCACTCCTAATGTAAATTCACTAAGTTCAAATCAATAAAAACTTTTAGTCCGTGAATCCAGCTTTCCTTAAATATAAATTACATTTCACATTTCAAACAACTGCAGCAAGTCGTCCTGCAGGTTCAGTTCAGTGCTTTCAAAAACATCTGCCTTTCAGTGGGATTCAGGGCAGGCGCAGTTTTCACAGATGGAAATGTATAGTCGCAAATACCTGACAATATTTAACCTTAATTACAGACTGCATCTGCAGACCTCACCAGGAGACATGTCAACAAAAACCTTCAAAACCACTTTTTCCCAAACAGGTCAGGTGCATGTATATCTTTAGGTTTTATTCACAAGGAAACCCAGTGTCCTTCTGCTCAGAAAACATTGTGTAAATCACTGCAGAAGAGAAGATACCAGTATTACAGATCCACGTGCAGGTTGCAAGCTGGGTGTTAAAAAAGGCAGAAATCCTTTGGGGAAGGCCTGAATTCTCTGTCTCCCACACAGAGTTCTATCCCAGATACTGTGGTGACTCAGTCTGGGCTCTGTGATAATATGATCTGAAAAGCTGGGGTGCACTTATGCCCCCTAGCACTTATCTGTGCAACTTGTGGTTGTGGAGGCTTGCGAAAGTATTTCTGAAAAGGTTTCTGCAGGAGTTAGCACTTCAGTTTGAGCTAGGGAGCGACAGTCAAGGCTGGCATCACTGTGAATTTCTTAACTGGATACTTTCAGCTTCTCCACTCTTAATGAGAGATGTATGTTGATGTTGGTTACTGAGGGTCAGATCCCTGCCGTGCAGAGCAGAGACCACAGGAAACAGAAAGCAGGAAGGATAGCTCCCTTCCAGAACTGAACAAATTCCCCTCTTGGACCTCAGCGCATATTGTTATGTCCTAAATGCTGGGACTTGCTTACATTTGCTTCCATGAAGAAAAAGTTAAGTAATCCAGGAAATGTATACAGGTACAAACACACACCCTGCATATAGACACACCTTTTTTCTCTGGACTCCTATATTTTTTTTTCTTTATCCTACACACTTAAGACACTTTGCAATGTCTGCTCTAAAAGCTGGAATGCAGGCTGGAAGAAAATACCATTATCCCTCCTGTTCAAAAGGAGATCACCCAGCAGCTCAGTGAGACTTCATGGTGAATGAGGGCTCTGGGGCTGTTGGCTGAGCCACTGCTATAGTTTGTGGGACTCTTGTGGGACTCTATTACCTATGGATAGATTTGTGTTCCTATACTTGGAATTTGCAAAGCTGGATATGTGTTGTCATGATGAAGCTTTTTCTACACGTGTTACAAAGCTCAGCTCTAAATACCTTCTGTACCAATAATTACGCAATTTCCATTGACAGAATATTTAATTGTATAATTCTGTTCTATAAAGTTTATCTCTACCATTTAAGCTTAAAAAACTAAGCCGGTTACTCCAAGTTATGTGTTTATTAATTAAGAAAAATAATCAGCCACTGTTGTCTTTATGGTATTTTTATATATTGGTGTGTATATATATATATATATTTATGCTTCTCTGCACTTCCCTCCAGTGAACATGGATCTATAACCATGCTTTTCTAGTTTATACTCCTTCAACCTCTTACTTTTCCTTTATCCCATATGGATTGAAGACAATGATAAAGTTCTTATGATTTCAGTAGTTCAGGATCAAGATATGATTTGCAACACTTGGCAGAGTAATTTAAAACAAAATTTGCAATTGCTGATTGCACCATAGATGACTTGTTTTTAACACCCAATTTCTAATATGTCCTTAAAACCACAGAGCTCAGCAAAACAAATGTGCACAGTTTGAGCATACATTTTTCTTTAATTTGAAGTGTAATTCACCTTTTGCCCAAAACCATGTAACAGCAGTGTAAGTTTCATCCATATCTGACTCTCTTTCTAAAGCAAAGATTAGGACATTTCTATTACTAAATTTTGTATTTTTGGAACTAAAAAATTTCATACCATACCACCCACAAAGCAGACAAGAGAAAACTACAAACCATCATGCACCTAAGACTCTGAATTGTAATATATTTTTAACTATATTTAAAAATATTTGAAGTATATTTTAAAAAAAACCCAACAAATACTCTCAGTCAAAATAGAAACAAAAAGAGTTGTACACAAAGGATATTATTTTAAACTGGTTATACTCATTACTGCTTTTTATTTCAAGGCTCAATTTATGTGCATTTTATAGAGTCTATAAAATAAAGACCTCTGCATGTTACTTTGTGGGCTTACTTAAATAATTGATTAGGATTGCATTTTCAAACTTATCTGCTCCACAGAAATGTATGTATTTCTATAAATCCTGCGACAAAAAGCTCAGCTACAACTATGTCGAGAGCTCATCAACATCACAACTGAATTCTCTTCCTAAAAAAAGTAAGACAAAACAAAGAGAACTGTTGTACAATCATTAAGTAAACTGGAAAAACCAAAGACTTAACTTCTGTTTGTTTTTTAAAGTCCTCAATATAATGGGTGTCCTAAGGGAGCAGACAGGACTTTACTATCCATGCAAGCCTACCGATTCCAAACAAAAGTGAAATTTGAACTCAGGATGCACAAAGACAACTCAAATGATCTCATCTGACCAGACAGGATGTCAGACCATAGCTCAGTCTAGATTACTCACAGATTCTGACAAATATTTGAATGTCATTTATTTATTTATTCGTTAATTATTGTTGGATGATTGAAATGCAAGGTCACCCTCCACTCTAAGATAACAAGACAATAAAATCCATATACAATACCAATTGAAGCTGCAACTACAAAATTGCCATCAATTCTCTCTCTAAAGAGCAAGGCTGAAAAAAAAAGTATCGTTTTTCACTAATAACTTAGAGACTAAATATATGAATGTACACTTTTACATTTATGATGCACTCTTCCTTATCTATTTGTGGAAAAAAAAATGCACAGAAGATGTAATATAAATAGGAGAAGTTTGTAAAATGTCCACACAGAAATGTAGTGAATACCTGGTATTAACAGTAACAGATCCCTCAAAGATAATTATAATATTTATCAGTTGGTTTCAGTCTTCATAAGATCTTGCACTGGATATGAAAATTTTCTTTGGATTGAGTTTAAACTCATTTCCCCTGTTTTTGCCTGTTTTCATTTAAATCCCATTTAGGTTTGATTCGTACTCTTAGTGACATTAAAATAGACCTCACAATTTTTTTCAATAAGTAAATGGAAAAGAGAAACAAATTCAGTCCATTCAATTGTAGATTCTAATCCCCTAGACATAATTCACCTTGCTATGATTGTAATAATGTGCAGGCTGGAATACATAAAATATGGGCAATTATGTTATTCCATGACTCCATATGATTATTTCTGAGTATCCATAACATTCATTACAAACTATGCCCTTACTCTATACCTCATTCAGCAGTCTCCAAGATGGGTTAAGATCTATTCCTTCTATTCACAGAACTGCTATATAAAGACACAGACAGATGAAACGAGCTGCCCACTGTTACTCATTCTCTGAGCAGCTAGAAATAGTCTGAAGCCTGTGGCAGAAATAAAAGGAGAATTTGTGCTTTTGATGAGCGAGTTTTGCACCGGAACTGGAAAGACAGAGATTTCTCAAATATGATGAGAAGGAGGGGAAGAGCAGGAGGTAACAGCTACTTTGTTGATAGGTGAAGCCTAATTTAAAAAATGTTGGCATTTGTTGCACAGGAATATTTCTGAAAGATTGTGGTGGAATGGCTGATTTTTTTTAAAGAGATGTTTCTAATAGCAGCAGAACAAAGCAGACTCTAATGCACTAGTGAACTCAGCACGACAAATAAGGCAATTAAACTCACATCACATATTCCACTTACTCAAACCATGAGCATGCAGCCATAATAAATCTAATTACAATGTGATGATGTAACAGACAAAGGCTATTGTTTATATAGGAGGCCAGAGGCTCTCTCATTTTTGTTTTTTCCCCCTTTATTTCTTTTAGATTTCCTCAATTGCATTTAGGCAACCATCATTTTACAGCTTTGTTAATAAAACAGAATCTGAGACTGCTGTCCCTTCTCACACACTATATTTCTTTTTTGTGGAAGCAAAATTTCAACTGGAATAAAAGAATCTTTTAATTTGTAAGCTATCTCATACATCTTTCTAGTATAATCTCCTATAAACAGGTTAGTCCTTTAAAATCCAGATGACGGTCCTTCAAATGAAACTTTCAATGATCAAATAAAACTTTCCACAAATGACAAAGACAGCACTGAGACACAGCACTGCCTGTTAATATTGCAGAAATCATGTTTTAATCTTCTTTGTGAGATTTCCCCAGGAACACTAATAAGGAAAAGAAAATGTTTGTATTGTCTTTTAAAGTTCCATTCAGGGAACAGAGTGAAAAATGAGTTAAACCAGTGAAGAAAGAAGATTTGCTTCCTTCAGTTTGAGTGGTGGTACTGAGTTTAATCTATTTTCAATATTTCTTATGAAAAAAAATCTTATTAGAAAAGAAACATGGGTAAGTATAAGTCAGGATATAATTGTTTGCAAATTTTCACAGCTACAGCAACTAGTGTGTGAATAGCAAATTGTTTTATAGACAGATGACTGAATAAAGTATATAAAGGTCTTAAGATTATGTTTAAAATTTTCTTTAAAAAATATCAAACACAAATCTCTCCAGTCTGAAGTTTCTCACATGTTCCCATAATAATTCCGGCAGGATGTTGGTAAGATAAGAATAGTTTGTTATGCTTTGGTTTTGTTTGTTTGGGTTTTTAGTGATTTGTTTGGGGTTTTGTTTGCTTTGTTCTGTTCTGTGTTTTACTAGGAGACATTAGGAAATCATCCTGATTTCATCAAGAAATTACTTATCCCAAGTTAGATTTAACAGAGACAAAACTTTCTTTAAAAGAATTGTTAGTGGGGTTTTTTTTGTTTGTTTGTTAGTTTTTTGGGGCCTTGTTTTGTTTTTCTTTGAAAAGAAACACTTTGAAAGAATAAACAATTCTTGAGAGTACTTTAACTGGAAAACTAAGAGAATCTTAATTACTAGAGTGGAAGATTCTTCAACTGGAAAGACACTTCATTATAATCAAAGAGCATTGTCAGAACAAGTCAATTTAAGAAGTTGTAACAAATGTGTGGAAACGAGGCATTAGGATTTTCCTATTTTATCCTTATTAATTTTGGCTTATGCCTTTTATTATTCATTATTATTTTATGTACTTAATATTGGATATTTGCTATAGAAATAGTCCCCACAAGCCCATCAACTTTGACTATTCAGTCCGGCTGGAATGAATGAAAATACCAGTATCTTTAGTTTTACACATGAAAACTGTGACTTGCTGTGCACTAGCACTAACAAATAATTAGCTCTCAATTTTAATGAACATGTTTTCATCTCCAGTTTATACATGATTATGTAAAATCCAAATGATCCACTGATTAGTTTAATTCATTTAAACGTACACTGCACCACCTGCAGATCTCTCCCACCAGCTGGGAGGTGGCTTGGTGTCTGCACAAATTCTGATCCAGAGCCCTGCTTGGAGTCCAGCAGGACTTTGAGCAGACTTCCTAATGCATCCCCAAGGAGCCGTGAGAAGAGAGCAATAAAATACAGGGCAACAAAGTGGAAGCACCCTGTCCCTGAAGGAAGCTTTCTGTTGACTGAGGATATTAACTAGCACCACTTCCTTTAAAAACTAATAAGATGCTGAGTATTGCTCTGGGAGAGCTTCTGGCATGGCTTAGGCAGGAATTCTGAAACCAACTTCACTATTCACAAACAATGCTTTGCTCAGTAGAACATCTTTACTTCTTCACAACCTTGCAATGTGCCGTGATATCACTCAGTCTGTGGAGCACATAAGAATGTTTTTATGGTAATAAACGCTGTCTGATCTTTCTGTGTCTTCCTCTCCAGAGCTATTTTTCTACACTGTCATCCATCCTCAGATACGTGCTTTCATATGTCTAAGATTAATGAGGCATTTATATTCAGCTTAGATGCTGGGGAAGTTAACATTGTTTCTCTTGTTATGGAACAGAAATGAGCTAATTAGTGACCTTCACATTTTGGATTGAAAATGATATTTTTTTGTAATTGGAAACATAACAGAGCACATAGAGCCAGCAACAAAAACTGTTGAAAGATCAATTGATGTATAACAAAACTGTCACAGTTCTCTGGGAGGAAGGAAAGGAAGGATGGGAAGCTGAGAAAGGAAGTACAGATAGATAGAATTCTGATTTGAGCTCTGAAAATAAATTGACTTTACATGGGGGACTTTGAAAAATAAATGTAAAATAATCCATTTTAACATTGTGTGGGTCAAGTACTTGTTGTTAATCAAAATTAAATATGTAGTTTTACCTTCTAACCTTCTAATAGTTTTAAAAAACATTACTGTGATTAACATTTGTTTTCCTTTCAGTATAAACATAATTTTGGAATAGAATCCTTCAAATATTTCAGTTAAAGTTGTTGTTTTTTTTTTCCCTTTTAGGCTATAAGCTTTCCATGCCTTTTCATAAATGGCTAGTTTCAAAGTAAGAGGAATCTTTCTATGTAGAACGAATTCATAGGACAATTAAAACCAACCAACCAACCAACCAGCCTAGAGAAAGAGAAAGAAGAAGAGATAGTGAAAGTAAGAGAGATGGAAAGATAAAGAAAGGATAAAAGTAAAAGAAGAAAAAAGGGGAAATGAGAGCAAAGAAAGGAAGTCAGGAAGGAGAAAGACAAGAAGAAAGGAGAAAAAGAAAAATCCATTCCAACCTCTTTTTCAGCGTTTGCTGCCCCTTTATTCTCTGTGTGTGAGGACTGCCAAAGAGAGACCTGCAGTGTCCAAGACAACTTCAGAAGCTCTACAAAAAAAAGTGGATTTTTTCCTATCTATGGAGAATTGTCTAAGCAAATTTGATGAAGAGCTACAGATTTTAAATATAATTATTGTGTGGCTTTCTAAATTTCTCTGAATGTGTTAACAGCATTTCCAAGGCCAGCATTCTCTTTTTAAAAAAGTTACATAATTTTCTTAGCACATTTGAAAACTTTTTTCCTTTTCTTGAAGTATTTTTTCTAACTAGTAATGTGAAAAGCAATTTTATAGTTTATCAAGCCCCCGTGAGAGAAGATTTGAATACAAGTTGATCAAAAGTTATACACCTCCTATGTGCACTGCAGGGATGAATAATTTCAGAATCAACAAACCAATGCATAAATAATCTAGTATTACTGAGACTAACTGGATTAGCTAAGGTGCCTGTCATAGCTGTAGCACTATCTTAGTCTGACTCAGCCAGGTTGAAAACTACAAGGAGTATTGACTAAAATCTTCAAACCACAAGAATCATAGACTGAAAACAGCAAAACTCTTTGCAAAAGGAAAATTATAGAAGTCTTGGAGAACCTCTGATAGACCTGTTCTCTTACAGTCTCTGGTTTTTATTTTGTGGGTTGTTGGTTCTTTCGCTAGCTTGCTCTGGGTGAGATTGGAGGAGAGAGGGACTGAAGGAGGGAAGTATCCAAATTTGGGGGGGGAAATCTTTGGCTCAACCTGCAGACCTGAGCACATATGTGGTTGGGTGTTACTGCCATCCAAAACAGTCACTCCAGCAATATCTTCTGTGGTCATGCAGCAACCTTGGGGACAGTCAGCCAGGTGAGGTTACAGTTATTCCAGAGAAAAAAAATCCCAAAAGCAAAGCTTGAAAGTTCAGCCATATGCTAATAAAATATACCAGCATGGGCAGGACCAGTTCAGCCTGCACAGAACCAGGGTATATGTACCTCACAATCTGCAGGCTTCTGAGGTCTTGCTTTAGGGCTCCAACTAATAACTGAGAGCTTCATTCAATGATTTATCACCTTTACATCACTTTCAGTAGACTTGAATGAAAATTTAAATAGCCTGGTGTTACAGGAAAAGAGTCAGATTGCATCACATAGCTAATTTCAGTCCTTAATAGGCTCTAACAGACTATTTTCTTCAAGAAACAACTCACTTCATTATAGACCCACTAATGGTGTTTTTGACAAATTTGCTTAGTATATTTGTTATAACTGAAATGGGCAAAAATCAGTAAATGTGCAGCCTTAGTTTAAATGTAGTTCAAGGGTGAAAAATCAAAATCCAGGGCAGAGAGGCCAAAATTAATGTTGGAGGCTTTTTCTGATATGAAGCCTTTAAAATGAAATTAGGGTGCAATACCTATGAGAAGATGAGAGGTTCAGGCAAGAAACGTTTGTAGAAGTCTGGGCTTTGTGTCATGTAGTTAGACATGACAGATGATTAAAATGACCACTTCTAGTTTGCAGATCAAAGAAAAGTGGACTGGGTCTATGAACATTTGTAGCACAATGACTTAATCACAGGAAAAGATCCAACAGAGGATCCAACAAGCATGCGTGACAAGGACCTCCACTGCCTGTCTGAAATATCTTAAATATCAGATATGTCAAATATTTCAGACTATTCAAACCAAACCAAACCAAACCAAACCAAACCAAACCAAACCAAACCAAACCAAACCAAACCAAACCAAACCAAACCAAACCAAACCAAACCAAACCAAACCAAACCAAACCAAACCAAAC
>JAHLSL010000061.1:4701782-4762178 GCA_025920805.1 Petroica traversi
ACCAAACCAAACCAAACCAAACCAAACCAAACCAAACCAAACCAAACGAAACCAAACCAAACCAAACCAAACCAAACCAAACCAAACCAAACCAAACCAAACCAAACCCACCCTCACCATTTTTCTATACTTTCAAAGTATCTTTTTCTTATTCAGCAGTATTGTTAATCACTTTAGTTATTTCTGACCATGTTGAGGGAAATACAGGCAATAGATCAATTAAAAGTTCCAGGAACTAACTGAGTTACTTAATTTTAACTTTAAGTACCTGTTACATGCTCACGTCTGTTTCTTATTTCCAAAGTGCCATTGCTTCTCCTTGAGAAACAAAGGTAAAACATGCAATTGTGTACAATTTATCCAACAGGTTCTGCCATGAAAGCATGGTTTCAAGCAACAGAGTTAGCTGATCTTAAGAAATTAACATCTTTCAGAAGAAACCTGCCAGTGCTTGGATGACCTGCAATAGCTGAACATCTGGGTGTTCCCAGCCTGTTGCAGTGCAAAGACGAGGGGTTAACTTAAGCCATCGTGTGCTCAGTACTGATGAGTGACATTTATCTCCTCCCCACATATGAAACTTCTCAGTCACACTCCTGCATCATGATTAAATTCTAATAATAATGCATTTCATTTCCATGAATATACTTTAAACTCACTTTAATATCCCAGCTCCCTTAATTATCACAGCAAAGTAAAATCTTCTCTCTAACTAGGACTGAAAATAATTATTTGCTTAAAGGTCAACCACTGTAAGCAGTCTAAAATCTGTGCAGTTATTAGATTTCACCATGGTTTGGAGAAGATAGAAAGGGACAGAACTACTGATCCAGATGTGGTGTAATTTTAGAAAGTAAAACTGAATCAATACATTCTAAGAACCCTCATTCTTATACCACCTTCAGTCTGACCTTAGACATTAAAAAAATGACCTTACACAAGGAAGAAATATCAACACTATTATTAAAAGAAGATATAGGTTTTCTGAACTACTCAATAAATCCTGTCCTCACCCCAAAAATCCTGTATTTTCAGAAAAAAAATTCTTCAATTTAAACTTTGGGAAACTAGGACTTTACACCTTTGCTACATCCAGCCACACACGAAGTTTGACATCACACCTGGCAGGTGTCAGAGAAAACCTTGAACATTTTGTTACTATTCAGTCAGGGGAAACAGAAGATCACACTGGGCTGTGTAGAAACTAAGATATATATTCTATATGCATTAATTGAGTCAGTCATTTTGAATGTCAGAACAGCCACATAAAATTGGGAGACTCGGTACATAAGAGTGAAATTAGATATATATTTCCACATCTTGACTTTGTTTAGAAGTTTCTTTCCATGTATCCAGTGGACTGTGAGGCTCATTATGGAAGCATGAAATCCTGGTACAATATTCAGATAAATGCCTTCTCTCTGAAGAGCTATTACAAACAACCCAAAAAATTAGTTCAATTACCCTAGCTCTACTTATTTTTTAAAGACAGAAAATAATAGTTTTGTCTACATGTGCTGTAAATGGATTCTGAAGGTAAATGGAGAAAGAAATAGAGAACAAAGAATCTGGATTAAAACAGAATTTAAAACCTCATTGTAAGGCTAATCTGTTCTGAAGTGCTCACCAGTCGTTCTCAGGAAAGTTTAACTCTGCAAAAAATTGGCATGTGGTCTAAAATACTCACTTACATCCTTGATGGCAAATACAAATTCACACTGCCACGATTCCACATTGAAATACTCACAAAGGTATAAAGAAAAGCTTTCCACTCATTAAGTGTTTAAAATGCTTTTTTGAGTTCTGAAAAGTGACTGACTCTCACAACTCACTCTCAGGCATGGCTCCCTCCCAGGAGAATCAATACCCTGATGAGTCTGTAATGCGAGGTGTTTGCATGGAGAAGAGCTCTGCTTACTTGGGGACCTCACACCATCAGACACTACCCTACCTCTTCTCAGGCTCCACTAACAAAATAGTTAGCATTCACAACCTGTTAAAAACATTTAAAAAAAAATGATGCTTAGGAAATAAGTCCTCAGTACTTGTGCTTGCCTTTTAGATATTGAAATTTTATAATCTTCATTTGTTACATGAGGAGAATTACCAATCTTTCCTCATAATCTATATTTATGAACAGTAATGACAAATAAGATAAAGTCACATTTCCCTAAATCACAGGGCCTGGGATTCTTGGGAAAAGAAGTGTGACTTAGCATATTCTTTGAATTTAAAATTGGAGGAAATATATACTTGACAATATGTTTAGTCTGGAAAAAGTCACGTGAAATAACAGACTAAAATTCCTCATTCAGTGCAGTTAACTAAATTAATGCTACAGCACTTTTAGAATTAAAAACATGTATATATTAGTGTTTAGATGTCTAGTCGATACTGTCACAAAAATGAGACTCTATATTGCTTTTAATTGTTTTGCTGCTGATTATATACCATTCCCTATTCCAGAATTAGTCTTTTCTATGTTTAGAACCTGAAACAGGATCCAAAATCACTCGTGGCTTAACAGAACAGTCCAGTGTGTGAAATTTGAAAATTTTATTTGAAATATGAAAGCGTTATTACTACTCAATGCATTTTTACTGGATAATCAGTTTTTGTCCAAATAAAATTAGGGTAATTTTCTAATCCCCATAACCAGAAGAATACCAACTTCAGACAGCAGCTAGAACAGAACATTACTTCAGAAGATGCTACACAGGCATGGGCAAGATTCCAAGTTAATATCCTCTGGTGTAAATTTCAAATAGGCCTATTGACTTATTCTAACTCCACTGGAGTTTCCGGGTGGAGTGAAACCAGGGTGAGGTCAGAATCTGGCAGTTCATTATTGAAAGCAATCCACGTCACATGCTGACTGCTTTCTAAAAGTAATCCTACTGTAATATGGTCAGCTGTGTCTAGTACAAAATACACACTGTCTGTCTACTGTAAGCTTTGAGATGGACCTGGTTTGTGGCTTCAGACTTAAAATTTGAAGTGAGGCTTAAAGGTGGTTTTGAACATTTGCCACCCAGAACAGCAATCCCAAATATTCATTGCACTTGCCATTATGCTCTCCAGTCTCCAAACGATTAAGAAATATATTTCCAAGCCTTTTCATGTGGTCTCACAATTCTTCTACTGTGAAGCAGCTCCCCACCTCCAACTGTCTATCACTAGAAAAAGATCCGATTACAGTAATAGGTCAAGCAGATTCCAAAAATCTAGTTGCTACCATGATTTACAAACTGACTGAAAACCAAACCAAGGTGTAAAGCAATGTAGTTTAAGGAATGACTTAAGAAAAATTAATGCAAAAGGACTACAAGCTTTGTTCTGCTTTTTAGAGTTTACCAGCTGCTCTATTTTGCCTTGTGTCAAAGCCCCACAGGAGTCTTCTTTAAAACTAGTAACTGAGGGAAAGAAGTAGCAGAAGGGAAGGAAGCTTAAAAAGATTTGCACCTGACATTTCTATGCTAAATCATATATTCCCTTTTTGCTGTGAAAGTGCTATTGAGGATGACCTCCAAGCCAGGACTAGCCAGCATTTGGGAAACAAAGTCAGAGCAAGTGTTACCACGCTGCAAGAATTTGAGCCATTGTTAAATTCTCCATTTTTCAGTCATACTAATAACTGAAACAAGTGCTAAACACTGTCTCTGCACTGTTAGAAGTCAATAATCTTTTATTGCAAAAACACACTATAGAAACAATGCCTTCTTTCCCCCTGGAGCCCTCCAGACACAGAATGACACAGAATGACACAGAATGACACAGAATGACACCGAATGACACCAGACACAGTATCCAGTGAGTGAACAACACTTTATAGTGCTTGTTTCCTATTTCCTTTGATTCACTGAAGTTGAGTGGAGCTGCACACACCCTTTTATTGATTCTTGTGATACAAAGGGTTAAAATCCAGCAAACATCTGCTTGTCCCTTATTCTTACATATTCTCTGTCTATGATAGAAACTTTTTCAGAGACCATTAATTGTTCCTACACAGACATCCAAATCCACTTATTCCATTCTTCAGTATGTTTTATAAGTTTCCACGCCAAGTGTGTTTTCCACAGAAAAGACAACTAAAACCCCACCAAGCCAGAATAGACTGCTGAAGAGGGACTGTCAATATGGCTGTAGGACACAAGTCTCAAATTTGACACAAAGACACTACCAGCCTTTGGGGAGAGATATACAGGACTTTTTCCAACACTGAAACATTCTGACAGTCATCCTAAAACACTAATTAAGCAAGATCTATGATATTCATAAAGGGATGCTCAAAGTAGCCAGTTTTTCCAGCACTGCAATATTATTTGCATAAGAAGAACAGATGGATTTCTAAAACCAGTATGATGGCTCTTTCTGCATCTCACTGGCCAGATCATATCCTTTTGGCATGGCTCCTACTACCAAAGCTTGATAGAGACAGATAAAGGACACTGACTAAACAAGAAATCTCCAATTGAACTGTAATTATCAATAAGTTCTTTAATATTCTATGGATGAACAGTTCAATAAAGCACTTTCATGTGCATACACATAAACAGGTATAGTGCCTCTGAGAAGCTGCAGACATGTTAAATGTGAAATTTTGATTCCCCGCATCATACAAAGTTTGACATTTTCCACTGAATCTTTGCATGAAAGAAAACATTTTCATACATATTCATTAATTCGGAAGCCTTCAAAGTATATCTAGTTAGAAATTGTGATTTCAATACAAATACTTTAACAGATTGTATTTTATGTACATATCTTTTTATGACATAAGGAACTACATTCAAATGTGGAAAAACTCTGCTCTGGGTAATTTGCATCCTTATGTCCCATTATAGATTTTCCTATTTGGAGTTCCATCTGGTCTTCAATATCCTTCAGAGTTTATTACTTTAATGAGATCATCTTGGGTTTACATACCTATAATTTTATTACTATTTGGAATTAGTGCTGCCTGCTTACCTATCCATAGACTCTTTAGTCTTACCTTCTAAGCATAACAATGAGCAAGGCTTGGGTAATGCTGATACAGAATGAACAAAAGGACTATAACTGAAATAATCTCGTTTTGAAGAACCCCTAATTAGGAAAAAAGAGTTCATGACAACCTTTTTCTTAACCATTCATAGCCTGTTCTGGAAAAGAAATGAAACTTTAGGGTACTTTAGGGTTTACAAATAAAAATTGCTGTTTCTGCCTAACGGACCTCCAATGTGATCTTTGCCACTGGCTTGTATATAACCTTGAGCAAGTTAATGCATTTGGAAAACTGTTGGAATGTCAGACATGCCAACAGAATACTCTGAAAACCTAAGCGTTATATAGCTACTATGCATAAATAATTTCAGGGCTAATTTAATGCTTCTGCTATGCCAAGTTCATAGCAATTTGGAATAAAGACACTGGCAAGGCATACAATCAAGACAGACAATATCTATCTGCATATGGAAGACAAGAAAAATGACTAAAAGAATTACCAAATTCAGACCACTCTTCCTGGAAGACAGGTCCTATTTTCACTTTCATAATTCTACCAGCTTCATTTCAAACTAAGATTTTACCTTTACAGTTCCCTCAGAAAAACTGGTCTAGCACCTTTGAGTAATAAGGCACATCTTCCAATTTTCAGCCAACATCTGTTCATGGCCAATTTATTCCCATTTATCCTTGTGCCAAGATTGCACTTTCAGTAAAGTACCTTTTACCACCTTTGTGTTTGCACCTTGGAACAAAATGATCATTTATCAACACACATTTTTTCTTTGTATCAAGCTCTTTTCTTTCCTGTCATGAAGCAGTCTCTCATCACGACTGGTAAAACAATATCCTTTTTTGTTCCTAACACAACTCCAATTTACCTTCTCAAATATTCATTGCCACAACTATGCGTAAAATTCCAGACATGGTCACATCAGTTTAATTAGTCCGTGCTGTTTAATCCACACTGTTTTACCTCCACCAACATGTCATGTTGATGAGTCTCCAAATTATAGCAGAAATATTTAGTGCAAAGCTATGTGATTTTAATAAAATATTTTTAGGTTTCATTTTACTTGTACTCTTCTATGATATTCCGTTAATCCTTTGTACTGAAAATTCATCTGTATTCTGTATTTTACACTTATAGCACTGAAGTAATCACTACATACAATTTGTTCTAATAATGATCCTCGTTAGTTCTAGTTATAAAATCCCTTTCAGACCAACAGTGGCCTTTTAGCAAAGCCTGCTATGGTTATCTATATTCCTTTACGGTCCACTACCCCATAATTCTTTTATTAATCCTCATTTTCTAAGGTTTGCATAATAATTTCCTATGTGACACAATATTAAATGCTTTCCTGACATCCTGACAGATTAAATTTAACTTTGTTTGGAGTTATTTGCTTTTGTTTTTCAGAAATGTCAGTTATCTTAGAAAAAGACAGCCTTAGCATGACCAACCTGAGCAAACCCATGATGCATTTCTCATTTAACCACTATACCCCCCCAATTATACTTTCTTTCCAAAATTTGTTTTTAGTTTTTGCAAGCACTCTAGGTCAGCCTCCTCTACATTCCCGGTCTTGCCTATATTAAAGTTCTTAGCTCTTCATTCCAGTTGACTTCACTAATTAGTTTTCTTAATCTCTCAGTCTTCCCTATTCAAAATTAGAGTGTTTAACTGCATACCTATTTTGTTTATCCTTCCATTTAAGTTAAACTGAATAAACTCATGAACATTCATTCTGTTTTCTATAGGAACTTCTGCAACATTTTGCTTAAAGTAAGTTCAAAGACAATCTCTTCTTCCTGGGTTGTTGACTATTTGGTAAAAAAAGGGGGTATAACTGCAGCTTATTGCTGTTAGTAAGGACACGCTACAGCTGAACATTTACCATATTCCATTGTGACCAAAACTGCTGCAGTTTTCACCCCCATATTGCATGGCAGAACTTCTGCTCTGTGTCCCTGTCCCTATCTGACTGTGCTCATTTTGTTTCCTAAAAAAAACTTTAGGAATTTTCACTACAAATATATGTACATTTCAGAGCAACTACTGTAAGTATAATAATATTCTGATGCATGTGGGCATCTCTAAACAATACTGACATAGGAGAGAATAAACAACTCCTGAAATAGACATCTTTTTCAAAGAATGTTATAAAGAAATCAATATAAAGTAAACAGTACAGTGCGCCTACAAAGTACCATGGGCTTCACAAGAAACTTAAATATTTCTCTCTTTTCTCAAAAAAAAAAAAGATTTCTTATTAAACTCTCATTGAAGTCATAGAAGGAAGGCTGCTGTTGGATGGGAAAATTTATCCTTGCTGATAACTTTATTTCAAATGTACAAGTAAGCATGTGACACTTGGACTTAGATCTTATTTCTACTGATACAGTAGTGTCATTTCACTACATACTTCTCATATGGAATGCATTAAAATGTGTACTGTTACAACTGGACATACTAAATTATTGTTTTGAACCATAGTCTCAAATAATTTTGCTTTCAATGAGCATATTTCTGAAAATATAGACAGTATTTGCAGATAAGCTACTTTTGTTCTGCTCAGAAAGCCTGTGCCCTAAATTGTCATCTGCCATACTGCATCCTACAGTACATCAACCTGAAAGGGAATCATCTAACCAAAATAACTCCAAGATGTCTTTGTTTTCAACAAAAAGCTATCCTGACTCTCTGCAGATGCTCTTCAAGGATGCTTTAGAAGTTGTTTCCCAACAAAGACTTTCCTGAATTGGATAGGGCTTATTATGGACAGTAGTGAAAAATAAACATAAGACTGTGCTGTGGAACCTTGCAATTGAACAGAATGTTAAAGCTTTATGCAATCTTTGTCAAGTAAATCAGCTGAAAAATTAGTTTATGGAAGAGAGAGATGCGCCTGTGCACCTTGTCCCTTCAGCTGGTCTTCTCTGAGGTCCACACAGAAAGAAGTTAAGATTCAGTCTTCCTCATGGGGATGTAGTACCCTCTGTGATCAGACCCCCAAGGACCTGTCCTGCCCTGCCCACCACTCCAGAACCAAGAAGAATACTCCACTCAAAAATCTACGTGTAAATCCTATGGCCCTACTGATCCACAATACAGACAAATGAAAGGGAAGAAAAAATGGAAAAGTCCTGGAAAATAATGTGCCTGACAATGTATACTCTATCACTTATAAATTTTCTAGGAAGGAATGAAATTTCCATACATGCCGTTTACTCCAGTCCTCAACCCCTTACAAAGATCTTCAGAGAGAGAACTTTGTGTTCCCATTTTTCCTACTTAGACCAAAAAAAAAAAAACAAACCCAAAAATAAAAAAAAAGAAAAAAGAAAGAAGTCTTGCAGGCTTCACCAATGGCTCTTGCTGTATTTAGTACTTCAGCTTTTCCAGAGAAACCTGGGTTTCCCAGTTCACCATGCAGTGGTTTAAATATTAAATCTAAATAAGCTAAGTACAGAAATCTAAATTTAAGGATGATAAGGAAATGTGAGCAATGGCAGGTTTTCAGGAACATTTCTTGAAGCAGCTGAGGTTTATTTTGGGGGACTGTCATACAGCGAATATATTCAGAACGTCTTCCATTGTTTCAGCACGAATGCAGGGGGATAAAAATGAATCTATGGGTTCACATAATTCAGCCTTGCAATTTGAACTGCAAATAGTATATTATTTGTTACTAGGCACAGGATCAATTAACTGTGTGAACTTGCAAGGATCCAAGTTTCTAAAATAGGCATAATATCTACTTTAAGATTTTAGAAATACCTAGTGAATAACATTCAAAAGACAAATTCAAAAATAACTGAAATTTACTGCATTAGGATCACTGATTTAATTGTTACTAAGTTGATAGGAAATACTTAGTATGATCTATTAAAATATCTCTGAAAAGTATGTTGCTATTGTTAAAAATAAAAGCATACAATAAAAATGCAATATACCTTTAAAAAAGGAATAATTTCATTCTATATAAACATATTGGCACATGGAAGTGCCCACATGTTCTTTTTTCAGAAAATTTTCTCTTCTGAATACAGCTTTGTTTTGGGCAGATTGTTTGGAATAATAATAAAAACAAATCTTGGTAAAGCGCTGAATGCTAAAATAGGGGAAAAACTATATGAAAAATAGCAACAGAAGTAACAGAGTACAGGATTGCAGAGCATGCAGTATCAAAGATGGTATGGATGAGATAAACCATAATCTGTATTTTGTTTAAGATAATTAGATTCTTGAAAGCACAAATTAGCGTTGATAAAGTATCTAGATGCAAAAAAAAAACTCATAAAAATTTCTGAGAATTTACTGAAAGCCTGAAGCATCAAGGTTTAAGATGCCACTTACACCAAGCAAAAGTTACACCTTGTATTACTTGGCATATTATAATCTTCATACTAGTATTGGATATTACTCATCTTCAGTGTAGTCCTTTGTATTTTGCAAATGTCACCAAGGACATGAGATTATTCTCAAGAGGAAAGTCTGTACTCAAAAGGAAATTATTAGCAGTACAACAATTTCATAGTTGCTAGGCCATTTATCTAGGCACCCAAAACAGATCAGAAAACAATATACCTCTGCAAATTGAGTTTTTTTATTTTTCAATAAGAAAGTTTCCACTCAATTATTACAGCAAGTTTGGATATTCTGTTTTATATTGGCTTGGTGTTTGCTTTTTTTTCCCCCCCTGAAAAACTAAGAATAATAGATGGTGACTTGAAAACAACTTTTGAACTCTTACTTAGATAATAATTCAAGTCTTTCCATTAGTGACTCATGTTTCTCAATAGAAGAAAAATAGGCTGGAAACTGAAACCTGTTGCTAAGATTATTTTTTTATATCAAGAAAAGAAATATTGGCTATAAAGAAACCTCAGAAATGTGCTTCAGGTACATTACTGCTATATTTAATTCTAAATAACCACTTCTACATTTCTCTACCCCCCCCACCAAAGCACAACAACAACAAAAAATCAATATTTTGGCTGTTTAAAGAACTCATCATTCCCTGCAAGACATCTATGTAAGACTAAGAGCCTCAGGGCAGTTTTTGATCTTACTAACACCAGTGTAAATGAAGTGTCACTTTCTTGACTTCAGCAGATTTACAGTTGACTGTGATCAGAATAAGACCTTAAATGTTCTGGTTTGGACTGGGATGAGCAGCTGCTGCAGTTCTCCCTGCCGACAATGTTTGAGCACTAGCACAGGTGGTCAGGGAGGCTGTGGAGTCTCTGTCCCTGGAGAAAATCAAAGGCATCTGGCCATGCTCCTGGGCAGCTTGGCTGACCCTGCTTGAGCAGGTGGGTTGAATCAGATGACCTTTAGAGGTCCCTTCCAAATTCTGATTCTGTAAAGCCTCCTCATGGATTTTCTGTGCTGTCAGTGCTGTCTTGTCATTACAGACAGATTTAAAGTGATTTCACTACTAGCCCAAATGGAAATGCTACAAGGGGAAGGATTCATATTGGTTTCCCATCACCAGGAAAGAAAAGAGCGCACTGGAAATCACACTGGAGTGTGACATCAAATCCAGAGGACTGGATGAACTAACAGTATTGAAAGAGTGAATGTGGACTAAGGGAGACAGGGGTGTCTGTATCTGGGGTAGACTGAGTGGGAATGCAGGGTAAACATCCAATGTACTGATCCATGCTAATTCCCAATAAGAGCTGAAGGTTGTGCCTTGACATGAAGAATAGCCCTTAATGACAGTACCTGTTAGCCAGTACTGCAGCATAGACTGTTTTATTGAACCCACTGAATAAAGGCAAAGCTTTAGAGATCAGTGATTTCCTTGACACTTGCTTGCCTTTGCTTACATCCTGCCACTTAGAAGTCCTCCTGTTCTAATGTGCAACTCAAATGTGCCCTTGGTCACTGCTCTCCTTGTTAGCACTTGGATGGAATGTCCAGCTGATCTGGGGGAAGAATGCCATCTAAATCCCAGGGTTATCGGTGGTTAAGGTCTTTTCATATGTGGGTAAAACAAGATGATGATGATAAATGTAAATCTAAATCTCAGAGAAAAAAATCCAGAAAAGGTTTATAAAATGCTGTCTCCCATAATGAAATTATGGAAAAAGGAACTACATATAAACATTAAAGTTCCCAAGACATATCTCACCCTGCCCCAGCTCCCCTTCCCTTGGTCCAATTCAAAGAGTTGTGTAGAGGAAAGAAAAAGGAAAAAAGAAGGGAGAGGATTAATCAATTGAACTCAGAAAAGTGAGGACAGTCCCATAAGCTTTGCTTCTATCCCTGGAGACACCTTCTCAACCATTCACCCATCCAAGTTTTAAAAGAATTTTCTTTAATGCTTTGCTACTACAATCAGCTTTTTCTATCATAATTTGGGTTTTTTACTTGTTTGTTTTCTCAGCATGAAGCCACAGCAAGGTTTATGCTTAGTTTACAATTGACCTACCCTCTTTGAACATGCCCAGACAACAAGAAACTGGTTTCTTTGGAAACAGGAGCTATGTGAAATCCTTTAGTATTTGCATTCATTTCAAGCTGTTCACACATATGTAACAATAAGGCACCAGACCTTCAGAACGTGATTCAACTTCTCCAGGCAAGGCAATTAAGGGGAACACCACAGTGACACCCCTGGCTGGTAAAACAAATTGATGCAATTTGAATAGGAACAAAGCAAAAATGGCATTATCTAAACTACTTTTTCTGTGTGTGAAGGTTCCTAGTGGTCACAACAATACAGAAAGCATCAGAAACAGTCTGGGTGGCATTTGTACTGAGCAATGTAGAGATGTTACATCATCTTTCTTGATGATATGGAGGCAGCCTGGCTACATATATTGAAAGCTGATTTATGGAGAATAACCCAGTAATCACTGATGGGACTAATAAAGTTAGTTTAAAAATATTCATGCCAAACTGAAGACTTCCTAATTTTCCATTAATTCTGTTTTTTACTTTTAAAGACTGCAGCTAGACACTGACAGTCTGTCTTGGATAGAGCTGAGACAGAGGAAGGTGACACCAGTAATTTCAGTCCACTTTGTGCTCTGAAAGCAATTACTTATCCCAAAATAGTCATGTCAGAAGAAACATATACTGGTTTCCGTGGCACTGACACTCACAGGGTGGTATTAACATAAATCTCAGCTTAAGGTCCTTAAGGACAAAGTAGAGGACTGTGAATAGCAGCAACTGAGGAATCACCACAAGAATATTGTTCCTGCTGCAACTGCTGCTGGAACTATAACCTTTAACAAAGTTGTGGGCAGAAAGCAAAGATAGAAGCATCTTATTTTATTTCTCCTAAATTTAAGCCCCCACCCCCTGCACCCCCCCATGTCTCAGGACTCAGTTTCGTCACTTCCTCAGAATTTTTCAGCAGATAGAAAGTTTCCTGACTTTGCCCATATTTCCCAGAAAATTCCATGACATTTGGATGTGCATAAACCAAATTGCTCCTGAATTGTCTTTGATCAAGAATGTGTAGAGATTCTTCATGGTGCCTTCACACTTACATTAGAACAGCAGGACTGTGCATGGCAGATAAAAAAGATATAATGAAAACATCCTTCCCTGTGCTTTCCCATTGAGGGATTCCAGGAGGAAAGGAAGTTAGAGATTTTGAATACACCTGGCAGAAATAATAATATTTCAATCAGTGAAGACAAAACCAAAGCATTTAGTGATGAGATATTTTAATTATGATGACAGAACTGGATTTTATGAGGAAGTTGCAATTATTTAGGTATTGAGATACAAGGGTGGAGAGGGATGACAACTAAGGAGAAAATAGGAATACAATTAAAAGTTATGTCCACACATCTGATACAGGGAAACAGAGACAGACATTATTCAGACACACACATGCATTCATGCAGATATTTATACAAAAAAATGGTAAACAACCATGACTCCAAATTCACAGGTGAACACTGACTAAGAAGAAAGAACTTTTTTCATAGTAATACTGCCTGGATTTCTATTTCAGGGTAGGATTCTGTTACAATAAATGAAAACTTCAGAAAAATAGGACCTGGTAAGGTGACATGAGAATGCCTGGCAAGAGGAAACAACCACAATAAGAAGAGATAACAGAATCTGCTTTGTTTGCTAGCTCCTCTAAGCAAATTAACATCTCTTGAACCAGGGTGAAATCTTCTATAGACATAAAAGTATGTATATTTGTCCTTAATTGTTAAAAGAATATGCATTGGTCAAGTCAAAATATATTCAAAAAGGTTCTTGAGTTTTTGAGACAAAAGGGAGGCAGTTACCTTACTGAAGTAGAAAAGATTAGAACTA
Organism: Petroica traversi; assembly: GCA_025920805.1. NCBI lineage: Eukaryota > Metazoa > Chordata > Aves > Passeriformes > Petroicidae > Petroica > Petroica traversi. The sequence goes on from JAHLSL010000061.1 coordinate 4,715,068, forward strand.
GGATAACAGTTGGTAAGACTCTAGAGTGATATTTTCTTGAGCCATGGCCAGATTATAGACTGTTTTAGCATTGCTAGTAGGTTGCCAGCATTGAAGGAGGTGTTGACAATCACAGCTGATTGGAGTTTCAGTTACTTTTCACCATTTTTTCACCAGCTAAAGAAGCCATGTAATCACTGGCAGTTTCTCCACTGCTTTCAAGGCATATGTTTGCAAAATGTCTCAATACAGTCAAAGCACAGGTACAAATCTGAAATGAGGCAGTGGATGGGGACTCATAAAAGTTAATGACAACTGTCAGGTTGATTTCCCAGGTATGTCCATTGAAAAAATGTGATGCTCTGCAAAACTACTTCTGACATGAGCTACTGTGGTGTAGCTACCACAGAGCAGAGGGTTCTACCACTCCGGCTGTTCTTGGAGATAGCCTTTGTTTGTCAGTACAAAAGTCCTTTCTTACCAGAAGAGCATTAAATCCTACTGAAAAAATCTCTTTGCCTGATTTCCTCCACTATGAAAGACTGAAAGTCTCGCTACCACAAAGGATATTTAAAAGAGCCAGGAAAGATTTGGAGGTCTCCTTAAGCAGTCATGGTACATGTTTGAGAAAGAGAGATAAACCTCAGTAATAAATGCCTTTTCTTGATTTGATGATAGAACTGTAACTCCAGGGGGGAGGCAGGAATTTTATACCAAAAAGTGCCTATAACCTGAAGCTTTATGTTGCCAGTGTCACAACATCTAGGTAGGTTCTCTCAGGCAGCCACAGGGAAAGGATTTTTCTACTATATCTTTCCTAATACAAGGATTCCAGAGTTTCTTTAAGAGAAGAGGGCCTTCAGGCAGTCTAAAAGAGAAATTGCTTGTATCCTCAAATCCAGTTGCCTTCTGCTGGAGTTCACCCTGCCAAATACCCCTGAACATCAAGTGATCACGCCTTCAGATGAAAGCTAGCAAGTTCTTGACCCTTATATTTGAAGCTTATTTCAGATCTTCATTCTTTAAATAATTAAAACCACCTTCTCATCCTTTTAGTCCTCTGACTAAATTTCATTCTTCATAAGTGTCAGCAGCAACTCCCAATCACTGCTTAGATGAGCCAAGAATTCAAGGAGCATGATGCTTCCAACATAATTACCTGGAAAAAAATCTTGATGAGAGCAAAGCTGGAGTATTTCCTTTGCTTTAAGGACATACTAATTAAGGCATTACTCGTGCCATAGGTGTTTACCAAATACTGTTTTATACTATGCTCTTAACTCCCTGGTTCATTTCCGGCTACTTGTAAGACCTGTCTTCCCTCATTCACTCAGTCTTCTCCTTTACAGCCCATTAATTTTATAAGCACAGTTTTATTAACGTACTCATGTCAATAAACTGGAAGGTTGACTTGTCTTTGAACAATGATTACTTGACATTAATGACAAGATGTATGTACTCTTCTTTTTCTTAATTTTTTCAGATGGTACCATAGTTTACCATCATGGTCCAGAATATTCTAAGGATTATGCTTTGCACACCTTTTTTTATTAATGAGCTCCCATTTTTTGAGGATTTGGGGGCTAAATCCAGGAAGACATAAAGAGACAAAGACCAAGAAGGGTGGAGGATATATGGCAAATGTGATCAGAGTCTTGAGTTATGAGGAACTACAACACATAGAAAATAATTCTCATTGTTTTAGACAATGATTAGATAACAATAGATAACTGAAAGATCTTAATTGAGTTATTACACAAAGAAATGTAATCTTTAAATTTTTAACCTCTGGGTGAATTTATCCACAGTAAATCAAACAAAAAATTGCTAATGATGAAGAAGAAATAATTAGTTTTTAATAACACATTCAGCAATTAAATAGGGTGTAATGACAACACCTGGTGTGCAAAAGCCTGTATGAGCACACAGATTCTGCTCATACAAGATGTTTTATGAATAGAGCTTAAAAAAATCATTACTGACTCATAGAGCTCTGAAAAAAAGCAGAATATGACACTTATTTTTTTCATTATTGCTTGTATTTCTGAAATAAAAATGTTCATGCAAGTCCAGAGAGATAGGAATTGGATTATTTAATTTCTCCAAAAGTATTATCCTTGAATTTATTCTCTAAGAGAAAAAGAATATTGTTGTTTTGTGTTTGTTTTTTATTCTACAGTAAACTGATATCTCTTTAACTTATCTTGTACCTATAGTATCCTTCTAAAAGTACATGGAGTACATTCTTCTATGTTATATAAGAGTACACAAAATCTTTGAAATTTAGTGTAACGGGCATCATTAAAAATGTGTCCTTGCAATGTGATCAGGAGGCAGAAATTGATAATTTTAAAAATCAGTCAAAGATTCTATATCTTTGCATGACATTTCTTCTCATAAAAATTAAGATTGAATTATTTCTCCAGTAGAAACTATGCCTGATGTTTCCAGTACTATTTGTTCTCAGCTTACTGAATTTGTGAGATTTTAATGAACCAGAAGAGAGACATTTCTACTGGACACCCCAAGAACTCCACATGGAAAAGAAAATAACTAAAAAACAAGACATTTTGAAAGTGAAAATGAAAACCAGGGTGAGATTTGCCATAGCCTCATTTTTGTGATACAAATATGATGAGAAGTTTGCATTAGTTCTGAGAAATGCAGCTATGCTTTGAAACGGAAGCCTGCCACTGATTCCTGCAGTTCCATGACTGGCAAAATATCAGAGGCTCTCATGCCTTCTCCTGTGTTTGATCCTGATGCAAATGCTTAATTCTGCAGCCCTTGAATTGCCTCCATACTTTAATGGTGTATGTAGAGTCAAGCTCATGGATGGATCCTTGTGTGATTGTATATTTTTACGCTATTGATATTTCATCTGAAACATGGGAGATGCTAATTGCCAGCTTTGCAGTGTTCCCAGGGTGGCTACTCTAATATTAGTTTGCATTTTTGAACTTGCAATGTAGCTATGGCAAAAAGCCTTACAGCAAACAACCCCAGCAAGGAATTAAAATTCCAGTCCTGCGCAGCAAACATTGTCCAGCAGCTCTATAAATTTTAGTCTAGGTAACAAAAAATCCTCTAGTTATTAAATCTTGAAAAAACGCTAATCCATTACTTATCTGTTCTTTTTTTTTTTACTCTTCCTGTTATTTGACAGTATATATCAGAGCTCCCTGCAAAACTTAAAAGCAAACAATTTCATTTTCTTAATCAAGAGAAATACTATAAAAAAGACCTCCACAGGCAGAAATGCAAGTAGAAATAATTTTTATTTTTAAAACTGCTTTAACTATCAGCAATTATAAAATCAGACATTTAAGATTCAGAATCAATTAAAATATAGTGTAAATATGGCATAATATAGAACAGATTTAAATTTATTTCATTATTAATTATTTCCTTTTCTTATTTATTTGCTGGCTTTTGCTCAGAAGCCTGCATAAACACCTTGTTGGCAATCCCAGAAGTTTCATGAACCCTCCACTCAAGGCTTGAGCTGGTCACTGCAGTCATTCAGTTCACCTTTAAAGTTTGAAGCATGTACTGCAAACCCACACAAAGCTCAGAGGGTGTCTGGAGGCCAGAAAGCTAAATACACCCCTTCCAGGCTGTTTTCCACTGGAGAACCTGTATTTTCTGTAATTCTTCCCCAAACCTCACAGCACTGATGCTGTTGCACTGCACTGCCTCCCTGAAATGAATGAGCTCTGTTCCTGGTAACTATGCAGCCCTTCAATCCACTCACTCCTAACTTTCCTTTCCACTGTGCTGTATTTGACACAAAATGTTTAATCAGGTTCATTTATCATGACTGGAACAGCCTGACTCATTCCCCATTTATAATTAGAAAGGATTTCATCTAATAAATGTTGAGTGCTCTCAGCTACCAAAGTCAGTGAATGAAGAGTTTGCTCACCACCATGCAAGACCGAGGATATTTAAACCTGTTTTATATGGAATTAGAAGATTCACAGATTTCTTAAGAAAACTTTCAAAATTTGAAGCTTCAAAATGTTACTTAGGTTCTATGTAAAAGGACCCTGCCTGGAAATATGGAGGCAGCAGGTAACTTATTCACCTTTCTTCCTTGTCAGTCTGTACCTAAAATGATGGCTTTCTTCCTTTGTTAAGTACTTCCAGGGAAGCTTAAGTACTCATTCTGCATCTGTAGAATATTTAATAACAATTTATTTCCTAAGCAGCTGTATCCTGAACTCGTAAGAAGAAAACTGTAATAATAAATTTAAGACAAACTTAACTTAAAAGAACAAATTAAAAATACCCAACCTGTGGCCCAAAAGTCAAAATAAAACAATGAGAGATTTAAATCTTTGAAGTTATTGAAGCAGACACAGAGAAACCTGCCCTTCTTTATGGCTGCAGTCTAAAGCCACTTTGCATTTTTGTACTTTTTCTGGTGCTGTGTTTGGCCTATATGATAACACTGAGCAGTGCTTTATCCCAACTGAGAAAGGATAGATCATAAACCATTGCCAATTAATTTAAACACTGCATGGTCAGCCTTGAAAAAAAACATGCCGTGATTCCCTAAAATGGAGAATCCTCATCAGTTCGCACTGTAAAATAAAAGAAAGAGAACTAGAGTGGAAAAAGAAAAGCATAAAAGAATAATGCTAGGAACAATGGGTGAATAATAATGAATAAAATGTCCCCACTGCTGTATTCTCTCTGCCTGAAGGCCTTTACTGGGGAGGGAAAGAACTTGAAATACGTGTGCTAAATTTTGAAGCTGTTTAAATTGGAATTTGACAGCTAAAGCTAGCTAAATGAGCTGAACTTCTATGCTGGTAGGTATTTAACATATATAGGGCCATATAGGGCCAACTTTAGCAATGAATCTTACAAAATAGGAAACACTCAGTAAGAATTCATAAAATGAAAAGACAAATTTATAGAATATGAATACCTCGGAAGACAATAAAAATGAAATACATATGCTAGGAGGGAAAATTCTTCCTGCTAAGACATTCATTTCTTAGATAATTTTAAGGAGTTTAGGCACTTCCTGGAATATGACTGCTTTACTAAATACCAATTCTTTATTTAACTTTTGTATCTGATCTAACTTAATGCATCAGTTAACTGCTTAAAGCTAGGTAGGGTGAATCTAGCCCATATTATTTCATTTGTAGATTTCAAAGCAGGTTAAGTTAAAAAATAAATAATAAATATCTTGCTATAAAAAGACCATTTATCTTCATAGAATCATACTCTAGTATGGGTCAGAAGGAACATTTAAAGGTCATCTAGTCCTTTGCACAATAACCAGGGACATCTTCAACTAGATCAGGCTGCTCAGAGCCCCATTCAACTTGGCTTTGAATGTTTTCAGCAATGGGACATCTACCATCTCTCAGGGCTAACTGAGCCAGCATTCACCACCCTCATTGTAAAACAACTCTTCCTTTTCTCAAGTCTGAATCTATTTTTGTTTAGTTTAAAATCATTAACCCTTGTCCTGTCACAACAGGCTTTGCAAAAACATCTATCCCCATCCATCCAGTAGGCCTCCTTGTCATGGTTTAACCCCAGCTGGCAACTAAGTACCACACCTTCATCCACTCCCTCCAGCCTCCACAAGGGATGGGGATGAGAATCAGAAAAAGGGAAAACCGAGGGGTTGATAAAAGAATAGTTTAATAGCTGAAATGAAATAGAATAATAAAAGTGTCAATAATAATAGCAATGAAAAGGGAGGTAACAAAAATAGATGAATAAAACCTAAGAAAAACAAGCGACACACAGGTGTGATTGCCGCCTTCCAGCCAACTCCACACAGTTTATATACTGAGCATGGTATGGTATGAGTGTAGTCTGTGATATGGAACATCCCTTTGGTCACTGGGGGTCAGCTGTCCTGGCCATGCTCCCTCTGGGCTTCTTGTGCACCTGCTCACTGGCACAGCCTGGGAAACTGGAAAGTCCTTGACTTAGAACAAACAGTACTGAGCAACAAATAAACCACCAGTTATCAAAATTCTTCTCATACTAAATGCAGAACACAGCATTTTGACAGCTACTAGGCAGAAAATTAATTATTCCACCCAAAATGAAGACCCCCAGTGCTGAGATGGCATAATGTCTCCCTGGAGTCTTCTCTTTTTCAGGAGCCAACTCTATCAGCCTGTCCTAATAGAACAGGTGCTCCAGATCCCTGATCCATTTTGCGGCTCTTCTCTGGACCACAGAAGGGAGGGGGAAGTCTGGATCCATTCCAAGAGGTCCATGTCTTTCCTGCACTGAGGACTCCAGAGCTGCTGTACCAGAGAAGAGGAGAGGGGCAGAATTCCCTCTTTTGTCCTGCTGCACACAGTGCCTTTGATGTAGCCAGGACAGGATTGGCTTTCTGGGCTATGAGTTTGCATCACTGCCTCATGTCCAAATTTCAATCCACCAGCACCCCTAAGTCCTTCTCCATAGGGCTGCTCTCAATCTCTTCATCCCCCACCCTATATTGCTACAAGGAGTTGCCCTGTGCAGCAGCTGGTGTTGCACATCATTGCAAACTTCCCATGGGCAACTCCTCAAGCTCGTCCAGGTCCCTTCCTTCAGGCCTGCCAGCTGTACCACTCATCTAGGTGTCATTTGCCAACTTGCTTAGGGAGTCAATTTCATTGATGAAGACATTAAATGTACCAGTCCCAAGATGGACTCCTGAGGGACACCACTTGTCACCAGTGTCATTGGGACATGGAACAACCGACCACTATCCCCTGCATACAACATCCAACCACTTCCACTGAACATTAAGCCCATATTCCTGCAATTTAAAGAGATGGATGTGGAGGGCTGTGTCAAAGACCTTACACAAATCCAGATAGAATAGACAGCTCTTCCCTCGTCCACTGATGCAGTTAGTTTAAAGATACTATTTAAATCTGCTATTCAACTAATTTATTTTATAAATTTAATGCCATATTATATAGTTATTTTCACTGACTGGTATTCTGACAAGGCAATTATACCCTGCTCTTAAGTTGATGTGGTTATGTCCCATACTTTAACTGACTCTGACCATAATAACTTCTTCCCCACCTATGGCTTCTTAGATTCCTGATTTTCACTTCAAAAGATCAATGTTTCATTATTGCCTCCACCCAGGACAATTATCTATCCATTTCTGACTTCATTTCTCCCACTTTATCTTTGCTTTTTCCCAACTATTATATATCAAACACATTTCTTGCCCTTCCTCACTGCTGGCTGTTGTCTCACCAAAGTCTGACAAATCTCTTTCCTAAGTCTCAGTACAAATCTTTCATGCCTATTGCACTGAATTCAGGAGGCAAAGAACAGAATTAAAACCCAACAGCTAGACAGGTTATGGTGTCTGCCAACCATTGTGGTACTTCCCAGCTCAGGGCTGCCCTGTGTTTGAACAGTGATTTCCATATGTGACATCACCCCAAGGGCCAAATTTATCAAACTCATCATGTCCTAAGGAATGCAGGAATGCAGAGCTGATTCTGGGCTCTGCAGGGCTAATTTGCCTTGATCCTTGTCCCAGGAGGGTCAGTAAAGTTGGGGACCAAAAAAGCTTCTTTCTGCCATCCCAAATCTTTTAACACAGAGTAAAACACAATAAAAAGTTGCCTCTGTATGCTGCATACAGTTGCTGCAAAGCAGATTATTCAAGAAGAGTATAGAATAGAGTAAAATAAACCATGTGATTCATAATTAATACATTTATGAATTATATACTGTAGGTCATTCCAGTTGACAAAGAAGATTTTAAATAATTTAAGGCAACAAATCTATGTATAGCCATTAGAACACACAAATTAGCCCTTCATTTGAATGCATTACTCAGGCTTATAAAGTGATGCAAAACATTTGTAAAGAAATGGAAGTATAAAAACTTGCATATTTCCCTTTGCAATGAGCACCAAACAAGCAGAGGCTAGAATTATAAGTGAGAGCAGTGACATATGCTAATGGTTTTGTCATCAGAAGATAATGCAATGCCATTAACTCATCTCATTTCACATTCTAGCAACTGCATGTCATGGTAGGTAACACAAACTGCCTCAAGATCCCAGAAAAAGAATCCAGAAGGAGAAAAAGAATTTGCAGTACTACGGTTCGTGGGTATATCTCACTCATGGTCAGCAATGTCTATTTTAACTTTGTTGGATTTCATGTGTAATGAGAATCAAATTAAAGAATGAGTAACTTGACTGAGTCCTCTTAACTCTATTGAGAATGAATAGGACTAGCTAAATCCCATTATTTTTGTATAATAAATATGCACCAGGAGGAAAGAATGTTGATTACTAAGTGTAGAAACTCAAAACTGTCAGAACTACAACAAAACTTGACAAAAAATTGCATTTCATACAGCCTACACAATCTCTCCTTTAGGCTACACTACATCTAATAAAAGCAGTTCTGACAAACATCTAAGGAAAAGAATAACTGAATTCATATATATTTTCACTAAAATCAATAGTATTAAGCACAGGTAAAGATCTGCTCTTCACACAATAAAATTAAAGATCATTTCCCCTTTCGTATTTGCCTTAATGACATTATTATTCATTTAACATAAGTAGTACAACAGTCTGGACCATAAATACGTGCATAATATTGATTGAAACCTAAGCTACTATAAATGCTCTTGAAAGAATTCGTAACAATTTACATCAGCTAAAGACCTTTCTCACTGATACCTCTACTTTGTGTTTGTCTCTTAAATAATGTAAGTAATTATGTACTTATCCAATGGACTGGAATGACTGGAATGTAGCAATTCTAGTCTGCTGAATCTATAGGAGTTCAGTTTAATATATGATAAATATAGGTTCTATAAATTTCTTTATGTACTGTGTAAATGTGCTAACATCAGCTATTAGAAAATAAAGGCTGGTGGCATTACAAGTGGAAAAAACACAGATGTCAGTGTCTTTGTCTGGGTTTTCAAACAGAAAACTCCCATGTGGATGATTTTGCTGACTCCCAGATGAGATTCAATGATAAAGTAAATCCTGCTTTAGGGTTCCTAGTACCAGATCAAAGATTTCATAACCATATGACACAGAGTTGATCCTATTCTAACACATATTTTCATTTCAAACACGTCAAAATATTTTTGATAGTGTAATTATAATGGGATGTGCTTTCTTTCCCCCCCAGCATAGGCATTGGCAGTCCAGGTATTTTTCTGCAAGTCTAACCTGTTTTGAAAGCAGCGTAAACTCAGTAGTGCTTGCTTTTGCTGAATCAGCATAAATGCAGTTGCGTACCTCCTCTGGATTAAAAATGAGCTGTCAAATGACCTGAGAAAGCACAAATCTGACAGCAGAAAGCAAGTGACTCTTCCTTGAAAACCCTCTTGAGCCAGCTTAAACTGTGGACTTGAGCCATCCCAATCATCTCCACTGAGCTGACTGGCACACCAAGTACCGGCAGGCTGAGGTCTCACTGCACAAACAAGCCTTAAAAGGATCCCATAAAGAAAAAGTAGTTTTCAGTAATTAGTTTAAGCCACCATTTTCAAAAATTGCCACTAATTCTGCATGATTGGCAAAACATTGTATTTGGAAACTTTATCAGATTGTTACAGATTTGTCCATATTTAAATATAAACATAGATTGTCAGACACCTGAACCTGTACACAGAAATACTAAATTGAGCCTTGATTTCAATGTGTTTATCATAACTCAGACTCAGTTTTTCCAGTGCCTCAAAATTTTGGTACTAGCGATTTTAAAATAGCAAAATAAAGTTAATTAGAATAAAAAAGTCTTGGAGTTTCCATTCACATTTCAAATTTTACTCATTTCATACCCATGCAATAAGGAGAATATTGCTGAAAATCAACACGATAAATTATGTTCATTTTTAATTAATTAATACTTGGTTAAATATGGATCTGTATGTTAGCTGCTAATTATTGAAATCAGTCACTAGTGAAAGCAGGTGTGCAGAAACCTTTTCAGCATATTTTTCTCATGGAATTTTCTTGGTTTTATTTATATGTGTCTTTTTCTGATTCAGTATGAAGAATAGTAACTTGATACCAATGTCCAGGTCAAATAATAGCATGACAAGAAGTTATATCCTTCCTCAGATATTTTTCACATTCCTTAGCAATCTTCCAAGAACTCATTTGGGCTCCAGAAGCCATCCATTCTTCTTTGGAATGGTCTATCAGGGCTGAGAGACAGAACACTGTATTAAAACCCAAAACTACCTAAAGCCAGGATGTGTCTAAAGCCTGGATAAGGATATAATTCTGTGCACAATAACACAGATGGATGGAAGAATGTTTGAGACCTGTGTAACTCAAGCCCTGCAGCTACCAAGACGCAACAGCCATAGCCACTCCAAGAATCATACTTTGACCTTGTCTGAACAATCACCAGGCTCCTTCTTGATGAACAATCACAGTTTGTAATAGATTTAGAGGGAAGGTGGGCTGCCTTGGATTCCTCAGTATGCTGATATATGCTGCTCCAGTTCTTTTTATGCATGTCTTAGAGTACACCCTATGGGAAAGTGGGCTGGAGAATTGGTGTGCCCAGTCCAAGGAGAAATGAAGGGGGAGATGCTTCTACAGGTCATGATTAGAGCTGCTGTATCGGTTTGAGGGGCAAGGTTTTGGCAGCAGAATATACAGGGGTGGCTGTGAGAAGGGGGGAAACATTGCTGTACACGAGCAATTGCAGCCAGTGAAGAGAGGACTGAAAATATGTGAGAGAATCAGCCCTGTAGTCACCCAGGTCAGGGCAGAAGGAGGGGCAGGAGGTGCTCCAGGCCCTGAACAGAGATTCCCCTGCAGCCCACAATGATGTCTGAGGTGAGGCAGCCGGGTCACTGCAGCCCAGGTAGGCCCACAGAGGAGCTGCCTGTGGAGACTCCATGCCAGACCAAGTGGATGTCCAAGGGAGGCTGTTATCCCATGTGGAGCAGGCTCCTGGCAGGACCTGTGACTCCATGGGGCACCACATGGGAGCGGGCTGTGCCGGAAGGACTGCATCCCATGAAAGGACCAATGTCAGAGCAGTTCATGTAGAACTTAAGTCAGTGGGAAGGACTCACACTGGAGAAGTTCATGGAGGACTGTCTCTCTTGTGGGAGACCCCACACAAGAGAAGGGGAAGAGTGTGAGGAGTCCTCCTCCCGAAGAGGAGGAAGAAGCAGAGAAAATGTGTGATGAGCTGACAACTTCATTCCCCATTCTGCTGCACTGGTGTGTGGGAGGAGGTAGAAAATTCAGGAATAAAGTCAAGCCTAGTGAGAAGGGAAGGGTGGAGGCAAAATTTTTGGGTTATTTCTCATTATCCTATTCTGATTTGACAGGTAATAAATTTATTTTTTTCTTCAAGCTGAGTCAGTTTTGCCCATGATGATAATTTGTGAGTGATCTCTCCCTGTCTTGATCTTGACACAAAACCTTTATTTTCCCCACTTCTGCCCAGCTGAAGAGGGGAGTGATGGAGCAGCTTTTGTGAGCATCTGGCATCCAGACAAGGTCAAACCAGCACCGCTGCTGAAGGAAAGGAACTGTTGGCTCAAAAGGAACAAAGTAGTTACTCTTCCTTTTCTGTCCAACACACGCAGCTAATACAAGGAAGAAAATACCAAAGTTTTGCTTTATGGACACCTGAAGAACAAGATAGTGGAGTCTGGAGCTTGCAATGGGATGTGGGAAATGGTTTATGCTGGAATAGTAACTGGTCAAAGGGCACAGACAGACTTTATGTCACTGTTTGGTTTGTAGTGCCCTGTCTCCCGCACAAAGTTACATGAATCTTCTAACTCTAACTCATGCAACAGACAGAAAAGTTGTTGAACTTTTCCAAACACTGTGCCTACCATTTAATCAGGTATTTTTAGCTGGAAATAAGATTGGTGGTATATGGAACCTCTTTCATATAATTTGTGTTTTTTTAAAGTTACTTAATGAGTCAAAACATGCTGCTTCAACTGATGTAGGAAGAAGCTCTGTTTTTTGGTTTTTTTTGGGGTTTTTTAAATAGTTGAGACAACATTACTTTCTCATATACGAGTAAAAAATCTTAAATATTATGTTATGGTATAGGAGTTACAGTCCTGAGTATTTTTCATACTAACACATGGAATTCTCTGTGTAGTCATAGGGTTTGACTGCCTGCTCACATTATAGTTGCTTCTACAATAAAAGCCCAAGTTCCCTTAGTAACTCATGAGGAGCAAGGAATAACTTCTTATGTAGCAGTAATAAGGGGACATAAATGGTAGGCCTCCAAGTAGACTTTCAGATCTTTAGAGTCCTTTAATGATGGTATTACTGAAGTGCTTATCTAGGTCATTAGCATTTTCACATCTTACAGATTACAGAGGAAATGCTTCTAAAGTCACACAGCTTCAATAACGACTGCAGTATCATTTTCCAGTTTACTATGAAGTTGTATTTTAACAGAGCAATAAACACAACACGTAAGTTAAAACCAATTGGGAAAATTAAAATAGGTGATGTTTTGAAGATCAGGTCAGGAATAGGTAATACTCTTGAAAAAACAACTTACTAAGGACAGGGAATGTAGAGTAGATAATAAACCGAAACAATAATAAATAACAATTGTGTGCAGCAAAATGAAGACAATCTCCTCCTTAGTCTTCTCAACTCAAAGTGCCCCAAATATATGCAGTTAGAAAATTCTCAAATTGTTAAAGTAAGTACAATAAAAATTACTGGTGGTCATTTAAGTCCTGGGTTTGTTCAATAAGGCCCTGCTTCTGCACTTGCCCAGAAATGGACAGGCTTCTGGACCTGTGAGGATCCCTTTAAATAGGGATCTGATTAGGTGTAAATGTCCTTCCAAATAATCATCATTTGGAAGACTGGAGCCCAAATGGGAACAAAACACGACCACTAAAAATAATGTGAATGTCACAATGCCGTAAGATTATTCCATCAGTCCTTTTATGGCTGCTACACAAAAATACGCTCTAAAAACCAAGATACTATTTTATTAAACAGCTCCTTTGGTCATAGGTTTATTGAGACTACTATGATTTTATGCTACCTGAGCACAAACAGACTGATAGAACACATTTTAAATAAGCAGTAGATACACAGAATAGCAATAAACACCAAAATCTTTGAGACTGATTTGACCTTCAGTCTACACAGAAATATTGAATCATCTCACATAAGATATTAAACATTTGTGTGCCATTACTTGATGTGTGATTGCATATTTTAAGTGTATAAGCACTTTTCATTATTAGTTTCTGTTGTCCTACTTGAGAAATGTTGACCTAAATGCCACATTTATTTCTTAGTCTTTCTTCATAAAAGTTATCAGGTTCCTTTATTAATTAGCATTTTTATTTAAATAATTCTGTGATGCAATAAATAGATTTCCTATAATAACAAAAATTTATTGAAAAATAAACTGGAAATTATGAGAATGGGTCAATAAATTTGTGGAAATGTTTGATGCTTCATAATATATTTTATTAATGAAATACTTTTTTCAAGGATGATAATAGTAGTAATAGTAGTAGTAATAATAATAATAATAATAACAATAATAATAATAATAATAATAATAATAATAATAATAAAACTTAGGACACCAAAAATATAATGAGAAAAAAAATGCATAAAAGGGATCCAACAATGCAGATATGCTAATGACAGCACTGTAGAAGACTCTAACAGGTCTCACTTAATTATGAATGAGTTCAATAACAAAAGCAGACAATTTAAATAATTACACAGAAAATGAATGAAATCCTAATTTTAAAGCACACAACCATGCACATCAGAGGAAAACAGAAGCATTTCACTGAAGAAAAAGTTGAATGAAATCAAAGAATTTTTAATACAGCTTTTCCTTTTGCAGCTGAATTGAATGTCTTAAATCTTTCAAATATCCATTCAAGTGTTTTTGTCACGAATAGGAATGGTACATCATAATTCTGTTAAACATATCCTTCAGAAAGAGAAGGAACAAAAGTTTAATTTATGATGGCTATGGTGAATATCTTTCTTGAGAAACTGTACTATTAGAAAGCTGATAGCGTTTCTGTGCTTTCAAAACCAATCTATTTAGACAAAACAATGTCTGAGTAATTTTCTCTGGGTATTTATGCTTCTTGCCTCTCCTAGTACATTATTTGGGACATTTTTATCTCTAGGAATATTGAATGAAAAAGATTTAATTCTGAAGGAGTATCTCTCTCTCCTGTAGCTTACCTGTAGTTCATTTCCCATCTGATAAGATTCTCTTTATGAAGGTAATACTAATTTACGTAATGTGATGATCTAAATATTGCTGGAGGAAGATTTATTCTCAGAAAAATTATCATTAGAGAGAAAAATATATATTGAGAAAGAAGATAATCCAAATGGGTTTTTTCCCACCTCCCAAAACATAAGGAACATTTTTGTCTGCATTTACAGGGTTTTGGCTCTAGAGTAGGAGCCCTGGCCCACAAAGAGGTACATTAGCTGGTATTACCAGACACAGAATGCATGTAGACCCTCTGCCCACCTTTATCCTCAAAGCACTGTGTATTCTGGTGTTCACAGCCTCCCCTGACTCTCAGGTTTCTGAGCCACACAGTATGATTTTGTTGACATTAATTCTTTTGATCCAACTCAGTCATTCCTACTCCATGGGTTTTTATGATGGACATGGCCTTAAGCACAAGGAACAGCATTTTCACCTTTAAAAGACCGCAGACTGATGGAAAACCATTCCTTCTTCACCCTGTCTTATTAACACTGGACGAGTCAGAAAGATAGAACAGGCTACCAAGTTGGAAATTATTTTGTCACAGGCACTTTCCGAGTTTTCCACATGGTGTCAGTGGCTCCTCTCACTTTTTTGAAAAGAAGAAGTTAGATTAACATATTTCCAAACTCATCTGTGGTGTCAAATTTTCAATTGTACATTGATTGTGTAAATACTACTCAGGTAATACTTTAATCACTGATGCCATACACCTTAAAAAATGTTATTTTTGCACTTAATATGAAGAACTTGATATTATGTGTTTGACTAAACACTTCCCTTTAGTGCCTAAAACACTCCTCTTTAGTGCCTTCCTCTTAGTCAAATCTCCTTACTTCCTAAGATAGGCAAACATGCAAAACAACTAATATCCTTCTTTAATAATACCAGCCTAGAGCTGAACAAACCTTTTATCCAAAAGACAATCCATTGACAAAAGCACTACCCTTTTCATGCACCCAAGAAGTCCAAAATAGATGTTTTACTTTAATTGCACTAAATCAATAGACTGTCTTGCAGAACATTCTTATTGATTTATGACTCATGACATACATTACAGCCACAGCTATTTTTAGTGTCCCAGGAAAAAGGAATTATGACTTTGTTCAGAAGACAAATAGTACAATAACAGGTGTATTGCAAATGTTAAACTTGAATTTTAGATTTATTTCTTATTGAAAATTAATTGCCCTTGGTTTCCTAATATTAAAAAAACCCACAAGCTGCCTTTTAAAACTGGCATTTAAATTGTCATTCAGTGAATATATTATGCCTTTATTACTTCAACTTTCAAGAACTTGGATGAAGAGAAAGACAAGGGGACTGCAATGTCATTTACTGCCCCACTTGCGTATACATACTAAGCCACCTAAATGTGTCCTGCTGCCACATTTCCTGCTGGTGATGTCCAAGTACATTTTCTTCTGTGGAAAATCCATAACTGTATGAAGGATCTACCTGTGTGTCTGGATGGATAGCAAAACCAATTTAACCACAATCTTAAGATACCCTCCAAAAGGCAGTTCAGGCACAGCCCATATTCCCTGTTTATATAGTCCTTACTAATATTAAAAGTAGTAATATTACTAAAATGCTCTTTATTCTTCCCTTTATATACAGACAATAGTGACTGAAGAACAATGATCACCAGACAGCACAGGGTGGAGGGAGAATGTCCTTTACCATAGATAAAATCCTACCTTTAACAGACTCTAGACTAGATTCATGTGAAGAAAGATTACAGATATGCTTCCTAATGCTTTTTTTAAATTTTATTTTTAATTTCTCTCATTTTTTTCTCTTCTGTATAAGGTAGCATTCAGTAAAATCTCTGAAATCAAATACTTATGGTCATACTTGCCTAGATTTACAAGAAAGACCTTTTCTTAGCCATAATGTCCTTTGGTTTGGAATGCTCTGCCTAGTCAATCATCACTACCATAGCACATGAAATACAACTCCTTTCAGGTATCTGAAGATTTCTCATTGAAAAGTGCAGAGCACAGAAAATGTAGCCAAAGTGCAGGTGTCAAACTGCTTCCCTGCCAGTTACTTCTCTAAAATCTTCAGGTTGTGCTTCCAGGAACAGTCCTACTGGCTGTGACAGAGAGGCATTTATTTTTTTGTGAAATCCCCATGTCATATGGCTTCTGGTCCCTTTAGGAAACCAAATACTGATTGTCACACATGTATCAAAGTCATGCACATGTACTCCTGTTCTCCAGCACAACCACAGCAGCACCTACTCAAATAGACACAGCTCCAGCTGCAACAAAAAGAGCTACAGGCTGGCACTGAACCATCAGAGAAGCTTTCAGGAGAATTGTGTATTTCAGAAGTCTGTACTACCACTAATTTTGGTTTTCAAAGGCGAATGCACTCTGATTAGAGTCTTCTTCTGTGCATAATATGTTTTAAATAAAACACGTATCTTTGCAGTTTCTGCAGCTGGAAATTATAACAGGGGAATCATTAGTACTACTTTTAGTGTACAGAATGTTCTATTATGAAGTATAAATATAACCTACACCTTTGATACTGTATGCAGTACATCACTTTTTGCATTAATTTTTTTAATAGACTATCTGTCACTTTGTGAGAACTAGGAGACATAGATTTATGAATTGATAACAGATCGCAGAGTATTTTTCTTCTAGGGTAGTGCTGGAAAATCACTTCTATTCATAGCCTGCATGAAAGGAATTAGTGACCTCAATAAGTTACTGAAAAATCCATCCAGTGCTGAAAAGTCACTATTGCAACTATTATTATAATAAGCCTTACCATTACAACACACCAGCACTGGCACATAAAGAGGTATGTAGAGCCTGATCTTAAGCCATTAAAAGAGATATAACAATGCTGATATGCTCTCTGTACCATATCAATGACCAGTATTTATACATGGTGGCCGTATTTTTCTAAAGTAAGCACATCAAGGAAGGCATCTTAGTCTGTATTCACATTTTTCAAGCATTTTCCAGCTGCAGAATGTGAAGGAAATTAGTTTGTGTAAAATTCAGAGCTTCATTCAGGAAGGATTACTGATATTTAATTCGAAATAACTATTACTGAGTATTAGAATGTTTCAGTACATTTTTTTCAGAGTTTTGTTTTTTTTTTTAAGAAAAGAAATTTCTGAAAATAAAAATGGGTAGAGTATAAATTAACATCTCCAGTAATACAATGGAAGGTGAGCTGTACTCTGTATTTCACTGCAGTGTTACCTACTTTGAGGCATTATTTTGCTCAGTTTCTCAAGTATATAGCTTGACTTTTATTTTGTGACAGAAAGTAATTACAAAGCAAATCTGCAAAGTTATAGATATTCCCAAAGGTTTTTGATGAAAGGATGTTGCAACCTTTAAATCCACAGATCAATTAGTCAGAAGGTGGATATCACTGCTATTAGCACAGCTTTCCAACAAAACTGCCACAAGCAGCGGCACGAAATTTCCTTCAGAGATGAAAATTGAAGTGGATGTATAAGGATGAATTAACTGTGTAAATGAAAGCTAATCACTCATTTACTTTCTATACATATCTACATATATTTCACTATGGATATGATGATGATAACATAGAACTGTTCCAAAGCATGGAGAACAAGTCACTGCCTTGGAGAACTCTCAGTTATGAATCTGTCTTGACTACAGAGTGAGGAAAAGGACAACAGGAACACAGTGGGAGGATACACTGGGAGAAAATACGTGGTCAACACAGTTTCCAGTTTGCTCTCTGCAGCAAGTGTGAAGCAATCTGAAAAAATCCCAATTCCAGGAATAAGGAAAGACTGTGCAATTTCAGAGTACAATATGCATATCAGCCCCTTTAATCTGAAATGTCCATGTAAATAAAAAAAGTAACCTAAAACTTTTCAAAGAACACTGAAATATTCCTATTTTTCTACCTTTTCTGAGGGCAAATGTACAGAAAATAATTCAAATTAAAATAAAATAATATGTAATATCTTTTTCAGCTCATTATGCAAGCACTACCTTAAGTACACTAGGATAATAAAGAAGAAATCTACATGATTGTAATCTTGGGTTTTTTGTGTGTGCAGCTCTGTACACTCACTGTGTACAAAAGAAAAAACATTGAATGTGTCCTAAACCAGCATCAGTTTAGAATAGCACATCCATAGGATGTATAATTTCACATTTCTCTTGTGTTTGCAAATGGAAACAAAAGAAACACACCAAAGAAGAAAATGTGATTCACTAAAACCAGATGCTGGTCTTAAAGAGCTCACCATTTACACATCAGGTCTTGCAGGCATTGAAGGCTGCCTCAGGATCTTGGGAAAGGAATAAAACCCAAGGCCTCTGGAAAGAGAGGTTCACATCTTTGTAATGTATTTTCCAATTTTAAGAGGCTCAAATTCACTGCAGAAAGTACACCAGGGCAGCACAAGTTTTCATACAGTGAAAATATGAACAAAATAGAAAAACTAGTATGCTGAATTATTGACATGGTTGGATCTGCATTAAAAAATAGTTTCTCTGAAGCTGGGGAAAAAAAGGCATGTTTCAGTCCATTTGTGCTATAAAACAGAGTGCTCAGAGCTAATAATACAATGTGCTACTGCGGATCGTGCAGTCAGATTATGACTTCCCCTTACGCATGGTTGAGCTGTTTCTCTCACTAGTGCTTCTCCACAAACAAAGATGGATGGCTTGGAAAGACACTGGGCTTTGTGTTTATCTCAGATGAGTGTAAATCAGGAAAAACTACAGCAAAGTCAATGGGATTATTGTACTATAAAATGGATGGGAGAGCAGGACTCAGCTTCCTGTCTGCAACACAAAATGGCATTTTAAAGCCACAATTTAAAGTCAGCAATTTCTTCTGCTAATCTGGGGTCATTTAAAGATTTTTTTCTCCCCTCCCCCAAGCATGACTGTGTGACACCTTACTTCCTTGCTTTAAATGCCCTGAAGTCTAATTTAGCATCACTGAAGCTTCATTAGCTCATCATCTGCCACTGAGCAAACCACTGCCTGCAAGGTGCCCCCAGCCTGGCCCTGGGGGCCACACGCTCCCAGGGCACTCCAGATGTGGCCTAACATAGCATCAGCAGTGCCCAGAAATGCTCCTGTGTCCAGTCCCCTGCACAGCAGCAAGGTCAGGGGGCAGAGGACACTGTCAGGTCCTGGATGTCCACACACCTGGATGTGTTCCTCTGTTGTGCTGGGTTTACAGGGGCATGGGGGATTTTAGTGAAGAGCACG
Source organism: Petroica traversi (assembly GCA_025920805.1). NCBI lineage: Eukaryota > Metazoa > Chordata > Aves > Passeriformes > Petroicidae > Petroica > Petroica traversi. The sequence goes on from JAHLSL010000061.1 coordinate 4,734,540, forward strand.
GAGTGGCAAGAAGGCTATGACACAACTGGCATTTCAAGTGCAGTGAACAACGCAAAATTGCATTTTCATATTAATGACATTTTAGAGAAAGGAAACAGGCAAGAGAGACAAAGAAAAGGGCATATTTCTGCCTGATTTTTGAGCTTCCAGAAGAGGCTCGTCCATTTAAAGATGTGGTACAGAAAAGAAAGGACCATTGTATTTTCTGCTAATTATCCTATGTGTCCACTGTTCTGCTGCCTGCAGCACTGGGATGGACTGGTACCAGGGATGCATCCTCATCTTTAAATGTTCTTTAAATAAAGATGCAAAGCCTTTCATAAAGATATGCTCAAATTCTACCACAGGTTATTAAGGCTAATAAAGTTTGCTAATATAGTAAGGAAAAATAATTTCCTCTGCTTTAGGGATCATAGGCAAAATTCTGTGTGTAGAGGAATGCATAAAGTTGGACTACTTGATCAGAATGGTCCTTCCTAGCTGTAAATATTTATGCAGCTATCTCTTATGATCCATCTAGAGCATAATGACAAAAAACACATTTTCCTAATTAAATGATAAAACTTTTAAAACAAAAATTATTTAGAGTCTTTGAAAAATAATACAAATATTAAAAAGCATCCCATTTTAAAATCAATAGGACAACATATAATGAAGATTGTTGCCTGAAGCTCTCAAAGTAGAGAAGATATTTTAAGAAAATCCAAAGAATGTAACATACTATTTGAAACTAATTATCTGTCTGGTATTATAAGTTATTTTCATGTTAATGTCCCATTTTGGCAGTCACAACACAGGCTTTCCGAGGGAATTCTACCACAACTTTAAAGGAATTGTACCTTCTTCAGTACTAAAGAAAATGTAATGTTTACTGATATCAAATGGTGCACTGATCATCTGAAAAGGAAGAATGGTCTTGCAAATAAGGAGGAGAGAGATGGAGAGACAGAAAGGTTAGGATAGAAATGGAATTGATAAGAGATGCTACCAATTTGTTCCCATTTCTGTCATTTGATGCTGTGCATGCGCAGGACTTTCAGCACTATCACCATCCCAATTTAAAAACGTAAAATATTAAGATTGGAATTTACACCTGGACTGACAGAAAATTTGGGCAATACTGAAGGCTGAGCCTAGTTCTCCAGTTTCTGCACCTGTGTCCCTATTCTTAACAGATTAATTTCTAGAAATACATTGTAGTGGAACAATCACCTGTGCTAAATGCAATTCTGAATTTCTGAGACTTCAGAAATCACAGTGTTTCTGCTGAGGTCTTGCATTATCATGGTAGCATTTTTGTAGCTTTTTTGTAACATGTATTTAATGAGGGACTTTCTGGTCTCATGGGAAATTACATGTTTCTTGGAAAATGAATGAACAGAGAAGGCTCAGCTTTACAAAGTCTTGGAAAAGAATAATATTGCATTTTTTTTTCCCTAGGGAAAGGGTACATGCTTTCTCCTTCCTTCCTCCCTTCCTCCCTTCCTCCCTTCTTCCCTTCCTCCCTTCCCTCTCTGCCCTCTCTTCCTCCCTTCTCACAAAACACACATTCCCTGCCTATTTCTCAAGATTTTTCCACAGTTTACTGAACTCCCTGCACATAAAATATTAATAAAACTATCATGACATCTCTCTTATTAACCAACATAAACAGTACATGGTCCCTAAAGCTCAGCACGGAGCAGAATCAAAGCCGTGTTCACCTGTTGGGTTATTCCAGGCCATAGGCCACTTTGCATCCCCCTTAACCATTACTGTATTTTTTAATACTTCACATGCGAACTGCACCCTGGGACCTCATCCTGAATGGGCACACGCAGTGGTTGCTGACTTTAATGATCACACCTTCCTGCTTCCCCTTCCCTGTGCTGTGGGTAATGGCTCACATGGCATCTTGCCCAGGGAGCTGGATGAGTGTGGAGGCTGCCTTGCCTGCCAAGCCCCAAAACATGTTTGAGAGGAGGGCAGTGGGGCCAGCCAGCACACTGGGGTCTGCAGGCACAGGTGGGCACAGTCAAAAGGGGAACAACCACTGGTGTGAGACTGGGCTGTGTCCTGTGAAGGAACACTTGACAGTGCAGGAGCTGGGCTGTAATAGAAGGGTTTTGTTTGTGTTAAGATAAGGAAAACATATGGCTTGGTAATTGCCTTCAAATCCACTCCTGACTTGGCAGAGTTTAGCTAAACCAAATCAGTCTTTTGGAGGTTAGGCCAAGAGCTGCTTCAATTTCACAGGCCATGTTGCATTTCATATGATATCTATTTATAAAATCCTACCTACATTTGTAGAGTTAGTGTAGAAACAAAACTTCTGGAGAAAAACCAACTTTAGGAGCCATCTGCGTCCCTTCCCCCCTTTACACTCAGATCACAACTTCAGCAAGTTTCTTAGTTCAGTATGAACCATAATAAAACTCCAAAGTTTAAGGCCTCCAAACTTTTGCTCGACATTTTGTCTAATAAGACAAGAAAAATTCTGAAATTTTTTCTAAGAATATGTTGGGTTTCCAAAGTCATTCTATTTCATGTTATTCTATTGGCCCACAGAATTTGCTCTATAATTACTCAATTCAAGCTTGTTCTGGAGTATCCGGTATAAAAGCAAGAAACATTTATTCATCCAAACCCATTCTCATCTATAGGCTAGGAGCTATGTGCAGAGATGAATGCTGTTACCAGTGATAGTGAGCTGAAGTCATTGCTCTCAGATGATCTGACCAAGCAGTTATGTTTTAGACTGGGACTTGTATACACATCATGCTCTTCCAAGCCATATTTGTCTGCTCTGTTTTCTTATTATGGTGATGAGGTGAAATGTTTAAGCATTCTGTCTTTGTAAGAACTTCACAGAACATGACCGTAGGATTTTTGCATATCCCACTTAGCTGTCTGCATGCAGTAACAAAAGTACAGGGCAGTGAGGGAGCAAAACTGCTTATGTGCATGCACTTACTGTCATTAAAAGTCAAGCAGTTTTCTGCAGTAACTAGCATTTAAAAAACCAAATAAACCATAAATCTATCTGAAACTGAGCTCATGCTATTTCTGCAAACTGCTTGTTAGATCCCTGATGAACCCACCAAGCAGCTTTTGGATGTCATGTATTGTGGCCCCTCTTAAGAAAAGGCAGTTGAGGCAACTGCTTAGAGCTTGTCTGATGGCTGCATGATTTTCCATTAAATAGACACAATGAACACCCCAGCTTGAGGATGTCATCTCTATGACACTGTTGGCATCTGCATCTGATCTTTTTGAAGTCTATATGAATTCTAGCACTCAAATCCTCTGCTGAAAGGACTAGATCTCTCAAGAACAAGAGGCTAGAAGGGAGAATAGATTGCCTTCCTCATTTGCCATCAAAAATGAACAGGAAATTCTTATCTTCTTACAGTTCTGCGCAGTTCAACAACTAGACTGATTTGTTATTACTGCTGTTATTTCTCCAAAAAAAGCCCTTTTCATCTTGCACCTTCTCCCTTTTCTTTCTGTATTAAAGTAAGTAAAAAATTAGGAAAATAAGCCTTAAGTATGAATGCCTGATCTGCAGTGTCAATAGTACTGGGAGCACATATTTATCCACTGCATTGTGCTGGCATTTATCCATTAGAGAACATTAAGGAAGAGATCTGTGGGAGCCTGGGGAATATTAAGTCTGCAGGCAGCCAGACCTGTTCAGCCACAGACTGGCAGTGGCAATTACAGAGCTGCCTCAGGTGAGGAGCACTCATTTAACTGAGCTCCCCATGCCCTGTGTGCAGCTGCACACGGATCTCCAGACATTGAGCTTCTCTTCATCATGCCCATGCAGCTGGCAGCTGTTAAAACAGGGATGAAATGGCCTTTCTCCTGTGACCTTTTGGCATTCTTGTTCCATGGGTTCTCTTCCCCTTTATTATGACTTAAACCTAAAGCTAAGCTGTCCCTGGGATCTCCAAAGCATCTCTTATGCTGGCAGCTGCTGTTCAGTGTAAGAACTGCCTCAGTACCTCCAGCAGAGGGGTGGATGAGTGCACAATGAATATCAGCCAATTTCTGAAGTTTTTCAGCCTCAGGAATGTTTGCTTTCTAAATAAGAGTCATATTGTCAGCCACAGAGCTTACATGAATCCTCAACCATAATGCAAATTTCCTCTCACTCAGGGCCCGTCCTGCCCGACAGATCTCTATGCCTATGAATAGCTAATGCATGTCACAGGAGCAGCCACAGAAAGATAAATTAATTTAAACACTAGCAATGACTCCTAAGAAATAAATATAGTCAACAAGGAAGAAATTCACACCTCTATCTTCTGTTTTCCAGCACTGCATGCTCACCCCGGAGTTTACCGCACCATCCTGCTGGCAGTGCCCTGGCAGCCAGGAGGATCAGCCCTATCCTGGGGTGCATCAGGCTCAGCCAGGCAAGGGAGGGGATTTTCCAGCTCTTCTCTGCACTAGGGTGGCCTCACCTTGAGTGCTAGGAGCAGTTTTGGGTGCCATAATATAAAAAGTATTCTAAGCTGTTAGAGAGTGTGCAAAGGAGGGCAAGAAAGATGGTGAAGGCCTTGAGAGGAAGCCGTGTGAACAGCTGAGGGCACTTGGTTGCTTCAGCCTTAGGGAGAAGGATGAGACTTAGGGGAGACCTCATTGCAGTTACAACTTCCTCATGAAGGGGAGGGGCAGGCACTGATCTCTGCTCTGGGGTGACAGTGACAGGATCTGAGGGAGTGGCCTGGAGTTGTGCCAGGGGAGTATAGGTTGGTTATCAGGAGAAGGTTCTTCCCGCAGAGAGTGGTTGGGCACTGGAACAGCTTCCCAGGGAAGTGGTCACAACACCAAGCCTGACAAAGCTCTTGAAATATTTGGACAATGCTTTCAGGCACAGGGTCTAACTCTTGGGGATGGTGCTGTGCAGGGCCAGGAGTTGGACTCAAAAATCCTGATGAGTCCCTTCCAACTCAGCTTATTCTATGATTCTGCGGGATTTTTTTTCAGCTTTTCTTTTATCCTAACCTAGAATTAATTGATTTAACTCCTTGTTTTTCCCTTGCTCTAGTATAATTATGTAATATAAAAATCTGTATCATGCAACTTAAAGTTTTCATTTAGGGAAGAGTGTGCAGAATTATTCACTATTTTTTCACAATTAAAATTTTTAAGTCACCATTTCATTACAGAGTGCCTTTAAAAATGATTTTACATTTTCCAATCTTGCTGACTTGCTGAGTTTTCCAGCCTGAGACCTGATGAATCAATACTATGTTATTATTACTAGCACCTACAAAAATATAATTAGAATGCTAAATATTATTTCAATGCTTTGAAAATCTCATATCCATTTCAGTCAGCTGCCAGCTCATGAGAAGGAGGTGGTGACTTATTGGGAGAGCAGAAAGGGCGGCAAATTTCTCAGAGTAGCTTGGAATGATTCACAGGAGAGCAATAGTGGGAATTGCATGGCTCACAAATGATGATCAATAGACAATCTTGAGAGTGAAGTCCTTTGTGCAGCCACAAGATATCTGTATCAGCTGTGGGAGTGCTCTGTGTGAAGCCAAGAAGCAGAGTGTGAAGACTGGGCCATGGGCTGAAAATGGTGTGAGGCTCACTGGACAGTCCTGTGGACACTCAGTACCAGAAAGCAGCATGGATAGGCTGTGGAAAGCTTGCTGTGTTCATAAATTAGTGTGGAGTATCTAGACAGGTAGGCTAGATTTGAGAGATTCAAAGAAAGCATGCTGATGGCCTTGTGTGCTTTTGCAGCTGTATCTGGCCAGCCTGCAGAAACTGAACTCCCAAAGATACTAAAAAAAAATTGTTGGAAGATTTTGCAAGGGCTACAGACCAATTTTCTTCAGCCATTTGTCCCTCTTTAATGTTTGACTGCCTGTAAAAATGCTGTCAGTTAGCACTGATTTGAGTCTCACTGCAGTCTGCCAGAGTCCCTGCAGCCAATGTATGGGAAGTGTTTGCTTGGGATATCAGCATCTCTGACTCGTACACAGGAAACAGTGTGAGCTGTTGCGAGTTTAATTTCCCCCACTGTTTCCACATGCCTGAAGATGAGTGGGATGGTGGCCTCCTTTCCACATTGCTGCAAAGGAGATGGTAATCCTTCTTCCTCTGGCCAAATGTAAACTGACACTGCTTGAAAAGCCTCCCCTCTAGCACGAAACATCCCTCAGTGCACTAAATTAAGAGCCTGGTCCTAAACAGACAGTGTTGACCTTTCAATGCTCTCATACTGTCCTGCCTTTAAGAAATATGACTCTCCCTCTTTCTCTACTCTTTTCTTCCCCCTAATCTTTATGGTTTCTTTCTCCCTAAGCAGCTTTTTACAGGTACACTAAGGTAGTGAGTGCTACTGTCTGCTCCAGATGCACCTCTCCGAGTCAGGCAGAGGAGCTTCAGGCAAAAGTTCAGCCTCCTAATAAAGCAAGTATATTATAAGATAAGTGCTGCATTAGGAATTGTGGATTTTCTACTTTCCAAAGTTGAAGGTTAATACAGAAATTTTGTGGGATTTTTTTCCAGCTAACTTTGGAGAGAAAATGCTGGGGAAGTTCTGGGTTCGGCTGTGAAGCCGGAATCTTCCTAATCCTACACCACAGGTCCTTGAATATGTTGTCAGGCTTAAATATTCATTTCAGATAGCAGCAAACTGTGGCAGGGCCTCATGTGGATCCCTGAGAGTGGGACTATCTGACTTAGCAGACTTCACAAAGAGGGAAGAAGTTCCCTAATCACCAAGTGCAGACCAGCACAGTGGATCACAGCTGCCTTGCAGACAGCTGGCTGAAGGATGGAAAGGTTTTATAGAAGTTGTATATAAATGCTGCAAGGACAGAGTTGGGCAAAAAATTATTTACAATTTAATAAAGTTGAAGGACATTTCCATACCAGAACTAGGAATAAACAACTAGAAACTCCAAAGTAAGCCTGGAAGATTTGGGAAGCATCAAGAAAGGGAAGGCTGACCACCTACTTATCTCGATGCAACCCTATGTAGTACAGCAAGAGTTCACTGAGTTCACTTCAGGGCAGCAAGGAGCCAGCAAGGGCAGGTTGCACACTCAAATAAGGCATTTTTGTGCATGTTTTGTTTGTGGCAACACTGAAAGGATATAATGATTTATCTCTGCAGTACAGATATTTTCTAAATTACTACCTAATTTGATGCAGCATTCCTAGAAAAGAAAGGACCCTCTGGTTCATGAACAATGCTTCAAGTGATCTCCTGCTTGCTACAATTTTAAAATGCCTGGTCTTTTAAACATTTGCTATGACTGTAATATTTTCATATGGTAAAAAATTGTAGGGTTGACTTGTGTGTGTTTTAAGAGTTCAGATTTCTGGTCTGTCAGCCTAGCAAAAGTCCCTTTAATAAACTCAGACATCATTATCTACACAAGTTTTTTGCACTGGATGGGTAGAAGACAAGCAGAACATTTCCAGGGTTTTTCCAGAACTGCCATTTCTAAAGGCTGTAATTGTTATTTTAATAGGCATCCTACCAAGACATTGTCTTTAAAAACAAACCTTTTCCTTCTTTTAACAAACAGTCTCCTGTCAAACACTAACCCAGGCACTGAGACTCAGCACTGAGCTGAGACAGAGACTGGTATTAGTGACTAGACACTTCTGACTGTATCTTAGTGCTTTGTTCCTCATAGGATCTTTTCCCAAGCTGTAAAATGTGATGCCAGATTTAGTTTCTAAATCCAGGAGAATAACACTAATAGACAGTAAATGGGTGTGAGTTGTCACATACACCAGCATCACAGAGTTAGTGCTATGTCTCAATTAGCAGCAGACTGAAAATCAGTGGGAGCAGAGAGTATTCTTTCTGGTTTCTGTTGCAGCTCTTGAGCTGCAGAGAAACTTAAAAGAAACCAGGAGTGTATGTTTACTGGTGAGGAGAGAAGCCAGTGAGTGCAGTGCAGCACTGAGCAGTGTCCCTGACCTACCTGCTTGACACTTCTGGATACTTGCATGGATCAGTTTACCCCCTCCCACAAAGCTAAACACTGAAATGTAGGCAACTAAAAAGGCTAAACCATGCCTGTTTTCTGATGGGAAAAAACAGTGCAATTCCTGCTGGACAATAAATATTAGGTGTTGGCAAAGTATAACAGCTTCTGGATATTCTTAACATTAACTGATGTTGCAGCTTCTGCTGGTTCTGTTTCACATGTGTAGGAGTATGTCAGTCCCAACTCTGAAGAAATCATCTGAAGTTTTACTACTGATTTCTGGGGGACAGAATTATATTTTCTCAATCGTGTACTGTTTTTCAAAGTACACAATAAACTCATTTGCCTGCTAAGATGAAGCAACAGCTACCAAAGATTACAGGGAAAGTGAAATTATATCAAGTTTGCCACTTCACCCTTGTACAATGCACTGGCAAAGAACTTCAGGGAAGGATGCTCTAACTCATGGAGTGCTGTTCCTTTATGGACATTTTCATACCATGGGCAGATTGCTACATATAAAGATGACATAACCTGCTCTATAACTGAACTGTCTGATGTCATTTTAATACTGGTACAAGACTTGAAATCAGTAAAGTCTTAGTACCTGATGGTACTAAGAAAATATGTCCCTTGTTTAAGAAAATATTTAAATATGCTTCTGTTGAATAAGGGTTCACAGATATATTATAAACATTTCAATATTTAATTACTTTTAATCACAGTCTCAATAGTTCAAAAACTATCAGCCACACAGCATTTCTGTTGACTAAATTCCAGCTATATCAGATAGGGAATTAACAGTCATTCTGTATAATACATTTCACAGTTTCTAAACCTCCCTTTTATTCTCTGAAGCAAGCCACGGACAAAAGTGCATTTCCTTTGAGAAGCACATGCATGTTACTGGCAAAGCTGATGAAAGGGACTCTTACAGCTGAAAAGTCCACATCATCCAAGAACAAAAGCTGAATGGTTGAAGTTAATAACAGTGCGAATAAAGCCAATTCTAAAAAAATATTTTTTATTATTTGTTTATTTGACCTTTACCTGAGACACTGGTATGTATATTCATGAGAATGAAAAGCAATGAGTTAAATAGGCAAATGCTATGTATTGCCTATACACAAGTATCCTCTTTGGCACTTTTAAATGCATTGATGTACCCCAAGATAAGCAGAGAAAGCATAAGTGTACATCTTTCATATCAGACATCAATGCAATATGACCTGAAAACAGAGAAGCAATTATATTAATAGAAAAAAAAAATCATGGACCAGTGACCTGTGGTTAAATGGAACAGTCACTCTGAAGTCTGGCTTTGTCCTCACTTAACTCAGTTCTAATTAAGCACACTAGAAATAACTGTTCAAATTATTTTTGAGCTTATCCACTTTACGGCTTTGTGTAAAAACTGATAACAACACCAAGTCAAAAAATAGCATACTTTCAGTTTTTTGGGGCTAAACTGAGAGTTAAACAGTCCTCACACAAAAAAATTCTTTTAGCATAGCAGGCTTCATCCACAACTGAAAACATCAAAGGAAAGATGCCCAGAGCCTTTGCTATATCCTTCATATAATGCCTTTGAAGTACCTGTATTTACAGGACCACTGTAAACACTGGTGGCATCAGCCAGGGCTGAGGAGTAACATGCCATTTGGTGGGTACATGCTGTCCCTGAGGCTGGGAGGGAGATGCAAAACCATCCACAGTGATTTTACAACAGCTTTCATGTCCCAGCTCAGCACATGCACACATCAGCCATGCCTCAGTGCAGCACTGAGCCTGACTGGGCTGGGAGTGGACATCACCCTTTGTCCCTTCCCGTGTGCTGCCAAAAGGAGCCCCAGGAGATCCCGCTCTGGACCCTGCTCTGAACTCTGCCCTGGTGCTGCTCCAGTCACAGGGGGTCTCTCCCCCACTGCAGGCTGTGCCAGGCTGATGCAGATGTGCCCAGCTACCAGCACAGTTATCAGCCACTGCTGTTCCACAAGCTGGGCTCTGGACCGGCCCTGAAAAAGCTTTTCTGGACTCATTCCACACTGCAGCTATGGCAAATCTTGCTAGGCACAATTTGGCTCTATGAAGAAGTACCTCAGTGTCTCCCTGGCTGTTGAAATTTGACCATATGTACAAATTTAAAAACTGGCAGGAAATAGAATTTTCCACCTATTTTAACGTGACATATAAATGATCTTTGCTGATTTTTTTTAGCAGATACCAGTATCATTATGATGTTACTCCAGTTAAAAGTCCATCTGGGACATATACATACCTCCACCTACTATCCTAAATACCTATGTTTTACTGCTGTTTGGAAAAACTAAATTACATTTTAGAGGAAAATGAACTGGTTACATTTTCCCCAAATTTCTTTGTAAACTATCTCTCATTGTATTATCACCTCTTTTTACAACCTATTTGTGTCAGCTTGCAAAACATGAAGAAAGCAAATGAGTGCTGCCAATATGCCAGCTTGTCTGGTGTAGTCCTAAATCCTTCTCAGTTTTGAGAAAAGTTAATCTTTCAGTTCGTAAGGAAAAGGAAAAATAACACTTTTCTCATATATGAGGCCCAAACTATGCTCTTTCTTTAGAGTGAGGAATTGGAAACTCACTGCTATCCCACTGATTTCTTTTGTTGGTGTTAGGCCACTGAAACATAACATTATACCTTTGCCTTTGATAAGGTGTAGCTACATTGCCAACATTCCAATAATCACACAGTAATGGAACATGAAGTAAGAGACATTAAAAAGTAACATAAAATTGGAGAGTTTTGGGCTTAAAGAGATTTGAAAGTTATTAACAGTAGGACTTCATATTTTTGCCTTTCAGTATAAATTAATTTTAAAAAAACCCCTTTAAACGTAACTTCATAAACATCATTATCCTCATATTACTGATATACAGACAAAACAAATGTCCAATGACTTTCCCCAAGGTCAGAAAATAAGTTAATTGGAGTCAAGGAAAGCGTGCTGGAGAATTCTGATCCACTAATTCAGCATGTGGTTTGAACTCTTCAGACAGTTTGAAAAGCAATCAGTGCATTTGTGATAGTGGATTTGCTTGTTTTGATTTAAATTTTTGAGGGCAGTATCTTGAAAGAAGAAAGACACTGCAAAGAAATGAACACCTTGGTACAATGCTTTACAGACATATGTTAGGTAATTTCTCACTTTGAATATGAATTCAGATACATCAATTAGCTTTAAGTTCTCTTCTGAGTATTTTCAACACATTGAGTTTAGGCATAATTGGATTTTTACCCCTGAAACACTTAATCAAGGCTAAATCAAAGAAAAAAATCGCTTTCAGAAGAATTCTGCATTATACAAAGAAAATACTTCTCTATTTGCAAAAGATCTGCCAGCTTTATTAAGTTTCCTTCATTTAGAGACTTACTTGTTTTTCCTTTTATCCAATTAATGCATTAAATCACTTTGATGTGTTGCTTTTTAAATACGCCGTATCTGCAGTTATAAAAAAGTACTAGACACATCAGCACCATTCATCTTCCCAAACTGAGACAACATTGTGCTCATCTCAAGTACAGAGATGTTTTTAAGGTGACTTGATTATTCCCCCAGTGTTTAAACAAACCTTTCATCAGTTTTAAAGCTACACAGCTGAAGTGTTTTCTTCCCTATAGAGCGAGGATTTCTGTCAACAAGTTAGCATGAGTCAAAGAGATCCTGAGGAAAAATCAATGGAGCGCAAGTCTCGCAAGATGAGTGTATTTGAGAAGTGTAATCCTTTTCTTCCATCTTACACGTGTTTTCCAATACCTTCCAATGCAGAAGAAACCAACGTATGTGAAATCTGAGTGCAATTTTGTTATAAGTAAGCTGTTTTCTCCCTGTCCTTGCACACTAGAGATGAATATGTATGGAACTTGCTATGCACCTGACAGAAGTACCAACATTCTTAGGAAAGATATAGACAAAAATAAGATGGCAAAAGAATATTCAGCAGCAAGGCCTTAAAAATCAGTTTATCAGTATTTATGTAAGGTAGACATCAAATATTACCTATAAGAAGCTGTAATTCTTATAATTGATTATAAAAAACAGGTCATTTTGGAAAAATGCATAATGCATAATCACACATAATTATATCTCTAATTTTAAGCATGTTGCATAGAAGGACTGGCATGGTTATCAAGCTCTGTATTTAATTGTCAAGATATCAGAGGTCTTAGGGACTCAGGTATGAACATAGACTAGACAACTATTAAAAAGAACCTTAACAAATCCAGAATTATTGGAATTTGAGCCCAATCTCCAGTGTTGTCTCTGCTTCTAGGAAGCCAAGCTCAGCCAAGTTACTTATTCTGCCCAAGCTCAGCCAAGTTACTTCTGTCAAGGACACAAGGTACTTGTCTCAAATACCCAACTTTGCCAAACATTAATGTCTGTGTTTGTATTGGTGTATTTGAGATCAGTAATAATAATCGTAATAATTCCCACATTCAGAAGAGTACACTTAGCATAGCATAACCAATTTGTATGGAAAGCTGGTGAGTTTAATGGCTATACAGAACCTATGAGAACACATGCCATGTCAGATTTTTACTGATATAACTACACAGGACACTCACACACACACACACACAGATTCCACAACCCATCTCTACCAAAAGTGGTTTATAAAAAATCCAAACTCGGATGCAGTGCTCAACCCGTGTTTGTCACCTATTGGGAGCTGCTATTCAGTGGAGGAGGCTCAGCTCCTGTTGCATGTCATTGCCATGGCAATGTGGATGTGGCTTCCAGGATGACGCAATCCGATAGTCCAACTGCTCTGTGAACTCCCATTCTGCCTGGAACTAAAAGCCATGCTGAGAAGGATTAGTGCTTTCATTTCTTCAACTGCATGGTTGAAGAAATGAAATGGGAAAAGCTGGGACAGCCTTAATTCTTCATGAGAGGCTTTAGCCTTAAGTAAAACCTCTAGCTAAGGTCATATGAAAGGTTCAAGAAGGAATATTGGATGTTCCACAATGAATCTGAAAACAATGTATCTCTAGAGTTTTAAAATACTGTCACAGACTCTGGCTAAGTCTTTAAGGAAAACAAATAAAAGATTTATATGAAAACCAGCATCTTTTCTGGGCTAATAAAATGTATTTTGAATCTTTTTCTGTCTTTCCAAGATATGTTTCCATCTTTTGTAAGCTTTTTTGTGCATTCTGTACTTGATGTATTTGAAAAATAAACTTGCTTTATGAGTGACTCTCAGCTTGTGTCAGCACTTTCACAGTGTAAACATAGAAAGCTTTATATAATATAGATTACGTTTAAAATAAAAGTGTCTTTCTCAAACTCCCAAGCATGCCTTTTTTTTTTTTAATTAACTATATAAATCTTAATGAGATCAGAATTTCTGTGTAAAACAGCAACAATGAGCTGAGCCATCCCAGTGCCTCCTGTTTCTTCCCACTCTTGTTTTGGACTGAGCTCTGTTTCAGTTGACACGGTCATATACCCAAATACGCTGCCCCAGTAAGGGCTTGGCAATCACATAAAGATAGCACAGTGTAGAGTGCTGGCCACTGAATCCTCTGCCTGTAGTTTCTAAATTACTGAGTTAATCTTTAGGGTTTTTTCCTGATTTCAGCCTATTTAGAAATGCATGTCAACAGTAGATGCAATTTCTACTCTTTCCTCCAGTTGCTTAACAACCTTTACGGATTTTGTTTTCATAATAATATTTCCTTTTCAGATTTGATTTCTGTACTAACCCATCATCAGGTTAATGCAAAAAAATTATAATATCCTTCTTTTAGCAATTACACAGCTTCCTACTATGTCAATCCCTTTGTTATTTTCTAAAGAAATGCACAACATTTTTCTTTATTATTTCTCCATTTACCACAAGCTGTGTCACAGGTTCTAACACATTTCTCACTTTATACCTTTTTGATTTCTGTTAGTTTTGAATCAGCACTCATAAATGTGGATGTACAGTCCCTGGATTATTATGTTTTGCTTTCTTGTCATTTCATCACATTTCTTTCCTGTTGTATTGTTTTTTCATGGCCTGCCAGAACCAATAACAAGTTCACTCCTGGAAAATCAGCAATGATCAGTAAGCTACATGGGACAAAAAGCATGGCACATACTCCTCCTACTTCATGTTACATGTGTGAAACATTTTTAAACTTCTTTTTAATTCCCATTTCTAATGCCAGCTACAGAAATCTCCCAGTAATGTTTTGTGTCTGTTTAGCAAAACAGTAGATTTCCAAGGGCTTATCAAGCTATGTTATATTTTAAAATTCTACGTGAAAATGTACTTCTCATGAAGAATTCACTGGTCATGGTGGTACTTCTTCTATTCCTCAGTCATCTCTTTACAGGACATACAGCATTTCTCACAACAACAATAGAAGTCTTTCAGGAAGCTAAATATCTTCACCAACCAAATGGGAAATACATGAATTTTCACTTTGACTGTCTTCAGTGCTGTGGCAAATAAAGTTTTTCATCTGCTTTTATGTATAAATTCTAAGTCAGACATCTCTTTCATGAAAGGCTAGAGTACCCAGCCATCTATATGTGGCCATTTCTTACTTCTGCTGTACCTGACTTCAGCCTGCTTTCCCATCTGTCAGTCTCCTCTTGCCACTTCAAATGCAGAATCTCAAAGCATTCTGGGAGGTGACTTTTTCTCAAGTGACATCTCAGGGTTGAGAGACACTTGTGAATATAGCTAAAAGTTACCACTTCACTACTGAGTTCAGTCTCTAATTTCTCTGCAGGCAATGCTGCCGGTAAACTGACAAGTGGTTTGAATCTTCCTTGACAGAAGGGTCTAGAAATGTAACAGCCCAGAGTCACAGCAGCTCATAATGGCCAAAGCAACACTAAAGAGCCAGAAAAATATTCAAGAAACAAAAGCTACCTCACCTACACAGGATAGTTTGTTTATGTAATATGATTTATGTCCTGAGCTGCTGTTCTAAGAGCAGGAAATACTATTTTTTACCACAGGATTGTGTTAGCACAGTACCTTAAATGCTGTTTAGAAATCCAAATTTTGTTTTCTGCCTGTCTGGATCTTTAGCTAGGCAAGTCCCATATTGATGTAAAACATGCTTTCGCAATTTTCTCTCACTCTTTTTTTTTTTTTTTAGAAGAAATAAACCCTGAAAATTACTAATTTGCTTCCTACCTTGTCAGCTCCAGGAGATCAAAAGATGACTATTATTAAAAAGAGTTGGGTGCTCTATAGACAAAAATTGTTTCTTCATTGCTGTTTCCCAATATTCAAGATTTTATTCTAGTAGTCTCATGGAATATTAATTTTAATTGTCAACTTCAGATTTTTTTGAGATCCCTACAACACAACAGTGTAGAAGAAATGGCCCATATTAATTTTCTGAGAAAGTCCTTTATTGAAAGTCTGGACCAAGCAAGGTCACAGGAAGATTGATTTAAGACAATGTTGAGATGTGGAAGCACAAAAAATAAAATAAAAAAATGTGATGTGATTAAAGAGGCATGACATTTCTCCTTTAAAGTTAAAATCATGTAAGTCTTAATAAGAAAACAGCAAAAATCACAGCTAAAGGGGCTATACCTAGTGAAATGTCAGACATCCAGAACTGAGTGCAGCAAATACAGCAATCATGTTTATACATGAGGGTTGTTTCACTGATCCATCATTACCACAGATTCAAATTCAACCAGGAGTTCAGAAGAAGATTTCTCATAGTGGAAGTCTAACCATCAAGCATTTTTATCAGCTTAATGATATCCTCTTTTGTGTAGCACACACCTTGATTCAAGCACCAAGGACAGTGCTTGTTTGTGTTACTAAATTAGATTTTTTTTGACACCAATGGGATGTGCACTGTGGCAATAGAAATTAAACCAATCTCTATTGTGAACAAAATTTTAGAATAAATTTATTTTTAAAGTATAAATCAGAAATTATTCACCCCTGTATTGGCTGACACATGTAAAATTCACCTATTGCTTAATATTACGACTATGACTTTAAAATAACAAATAAAAAAGAAAAGAATTCAGTAGAAAAAAATATTATCACAATGCAGCTAGACAGGTGGAAGAGTATAAAGCAGCAAATCTGGCTGCTGGATGAGATTCTGTAAAATGTCCGTATTTGGGTCAGTGAAGGTGATATGCCTAGTTAATTGGTGAATAGAGTACAGCACTGAAATCAATGAAAACCATTGATAACAGATAAGAATGTAGTTGGTGCTCCACACATTGAGTATAGAAAAACTGATTTGCTTATCCAGGAGATTATATGATACAGTTGCCTGTGATTATAGGGGGGCTGAATTCAATGGCTCAGAGGTCACTTCTGAAAAAATGGTAGAGATATTTTAATGAAAAAGAAAATATGAAATCTCTGATACAGTGTTATAACTCTAGTAATTTCTTCTCATTAGCAGGAAATTGTCAAATAATTTAATTTGTATGCAGGAAGGTTTCAGGTTTGGTCGTTCCTATGCAAAAATTCACTGGAAACCTATAATCTTGTATATGAACCTCTTAGTGTCTCTCTGTTATGGATGGATGGATGGATGGATGAATAAGTTCTTTGAAATGCTTTAACTGGTTTACACTTCTAAAAAATAACCTTTGTACAATGTGCTTTTATGTTAAGAATTCTGAAATCCTTGAACAGCAGAATACAATTGTACAGCTACAGAACACGTCAAATGTAGAAGTGCACGTTCACAACCCCTTTAAGGCAGAGGCTGAATTTCTGTTTATAAATGTGTACAAATGATACTGATCAAGATCTCTAGTAACTATTGCATTCACAAGAGGTAATCACTTATAAGTTAATAGTCATCTTAAAGAGGAGAAAAAGGAATTATTTGTGAAGGATTAGCAAAGAGGAGTAAAATAGCACATGATAGTGTTAAAAAAAAAGATGATGAGAGGATTAGGACTAATGGTCCTAAAAACTAACTCTTTTGATTATTTCCTGGAATATCCTCTCAGTTTGACACTACCACCTGGGATGCAGAATACAGTGTCTAAGTAAATGAAATTATTCACCTCTCTTGAGCATATTCAATCTTTGCCTCTTGCCACTTTAATATAAATTGCAACACTGACTCCTCATTAACCACCATCTACACCTCTTCTCTGATAAACCCAGCACTTCTGTCATTATTACAAACTGACAAACCTTGGACCACCCTGAAATTTAGTGCATCTCTAACTGTGAAAACTGAGAAATATTGGCAGCAAGGTTTCAGAGACAACTAGCTCTCCGTGTTTTTATTATGCATTCCCATGTTTTGGAAACACTCCTGAACATAGAATTGAAAGTTAAATAGTAAGTATGAGTTTTAGCTGAAGTAAGTTTTCTACAGTGTAACAAAAGGTTTAAAGCATAATGATTTAACTTAATTTAGTATAATTGTAAAATGAAGGTGATACGTAATTCTAATCCTCCAGATGAAAGTAAGTGCCAACACTATATCAGGAGAAGTTTACAGTGCCAACGATTTAGAAGGAATTCATGCCCCTGCATGAGAGGAAGGGGTGAACTTACTCTCTCCCACTGCTAGGAAAATACCACTGATTCTGAGCAAGTAATTGCAGATTTACACCACAGTGCCTCAGATCAGAGTATGGCTTGTAATAAAGCTTCAGTGTGTTTTCAGGAGCGAAGATGCTTCTTCAAAGATTTTAAGATAAAGAACATGTTTTAGAGTTTTATTTAACCAGCTTTCATTCAGGCTGAGCTTCAAGGAACCTGGGTGTCAAAGTGCTAGAAGGTGACTTTTTATCAAAAACCACAGTTTTCTCTTGCTCTCATATAATATTATATCACAAAGCACGCAGGCTTTTGGACTGTTTCTCTCACACTGCTTCCTCTCTGCCTTTTCTCATGAGTAGGGAAGCTGCATAGAGGCCACAATGGTTTCTCCATCTTCACCCTTTCACTCTCTTCTTCCTCAAGAGCCTATGCTTCACTAGGATAAAAAACCTGCATTAGATTTTTTGCCCCAGCGAAAGCCCTGACATCAACACCTGTCCAAACTGCAGTGGTGGAGAGACACTGGGTCCTTCTGGAGGAAGGAAATTGTGATGGTGGGATATGGATGTTTTAGAGCAAGAGGGGAATGGCATGAGCATCAAGAGCAAAGAGAAGAGTCTGGGGTGGAAGTGAAGGACCCCACTGCCCTGAAAACCTTACCACTGCAGGAAGGAAACTTTATCACTTGTTTAACTCTCCTTGGCATAATTCAGCTCACAATTATTTTTCTTTTCAAAACATTTTTCTCCTTACCCCTAAGCCTCCATAAGGCAAAACCATCAGTTTCTGTTAAATAGCATGGTGTGTCAGTTTTCTGGCACTTGAGTTAAACAGTAACCATAAAGAAGGCTTGTGAGAGACAATAACTGTTCTTGATGTCAAGTCTTTCCACAATGGGGAACTGCTTTTAAATAACTTCTTTGAAGAATAAAATAGAATAGTTTCCTGATAATTGTTTTATTTCCATGGAGAAGTGAAGGAAAAGCTGTTGGGCGTATATTCTTTACCATGACAGCTTGAGGATATGCATAGGATTCCTGTTTCTGCCATCATTCATTTTAATTTTTCTTTCTCATCTCTCTTAATTTTGTTTTCGGTTGCCTTCTCTGTTTCTCTGTGAATTCTTGGATTTCTTTCCTTTTTGGAGCTTTATTCCAAGCCCTCTGCTCTCAGGTCCTCCCTGTGCCCTCTCTTCCTCTGTGCCACTCACAGCTTATTAAACACTCTCCTTGCCATTGACTTCTCAGTGCAGAGATAGTTGGTTACAAACCTTTGTTGACAATAGCCAATTCTGTCAGTGTAAGATGCTCACGCCAAGACTCAAGGATAGCCATTTTCAGAGATTTTCAGTAATTTTAAGGGCAAACAGAGGCTGTTTCTTACAGACAACTGTACTGCACTCAAAGACAAAAATGCATTTGTTCATCATCATCATCATCATCATCTATCTATTCAATCCAATCTCCCCTCACACCTTTGGGGAGGGGTGGGACAACCCTGAAAAGGATGAACAAATAGGCAAACCAAATTCATATGCAAATTGATAAGATGAACTGGCATTTCAAAGGCATGCCAGCAAAAAAATAGACGGGAAGATATTCCCGTAACAGAGAAGAGGTGATTAGATGGAGAATACTATGATCCCAGAAGAGGAGGCACATTCTACGTCAAATACTTTCATAGATTTTTTTGGATAGTAATTTCCTGAAAGATTTTATTCTGATTCCTTTTTTTTTCTTTCTTTCTTTTTTTTTTCTTTTTTTCTTTTTCTTCTTTTCAGATTACTATAGTTTGCCTTTGCCAGGCATGACTCATCCGCACAGAAATGTCTTTATCACAAATGAAACACATTTTCAGATTTACATGCTGACTTAGCCAAAACTCAAAGCTTTTGACTTTTAAAGTTTTAAAGTACTTCTAATGATGGCAGGAAGGTCTGATGTGCTTGAAGAAATAAGGCTCATCACCAAGGCGGCAGCAAGCTCAGGTGAAGGCACAACAAACCAATTTTCCTCCATGACTGGGTCACCCTGTACTGAGGTGTAAAGGTCTGTTTACATACACACCTCTGAGCGTGTATCCATGGGACCAATGCTGGAAATGACATTTCTTCTACATTGTGTGGCCACATAAATATAAATTTGTGCTTTAGAACAAGAATGTCATATCACTTGGAAAATATCATAGTATCTTGGGGAGTTATATTGGAAACTGGGAGGCATAAGAGGAAGGTATCACCCTACATGGCCTGGTGCTGCTACTCTTTCTGAGTGTGAAAAGCAGGCTGGTGGGCCAAATACCCTGCTGTTACTCCAGCTGGGGAAGCAAATTCCAAATCAAACATTTAAGATATTTTGCCAGTAATTTTTGTATTTGCTGTTGAGGTAGAATCTGGACTGTCTGATCACATATTCTTATTAAAATGGATAAATCATGTATACTAAGCTTTATACACAGAAGTGATTGAAAAACACAGAGTAAAATAAAAAAAAAAGATGCTTGATGGGAGGTAAGAGTGTGTCCTCTACCTTCAAGAGTTCCCACACCTGGGGGGTGGGTTTGGTGCACCAACATTTGTAGCAATTATCACAGACTCAGTCACCTGATGTGGGCTGAGAACCTCAAACTGAGAACCTCCGTGATTCTTAAAAGCCATGATCATTATCCCGAGAGACTGTGGGGCATGTGAGACTTCCCTATTAAAATGGGAAGAAGATATGAACAGAACAAGAAAATATTCAACAGCTGGTCACAGTGCAGTGTGCCCCAGCCAAGGACAGCCTGCATATTATCTCCTGGAGGTACAGAGCAACAAAGGCTTTCTCCTTGTTCTTAGGGCAGCTGTAGGCTACACATCATTTTCCATGGACTGCTATGGCTATCGCCAAGAGCTGTGGCAAAAGAAGCACACACTATTATCAAGCACTGTAATGCTCAACTAGCAGATAATACCAAAGCACCTACATTTTCTTGTGCTCTCTCTCCTTTTATTTCTTTCCTGCTTGTTATCACAACTATGCCATGGAGAGTTTTCTTTGAAGCATTCTTCTAAACACAACAGACAGCATACATTATTTATCCTAATGGAATAGTGTGCAAGGCACCCACCATATCTCACTTCCTCTGAATAACTTTAGGAGAGAACATAGCAAGATAAAAACAGGCTAAATTTTTTCAGCCAGAAAGTGATGAAACCTCACAGAAGGCAATTCTCATGTGGATGAGGTTGCAAAAGTATGAGCGGCAGGAGATAGAAAACCCAACTTTGTTTTCTCCTGTTCTACTGAGTCATTGAGGGAGCCTGGTGCTGGTACTTACAGACGGACCCACATACGAACCCAAGTGCAATGTGTAATTAAGACAACTTGTTGGGAAGAGTCCTGACACCCTGACTATCTCTACAAAGATGAAAGTTACTTCTGTTTAAAAATGGTTGTGTACTTTCTCTGTCTCAGCCTCCCAGTTAATTTCTTAAATTTTCATACTTACAAAAGAGTGAACTCCTATGAATGTTTTTATGAAATGAACTACACAAATGTAAATTACTACTTTTAGGTCTGGGAATTTGACTTCTTTACTTATCAGCAATAAGGTATTTTTATATAGGTTCCACAATTTAAGGAGCAGAGTGCATTTACTAATGTAAATGAAGAGTAGTGTAAATGAACACTACCATTATTCTGTTGGTATGAAAACTGCAGCAAACATGCTTCCTCTGTTTAGTTTTGAATTCTGAGCAGAGCTCGTATTTCACACAGTAATAGTCAGTAACTTCCATGGACAGAGAACATACAGTGTCCTAGCTCCAAATGGCTGAAGGTTGTAAAGGATAATATACAGCACCTGCTGAATCTGCAGAAGGGAAAAACCTAACACAATAAAGAGCTCCCTACCGGCACACTCCTCCTTTTTCAGAAGGACTTTCCAATAGGCTCACAGGCAGGTGTTTTTTGATGGTTATGTCACTGCAGTTGGTTCGACAACAGCATTTGACGGCTGCGATGACAGAATGGGAACAGACTATCCCCTCAGTTATTCAGGTTTTAAAATACAGCCACGCAAAAGCTAGGAAAGTTTGGAGTTACCCTTTCCTTTTGTGCAGCAAATTCCTCCTAGTGCTGTCTGAGGGATAGCTACCACTCATCCCATAAGCATTTCTGGGGTGCAACAATACTTGCATTTCACTTGAGTTTTCCAGAACCTCTTTCTATTACATCATCTGAATAAGAAACACCAAAACTGCAGTCTCCTTCTGTCAGTCTGGAGCTGCAGAGCTCTGAAGACAGAGGCACACACGCTTCCAGTTGCCCCAGTCATAGAGGACAGTGAACAACTACAGTCTGACTAAGCTCCTTTATTCAGCCATCTGCAATTCTCCCCAGATGTTCTACATTTATGGAACATTCCAGTGGCTGGTGTCATAATCAAACTTTGCTTTTAGATGTTCTTGATCCCAACCATGCAATAAGGAACATTAATTAGTGACAAAGGCACTGTTCCTCACGCCTCTTTGCGTTATGTGCACTGTTAAAATACAAAAGGCTGGATTGTATCAGACTGCATAGCATTACAGGGTGATGCCAAGTTACCTTTCAGAATTTCTTCCAAGAAACTGATCCTGAAGGTGAAAAAATCTTTTAATGAAAGGGAACTCTGTCCTGAAGGTCCTGTCCCTGCAGAGGTTCTGCTCACCAATGTTTCATTACAAATATTATCACCTGTACTCATCATGGCTTCTGCCGTCACAGAGATGAGTACAATCACTCCAATAACTTTGGCCAATGTCAGGAGCAATCCTGAAGATTTAAGCCAGGACCTTGGGAAAGGAGACAGATGGAGAGCAGGAGCGGCACAGGAGTGCCAAGGCTTTGTGCTCCCACCAGAGCAGGTTTCTCAGCAGATGACCAACTCTGAAGTTACACAATCCATATCCAATTAGTCTGCTTGAATCCATCCAGACTCTAAGAGTTCCTAAATCTTTAAAAACTTCCAGAAATCTTTAATTTCTGTTATATAGGACAGACTTTTATAGCTTACATCATCTCTGTCATCAGAAAAGCACTCTACTGGCAATAATTCTTCACACAGTACTTCACTGCCATTTATTTATTTGACTGGAAAGGAAAGGATAACTAAGAAAGAGAGGTTTTATTGTGATGTGCTCTCTATTCCAGTGCTTCCTACATCTATGCCCATTTGTATTCCATCACCTCTGGGTTATGAGCAATTCTGTCAATGGGGATTGTCACGGCTGTAAAAACATAACTCCTAATACCTTCAGATTAAAGAATTTTTCCCAGGCTTTTTTTTTTTTTTTTTGTAGTTCATATTTTCATAAGGGGCAACAGTTAGGGGGTTTAGAGGTGCAGTGATCACCCACTGTCAATCCTATTTGCTTGTTTTCTTTGCCAAGAGGGTGAAAAAATGTTTAACTTGAGCCCCCTATAAGATCTACTAAATATTCTCTTGTCTCATCTCTCCAGTGAAACTTGGCACCAATTTCAGCAGAGGCAGAACTGAGCCATAAACCCCACTCTCCTTTAGTACCATTTGTATGATCAGACAGGTATTCAGTATATAGATTCAGATTATAAAACTGTTCCAAGGAAGCCACCACTTTTCATTGCTTCCTTAAGCAGTTTGAACCATGGGAAGATTGGCTAAATTCTTTATGGTATATTTGGCTGATTTTGGGATGAAAAATAATTTCCTTTTTTTTTTTATACGAAGACAGATGAGATTGAGAGTATTATATTCTGTTGGCATCTGAATATGAACCTCTCTATAACCCCAGCACCAAATTCTGACTTCACCTGGAGTAAAGAGGGCCTGGTGGCAGAAACTGCTTCTCAAAGTCCCAGAATATGGAGTTGGGGTAGAAGGGAAAAGTCACAGATGGTTGGTGAGGCTAAATCAAAGAAGGTTTACATAGATAAAGAAGTTTGTGGACAGTCAGAAAAGAAGTATGAGAGGAGAAATACAAAGAAATTAGAAGGATGAAAAGGAAAAGTTTGTAATGCCAGGTTAGAAGCATCTTGCATGTTTCCAGGTGAGAATGGTTTTCTTTATTTAGTTGAAAAGTCAACTTAACATTCCATGATTAGCAAAAGAACAAACCCAGCCAACTTTCAGTTTACAGTTTTCAGCTAACCCTACTACTGATGTTTCATTTTCTACAAAAAAGTGGGCAGCCTAAACATAGGTATGCTTTGTACACAAACACCAAAGGTCATCAAAAGAACCATCCTCCTCTTTATCCCATGTAGTCAAGAAAAAACAGTTGCAACAGTGATCAGAGAGATCTCTCTAAAATTTTTGTCTGGTTCTTTTATCAGAGACACGTGGGTCTGGGGAATGCTATACACATGAAGAAGAAAGGACAGAGGAATAAGAATAGCTTGGATGTCCTTACAAGGGGAGAGAAAAAAGAAGAGTGTGCTGACCATACTCTTTTCTTGGCCCAACGGGCTACAATCAGCTCTGTTATAGTGACATCATTTACAACAAACTTGATTTAAACTGGTTGCATTAGGGCAACCAGGACTTCTATATGGCCTTCAACGTTCTTAAGCTTATTTTACACTGAGAGTATGATGGTTTCTGTATAGACATTTGCTACTGAAATGGGAAATAGGTGGGCTGTTTGATGAGTCTGTCAGCTGGAACACTGGCAATTGCTACTTGGACTGCTTCAATGTAAATATAATTTTCTCAGACTTCAATACTCTGGGTCTGAGTCTTTTTTCCTGTTAGTATCACTAATCTCTCTAATTCTTGTTATTATTTATTTTCATCACAACCAGAAGATAATCCTGGCCTTTATGTTTATCCACAAGATGTATTTACACAGCTTGCAGAAATGATGGTGAGAAATTTTCCTAGTGCCACCATTTTATTTCTATCTATGTTTCTCCTCCCCCTTTACAGAAGTCCAGTGTGTCAGTGCTGCACCATGAGAAAATGGGCATTTCCAAGCAAAGTCTCTGGGCAGTTTTCATTTTTTAATGACAATAAAAGTCAAAAGTCATGCTTAATTTCTTAAATCAGATTTTCACTGTTAAATTCCACTTTAAATGATGTTTTAGTTAATAATCACATAATCAATAGATAATGCTCCTAGTTGGATGTGTGTGTTTCTTTTGGGTTAAATTGGCTCATTTAATTTCTTCTGGAAACTTTACTGCCTGTAGTGATCTTCAATCCAGTTTTTCTTAGTGTGTAAAGTTCTGAAATCTAATTTGTTCCTGTTCAGTATTAGACTCCCACTTTATTCTGATTATGTACATACACACCTGAAAATCAGCCTGGTTTGGTTTTCCTTCCAAAACTGCAGCTGCATTCCTCTGCTTTGTAACTATGGTCAGCATGAATTAAGCATCTGGAATCTTTCTGTCACTCAAAGCATTTTAACTCTATTTATTTGAACATCTCTCATTGACACTTCTGCTTGTCTGATGGTTTGCAAGATGTTTGTTTTCTTTTTCACAGTCCCACTGTGCAATTGTGTCACTTTCCATGAAGCAAGTGTTTACTACTGTCAAATTATCTACCTGTACAGAAGGAGCAATGGGATCTGCATGCAGTGTTAAAGTTCCTTTTTTCTCCTTTCCAGCTGTAGTGAAATTTTATACCATAACTCCGAGCATTTAGGTCTATGAAAATTAAACTCAAAAGACTGTAACAAGTCTGACAAGTAACATTTGGGGGCTTTATACGTACTGCAGACAACATGCTTTCTAAGCATCAACTAAAATAGTAGGCGCTATTAAGCAGTCACAAAAAACACTGGCCACATTTTCTGGAGAGGATCCATACTACTGACAACTTCTCACAGCTACCCTTCTGCCTCCTACTTGTCCTACTTTTGTGCTGTGGAACCACATTATCTCAGGGAATATTTAAAGAAGCGGTTTTCACTGGAGTGAAATTCCCAGAAGCCCAATGGATCCCCTGGCACAGATCCCTCTGGAGAAACATGGTCCCCTGCAATCACCCCACACATGGACAGACAGAGGCTTCTCCCACCTCTGGGCTGCAGCTGCTGCTCAGGAACGCTGGGGCAGAGCTGCAGAATCAGGCTGAATGGCCATTCCACGCGGGGCTCTTTCCACCCAGCACACTTGTAGTACAATTAAAGGAGTGCCTCCCCTCCTCCTCCTCCTCCTCCCCCCTAGCTCTTGTAGTATCTGAATGTGAACTTCTCCCTTGGATAAACAAACACTTGTACCCATATGTATTCTTCTGGCCTTTAAGCACTTTATTCCAGTGCCTTTTTTAGGATTTTCAGTTTTACCTGTCGGTTGCACTCACCACTGACTGGCATTTCTTTTTCACCTGTATCATGGGCGGCACATTATTTAAGACACATGTTTTTCAACCCACTTACCTAATTCCAGCAGAACTGGCAGAAGCTGCTTTATTAGCAGTATATATATGACACATTTGCAGTACAATTATTTCTTTTTTTTTGTAAGCAGTAGTATTGGCATGAGGTTCTGATTTCAGATAAAACAACCACTGCCCACTATAGCCCCTCAGACAGTCAAACAGTCAAAGAAAGCAAAGAAAAACAAGCCAGTCAGACATTACCAGAGAGAATGGTGATTATAACAAACAACAATACAAGGGGAAAATGCATGGCTATTCAGAAACTGTCTTTTGGGGACTGAAGAAGAGATCTGGAGCCATTTTTCACTAGGTTCACGAGAAAATGTCAGCACACAGATGCTACTGTACTGTCAGATTGCATCTTAATTTGGCCAAAGGGGACCCAGGCAGTCACCCCTCAAAGACATTTTTAAAGGCCCATTACAAATCTGATTTATTGGTTGCTAAGAGTCTTCCTCCTATAGTCTGCAGATTTTGCATGACATGGAGCTGAAATCCAGTTACAGATAAATGTCTACTTCTCTGTATGATCTAAATCCATCTGAATTCAGTATTTCTTGGGCATCGGTCAAGCCTCCCCCGGTTTGCCCACCCCCTCTCCTCCTAATACCTTAAGGCAGTTTACTTCAGAATGAAGCAGAGCATTAACCTGTATAAAATTGACAATTTGTATATAACTCTCTTGCTGCTGCTTTAAAAAAAATGAAGAAAAGGAATGCCTTTTGTTCTAAAGAGGCAGGGAAAACATTTCAGGAACAAAAGAAATGCATCTGCCCAGCAAAAGAAATGAGAAATTGCTGGGATATGTTTTAGATGTTTAGGCATGCTGGTGTTAACAACAGCCATTCAAATAAAAATGCTAATTTGCTCCCGTTCTTTGATATTTAAAAAAAATCTGTTGCCTTTTTCCTCAAACAAAAAGAAATTCCTTGCCTTCTGTGAAAAGCCAAAGATCATATGAGTGAAATGCATTTGGAATTGCTGAAGAAACACCATTCAAACTTGCTCTACTTGAGCTGCCCATTGTTATAATTCAGACAATGTACCACAACAAGCACAGCTCAACTTCTAGCCATGCCCGCATCACAAGGAATTCAAAGTCAACAGCTCTTCCTATTTCCGTAAGCTCACCTCCAAAGCCTTCATTTGCAGCTTCTCTGGCAAAAATCTGCCAGCATCAGAACAGTCCTCTGACAATTTTACAGAAGCATGCAGCTCATCCTACAGCCTTGTGTTTCATGAAGGAACTATTCTAAACAAAGACAACATCAAAAGCTACCCAAGGATCGCTCACAGCAAGTCCAACTCAGCCCAAGTTTGGGTTCAACATCTGTCTGAACACAGTAGTGCCTCCCATTTTGGTTTTGTTTCGGGGGATTAAACCCCATCTAATCTCTTTAAGTGACCCTAACTCAGGTTCCAGCTACACTGCTTTACAAATCCAGAGAGAGAAGGGAAAAAATGCAAGAAAGAGAAGGCAGCGCCTTATCCCACCTTTCCATGGCTCTCAGCCCGTTTGTCTTCGCATGATCCGCAAACCACCTGTACTGGATCCAGCCCATTCTGGGGACGGAAATTATCTTCCCGATAGATGTAGTCTCAGCTGTGCTTTGATATTTCGGCACGAATGTCTAGAATCTTCCGCTTAAGCCAGACACAGCAACACAAAACTGCAGCTGAGCTCTTTTGTTTTGCCTCTCTCCAGGGCTGAGGCAGCGGCGCTCCCGGCGCTCCCGCTCCCTCCGCCCCCGGCAGCGCCGGAG
>JAHLSL010000061.1:4762578-5080667 GCA_025920805.1 Petroica traversi
CGCAGCCACCACCAGCCCCAGCCCCGCCGCCGAGATCCCTCCGACGGGGGCAGCTTCGGGGGGCGGTCAGGTGATCTTCCGGTTAAAAACGGAGAGGATGCTCGGGATTGAGCGCACGGATCCGTAGTGGGATTCAAACTAGCCATTTACATTACAAAGCAGGGAGGGAAACAGGGCTCGGAGCAGATCACCAGGCATCCTTCTGCTTTCCAGTTCTGCGCTAGCAATACACACAAGAGGGCACAGCGCGAAGATATGCAATTAAACTTTTCAGTGGCAATATCATACATAGTTTGGATACCATGGCACGCCTAAATATTTAAAATTAGGGGCTTATTCCTAATTAATTTTTTTCAGATGCTACACTGGTTTTGTATCCCTTTACAGATTCTTCCCAATTGCACATTTTTTACAATACATCTTTAAATATTTATGCTGAAGCCATATTTAATTTCTTATCAGCAAATGGACCGTATGGAACTAAAAACAATTATTAGTTTCTTATTCACATTATTATACTGCAATTCAAAGTATCTTTGATGTAAGGGTCATTATATTTAGAACTGACTGAATTGTAGGCTATCCAATGGCCCTGCACCCTGGGATAACCCTGATTAAAGCTACCATACGGTGCAGAGCTTTGGAATTTAGATTCTAAAAGACTGAAAGAATTCAGATTCTATGAGAATCCTAGTTATTGCCAAGTAATAAGAAATACACAAATATTGTTGCAAAAGTCAGAATTGCTTGCAAACAATATATTGCAAGAAAATCTTACAGGAAACAGACTGTGAGTCTTAATAAAATGCTGCATTTTTAACCCCAGTTTCCATTAAAAAAATTCTATCAGGTTTAATGACACCACAATTTCACTCAAAATATTCCTATGCGTTAATTATAAAATGGTAGCAAACAAGAAACATCTGAAAAACTAGGCACAAAGGGTAAAGCAGGTATCCACATTCAACTAGTCTTTCTGAGGAACCTAACGTATAGATGTAATCTGTCATATATTCCAGAAGAAATCTAAACCCATTTTCCTATGACCATGTTCATAAAAACTCAGGTTAAAACCAGAAAGCCTACTCATCCATCCAACATCCCACCACAGGCACTTCTAATGCTTTCCAATGTTTCCAACAATTTAACAAATAACCATTTACCCATCTTATATTAACTGCAGATCTGTCCGCAGACACCTCAGTTCCTCTGGCACTACACACAGAATGCAGATTTCCACCCTTTACTTTCTGTACTATCACTCTTACAATGTAAGGTAATTCTTTTGATAAATACACAAAGGAGCAACCTGGATTTCTTTTAGGATACAGAGGGAAAAGAGTTATATGAGAGATCATGGATTACCTTCACCACTTTATTAGTCTATTTTTATATGTACTAGATTGATATTAACAACTCTATCTTGCTCTGACTTTCAGGGACTTAAGGTTTTCAATCCTGACACAACCTTTTCAGTAATGCTTTAGTAAGACTGCTTCACGTCTTTCCTATCATAGCCAAAATTTTTGCCATAGTCCATGAGCTTTTGGCAGAAGCCAAGACTGACTCCAAGGGGCTGGTAAAATCCCCACAACTAGAACATACATATATATATACAAACACACACACACACACATATATATGAGACATTATTTCAAACCAGTCTTCATGGGAAAGAAAAAAAAAAATCATTGGAGTTTTGCTTTGCTGCATTTCATTTAATTACATATTGAAAAAAATGTCAGCAGTGGGACTCTTGTTATGCCCCCATAAGCATATCCTTGCAGAAAGATATCGAATTACTATTGAAGACTTAACACTAGATCATGTTTATGATGATCCTAACAATAAAGGCCATAGGAACCAACACAAGACAGGAACAAAAGAACTTCATCTCAATTTTGTATGTTTCTGGTCACAAGCGTAGTTCTGCAGTTCTTTTGGGCACTCTGTGTAGCCACACGTAGTTACTCTATCAATGGTTTTTTCCTTTCACCATCCTGAAGCCACAATATTGCAAGTAGAGTGGTGACGTTTACTGGCTGCAATGTGTCAAATATGAGAGAGCTGAGTAGGTCTAGCCCTGAACAGCTAGCAGGGCCACCCAAACCACTGGCTAGCCCTGCTAGCCAATGTCTTCAGAATTGCATATATATTGGTGTTTTCTAACTTGAATATTGTCAAACTTTTTATTATTGCTTTAAAGTCAACACAGAACTTGTTTGGAGTAAAAAATAGGCCTAAACGATCATTGCTGAAAAGGCAAATAGACAAAATTACCCTGCCTGGTACTTAAGAGTAGTTACAATAGTGTGTAAATCATGGGACTGCTCGACAAAATTTCCAATCTAGTCAACTACTAGAATGCAGTTGTGTCATTCTGCACAGGACTCCCACTGAATGAGATGAGTTTCTTGATGAGCAAGAGGATCACATCTTATGCACACTTATTACAGTCATCAAAATGTTCACTTTAGCAAATCTGAGTACAGTAGAGCTTTTCAACAATGAAATGCTGTGGTCACCCATCTATTGCAAAGTATGGTTTAAAACTCTCAAAAGAAAGTAATTTCATTTCTAAGAAATAGAGCAATGATTTTAAGCTTCCAAAAAAAGCCTTTTATAATGTCTGGGCTGCCATACACGTTGACAGGAACAAGACATTCAGATTTTACAGGTTGATGCTGTAAAAAGTACAGGTCTAATCCACTGGAAGAAACTGGAGGCTTATCTTCCATCTAAAGGCTGTATGTATACATGCAAGTAGGTATGTAAATAATGTGTACAGACATGTATACATAATTAATTAAAACCATGTAATAAATATGGATGAAAACCTGTCTCAACCATGCAGATAGCAATTATATTTTGGAAACTGTGTGCAGTAATATTTATCAAAATAAAAATCAGTACAAACTGATACTTTACTCAAGAAATAAATACAGGGTTTTTTTAATCATTGAGTTTATCTCCTGTAATATTTAGAGAGGAATTTGAGTTTCCCAGAAGAATCACTAGTTTTAAAACATACTCTTTTAAAAATTAAAGCTTTAATTCAAACAACAACACATACATAATCAAATTATTGAGGCATGACAAAAATAAATTAATGGTCTAATTTGTGATAGAAATAGTTTCAATATTTGCAATTTTAATTTCAAAACAGTAAAAAACTGCATACATCTACATAAAATAACAATAAAAATCCCTATTTTAGTTATAATAGTATCAGCCTTAAGGCTGGATTTTTTCCTAAAAGAAGCCATCAAAATAGGTTGCATTTTGTTTTTTAGAGTTCATTTATATGCAAGTCAAAAAGATATAGCCTTAAAAATGAAACAATATTCAATCAGTAAGAAAAGAAGGTATGTCATGTATTTATGAAGTCTTTTTGAATTTGTGCAGCAAACAGGCACAAACAGGTTCTTTATCCATTACTCTTCAGATGTAGAATTGCAAGTCTATGTTTCAAAATTAGTGCTTAAGGAAGAAAACAGGTATTGACTTTAGGTCTTTTACATCAATATTACTGATGAAATATCCAAGTGCATATAAGTTACACACATAATTTATACAATGTAGTAAACTGCTACAAAAATGGCATTTACAGTATTTTAAGTATCTTCCACCCTTAGAAATACTGTAAATTATAATCAGGAAATTTAATAATTTCGAGGTAGATTTGGTTTGGGTTTTGGCTGCACCTACAGTCCTTTGTCATCACAGGTTAAAAATTGCAAAGAAGAAAGTGAAAGAAGGCTGAGCTAGAGATGTGGTCTGAATCCAGCTTCATTATGAATAAGCCATTTGACATGTACTCTGTGACTCGTGCTAGAGAGAGCCTCTACTGAAGGCCTTTTCATGGAATGGATTAGTCCTTATCTTTGACTTTAAAACTGAGAGATGATTAGCTACGCTAATACAAATATCCTTTAGAAATCATGTCCTTTCCTTGTCAAATTATGGGAAGTCATAAGAGGAAATTATGGAAACTTTCCCTTCTTTAAAAAGCAGGTGAAAGATAAAAATAGAAGTAACAAAATTGCTTTGACAGTGAGGAGGAAATTCACCATCACGTCTGCTGGAATGTCCATGCGTTTTTTTCCATTGTGGGTATGTTGCACATTGCACAGGATTGCATCCAGATTTTTCTTGATTATTTCCAGTGAGGGAAACTCCACAACTCTATGGGCAATCTGTCCCAGGGTTTGATCACTACACAGTGAAGAAGTTCTTCCTTATGTTCAGGATCCTGTGAATCAGTTTCTGCCCATTGCTCTTTTCCAGTTTCCCAGCTCCACCGAAAAGAGCCTGGTCCATCCTGTTAAAGACCTTCCTTCAGACACCTACAGACATTGATAAGGTCCCTTCTCAGTCAGGCCCAGCTCCCTCAGCCTTTACTTTCCTCATAAGAGAGATGCTGCATTTCCCCAGTCATCATCACAGAATTTCACTGGACCCTTTCCAGGAGCATCAGCTCTCTCTTATCCTGGGGAGCTCAGACAAGCACACCAGATAGAGCCTCACTAGGGCTCAGTAGAGAGGAAACTTATGCCTTTGTACCAAATTTGTAAAGAGTTCAGTGAAATCCCATAAAATTCAATTTGTGGAGGATTTGGGGAATGGCACATACATCTTCCAGCAAAACTTTTACAAAACTACTTTGCCAACCAGTTCTGAGACTTGTGTTTTAGAGAAGACTGAGTGTCTTCATCTAACTGCTAAACACAGTAACCTTAATAACTTTGGCAGAAGTCAGTAGGTAGCGATGGGAAAAAAAGTCCCATAAAAATGTGTGGTTATTTTTTTGAGGATATTAATTTAACTTTCTTGGGATAGTTCAACTGTTTCTTCTTGAGCTTGTAATATTGCCTGTTCAGACTCATGATGAGAAGGAGAAGATAATTATAGTTCTCTTCAGACAGTGTGTTCATTAAGTGTGTTATTATGGATAAGTAAGTTTTTTAATTGGTTTCCAGTGCCTGCCAGTAGGATGGTCTATGGTAGCAGGGCAGTGAGGATCTGTCCCCCTACTGCCTTCCCCTGTTGGAATTCTATACAGTTTAATTGAATTACAATAGGGGCAACCACAAGATGTCAATTACTGGTTTATTCACAGTGTTCACTCTTCTTCCAATGGCACTTGATTGACTCACTCAGCACACTTCTCTTATTACAAGACCTCTTCCCCTCTTCCCAGAGAATAAGTATTGTACCAAGATGCCACATTCTTTATTAAACAGCAGCATAATCACACAACTCTTGTGGCACTGACTGCAAAAATTAAAGCTCTACCTGGTCTGAGTTTATAGCACATAACCTACTTTATTTGAAGCTAGAGTTGAAATGTCTTTCTGCACCTATGACTTTGCTCATCTCTTGATAGTTTCCCTCTCTGGAAGTGAGAAGATACCATTTTTTTGAATTATGCAATAGTATCATTTGTGTGATAGAAAAAAAATTAAGTTTGTTTGGTTTTTTTAGAAAATAGAATAGTTTGGAAAAAATTTTCCTAGATTTCAGTGTTTAAGTTATGTGAAAGAATTAAATAAAAATAAATCCTTAGCCTATCTTTCTGACTGCTCCATTGTGCTCTTTCATCCAATTTAAGACCTGAAACCATAAAGACACCAAATGCTTTTGCTAAAAGCACTTAGTATGGTGCAAAGATAATTACCTAAATTAATGAAAATTGGTCAAAGATTTTGCCAATTCTCCTTTTATGTAAATTATATTTTGATTAAATACATTTTAAAATAAAAATAATATTTTTGCAAGTTTGTATTTTTTCCTCTGGTAAATAGCCAAGCATAATAAGTTTTGATTTGTGAAACCTTTTCATGGAGAAAAACAATTTCCTGATCTGTAAATGTCAGCTAAAGTATAAATGTGAAAAATCACTGTGGTTGTATCAACATTAATATGACATGACTATGTTTTTACTCAAATGTTATTTCACCATGATTTAAGAAGAGCTAAATTACATTTTAGCAAACATTCTTTAATTCTGTGTGCAAGGCTGATCCTACTACTAGTAGGAATGAAACAGAAAGAATAAGAAAATTTAAATTTGCAGGAGGAATGGATGTAATATTACAAAATAACAAGACTCTTGACTGAGCCTTCTCAAACTAGTATTATTGCAACTGGGCTTCCAAGTTATTACTTGCTAGAGGTTATTTGCTCAACTGCATGTTTGCTCAGTCCTCACTAGTCCCTACATATGGAACAATCCCATTTTAAAACTATTCTCAAAGTTTCTATTACACATTTTGGATTAAGATAATGTTAATGACAAAGTAAGAAAACCAATTTTTAAAGCATCAAGTCTATTAATTTATTAACTTTCTATTAATTGTAACTATAACAATATTATTTATTTAATTAATATCATATTAAAATAAAGGAACTCAATAGAAAGCAAAACACATTTTGGTATTCTTCTTGTATATACTTTATTATGACACCTTGTTTAAAATAAGTCATGTTTTTATGGGATTGCTATATTACCTTTGCAAAAGAAAATGGAAATGCTATACTTTTTTTGCACAAAGAGTCCAACTCCACAGCTTGGCACTTACATTCACTATTGTAACTCCCAATGGTTACTGACCAAAGACTATAATACTCCATTGAAGGAAAGAATATTTTACTGGAAAATTGCAGATGTTAAGTTTCATATATGATTGTTCTGGGGAAACCCAACATTTGGAAATTATTACACATTCTTCCTTCTCCCCCTTCCCACCATTCCATATGGGAAGAGGAGCTAAGCATTTTTCACACTATTGCTCTTCCACTCTAAAACTCCTAATATGGGGAACCCATAGGGACTTCTATAGGCTAGAAGTTTAAACTGAAATTCTGGATTTTTTTCTGTTTGACTCAGTAGCTCCTGTTAAAAAAGACAATACTTAAATACTCAGAATACATATAAAAGAATTATGTAGCTATATGTAAGTATGAGGCATGATAGCTGCAATTTAAATTATTTTATTTATTTTTTTTTTGTACATTCAGTATTTTAACAAGGTGTGATAATGTTTTCTAATTAATAAGAATCTGCTATTATTATTAATAGTATATATCTTTGTATTTATGTAGTGTTTTAAATATTGTTATGTTTGCATGTTAGACACATTTTGAAAGCCCAAAGAATTGTATCACTTAATTTCTATAAGTACACATAAAATTGATAGTTTTGTATTTAAATTAATTACTGTACAGTTGTGTAAGAGGCTTTGCTGGTACCATTTTTATTTTTTTTTCTTTCTAGAAGAGCTTGCCTAAAAAAAACAACCCCAGAAAGCCTCACATTCATAGTGTACATAGTAATATTCCATCTAGTCATTAATAGTCAAACACTCACACAATGGCACATCTGACATAGGCAGCTGAGTTGGGAATTGAAACTGTAATAATTAACAATAGACTTCCTGATCTCACCATGACAAGTAAATGAAACACTCTGTGGTGTGCTTGCCCACTGGAAGAGGGAATTAACTCAGTATGAAAAGCAGAATGGAAGCATATCTCTGATTAGATCTAATGCACAAGGAATGCAACAATGGGAAGCTTGTGTCAGCAGAACACATCAAACTCTCTTCTAAATATTGTGCATGAGTATGCAAAAACATGCACATTCCCTATAAGAACCACAGTGAAATGCACAGGATAAAAAACACAACCCCTACTGCAATAAGTAAATAAACAAATAAGTAGAGAAATAAATTACCAATAAATAAAATATCTGGGTGTTCTCACTTTCAAAAACAATTTAATCTACATTTAAATTTCTTCATTAATTTTGGTCCCATTCACTTCAAATTTCTTCTTTAAACGCGCCTGTCCCCCTGTCCCCCGTGCCAAACCAGGCGGCTCTCGGTTCAGGACCCTGGAGAGCAGCAGCGCCCCGAGCCCCGCAGGCAGCGGCTCTCCCAGAAACACGCACAGCCCTGCCCTCCCATGTCCCATTCATTACCATCCTCTCTTCTTATTCTGTGTCTCTTACGACTGCTCCATGTTTCCCTTCCTCTTCCTCAAATTGTCTTTTTTCTCTTACAGTGACATTTACCGTGGCAGCAACTTTTTGTCTGAAACAAAATTCTCTCCCTTTCATTCTTCAAGGTATGTTGGTTTTGTTTGTTTGTTGGTTTTTTTTTTCTGTTTTTTTCTTTTTCTTTTGTACGGCTGCCTTATCTTTAATGTTGACAGTATCATCATGAGATATTCAATATAATTATTGTATCAAGAATTACAAGGTTTTTTTTTGTTTGTTTTAATATGTACCTGGCTGGATACACTGCATTCTTTTACACTGTGTAGAGTTAGAAAACTTACTTCACAGAAATCCTGAATCAGAAATTACTGTTTGTAGTCATAAAAAAGTATTTCAGTACAGCCTTAACAATGCAGTTGTAGTTACTAATCTTCTTGCATGTATTAAACACATCTTAATATTTCAGATTCCCTTCAATACTTAAAAGAACAGCTAAAATTTAAAATTATAACTAAAAACCTGATTCTGCAAAAACTTACAAGGGTGAATAATCCCAGTCCATTCACTGGGCCTATTCACCTGCATAAAGCCACATGGTATGTCCTTGCAGATCTGTTCGTAAATGATCTCATTAAGCCTCAGAGTTTAATTAACTCTCAGACAGATATAAATCAAGAATGATTCCCAAAAGTCAGTACAGACTCACTGGTGTAACTCAGTGAATTTTTTAAATTCTGGTTTCTTAAGGACAATCAAGTTTCTGTAATGGCATTATGAGAGGGAGGCAAGAAGGGAGGAAAGGAGGATGTGGAGGATGTTTGTACACAAACACACAGATGTGTGTGTGTCCTACAGTCTCACTGACTACGTTGGAGCACAGTGGCCAATTTCAGATGATTTTTACAATGCAACAGTCATCTTCAACCTATCAAGCTTTTAGAATTCTTGTGAAGATACCAAGGGGTAGGGGGATTCAGGAAGGCCTGAATAAAGAGCACATTCTGGAGATCAACCACAAGATTCATAAGAGACACTTTTTGTGGATTTGGCATCATGGAAGCATTCTTTCTTTCTAAAAAACATGAGAGTCCAGAAAATATATTGCACGTCTCTCTTTCAATATGTGGCTTTGTAGGTTTATTCTGCTATATGGAATTCAGAGTGCATCCTCAGCACTGGCCCCTTGATCAGAATAAGAAGTAGCCTCTCTTTCTTCACAGAAAACAAAACACTCATGCAATGTGCTTTGGAAGATTCAGACACATGAAAAAAAAAGTCCTCAAAAAAAACCCATTCAAACTGTTGAAATGCTGTAATGGACTGTTTATAGTGGCTCCAAGGCACCTCTACCAAAGATGCACTTTCAGTCAAAGCACTTATCAATACACAGTAAGAGAATCAGGCAATATAAAGTAGGAGGTCTGAAGGGTAAAGCCCACATATTTGCAAGAATAGGGACCTATATCCTTTAGACAAGAGTAAGTCAAAGGTGTCTACAAATGCAGTCCCATTCTAACACCATCAACGAATCATAGCCTTAGTCTGGATCACTCAGAACTCAGTTTGGCTAATATATAGGCCATTACATAACCTGGCAACTGAGGATAAAGAACAGTGTCTGGCAGACAAACTTCATAGGTCTGTGGTGAATTTTAGACTCTACAAAGCACAGTGGGCTGAAGAAACTCTTACTTCAGCACGAAATCACAGGTCCTACTTCCATATGCAGTGGAAGAGGAAGGCAAAACATCCTCAATGCAAGCCAGAAGCTGTTATTGTTATTGAGATCCCTTGCCTTCAAATTCAAAAGCAGAGCAAATAATGCCACTCACACTGTAGGGACTGAGTGAATTTCAAACTGAAACCAAAGCTGCCACTGTACATGCTCCTAAGAAATAATATTCACATCCATACAGGGTTTTTTCTTCCTAGCACAAAAAAAAAATCTTTTATCTAGAAGAAATGTTGATAACTTGACTCTGATGGAAATCAAAACTTATTTAACCTCCTAAAGAAGTGCTTTTTTCTATAAGAATTCTGAAATTAAGAAGCCTCACGTTTGGCAAAAGGAAGTTGACAAGTCAAGATATTAAAGTAAATCTGTGAATTCAAATGTGAGCTAGAAGTTAGAACTGACAATAGGTAGTGACTGTTATCAGTAGGAATTCCTAATACAGAACTACAGAAAAGTAAGGTTTCCTAAGTCTTATATCCTATGCAGTGGGAACATTAGAAATAGTTAAAATACAGAGGAACAACTGCAGTTGCCATATGTGAAAGTAAAAAATTGAATCTTTAATGACACTTTAGGTGGAAATCTTATGATTTACAGTTATGAGTTGGCATCCCAAGCACACAGTTTACAGTCTCCTCAGAAGGTAGGTAGCTGCAACTACTCATTTTCCAGAATGGCAGACCTGTATCCAGTTGTCAGACTCAACACCAGGAGCCTAATCTTACTTTTTTCTTTTATTGTATTTTTCTTTATTCTGTGGAACTCTTTCACACATGAAGAGAAACCTATTTTTGACATACATGTCAAGATTTCTGATATCACAGTTTACCTCACTGTTCCCCAATGACAAAAAAATTCTCGTGAACAAAGACTACACATACCAAAATTCAGTGCATATTCATTCAACTCTTCCAGTTTCTTATGTGGAATTTGATAAAAGAAGAACTAACTTTTGAGTATTGTCAAAATCTTGTAACTTAGCAAGCAAAAAATACAAACAGAATACTGTATTGCAAATATGTCTAGCTTGCTACTTCATTAAAATATGATACAGAAGGATTTTTCATTTCATTGAAAGAGTAGAACGGGAGCAACTTATATACGACTACTCCAAAATGAGAGCTGAAACTTTGACCAGATTCTAGATCTTTGCTGCTGGTCTCATGTTCCCTAGAGGAGTCATAAGAAGATTTGCGGATTTTTGCCTTATATATGTTTCCAATGATGGTACAGGTAACAATTTTCATATGTAGAATATTAAGGGTATTTTTAACTGTGAATAAAGAAAAATAGTTATTTATC
Organism: Petroica traversi; assembly: GCA_025920805.1. Lineage (NCBI taxonomy): Eukaryota > Metazoa > Chordata > Aves > Passeriformes > Petroicidae > Petroica > Petroica traversi. The sequence continues at coordinate 4,773,615 of JAHLSL010000061.1, forward strand.
AGTATTGGGATGTACTGCAGATGCTACACTGAGCTTTGTGAATTCTTTTTCTGCTATTGAATGTTTTCATGCCATAGCAAAATACTCAATTTTACAGGTAGTCCTAGATAAGGAAGAGTTCCTTAATCAATATAATGATCTTATAGCCAGTTACACAGGATATTGAGTGCTATTGGCATTTCATCACAACAGTAAAAACAGATGACTGAAATGGGGAGAACTAATTTCTTTTAAACCAGGCTACAGTCAGATAAATGGCATTCTGAATTGAAAACTAGATAATGAATGGCTGGATTGCTTCTGTCCTCTCTTTTAGAAGGTAAAGCAGGACATATCAGGAGGAAATCCCTTCCTATTTAGGGCATGGTTAAAACTGCCATCTATGCCTCTCATTTCATGAGATACATATTCCAGAGGGAAGGAAGAGAACAGTCAGAGATGAGTGATGAGCTGGACCATCACTTCTGCGAGTAGAGACAGAACATATCACAACAAGTCCTTTTTGAAAACTATGGATCTGTACATAGAAAATATGCACATCTCACGATTCTGGGGCTAGGATTTTCAAAGAATACCTGGACCCCACTGAAGAGCAATGGAAAATCCATGAGACAAATCATAAGAAAAAAGATCTTCAATTATATACTAAGAGTAAAACATCATGTTATTTAGTTCTTGCTCACATTCTAGATGGGTTCTTCTAACTTCCTTACTTTAGAAACCTATTTTCCCTGAAATCTGATCTCCATGCATGCTTCTACTATAAAATGTATTTATATTAATAATTTAATAATAGCTAAGCCACACAAGGTCATTTGTGTTCTGTGAGATAGAGGTTATTTTACTAGATTTAAAAGTGAAGGAATAAAAGAAGCATGACATGACTCAGTAAAAAGGCTTTTTTACTTTAGAGCCTAAATATTCTATTCAATTACACTGTAGAATTATTGTTCCCTGAGGAAAGAAACAAATTTATAAATAAATGTATTTAATTGGCATAATAACTCCTTAGATTGTTACAATTTCAAGACAGAGTTTCTTTGGCATAATTGGTCTTTCTTGTTTTCGTTCCCTGACCTTAATGCCCATCTTTCTCCCTTTCTGGAGTATTACCAATACGTTAACAATTTTGAAAGCCAGCCAAGCTAAGTGGTGGTGGTGGTGACAGCAGATTTTGGTATTTCCTTGGAACACTGAATTGTGCAGCTAGCTAAACTGATTTGAGAGATGATGATATGATAGGTTTTGACATCCATACCCTCTCTAAAAGCAAAGAGAAATAAAAACAAATTCCTGACAGAATACACAAAATAGTCTCAGGAAATGTCTCAGGAAATAGCTAAAAGCCCATGTAAACAACAATAACAGCAAGTTTCTATGAATAAAGTAAGATGACTACATCTTTAGATACCCAAAGCAGAACACCTAAGCTCCAACAATCCAATAACTGAAATACTGATAGCATAAAAAGAGGACACCCCCTTCTCCCATCAAACGAATTCAGATGCTGGGATTGCAATTATTAATTCCAAAATTAAACAATTTAAAATGAAGTAGACATTTGGTTAGGAAATGCACAGCAGAACAGATAATGGTATTAGGCATGCTTAGAAATAACACAGCTGACATAATTGCAACAGAAAAAAATTAATAAATAAAAAACATTCATGTTCCATGGAACTTATGCTTCAGCAACTATGAGATCGATGTATTATATGGCTTTTGAAGGCTTTCATTTACAGTTAAATCCAAACTGAAACACCAGAGCATTAAAGCCAGAAAAATCCAAAGGTCAGCATTTTTTTCAATGAACAAAGTATTAAAAGTACTCTCTAAGTGAGCATTTCTTTTGTTATATAAAACCTTGTTCACTGAACCGATTTCCTGTTAGTAGACAGAACCATGGATTAGGTACATTTGATTTGAAAAATGTCACTAATGAAACAAATCATCAGGAAAGGAAAGAGAATTTTAAAGTGTGCTTAGCACACTGCAGGGTCAGAGTGATGAGATTTTGTAGAGCAGGATGGAAACTCAGTGGAAAGAAATAAGGGGAAAATGTGAGTGTATAAAAAGGGTTTTATGATGTGGCTTTAGAAAGCTGAACCTTCTGAAAGAGGCACTTGGAACAGAGGTAGCTGATGAAATATAAATGTCAACAACCATTACAGCTTAATGCAAGTGAAACATTTGTAATACAAAGTTATAAAGAAGTGTGGCTGTAATTGAAGTTGGTCTGGGTTAATGGATGCTGTATGTTTTTGCAATTCAGATCAACAACTGCTAGTCAGAGCCCCTGGCTTGCACCAATAATGTTATCATTAAAATAGCGTAAATTTAAGCAAGTCACAACTGCAATGCCTCAGTTTACCTCTTTATGGGACCAGAATGGCATTTAACTGTGCTGCAAGGCTGAATTATCTTCATAAGGAGGAAGGAAACATGCAAGTGGATTTTTATGAAAATAACATCTGTATCAACAGTTCTTTGAATAATAAAAGACATGAAGTCTGCAGGATTGGAGGTGTAAAGACGGTGCTTTTTTAACACTGTATAGTAAATTACACATAATCAGAAAAGGCAAAAAGATAAAATGGGGCAACTTTATAATTATGCTGAGAATCCAACACTCATCATCCCACACGTAAAGATCTATAACCTTTTAGGACATTTTCCTGATACTCGTCTGGAAGGCAGTCAAGGTTATGCATCAAAATCTAAAAGTCTGTAGTTCATACTGTCACCACAGACCATGACTGGATCCTTGTTCCTATGCCAAATGATAGCTTTAATTATGGCATTTACATTACCATCAGGACAAAACAGTTCAGCAAACTATTTCACTATACCATAAAAACTTCAAAACATTGTTAGATATATCCTTCTTTGGATATTGTCATGCTGAAAAGGCAAGTGCATCCTCAGCATCTTTCTAAATGTCCTTGCCTCTTCACATAGTGAGAAATTTGTATGTGTGGTGCCTCTTCACATAGTGAGAAATTTGTATGTGTGGTGCCTTTGACTTACCAAACAGTCCCACTTCAGTTCAGGTATTTTTCGTTTTTTTGTGTGGTTTTTTTTTTTTTTTAGTTTGGGTTACCTTGTGGGGCTTGTTTTGTGGGGGCTTTTTGTTTGGGCTTTTCTTTGTTTTGTTGCTGTTGCTGTTGGAGGGTTCTATATTTTAGTTAGGTTTTAAATCTTAAAACGGTATTCCTGTATGGCAGAAATCAGATATAAATCTACATCCTCCTACATTAAGAAATTACATTCTCTGACAAAAAAATTTGTTAACACACATTTAAGACTCTCCCTAGTATCTCTTACAAGGCATAACTTCAGAAAAATTAAACCTTCTGAAAAGCATAAAATAAAGAATTACAGTACATGACAGCTCAGTCTAACTCACTCCAATTTTACCTTTGCAAAAGCCACTGGGAATATCTGTGACAGCCCATCTCCAAAAGCAATGCATGACAGGGCAGAGTGGTAAAATACAGAATGAGTTAAAGGGAAAAAAAGTGTATCTGAGAAGTAAGTGAAGTGCTCTTTCCATTATTCTTTTATATTATCTGCAAAAACAGAATGCAAAATATATATGGCAGGCTGTGGATTAGCAGGAGCAGAAGTAAGGTTAATTTTATATTTCCTCATTTCCCACAGTTTAAATTGGACAGGTAAAAGCAGTGGTGGTTAGCTTGTGAATCAGGCTACAGAGGGAAATATATAGATGTGTAGGTAACTCATGTATTTTAATTAATACATTGGACTTCTTTTTATAAACATTATGTTTGTTTTTGTGAAGCTCTTTGGATGCTAAAATATAAAAACAAACCCATTTTTTATACAAGATTGGAAGCTGATTTAGGTGGATATAGCTATTGCAGAAGTTGAAAACTGAGTTACTGTTGCAATTAGGCAGAAGGAAGTTGTTTTTTCCCCCAGTCCTGACTACATTACTACAGCAGAAGAGAATCATCGTTCCCATTATTCCTATAATTCCCATCACTGGATGCTGGAGTTACTACGACACTAAGAGAGATGGATTGTTAGTTTTTCTCAAACCTAAATAGCATCAATCTCTGTGTGTTACACTGCTTCTAAGTACAGGAAAGAAGGCAGGTGTTTTACAGATCTCTAGTTTTGAAATAATATGAACAGGGCCAAAATTTTCTGACCTCAGGCTCCTTGCAGGGGGTTCTTAATAATCAGCATGGAGCCTGGATGGTGAAGGAGTGTGTTGGGTTGCAGGTTCTTTGTGAAAGAATGTGCCTGGTCCCTGAACATGGAAAAATGAAAAGCTTATTATTAAGTTGTAACCTGAGCTGGATGTTAAGGAGCAGTGAAATATATAAATGTTACTTGATTTCCCCCAACCCTCGTGCTCATGATGGAAATGCTTAGGTTTTTTTTTCCATGATTTTGCAAGCCTGCCCCTGACCATCTCTAAATCATTGAACTAACCTTTTAAATTGCAGCTAAAAATAAATAAAGAACCATCAGACATAATATAGACAGCTGTTGGAAAATAAATTTAAAATAATTGGGCAAAACAGATATCTCAAAATGCTTCATCCTATTAGTTTTTTACCTAAAGACAGATAGTACAGAAGTACCGTACTCTTGAAAAAAAGGAATAAAAACTACAAAAAAAATGTGTTGGCGGGGATATGTGTTCTCACTATAGTCAGGTTTTGCTGACATGAAAGGAAATGGGGTAGACTCAAAAGGAGACATTTTTTCCAAGAAAATTATTTTACAATAGTAACAGCCAGTTAAGGGTTTGTCTTTTAGAAAGTCAGCTCCGAGTCCACTCCTAATGTTTGCTGGATTTGGGGATAAGATTATCAAGAATAAATAACATTGTGCAAACTAAAACATAGGATCTATGCTTTAAAACCCATTCAACTTAAGATGGAAAACAGCAAATCATTATGGGACTCCTGAATTAAAGACAAAATTAGATGCCTATACACATTCAAGAGAGAGCATACTATTGAAAGAAGTACCTAATCCACAGGAATTTTAGAAGAAGAAATTAAAGTATTTGAGTTTATCTAAAGAGGTCTTCAATCACAGTATTTGGGTTGCTATATTCAGCAAACTGCGAGTTGATTTGAAATGGAAATATATATCTTTAGAGTAAAAGAAGAGTGCAGATGGTCTTGGATGACTGAGAAACAAAACGAGTACTAGCACAAAATGAGCACAAACTGTTCATTTCATGAGTTGTCATGGAGAGAATTATGAATGGAAAATATTCTTACACACTAATGAAGGCAGGAGAGCCCTGAAAGCTGCATTAATTATACTGTAACTGCATCACTCCAGTATGGACAATTTGTTGTACAGTATTTCTTATTTCAAGTGCTGACAAACTACTATGTAAAATTTCATGCAAACACATCAGTTTTCTGAAGAGCAAAACAAAACATTTAGATTTGAAGGAAGAAACTGGCTATATGGAATAAAGTTTGCTCATTCAGCAGAAGTGAACACGCCAAACCTGAGAAAATTTAAGAAAGGGAAGGAGTGCATTTAATTTTCATTCCACGGCAGGAGACGAAGGGACAAACAGAAATCTCTGTGTTTCTTTTTGAAAAGACAGAGGTGGATAGTTGATGCAGAGTAAGTTAACAAATGCAAGGACTGATAAGAGTGACCAACTGATTGTAGTTTGGGAGATTAGGTGAACTAGCAGTTCAGGTATGATCAGTATATTAATGATTGATGAGGATGCAGTGATTCAGTGATGAGGAATAAATTGTTAAAGTTATTATAAAGTAAATTTATTCATGTAATAGTTTATCTGGTAGAAAGGGAGACTGGTAAACAATTTAATGTGTCACATTTCCAAATTTATCACTAAGGTACTTGCAGTGCCCATGAAGAAGAAAAAGTCAATGCCATCAACACTGGAAATAGGATTTTCTAAAGTACTTCCATAATTAGGAAGGCAAATGCCACAGGAAGCCAATTTTTGAGGTGCTCTGTTGCCTACCCACTGCAACAAAAAGTGAAAAAGTACATATTTAAGTACTTGAGATGCCATTTAAAATCAGGCACCTTCAGGATCCATTAAGATCAGTAGGAACAGATGATGTAAACTGAATGTAGCAGCTTATGTTTGAGACAATGCTAAAGTTAAGGAAAATAAACCCAAACCAACACTGCATTTCAGTCACCAACTGTGAGTACCAAAATGACACTTATACTGGCGGTCATGTACATCTCAAGATGTTCCTCATCTTCTCTGTGCTGGCAGGACAGTAGGAGCACAGGTAAAAAGAAGTCTGATTCTTATTTGGTAGCAAGACTACACCAGTTGGGATGCAGCTTAATGCTGGTTCCAGAGGCAGTTCCCACATGCAAGGTGATTTGCAGATTTTGAGACAATTCTGTTTAAAGCAAATTCCTTTAAGATTGCCACAGCCTATGGACATAATTTGATGGAAACACAAAGAAAAACTCAGCATCTATTTTAATTAATGATACTGCCATCAAGAGTGGTGTAAAAACAGGTGTATATTGGGGACATGTACTTTTTCCTTAATAGATTCAATTCATGAGAGATTTGGTGCTTCAAAACTGGTGTAACGTAAAGTTTTATTTCTGAATAAGGAATAATGCTTGATTTTCTTACTCTCCAAGCACCTTCAGAAGCAGCTTATTCTCTAGGTAAACTCTAATAAAGTCATATATATAATAAAATTAAAATTCATGCCCCATGATAGTCTTTCCGGTAAATTTTCTTCAGCTATTTTATTCAGTCTGAATAAAATTCAGTATTTGCTTATTTCTTATGTGTGTATGAGAGGTTTTTATTGGCAGTGTCTGCATCAAAAGAGAGATGAGAATTCTTAGATGCATACATCTAGTACACAGACAATGCAGCATGAATTTAATCTCAATACTTCTAAAACCCTTCTTGTTCACTAAAGAAACTTTTTTATTTCTTTTGTTACTCTGTAGTTTTCATGGCAAGTAGCCAGCCAGTAACAAGCCGTGGATTTTTCTGATTAAACTCATCAGGAGCAGGTGCTTTATTTATGTTTATATTTGCACTAAGTCCCCACAATTTTGTGATTTGAAAAAAGAAAAATTACTTTTGAGTCTAACAAATGTAAAATGTTTAAATTATTGTGTATTCAAATGCAAAAATATAGGTATTTGTGAGATAACTAAAGGACTGATTTTGAAAGTTTTCCTTTACTGTATTTCACACCACAAAATTATTTCTCTTTTTTGTAGGGTTTTTTTTTTTTTTTTGCATTAATTATTTTTAGGAATTTACATAAAATTTACAGTATTTGTTATAAAATTCTTTAAAATCTACTTGCTTATAGCTGATTGCCAGTCTTCATAGGTCACCTTGGATTTGTGGTTCATTGGAGGAAGGAAGCAGGTCTTACATTTGGTTGTTTTTTTAAAACCCAGAAGATCTATGAGTGAGGCTCTCTCACCCACTGCCTGATCAACGTCTCTTCAGCTGCTTTCTGAGGGGCTGAGCAATAATGCCTTCCACTGACATTAGCTGGCACTTTGGATGCTCAGTTTTGGTTTACAAGAAAAATTAAGCATTCACTATCTTTTTGTTTCTTCTTCGTTTTTTTGTTTTGTTTTGTTTTGTTTTTGTTTGTTTCTTACAAATGTGCCTATTAATTCATATCATCACATAATGAATAAAATCCAAAACAGTTGCACAGTTCCTCATAAAGTTCCCCCAGACTGGCTCCTATCTGGTAGGAGAAGAACTGCTTGACATAAGGTGGAAGTGCTCCTCAGCTTCCAGGCCAAGTCTATAAAGTTCACAATCTCTTCATATTGCCAATCTGTCAGTGACAATGACTGATTATCTTGCATGATTTTAATTTAAGAGTAATGACTGAGAATAAGAATTTGAGATTTAATTTTTGCTCTGATATCTTTGTTAACAAATCTAGAAATCTCCCTTTTAGGCAAATTTAACTAGAAAAATAAGTGGATAAGGTTTACAGACATTGTTTAAAGAAAAAGCAATACAGTAAAAATAGTACATTACAATGTGATGACTCTATCTACCTTTCTTTCCCAATTTTTTAGGGGACCTGCACTTTATTGAACTACATCCACCTAGCTCCAAAAAAGACCAATTTCCATAATGCAAATGAATGTCTAAACCCAATATCCTGCTACTTAAAATTCTGAGGAATATTTCAGGTAGAAACAACTGCATTAAAATTGTAGCTTTCATACAGAAGTACTCCATGGCACTGGCAAAGTCAGGTAAATTCTGGACATCTGTTTCTCTCCTAGCATGAATAATGCTTACTTTTAGGGATAATTAATCCAGTTTTATGTTCCTTTTCATTCATGTAACATCACCACCAAGTCTGAGGTCCCCTCAAAAACACTGTATTTTACAAAATAAAAATCTTGCTTTTATACATAGGTTTTTAAATGTTATAGTTTGGAATAAGAAAGCTGCAGTATTTAGTTTCAAAAAAGTTGAAAGGAGATATTTCCTTTCCCTCTCTGTAATTCATCTACGAGCTTAATGCAAAGACCACATGGACTTTAATCCCTGAACTGCATTTTTCAGGAAACATACTATTATTCAGAAAAAAAAGTCACCAATAGCTAAGCCTATTATTATCACTGCTTTAACATTGCCTTGTCTTATGGATGTGCACACTTTAGTGAAAAAGAAGAAAACAAGAAGATTTTGTGCTTTTACAGTTTTATTCCTCTACGTGGAGATTTGTGTATTTTTTCTAAGACACAAATTTTAGAAATACGTATTTTAATACACATCTACAAATTTTAAAAATATGTATTTTAAAAACCAGAAACTCCTAAATTATAGTATGCAGAAAATTTTAAGCAAAAACAATACTTAACTGCTCGGAATTGCTCTCTTCCATCAAAGAGTTACTTTATTTTGTTCAGAAAACCCATTGTTTCTGAGAAGTGTTCTAATTAACAGCTTAGCTACAGTTATAAAATACTTTCCATGCCAGTTGTTTTTCTCTGGTACAAGACAGATAAGGAAATAAATAGGTTTGCCCTTCCAGAAATGCAGTTAACCCTTTAAAGTCAGCTGATCCATTCCAAAGCAATTTTCCTTGATACAGTTAATACTTTATCCAACAAAAGAAAAACAAACCAAATTAACTTGAACATTAATATAGGTTTCCTTCTAGCTACCATTCTAATTAATCACACATTCAATAATGAAATATTTCTAACCTTGTTTGTAACAAAATATAGATCTAGATTCACTATTTCAAAGAGAATATTTCTCTAGTCAGTAAAATTTAAAATTGATATGCAAAAAGTCAAGCTAATGGGAACATTTCAAAGCAGTCCTGTTTCCATGTGAGAAGTGTGACTTTGCCTAAACTGCTATTCTTTTCAACATTATTGTATAGTGTCAGGTGATTTCTACAGTGAAATATAATCACTCTATAAATACATGAAAGACAATTGAGGATATATTTGCAGTAGGAAAAAATCTTCTGTGCAACTTTGCCCACATGTTGGTTTAGTTCTTGCTCTTTGATTTATTCCTATTGTTTCACATTGAGAAAGGGAGAAAGGGACAGTAGTTCATATTTTATTGAGAAAGGGACAGCAGTTTACATTTGCAGAGCAAATTTGCCATGGCTTTGTCCTCTCTCTCTTCCTCCATTCATTGTATTGGGTCAAGATGCTGACCAAGGCTCACCTAAGCTGACCAAGGTACCTTTACAGGAAAAATCCTGTCCCACATCCAGCTCCCTAGCTTGCTTACAAACCACACAATCCCCATGCCAGCATAAAGGAGTAGGTTCTCTTTAAGATCTGACTACTCTTAACTTAAGCATAGTTGGTTCATCTACCCACCAAAAAAGTCTATTCTGTATTGCAGCTATCTGTCCATAAATTGTGCTTTAAATTTCACAGACACCTGCTAAGTAGGATGCTTTTATTTCTTCATTATTACACTGCACATCACAGATTTACCTCAAAGGCAGGACTTTGGGTGGCTTTGCACCAGCAGTTCAAGAAGTCTTCAATCCACCTCATAGTCCATTTCTCTAATCCAAACCTTATCAGTTAGTCTGTGAGGATAATATGGTAGACAGTGCTGCAAACCTTGCTAAAGTCAAGATGTACATCATCTCCTGCTCTCCTCTCATTCACCAGGCGATTGTTTTACTGCACAAAGGCATGATGAGGCCTGATTTCTGCTTCATAAATTCACGCTGATTATTTCCAATCACCTTCTTGTCCTTAGTATATTTAATAATGGCTGCCAAGTTTTTTCGCTCCAACCCCTTCTCAAGGACTGAAGTGAGGCAGGCAAGCCTGTAGTTCCTGGATCCTCCTTCTTTCTCCTCTTAGATATAGGAGTAATATTTGCTTTCTTACAGTCCTCAGGAACCTTTCCAGACAGCTGTGACCTTTCAAGCAGTGGCCTTGTGGTGACTGTCCAGCTTCCTCGGTACAAATGGGTAAAACCCTTCATACTTCCATATGTCCTATCCTGCCCTACCTGTTTGAATGCTCTCTTATCTTGTCCCTCTTCCCTAAGGGTAATTCTTCCTTTCTTCAGACTTTTCCAGCAGGCTTCAGGGACTTGGAATTGCTAAAAATCAGTCTTACCAGTAAAGATCAAAGCAAAGAAGACACTGGGCGCCTCATCCTCTTCCACATCCTTCATCACCAGGAGATCCTCTGCACAATTCACAGCATTTTTGGTTTTGCTACAGCTGTACCTGCAGAAGCCTTCTTATTACCCATCATGTCCCCTACAGGATTCAAATCCAGAAGGGCTTTGACATTTCTAACTCTGTTCCTGCATGTTTGTACAGTGTTTCTATATTCTTCCCAGTCTATGTGACCCCGCTTTCACTGGCAAACGCTGGTTTTGGTGCAAACTAAGGTTACTTGCAGAGTTATGTTTTGTGTGTATATAAACTTTAATTCTAGTTAGTACATTAGAGTTTAGTACATTTTTTTTCCTTGATGTTGAAAATACTGTTGTTTTGAAATCCACTGTCTTGGACAGTTATACATTTCTAAAAAAATAATAATTGCAAAATTCATAACTCATAATAATTACCAAGTTAATTCTGACTACAAAGCAAAATGCCTCATTGCCAAATCACGGTTTTCCTTCATCCAATATAATCATTTGATTAAGCATTCTTTTCCATATTTCCCTAATGGTTTTAATTTTTTCCTCTGGAGACTGAATTTTTAGTCTTGTTTTTCAGATGAATGTCATAGCTGATAAAGAATCAATTTACTTCTAGCTTGTTCACAGATAATGATAATAAAATGGGGAAACATCAAGAATGATTTATTAGACCACATTGAGCTGTGAAGGAAAAGAAATCTTGTCAGTTGTGCTCACTTCTTTTTATTTAAATGAATGTGATAATATCCTCCTTCTCCATCTTTTCCAAAGTAATGTTTATTTGTTTCTGATTTCCCAATAATACTACATCATATAACATTTAAAAAAAGACATTTCTGAAAGCCCAGTTATTAGACTGGTATGCACTGGTGTTTGCAACTTAACTGTCTTAAACCCCTTGCTTGCTGTATTTCTAGGTACCATTGATACTCCTCTTTAAGCAGCTTTTAAAATGTGATGTACACTGTTAGGAGAAATTAAATTGCTGGGACAGCAATAAGCAGTAACAGCGTGTGTCAGCAGGAGAGATGTAACTCTGCAGGGAGCAGGGCACCTCTGCTCTCTCTGGTGCCTTGCTTGGGGTACCAACTTCTCCTGTGATTCTCCATGGTTTCCACAGCAAATGGGTTCAGGATTTCCACTGACTCCAGTGGAAAGTGTCTGCATCCATACTTTTCTCTCATTTTGTGCAATCCTTTGCTGGGGGGGATCAAGGGATACTGATTTATGGCCTAGTTGTTGCTCTAAAAGGGAGTAGGATCCAGTTCCCTTTCTCATATCTGTAACATCTCTGTAGGTCTTGGAATAGTTTTTATAAAAGCCAAAACAATCCTCCAAAATGAATTCTGCTCTCTTTACTAAGTTCAGCCAATGTGAGTTCGCAGCATAAAAAGACTTTTACAATAGATTTACTCTTTATGAACAGAAGGCATTCATTTCTGTTCATACAAACTATAGTCAGAAAGAAATAAGATACTGGGTAAATACAATTTTTTTTTTCTGTGTTTTTTTTTCCAGAAAAGTAGATTTCCAGTGACATATGGGACCCATTTATATTTTTGCTGCTTTGCAAGCTACTGCAATGACTTCTAAGACCAAGGCAAACCCACCTCCTGCTCAGTAGAATCTGAAGATGGCCCTCCTGTCCTGTCCAGAAATATCAGTCGTGAAAGGAAACTGGTTGTGTTGGTCCTTGAAAATGCCTTGATAATGAGCATAAGATTAATGGTACAGGGAGGAAAAGGAACATCTGACAGGTTTATACCTCTGCCTCTTAAAGTGAGGCCAGTGTGGCAGTGCCAGACCTGCTGCTACACGGCATGGTGGTGCCTATGCATGATATTTGTGTTTCTATGGGAGCTGCATCCCTCTCTTCTCATGCTTCCAACAGATTTCTGTTGAATGAATGGGAACCAAGAGAGGAGACTTTACCCTTTGCCAAGCTTGGAAGCTCTCTTTGCCTGAATTGTCACTGGTGTAATAGGACATCAAGAGCTTACAATGAGGATGACAGACTATTGTCTGTTTTTAGAGACAAGGTGGTAGAAACTGCCAAGAGTGAGTTACCTTGAGTGCCTGTGTGTGTAAGGTGAGAAAAAAGGGAGCCTGGAATAAATGCTTTATTTAGAAGCAGCATGTAAGCTGCTTGCAGGCTCGTTGCTACTGGGATCTTTTGTACTGAGAGATTTTTAAAGGAAATTTATAATTTGCCCACATTCTCAAGCCTGAGATTACTTTATGAGTGGAGACAATAAATTACACACCTCCCAGAAGAGGGCATGTTGTTTAGTCATGGATTAGGAGAACAATACAAACTCCTCACAACCAATCTAAGTGGCTCTAGGACTGAATTCTTTCTAGCAGAATTTCAGAATATATTTACAGAGAACATAGATAAATTGCCATCTTTAACATTTCTTAATAACTTGAAAAAAACTTTCAGTTCAAATTTCACCCAGAAAATTGAGCTGATTATCCAAAGTTTATCTATCAATGAAAAAGATACTATATAATATATCATATTTCAGAGACTCTGAGATGGCATGAATATGATATTAGACTGGTCAAGGCAAATAATTCTCAATTAACAAGATTTTAACTGCAAACAGTGTGAATCAGAAGGAAAAATGCTTGCATGATCAAGACCAGTCTCTGGGCTTTAAATCAGAAGTTTTGAAGTTGCTTTAGTCTCTGAAAAGGTAAGAATTCAGAACTCATATATATGAGTTATTTATTAACTAATTTTTTAAGTTTTAAATATGATGACAAAACTATATTGATGAATTTCATGAAATAGAAGAGATGATTTAAAGGAATATTAAGGGGTATATCTTACCTGTTTCACACTGAGGAACACTTATACTTCACAGAAATTGATATGTGAATTTGCAGACTAGATAGGGCTACAGTTTTGGCTAATTTTAGCAACAGAAATGATAGATGTCAAATATAACCTAATCAACTACTCTGCTTTACAAAAAGAGACAGGAATGTCCACAGGGCAATGTTTTCCACTTACCCTTAGTACTTATCTTAGGGGGAATTAGCCTCCAGCATCACCTATCTCTTTCTGCCAACTGTTAGGAAATCCTAGGCAACTACCTCAGCTTTATATGTTTAGCAGATTATTGCACCTTACTTGTGAACATTTTTAATGAACCTCAGGAAAGAAAGATGTCTGCAGATAATTGACTGAAAAATCTGAAGCTTTTTATTTTAAATTCTTTGTCCTTTTTTGTTTGTTTGTTTGTTTTTAGTTTTTTTTTTTTATTATTTCCATGTCCATATGCATATTTTGGGGAATCAGAGAGGAATTTGGAACTCAGAGCATCAGTGTTTCCTAAAAATGAACACATCAGTGGACTGAAAAGAAAAAAGTATGTTACTCATACTTATAAAGTACAACAAATGTTCTCTCATATGCTTCCAAAGATACACGGAGACTTTTAAAAATGCTTAGTTACTTAACACACAAGGTTTCCATATGATAAACCCTGTAAGGTGTTTGACTTTTTTTTTGGATGCTCAAATACCACCACAATAGCTTTTAAAAATGTTTGAAAATCTGGACTGTTCAAAAGTCATAGATTGCACAGCCATCCACATCCATCGTGTGTGTTTATACATCCTCTAGCACCAAAGCAGTTGAATGATTAATGACAGACAACAGTGAGGTCTGACATCACTGGAACTAATAAAACATAATTCGTTATAGAAGTGTCTTGTGACTGATTGACCTTGATGTCCAACTGAAACATTTATACATCTGTGGAAATCTAATTATTTAATTAATTAGAGTCCTTCAGTTCTGTCACATTCAGTTAAATTCCATCAAGTTCAAAAGTTTTTGAAGGGAACACAAAGACACAGACATAGGGAGGCAGGGGGGATCTGTGATCCTTGCCTTCTGTGCAAATAATGCTACAAAGAAAAATCTCTTCTATGCTTGTTTGAGCCATTCAACCTAAAGCTCTAACTGATCATCATCGAGTCTCATTCAATTTGTTTCAGTCTTATTCAGCTTGTTTCCAGTCTTATTTGGCTTTTTCAACATCAGTGACCTGGATGAAGAGATAGGATACACTCTGAGGAAGTTTGTTGGTGATATGAAACTGGGGTGAGTAACTGACACACCTGGAAATCACCAGGAGGCAAAGAAACGTAAACACTATTAAAAAAAAAAAAAAAATCCTACTGGGGAAAATATTTTCCACATTTTTTCACATAAAAAGTAAAAGAAAAAAAGACTGTTCCAACAATAAAAACTGTTTAAGTGACAAATTTCTAACATGACCTCTTACAGCGGAAGAATTACCGTGCTTGGCCATATAAACTGAAGAAAAGTGATGCCAAGTTCAAATGGATTTAGAAATGGCCGATATAAGGGATGTCTAAATCTTCTGTCAGGAGCACTCTGGGAGTATCTCTAAAGAAGCTTCATAGCAGTGTATGGGTACTGAGAACACCAGAAGTCTCCTCACTCAGCTTCCCTGAACATTTCCAGGTACTAAAGCTGTCTCTGAGGTATACAGTGTGCTAACCATGCAGCTTATTCCGCTGCTCAGTTAAAATAACAACAAACCTTCCATCAGCAGGTCTAAGAAAAACAATTATTTTCTCAGCCCTTTTCAGGTCAAGCACTAAAACCAATCACTGGTGACCCATGGGGTATCATTCTGAGCCTTTTTCAAATAGACGTAACAGGTAATATCTGGCCACAAAAATCTCCTAAGTAGAACTGTGAGACAGAAACTGATGTGAAAGTGATGGACAGTAGCCAAGCTGTATGGGAATGCTTCTCAGTATCCACTGTGTCTGTGCCTTATTGCTGTTCCCAGCTCCTACAGATCTATCTCAATTACCATCTCAGCTGCAGCAAGTTGATAAAGTGATACGTTAATGGGTAAGATGGAATTCTGATAGCAAGGGCACAAGAAGGCAATAAACCTCCAACTAAACACAGACACAAAGAACAGAAAATGAAATCCAAGGTCTTTAGGAGCTTCCCCAAAAAATCACAATATGGAACATAAGAAAACTGTGCACTGAAAGAAGGATCTCAGAAATAAGGCTAAATAAAATAAATTCCACTCTCTCGCGCATGCTCTCTCCTTTATTCACCTCCCTTATATTTTTAATTTAAAAAGAAAGATGTAAGAATTCCTGGAGTAATCCTTTGTAAAGATCAGTAGCCTCTGTTGTGGTCTAGAAACTATACTTTTTTAGTGAGCCCTGACCACTTGGACCTCTAGCCAAGAACAACCAGGGATTCCTGACTTGTACCAGGGCTCCAACACAACCCTATCCAACACAAATGAGATTTTGCTCCATTTTCTCTCTGTCCTCCTGCCTACCTACTTTTTTTTCCTCTCTGCCCATCTCTCAATTTCACAGTGACCCTGAGCCTCACTGCGCTTCACAGCCCTGGCACAACAGGCTGCAGCAGCTCCTGCTGAGAAGGAAACAACTTGCCTGGTGGTGCCTTAAGCTGTGAAATAATCGAAAATAAAAAGAGGTGTTGTAGAGGACAGATTGCAGTAGTTGTTGACTACAACTGTAGGTTCCACATTAGGGTGCCTGTTTGTGGCTGTCATAGCCATTTACACTGAGAATATATTCTGCTCTTACTACTGTGGGTTGCTTTGACAAAGTTGGAAAAATAGCCATTATTCACACTTGCCCACTCAAAATTCAGACACAGGACTATTCTATTCAGACATGTGCAAGTCTAAAATAGCAACTCTAACCAATATTTTCAGCCTTAAAAAGGGATTTATATAATTTTTGCATTAATTCATTTTGCTTTTGCAGTCTGATTTTAATTTTCACTTTTTTCCTTTTCATCCTCCATGGCACTAAAATGACTAAGATCTCTGTACTTAAACACAGAAACTATTGAAACTTGATTTTCACATGTAGTAGGGTCAAACTCTCAACATTTCGTGCATTGAAATATTTCTATTATCTTAGGTAGAGTTACATTATAGAATGGTCAATGCCAAATGGTCAGTGTGGTCTAAATAAGTATTATTGTCATATTGGCTCTATTTTTTCTGTATTCTATCAAATTCAAATAAATTCAGCTATCAGATAACAAAATGGTTAGCATTATACAGATAAAAAAAACACAGCCCCTCATCTTTCAGAGGTTATTCAATGCAATGCTTTTTAAAAATAAAATGCAGTAAGTATAGCTCCCTCAATCATCAGACAAATTCTGTTTTTCTACTAATGTTCATGGAAATATGGGTGACTTTCATGTTGGCTTGTGGGGTGTAAATGACAACAAAGTAACATGAATTCAAAACGGTGTAGAAGGTAAAGGATCAAATTATCTGGTGGCAAATACCTACTTGTGTCCATGGACTTTGTTGCTAGAAAACTTTGCTGCATACACAGTTTGAAATACAGTTTAAGTAGAACTGTGTAGGAAATGGGGTCAGGATAAAATCAAATTACAGCTACATGCTAATGTATATCTCTCCTGTAATTAGGTAACATCAAGATCGACTATTATGCCAAAAATGTACCAAATCACAAATACATGCCCATGAACATATTTCAGAACATTTTGTTTATTTTCCTTTTATGAATCCAGATGGACAATGCTGAATAAATGGAAACTGGATGAAAAAAGATGGTCTCACTGTTCAATAATGAGAGTCAAATAAATGAAAGTGCCTACTGATCACTCAAATATCCACCTAAAAAGTCTGCATAGCTACTTGCAGGAAAGACAATCTAAATACAAGATCACTACTGTATCCCCTGTTCTTTCAAAGGTTTTTACACCTTTTTTTCTTTAATCATATGACAGTGAGCATGCCTTTAAATAACAATTACTCTGTTTCAAGATAATACCTCTTCAACCAGATGTCTGTTCACTACCACTGAAAGAAGCGCAGATTTAAAGAAGAGGTTGAAAACAGCTGGTTTTCCCTATTTATAAAAAGCACAAGTGGAGATTAACTTTGATAAGTGCTCACAGCAAGATTTGATTTGGCTGTTTAAGTAAATTAGATTTAAAATATCATTCAGTTTTTCATTTAAAACTTGGGAGTGCTAACTAAACCAACCAATTTTTAGAGATATTTAATTGTACTCCAATGGTCAAATAATTAAGGGCTTAATGTTGTAATTCAGTTTATTCTCGATTTAAACAATAAACCTATTATATGTTCACTCTGAAAGAAAACAGAACAGAAAAAACCACTCTACGAGCTCTGCTATAACTAAGGAATTGCAGTGTTTACATTAGTTTTGTATCTTAATTACCAAAGATATCATTAACTTTGTACACTGGGACACTTTTCTTTTATAGCTGCTGTAATTTTATTTGTCAGGCACTGGCTTTCAGTGCAGGATAAATTGCTGTGTATTTTAAAATTTTGTCTTTAGTAACTTACCCCACTGAATCTCTTTCTTTTTAACAGAAACTAAAGGTAATTAGAGCTCATACAAATACATGATGAGACTTTGTGGAGGCCAGTCACAGCTGTAGCACAGGAGGTCATGGGGCATAAGCATAGTGGTGGAATTTCGGAAGATATTTCCCAGGCCCATTTTTAGGATACTAACTCTTGAACTTGCTAATAAACATTAAATGTTCTTTTCTGCCTCTGTCCGAGGGAAAAGCATAGGGCCACTTAAACTGGTATGCTAATTACACACTGAAAATGGAATTGTCCAAATTATATCTGCGCTCTGTAATCTAGGAATATAGAAAAGAAAAAAGATGAAACAACAATAAAGGAGAGTAGTAATGGCTATGTATACTCTGCAAAGATGCCAGCTCACCTTTACAGCTGTCTCCAAAGTCTCTGAGGAGTCACTGAGGTAAAGTCCCAAGAGAAGAGAGCCTTTTGACTCAGCCTGCAGCCAAATGGCACTGTGGACAAACCTTGTTAACATGATTTTCTTCAGGTTTCAGACAAGGACATTTTCTTTAAATCAGAAGCCAAACGTGGCTGCCTTTAATGAATAAATCCCATCTATCCACATTAAAACTTTCTTCTATGATCAAATTTATTAGTCTAATTTCTTTATGTGCTCAAAAAGATTAGCTCCTGAGCTTACAGCTCCACAATGATGCCTCAACCTTGACTGTGTGATGATGACAGCTTTAGCATTCAGTGTTTTCATGTTTAATATATGAAGAAAAAACTGCAGTTTACCAACTGTTCTTACTGGCTTCAATCTCCTTAAATAAATACCTGGACATAAAAATCTAAATCCATTTAAGTCAGTACTCAAATAAAGAAAAAGAGTTATGAATCAAACACTCCCTCAACTGTATCTACTGCACTATGGACATGGCCAAAATTCAGAGCCTATAGATAGGATATTTGTTATATTTCAAATCTTACATAGACTGAGGAAAATAAAGACAAAAATTGTGCTGACTGGACTCTTCCTCTACTCAAGTCTGGCTTTTTTCATACTGGGTAGTTGGTACAGGTGCAATGACATCCCCTTAACTCAGCACCACCCCTCAGACTGAGTTTCAGTCATGGATCAACTCGTACATTTACCATTTGCTCAACCTTGTCATATTTCTGCTTTGTTTCTTTTTCCATGTCTCAACGGATGCATTTGACGTCCTTCAGAATCATTCTCCTCCATCTCTTTCTGCTCAGTACCTTGTAAAGCCATGATCCATCAATGTCCAGCTGGAATTTTACTATTTCCAACCTCATATTTGCCCATCTTCTGCGTTAACTGCCCAGGTTTATTTGTCTGCCCATCACAAAACAACCTTTACTCCATCATTCCCTACTATGACTCTTCTTCAACATTCAAATTACATCTCTTACCTTTCTAAAATTAGAACACTAATGAAAATCTTGCATACTTGTGAAACAAGATTACAAACAAAACCCCCAAATAATATTTGAAGCTGTTTCTCATTACAAGTGACTGAAAACTTATCCTTGAATGCTTTGCATGCACAGACTGTAGGTAAATCTCAAAACTCAGATTATGGGGAAATATATTGGAAGTAAGTATATTCTCCATTCTCTTTATCCAGTCTATGCATTTGTTGTCTGACTGGGACTTTTAATAATTGAGAAGGATTTTTTTCTTTTTGAGAATGTCTAATAAAGCAAGACCACAAAACCGTATAGCCTAAAGGTTTTATTACTGGTAAGACTGCGTTTGTCCAGGATTACTCATTACTGTCTGCCACATTAAACGCTTTTACTTCGTGTTTTGGTCTATAGTTTAAAGCATCATATTTGTGCAATGTGCATCAGTCAACCTTAATACCAGCATTTGCAACCAAGGATAATGAAAAATACAGAATCTGTCACTTATCATAATTGTATCTTTTCCTAAAAAGGCAAGAAAAACATGTTATCATCATTTGAAAAAATGGGCATTTAGCTACATTGACACAAACACTTTTTTTTTTCTAATCATGTTAACATTTGCAAGATTAAATACAGTTCATTCCTTTAGGATAAATCTAAATCTTGTCACATGAAGACTTTATTATCTCAATGAATCCTGGGGCAACATCATGGTACATGCTGAACAACTTCTAATTGCAAATACCAGATTTTTAACATTTACCTAGGGATGTAAAGCTGTGTGACTCAGAGAAAAAAGGTATGTATTCATGTCTATATAAAGTAGAGCTCTAATTCAGTCTATGCATGAAATGCCATTTTGGGTTCCTCAGTTGGTCTTATCTGCTGTTTGCACCATGCCTGCACTAGGACATGTAGAGGTTTCTGTGGAACTGTTACATTTGATATATTCATTTGTCTGAAAAGCAGAGTCTCATCTGGCTGCTCTGTGGGGCAGGGTGTGATACCAACCTGTGGACACAGAATGTTCTCTTAGGTAATGCACCTTTTCATTGCAATTTTCTCTTACGTGAATACGTGCCAGGCACAGCTGGTCACCCACGCAAGCTCAGCCAATCAGCTGCTTCTCACACCTGGGACCACAAAATGAGCAAGGCTGCATAAGAAAGGACTTAATTATGAGACTGTGGAAATCAGTTTTTCTCTCAGTGCTTGACATTTGAATTGCTGCTTCTAACTGCATGAGCTAAACAGCCTTCCATATCACTGCAATTCCTGGTCAAAATTTCCCAGAAAAATCCACATACTATGTGGAAGAATATGGGAAAATCAACAGGAGGATTTGTTTCAATAACTAGCCCTGTAAAGTCAGAAAATACTAAAAATAAAGCCACTGATAAAAGACACCTTTGTGTGGGGAGCTATTGGCATATCCTGTACTTACATTTCATCTTGGAACTGCCTGTATTTTAGGTAATGGAAAATAATTCTAGAGAAGCTACATCTTGAGCAGGGCAAAGCAAAACACTACCATCTTCTTGCTAAGAGGACTCTTTATCATTTTAACCCTTGTAGGTACGCTGTCTAGCTAAATACATGACAAAATTAACCAAAGTGCTAGAAAAACAAAAACCAGCAGACTACATAAAGAAAATGGGAAACCCAATGCATAAAATGTACTCCACTCTTGCATGCCATGCACTGTTCTCAGACTTCATTGAAGAAAATCCATCTAATATGTTTCTGATTTCACTGGTCTCCTAGTAGGACTATTGCTGGTCAGTTGACAAAAGAGCTGATTCAGTGGAGACTGTTTGACAGCCTGGATGACTTGTATAATTTAGATGTGTTTTAAAGATGCCCCAGGTGCCCACAGCCCCAAGAAGCACAGGGTTGAAAGGGCCATCACACAGCTATCTAGAGAAATGCACACAGGAAATTAATGACTTGCTCAAGATCTTACTCTGTGTCTGGCATTAGCGATGCAGGAGCTAAGTGCTGCTCTAAAAGCTACTGCTTTAAATTCATGGTGGTCAAGACCATTTGACTTCATATTTCTACAGTCTCACTACTCTTCTTTTGCTGCTTGACATGCAGTCTCTCCAGAAAATGTTGTTTTTCTGTTATTTTTCCATAGCAAAATTGCTAATCAAATTACACTGGAATTTTTAGAAGTGGTCTAAATAATGAACCTCTATCAAGGTAACACTAGAGGAGTGCAGAACTCATAATATTAGCCATTATTGAAAATATGAGATACATTGTTTTGAGAATAATGAGACTTATAATTTCATAAATTCAGTTTCCTTGCAGAAACACTGTCACCTTTTCTGTTTCTAATCTTCCCTTCATCTTGTGATCAGCATTTTGTCCTTCCAGTGATCACAGCTGCCCAAAACAGTGCAAAAACAAACACAAAAAAAGCAACAGAACATGGAAGAAAAACAGAATGTTCTCTATGTCCTGATGTTCTTGTTAAGCAATAGAGATTGCATGGAGGAAAAGTTTGTTGTTGCATTCATTAAATATAACTCAAGGCTGTTTGTGCATACTCTCCTTGAAAGCCAAAAGCAAGCCAAGAAGGAAGGAAAGGACTCTTCTTTCTTTCAAGCACCCTTCAGCATAAAAAGCACTGCTCCTGCTATTTCTCTAATGAAGAGGTGACTTCATTATACAGATCTGATAATCATGTAGATGTTGAAAGGAAGCTACATGTATTTTTATCTTGTCCATCTAATGAACCCAAAAAGCTTAAAATGTCTATAACCAGTCCTAAGAGACTGACACACTCACTGCTAGATGTTTGTTCCACAAGGATAAGTGCATACAGCAGAATATGGGATCCCACACATGTATTTCAGTGCTCAAAGGCACGCTGGCTCAGATGCCAGAAGGAACATTACCACACCTACTGGTGCATTTTGCCTGGGTGAACAAGGCTTGCAGCATAGCAAAGTGCATTACCACACACAGAAGGCCATGCTCATATAGCTTTAAAGCTTTTCCAGATCTTAAATTAGCACAACCTACTTCTACATTTTGGAGAAATCCCCAGAAATTCTCACTTCAGTGTTATTTAGGTGTGGCATAAACGCTTGCGAGAATTAGCCTCCCTACAAAACTCCACCACACTAGACAGTTGCTTTCAACTTCAGACAAAAGTATCAACTTGATTTTCTTCTTTACTTAGACTTTACATGGAATTATTTGAGCTGTCATATGGAATAACACCAATTATCCATCTAATCCACTATCCCATCTTTGACAGAGGCCATCACCTCATGCTTCAAATGAAGGTGAAGAGAACTCTGCAGTTGACAATTATGAAACAATCAGCCCATAGGCAAAAAAACTGCCATTAGTTAATGTTTTGTCCTATACTCAGAAATCTGTGAGTTTGTATCCCTTCTCAAAAGGACATGTTTTATCTGATATGACTAGGGTATTCTTCAGTCACATGTATCTCTTGTTTTGTTTTTTAATACTCTCAACTCTGAAACTCAATTTATTCAAAGAGAAGTTCAACATCATACAAAGAAAACAAATAGAAAATAATTAATCATTTTATCATTTGAAATTAGTGACTATCATCAATTTTAATGAGTACTCCTTCTGTTTGGTATAGAGGCAAAAGATACAATAGGGGCTATGGTTAGATTGTCAGTACTTCCAATTTATTACATCTTACTATTACATCTTACTTGTTGTGTATACAAGTTAGCTTCAGACTTCTCAAGCTCTTTTCATTACTGGCAATGTCTTCTGCTCCTATTTAATTTGCTCTTCAAAATTATTCCAATTTTTCTTAAATTAGGTGATTAAAATTTATCATGGAAAATTTAAACTGATAAGATGATACTGAATACTCTCTGTTTTATTTTCTACTTAGTCTTTGATCTCTTAAACATCATTGTCTATTTGAAAGTTCCTGTGCACTAAAAAGAATTTTAAAAAAAACTCCCTGAAATGGTACCTTGTTCCTCAACAGAAGCAATTTCAATATCTTTAGGTCTAGTGAGGTATAATATATATTTTAATACCCTTTATTTGCATCTGCCATCTGCAAATTTCCTCTGCTATCACGGCAACTGTGTAATGAAGGTTCATTAAGTCTCTCAGAAGCTAAGTATGCCTAATCCTTAACTATTGTGATTTAATTTGCAATCCCCTCTGCTGCTCTTGATCTTTCCTGGAGACTATTTGAAAAATTTTGCTCAAGAAGTACAACAGATATTGTCAAATCAAACAAAATCACTGTTTCTGTAGTGGTGAGATTTTGAAATAGGTACATAACCTCAGCATTCTAATGCAGCTCCTTGGCACCTGGACCACAGCTGACCCATGACCAGGATCACAATGAACAGATGATTGAGTGTGTCTGCTCATGAAAAGGTACCCAAATCAGTGGAATTTTACTGTAATTATTACTGTTTAACTGTATACCAATGTCAGTATTAGAGTAAGTGTCTTGTGTTAAGCATCTGACTGTGGAGATTGTATGTTTGGATTACAAAGGTAGTATAGGTGTTTGTGTCAATCAGACTTCTGTCACAAAATGCCAGTGAACTTCTGACTTGAAAGCTCTCACAGGAACTCAAGACTTGTGAAAACTGCAAGTTAAATGAAAGCAGCAACACACATCTGGGTATATATTGTGATTACAGGAGCACGGGGCTGATTCAAAATACATTCTTGTTTGACTCCTGTGAGTTTTCACACCAACTTCCAGACAAGTATCTTTCCAGGCATATTTGGTTTCATATTTTTCGCAACATTGAACATTGCTATCTGTAGTTATTTTAAGGACAGGCACATTTACATTTGCTTAGCAGAATACAGGGATTCAGCCACCTTTTAAGACTGATGCATTAACTTCAATAATAACCTTTCCTATTAGAAATTCACATTAAAATAATTAATACCACAATCACAAAAAAAAAAAAAAAACAACCCCAAGAAAAAAGCCAGGGAGAAACATCATCTCTGAGTTTGCAGTTCCAATACAGCCTCTATTGTAATTCCTAGGCAATAAGTTGTGCTGAAATCTAAAGGCAAAGAGTTTCTAGCAAAAGGTAAAGTTTTCTATTGCATGGAAAGACAGCTGGCACAGAAACACAGAGATCAGTCAGGAAATACTGAACAAACATCACTTTCTTATAATGGCCAAAATGTATTTTCATTTCTACTTAATTTTCTATATTTAATACAGAATGATTTTAATCTACTGTTCATGCGTTCTAATCATGTCAGATGTGTGGGCGTCTTGTAATTCTTTATGAATAATAAGGAATGCAAATAGTGCTATCTTCACACTCACAGCTGAATGCACTCTGTTGGCTCCCCACCAGCACCTAATTTATCAGCTACTAATTTTCAGAGAGATAATGTCTAAGGCTAGAAAAATACCTTTGTTCAAATAACATTTCATTGCTGAGGAAGAATGTTAGAAGCATCTGACCAATTATATGTGCATCAAGACAGTCTTATTTGATGGAAGTAATTTTCTAAATTTCCCTCACCTTATCTATAAAGAATTTTCATTATTATAATCAACAGAAACTAACAATGATTTTTGTAATCTCACAAAATATTAAGTTACCTCTCAGTTAATACAGAAATTTCTTCAAGGCAATTATATATTGAAGTGTGAATGGCAACAGCCCACTGTAAATGAGAACTGCAGGAATAAATAATCTGAAATTATTAGTAACCAATCCATAAATCTAATATTAAAATAATTTATAAAACTACTAGTAGTATCACATCAAGCAATGTGAGATGCCTGAGACATAATGCATTTTCCACTATTTTCCATTTCCTTTCTTTCCTACAGCACACAGGCATTTCTGCAGAGTTAAATTGGAATTTAAGTTTACCTTCCTTGAGAAAATTGATTTAAAACTTTTGATGCAATAAATAAATGTTTATGTTAGCAGTTTTCTAGATTTTAGAATGGATGAAGAATAACATAATTAAATATAAGTTTCATTTCGTCAATAAGCTTCCACCTTTCTTCATAAGTATTTTTCCATCCAACTTGTTTAATTTATAAATAGCATTTCCTCACAGAAAATAAATTTTGAAATAACTTAGGGAGTTACACAACCTAATCATTCAGGATGCATTAGCAAGTTTCCATGCTCTTAGATTTGAGCCCTGGAGGAAATCTGATACACAATTCATCTCTATATTTATTTGTTTGGATGTCATATTCTAAGACACTACTCTCATTTTCTTATATACCTTACTAGAAATTAGTTTTTTGAGTCAAAAAGTTTTCTGTGCTTGTATAGCAAACAACAAAACAGATCTTTAAATCTTACTGGAACTTTGAAATAACCATTACTCCTCAAATGTCTGGTTATTAATACCTCTGCTGCCACTAACTATACTAACAAAAATGAAACCTAAAATCTGTCAGCCCATGAGCCATAGAAAGCCTTTTCTAATATTTAGATTCCTTTAAATTGCTGGTAGTGATATGCAAACTACTTTAACCTCACAGCATCCAAGAATTTCTATGATGCTGCAAAAATCTTCGTCTCATAAAAAAGAAGAAACTTTTGGAAAGTCATCAATTGCATTGAAATTATTTTCCCATGTCTACAGAAAGTATTTTCCTTCACAAAAGTTGGGGAAAGTTTTATATGTAATGAATTTTAAACCACGTTCTGGTTGGCAAGGGGTCTTAAAGTATGAACAAAATGCCTGGTCTATTCCTAAGTCTTCAACTAGCTTTCCATGTGACCTCAGGAAATTTATGTGACTTATTACATTTTCAGACTCACATCTTCACAAAGAAATTCTAAGTTAAATATTTTTACAGTATTTTGATTTCTTAAGCAGAAAATATTCTATAAATGCTTGAAAAATATTGTTTAAGCATTATCTTTGGAGATGAAAAAACTCCAGGTAAAAGTAAAAACTTCCTGATCCTGTGAATGACTACCATTTTTTGCTATTTTTGTTCTCAAAGAAGTTTTTTGGGGGGGGCTTGTTTGCTTGCTTTTGTTTGTTCACTTGTTTGTTGGTGGTTTTTTTTTTTTCAGTAGAAAAATAGCTTTTAGGTAACTGAAGCATACTGGAAGAAAATAGTGCCTCAGAAATATATATCAATAGACACAGAATATTAAATTAAGATTCATTCTAGCCTAGTTATGGATAGATAGCAAAAGAAAAATTAATTAACAGTATTCAGGGACAACATGGAAGAGTATTCTGTGATCCATCTTTCCCATTATTGGAAAACATTGCAGTGATGCTTTGAACTTTAGCAAAAATTGTTGGTACTGGTTTGTTTTGACATAATAATATTTTATCAAAACCAGTTTGTTCATCATGGCTCTATACTGTGATGGTCAAAGAAAGGGTGATATGCTCTCTTTGATGTCAATATTTAATTATGCCTTGTCCAAGCTCTGCCTGGGTGCTGCCAATCCAGGGACTGTCAGTCCTGGGGTTTTTGCAAGACTGCATGAAGTCCATCCTTCATGTAACTTATCTGAAGAGAAATTATGCAATGCCTGTATTTCTTTTTTTCCCCTAAGCTTTCCCTGAGTGGAGCATGCCATTTCTGTCTAGTCTGTAATGGTTTTGTTATATAAACCAAGTCACTGACAAAATTTGATGTCAATTCCTATTCACTGGGGATTGTTTATAGCCAAAAGATCAGAATGACTTTCAACCAGTTTGTCAGGACTCAGTGTCTGGCCTCCCTTACAGTGTTATCCTAGGTTCATATCACTTTTTCATGTTGTTATAATTCTAAAAGAGTTCTTTCCAAAAAAAAAAAAAATGAACAGCAGTGGAATTTTAATTTTATTCTTCGTACCACAAATATAAATAGATTCTTTAATATGGCATCACTAAACCTGAATTTATGTTGTTCCATACTTCAGTTGATTTCAATTGATACTTGCAAATATTTTTAATTCTCTATTTAGTCAGAATAAAACCACCGAAAATTAAGAGTTTTTTTCTGACTGACTTCAATTTATAGTACTGAAGTAGCATCAATTACATAATTTCTTGTTAATTTTTAACAGTCTCTTATGCCAAGTAGGATGTAATAGAAAGATTAAAAGAGGGGGTTTTGGGAGTGGGATATTTTCTGGCTGCACACCTTGTCTGTAGAACCCACTGATTAAACTGAACAAACTGCTGGACAGAATGTCATTAATCTTCTGGGGAAAAAAAAAAAGCTATTGTTTACTCCTCTCTGAGAAATACAGATATAGTAAAATGTGATCAGTAAAAACTCTCTCTTACAATTAAATGATGTGTATAGATATTTTTAAAACATCATCTTGGATTTCAGCCCCACTTCTTTGTTTGCCTGGTTTTGCTTGAGTGGAAACTACTGAGCGGATTATTCAAGACCTAGAGACACAAATTCACTAGACACGGATCAATAGAAATTGTAAATTTTAATGAATCAACCTGGAATTTTTTTAAACTGCAACTTTTTAGATATTTTAAATGGGTACTCAAGCTTTGGTAAATAAAAATATTTTTCCTTGTAACTCTGGGTAAAGAAGACACATATGAATGGTGCTCAACAATTATAATTTACAGCTAACCAAAAACTAGTTGGATGAGGCTCTAATGCTACAGAGGAGAAAATTATGATCAGAAAAAAACCACAAAACCTACAAATTTAGCTCTGGTCTCTAATTGCCATCTTTTAATAACCTTAAAAATGCTATTTTCATTTCTTAGATTGCTAGAAGGTATGAATTTGGTTATTTAGAAATATAAATTAATGACACTTTAGACAGAAGTGGAATAGTTAGGAATTCTGTAGCAGTTCTAGTGCAGAAGGGATTTTGAGTGAACAGGTATCAGCCCCTTTTGTTGTGCTAATATTTCACATGGGCTTGGCTTCAGAGAGTGAACTCCTGCAGGCAGATTCCCGTGGACACTGGCACAGCAGCAGGAGCTGGTGTTTGGCCAGTGGTTCTGCCACTGTTTGTTCTCAATCTGTCACAGCTAAGGGTCAGCATTTACAGTGAACACAGAGACATTTTCATAACTAACATAACTAACACTTTCATTCAGTTCTGATGTTGCATTAATGACTGGAAGAGCAATTTCCACCCACCTGGCTTTTCAGGGAGCACATGAACACATCTGCACATGCAAATATAAATACATGTAAATGCAAACTGAGAATTTTGAATATGCTTATTCTTATGTATAATACAGTTTTGCAAGACTTACAGAAGGATAAGGCAAATTTGAAATGGACTTTCTTGGTGTTTATTAAGATTAAAACCAACTGACTTATGAATATGAAACTCTAGTGGAATGTACTCATCCATTTTAAAGTATTAAAAAAATTTTATTCTTGAATACTGGAATACCTAATGGAAAAACTTATAGGAAATAGATGGCTCCTTCCTGGTAGGCTCCATATTAGAGTCTGCACTTCTTTACAACCCAATTAGTTAGTTATAATTATGAAAAATTACATTTTTATTGACTCCCAATTCAGTTACTAAATTTTCTTCAGCAGTAATTTTCTGCTTGGAAAATTTACTGCAATCTTTGTACCTTGGTTAGAAAAAGATCTTGAGTTTTGGCAAAGAAGAGAGGTTTTATCCCTTACCAATACTGAGAAATATGGAAATATATAACTTTATATATACTTCATATAAATGTGAAATCTCTCTTCTTTTCTATACCTATTGCAACTGATTTCATTCCAAGAGATAAAAATGTGTTTATATTCTGCCACACTTACATATGTCTAAGTCAAAAAATGAAAACACTTTTCAGTGATGTATTACATAGCTTAACAATGGAGAAGCAATTCTTTTAGCATAACTATGTGTGGCTGACTCAAAAACTGCTGAAATTCAAGGGACAAGCTTATGATAACTTCAAAAGGTTTCAAAGGTTTTTGAACAGGCCCCCTAGTGTCTCATCCACTCTAATTTTTAACACCCCAAGCAATAAAACTCCCTCTAGTCTTCTTTAATTAGTTCACACAGTAATTTTGTGAATTATTTTAAATATAGAATCTATTTTACATCCTGGCTGATTTCACAGTTACTTGTGTAGAGCTCTTCTATTAGTGCATTCTCAGAGAATTTAATTTTTTTTAATCAGTTCAGAATGCTTTTTTCCTGATGTAATCTCAGTTTCCACAATCACAAGGAGAGCTCTTTTGTAACCTAGGAAATTCTTTGATGTCTGTTTGTGTGACTGTGGTGTACCAGTAGGTATCTAGACCATTAATATTTCATTTGACTTGGATATACTGTACTTTAAAGCATCTTAGAAATATTTTTTCCTCTTTTTCCAGTAGTCCTAATAGTTTGCAGTAGATGTTTCTAGTGGTTCCATTCAAAACAAGATAAAACAAAACAGAATGAACCCACCTCATTTGTCAAAACACAGTTTGCTAGAGTTGTGATTATTTTTAATACATTATTGACATATTACTGCTACTTCCTTGTAAGAAGTACTGCAATACTTTGACAAAATATAGTCATCGATGTTCCATCAATAAGAAACATTACCCAAAACTTATATTGGGCCGTTTGGTCTTTCTGCATTGTAATTTGCATTATATTTTTATTCATATTCAGAGGTACTAATTAAAACAGTATATTGCCATCATCTTAACCTCTTTAGCCTTGGACATTTTTGGCAGTGGTTTCTTACTTTGATATCAAGTCCTATAAATGAGTCAAATTCTCAAAAAAATAATTTCTCAGTGTAAAGTCAGATTAAGAGAAATATATTGATTTTTTTTTATAAGTGCAGTACTGAGTATGTAAACCACTGCAAAGGCATTTTATACTCTTAGATTAATAGGAAGGATAACTCTCTTATGATAATGAATAACCATACCTTTACTACAGTAAATCACAAGTTCCACACCAACTATACTGAGCAATCTGTGCTTTAAAGATCAGAGAATCATAGAACAGATTGGATTTGAAGGGATCTCAATGATCACCTCATTCTAACACCCCTGCCATGGGCAGGGACACCTTCCACTATACCAGGTTGCTCAGAGTTCTATTCAGCCTGGCTGTGAACACTTCCAGGGACGGGGCAACTGCAACTTCTCTGGGCAACTGCTGCAATATCTCCAGTCTTTTTTTTATCCCCTCAGTGAAGAATTTTTTTCTAATATCTAACCTAAACCTGCCCTCTTTCAGTTTAAAGCCATTGTTCCTTGTCCTATCACTACATGCCCTTGTAAAATGTCCCTCTCCACCTTTCTTGAAGCCCCTCTAAGTACTGGTAGGTGTTTCAAGGTCACCCCAGAACTTTCTCTTCCTCAGACTAGATAGATCCATCATTCTCAGCTTGTCCTCCTAGGAGAAGTGCTCCAAACCTCTGATCCTCTTTGCTTTTTCATCTGGACTCACTCCAACAACTTAATGCCCTTCTTATTTTGATGACCCCAAAACTGGATGCAGAACTCCAGGGAGATTTCACAAGAGCAGATAGAGGGGGAAAATCCCCTTCCTAGAGCTGTTGGCCACTCTGGTTTTGATGCAGCCCAGGATGCAGTTGGTTTTCATGGCTGAAAGTGCACATTGCTGGTTCATGCCAAGCTTGTCAACCAACACCCTCGAGTCCTCCTCCTCGGGCTGCTCTCAATCTGTTCTCCACTCAGCCTGTATTTTTGCTTGGGATTGCTTCAACTCACATGCAGGACCTTGACTTGGCCTTGTTGAACTTCATAAGGTTCCCATAGGCCCACCTCTCAAGCCTGTCCAGTCCCACTGGATGACATCCAGTGTGTTGACAACACCTCACAGCTTGCTATCGTCGGCAAAATTGCTGAGGGTGCACTCACAAAAAGATGAATAGATTCTTCCTGACTATGAATGACAAATTTTCTCACACAAGTCAGCAGTGTTTCTTTAACATCCGTATTCAAAACTATTGTTCTGGGTGCCGGACAAAAAAAGTGCTAGGAAAAGTTCTGTCTCATGCCCTGCGTGGACCAATATAATGAGAGGCTCACAGAGACACATCTTTTCATGTTTGGTGTGTTCCACTGCTCACTCATTTCATTATTTGTTTTAATATTTTAGACACATGATACCCATGCCAGGATTTAGTAAGGCTCCTGTGGTATAGCTGTTAGTGTTCCAAGAGTCAGAGTTTTCTTATTGTAATCTCTGAGTACCAGAGCCAGATTTGATTTGCTTAAAAAGCATGGGCATAACTTAAAGCCTTCAGTGGTGTCTATTCAATACCAAAAAAAAGTTAGAAATCATGAGACACTTTTTCTAGATGTCTTGAAGACATCATCATCTGAAAATAAAGGGAAAAATATTATTATAATTTTGGTATCTTGTTTTAAAAATAAATAAATAAATAACACATTTATTTCTTAATAGCTTAAAACCCCCCATAAACCCAAACCCAAAGAAGCTCATATCCTGTCTCAAATTGTTATTTGATTTGAACTGATCTAAATGGGAAATTTTTCGTGGCTCTGTTGGAATCTTTCTCTCAAACAGA
The DNA here is from genome assembly GCA_025920805.1 of Petroica traversi. Taxonomy (NCBI): domain Eukaryota; kingdom Metazoa; phylum Chordata; class Aves; order Passeriformes; family Petroicidae; genus Petroica; species Petroica traversi. The sequence goes on from JAHLSL010000061.1 coordinate 4,805,577, forward strand.
CCAATTTATTTCTGAAAAAGAATCCTCAGCCCTCTTTTCCTTCCTATGGCTGAGATAAGATTGTTATAGCTCCTCCATCTTCCAAAAGCTCTCATACTATTTAGACATCTATATCTTACCACATATGTAAAATACTTTACTCTCAGATGGAGGTATTTTTATTGACAGTCCTTTTCACTCTCACTTAAAATTGTCTCTAAGATTATTCAAATTCCCATCAAGTCTAGAGGAAGCTTATGGTGATTCAAACAAGATATATTTACTTCATGAAAAAAATAACCCCTTTTCATTTCTCTTCACTAAAATACCTTTGAAAAGCTTGAAATAAATTTACTGCATAGAAAGAGAGAAATCATAGTTGTTTTCACTGTTGAATATAGAACCTAGAAGACATGTTACGTTTAATTGATGGCAGTTTACAGAAAGAGATCCACTTTTTAGACATCAAAACTTCACAAGAAACTTTCTGTCACCTTTCTGACACTATTGACTTTTCTCCAGATGATTGACACATGAGTCCAATGAGAGGGTGAGAAAATGCACTCTTAATCAGCACCCTTAATGACTGCAGAAAGCTGAAGTTGCTCATGTGTTCTTTATTAAGACATCTCTTATGTGAGATGCTCTATTTCCTTTTCTATTTTAAATACAGGTCAGGTTCAACATCAGAAGAAAATATTATCTGAAATCATGTTTAAAACAAAAAAGTGAAAAACATCAGTTTAAAACACTGGTAATATCAGGTGTTCTATACAAATGATGATTGTCTAGAGCAAAGCAGTCAGTATATGGTTGCATTGATCAGTAACTGTGAAATCTTGTTATTGGGGTGGGGTTGGGGGTGATGTTTGTGGATGCATGCTTGTTGCCCTTTTTCTTTTTTTCTTATTTTTAATGCCCCGGCAGAGAAATAGCTCTTCCTCATCTTCTATCCTTATCTAAAACAGAAATGGTGAATCTGACTTGGACTAATTCACATATATCACCCTTTTTAAACAGTTTCAGTCTTCGATGTCCATTGCCTTCATGCACTAACTCATCATGTGAGTTGTGCCATACACACATTGCAACTCCCTGCCTCCAGAATAGCCTCTCATGGTGCCTCAGTTTGCTTTTGGACATTCCAGTGCATATGGCACAGCATTTTTACCCATCCATCTGCTCCTTGACATATCTCATTAAAACCCATTGCTCTGCTTACACTGGGTCTGGAAAAATAAATCAGCAAGTCCCAGGATAGTTGTACATTTTGAACCTTTCTCCAAGATGACGGCTCATCTCACGGCTTAGCCTACTCTGAAAAAGTTTAGCCTACTTTGGAAAAAGTTAACAGTCTTCCTTTGGTGGTGGTGTTTTCATAAGGAAGAGATTGAAGTCTGGGGACCCAAAATACATTTGCTTACCTAGAAGCAAACTTTCTGAGAAGCTGAGTTCTCTAAAAAAAACCCCACCCCACCTGTGGAGATACAGTCGAACATTACGTACGTGACTGCCAGTCCACTACCTGGTGTTTTACAGAAAGCCTTGTAGCTCATGAGTTACTTCTACTGACACTTGACTTGCAAACCACAATCTCAAAACTACAGCACCGTCACTTGTACTCAGTCAAAGTGTTACAATGCTATTTCATGTCCTTGACAGCTTTAACATCACAATGATACACTACAGTAGCTCTGCTAAGAGTGATTCCTGTTTTTAAAGCCCTTCCAATAAACAGAAAAAAAAAAAATCCTTTAAAAAAGCATAAAACGGCCAACAGTTTACTTAGCAGGAATCTGTAACTTCAAAATGGTAAAAAAGAGATTGATATAATTAAAAAAGCGACGACATGCAAATGTCATTATCAGGTTTTCACTTTCTGCAGTGAATTACATGCAGCTGCATGTATTTGGACTGCAATTGTGCATGCTCTGCACTGCATCATGTTGGCAGTTTGTAACAAGGCCATTTGCCACATAAGAAGAGATCTGCTCAGATGGAACTCAAATATTTACTTAAAACAACAGGGCTCATTACAATCAGTGTTTCACAATAGAAAGCTTCAGTCATTCAGAGGAAAATAGATGACTGTGTATATTTTATGGAAATAGCATATTTTGATCCATGTACAAGAACACTTCTACATAATACTGGGAAAATGTAAAGAAGATGAGCACAACATTATCTTTAGTGTGGTACTGCGAGAAGCACACAAATACAGGTACAAATGTTCAGGACAGCTTCTGAGAAACTGCTGCTAAACTGTTCAAAACTAGTCACAGGTGAAAGCAAACAATAAGCAATCTATAGTCTTCTATCAAAATAAACTGCATTTCTATGTGCTGTTCTACATTTGATTTTTTTTCTGTTCTATTTTTATACAATTCTCAGAAGCATCTAAAGATATTTTGTTTGTTAAAAAATTCATACTGGAAGATATTTTCAACTTTACTATTCTATTCGGCAGAGCATACAAAATATGGAAATATAAATCCTTCACAAAATATTCTTTTTTTAAAAAAATTATACATCATATTCAGTCTCCTCATTAAATTCTATTAAATAGCCTTTGAAACATAGGCCAGCAAGAGCTGTACATAACAGTGAGAAAACAAGGGCAGAACAAAGGAGATTCCTGAATTACTCCATATCTAAATTATTAACAGACAACAACTCATGTTTTGTGGAAAAACATTAAAACTCTTCTTGTTTGCAGATCAGTCTTTTACTTTGACCCTCCTTCATATGACAAAGAAAGCAACTGATTTGCCATGTTTGAGGGGTCTAAAAGTTAAACCTATTACTCTAGGTCAATCATAGCTGGTTCTCTTCATTGTTGTCAAAGAAAACAAGCACCTCCAAAAGATAATACATTTCATCCTAAAATAGCTCCTAAAGTAGGCCAGATTATTTATCTTTCAGCTATGCCTATTTATTCCTTTTACTGGAAAGGAAGCCTATGTGACTAGCTTGAAATTAGTCAACTCTCTTAAACAGGACTGAAGTTACATAAAATTAAACCTGTTCAAATCATCTGTCTTTCATTAAGGATTGGCATGGGAATACATGCATTTAAAACTGTATTTATTTTTATATCTGCAAGGATTTTTAGACAGTAGTTAAACATTAACATGATGTCTCATTGTATTCTATATAGTAATTCACAGATCCCTCACCTGGGTGTAAATACTTTGATCAAGTTAATGTTGAGCCTGCAAATAAGGTCTATTAAAAGAGCTTTGCACTGGATCAATGTCCATTACTTTCAGTTAAACATTCGTTCACCCTCATGTTGGTTTTTAACTTAAAGTAAGTTTTTCATTGTCTCTCTGAAAGGAAAATTTTGAAGTATCTCCAGTAAAAGCTCATGGAGTGCTCTACAGCCTTTATTTCTCAATGGCACATGGGAAGAGAGATCAGACTTCACTAAAGAAAAATCTACACCATACTAATTGAACCTGGGCTACTAGGACAATGTTGTCTTCGTAGCATGGCTCTGCAAATGCTGTCCTCTGACAGATCTGCTGTAGCTTTCTGTGTTATGTTAAACATTTTATTAGATTTTTTTTTAAGCTAACATATATTGATTTTCTGCAAAACACAAATTATACTTATTATTTTTCCCCATCTCTTTTTTCCTTCTTTCTATAATCTGTCTATAAAACTTTCCTTCTTGCTCTTGCATTTATTTTTTGGTTTATATTTTTTTTTAATTTTTTTTTTTATTGCATCTGTCTTCAAACTTTTTGCTTGTTATCCTTGCCCAGTCTTTTAGAAGGGTGAGCCATTCCCATAATTCTTAACATGTTATATAAAAAATTCACCACTCAAGCCAGTAGCACGCCACAGAAACCGGCATTTGTTAAAAGCTACAGGTCTCCAGGTCATTAAGGTTACCTAAAATGCCTTACAACCTTCTTCTCCTCTTCTCTTCCCTTTTGCAATTAAGCTCACACCTTATATTAATAGACTATCCTGTATCGTGAGTTTTCCACACCATAACTGTATTTAGTGACTACTTAAACTGTATTTCAAAAGTCTATTCAGGCACCCATCATCTTCAGTACAACCCAGTGGCAGGGTGTAATTTCTGAAGATTTATTCTAGGGATATTTTCTGCAGCAGCCAGCAGCATTGTAGAAGCAGGGAAACAGGCCTGGGAAGCATTTATAAGGCTTGACAGTTTTCAAAGGACAACTGAATGTGCATCTAAAGCAGCTTCCAACCCTCTGAGCTTGGCCAGTCATACAGGATTTTCATCTCCCTCCATTTCCACCCATGATTAAGTTTTTTATGGGCAGCATAATTTCTACAATGATGGATATATTTAACTGATTTTTATCTCATGTTTCTGTCTTCCAGCCTGATAGGGTCTCCTGCTTCTCATGCAAAAAAACAGAAACCCACACATACTGGAAGAAAATGGGACAGGCACTTGGATTTCAGTTGTTGCAACTGTATAAAGCACTCTCGATATATTTGGAGGCAAAACACTTTCTGATGCTCAAAATTATTTTCATTTATGGTCAAATAAAGAAAACTGCCTTAGGATATAAGTGATTTCATTCATCCTGGCTATGAAAAAAGCAAAATCCCTTTGTTTACTAAGTTTTCCTGCGGGAGAAAATAAGTTGCTTTTTTAAGATTGTGTTGTGCAATAATTCAAGGGGAGATGATGTTTATCATATTAGTGCAATCATTTAAGGCTAATTCTACCTTTTAAATATACAGTACAAGGCTAGATTGACATCTAAATGAAAACATAGATCACTGGTCTTACAGCGAGACAATTCCCCTGGTGAATGGGTTAAACTGTTGCTGTCAGATTGAATACAATTAGTACAAGTGATATGCAAAGAATTGCTCTGTCAGGAAATGTCACTGTCATTGAGCATTGTTCTCAGGCTGCCTTCAATTTTTTGTCTGGCTCAGAAAATTTTAATAACAGGTCAGAATTCAAATGGAAAAATTTAACCAAAGTGCATAGCTTTTCCCCAACTTCTATTTCAATTTTCATTTTCTGCTTTGCGCTTCACACAATTTTTTTGTTACTAGGAAACTATTCTTAACTGTCCATTTTCTGTTTTACTTAACTCTTCCTCTCAGGTTATTGTTAAGTGAAAATAGCAGTTTTTGCTGACATTTCTTACACAACTTTGCCTTTTGATTATTTTTTCAAATAACCACTAAGAAACCACACAGACAGCAAAAGACAAGTACAGAAAAAAAAATATTTTCTGTATAACATCACTGAGAACCTATTCATTGTAATGCCCACCCACACCCTGTGATCATTCCTTTTCCCACTCTTTATTGCAGTCCTCCAAAGGTTGCTTTTGGTGTTAATCTTTTTTTCTCTCTACATTTTTGACCTCACTATGTCATTTTAGGACCTTGTACTTCTGTGCTAACTTCTCCAGATTCTCCTTTCTATTTTGAAGAAAATGGTCACCTTCCCAGTGCTTTCCTGTTATTTTCCAGCAGGTCATAGATTCCTGCTGGCCCTATGAGTGACACTGTGCAAAACCTTTGAGTGAGTTTGCAAACTTCTAGTTCTGCAAGGCTGGTGGCTGAGGAATAATGCTCAGGGAGCAAAAGTGCTCTCAAGAAACTGGGTTGGGGATGGGTCAAAGGGAAGGTTAAGTGCCTGTTCCTAGAGTCATGCTCTTCTACAAGCCATTGTAGCAAGCAGGGTGAAATGCTGCTGTAATGGCAGGTAAATAGTTATTGGCTTAAGGAAATGGGTCATAAACACTCAGGGTACTCAGCTCCACATATCTGGGAACTGTCTGTGGGCTGGAGTGCCATTGAGTAACTAAAGGACCACAGTGTCAGAGGACAAACCATGGGCTTTTGTGAATTCCTTTCTCCACCCAGGCTAAGGAGCATCTTTTCTGTATAAAGTACTCTCCCTCATGACCCAGAGCCCCCAGAAGGCTCAGAAAGGGGCTGACTTGCAACTTCTTCAGCATTTGTCACCCTCTGCCCTTGCAGATGGGAAGAGCAAGGGCTACTTTTCCTTTCATCCCCACTGACCTGAGGGGGCTGAGTGCTCTGAGCTGCCCACAGCCAGGGCTCTGCCCCCAGCAGCCTCCGCTGCTCCTGCCCTGGCACTGCCTTACAGAACCACTGAGAAACCCAACTCATCACTCCTCCCTCCTCCTGCCATTCTGAGCAAAGACATTTCCTCCTGTTTGATTCAAGCACACAAGTTTGCCAGGGTCTGTAAATCCATTTTATTATCAGTTTGTTGCAAAATTACAGACTCTGACCCTTTAGCCAGAATCCTACTTCAGGTATGAACTAAATTCCCTCTCTTTAGGGAGAAACATCACAACATAAGGATTAACTGTACTTTAATTCACCTCCTGGAATGCTGAGGCAAATCTGTATGCAGGCTCTTTTAGATGAAGAGCCTTACTTCTTGTAATAATCAACAGATTTTTTAAACACTGACTTCTACCAAAAAATGCAATGACAGCTTTATTTCAGCCCATATCCTGCATACAGCCATCATGAGAACCATCCATTTTCTTTCTCCCTTTATCAAAACTCTCATTTTCATCTTCTCAAATCACTTCAATTTTTCTTAACTCGGGAAGTTTAAAGTTCATGTACTGTTCGCTGAAACCATTATCTGCTTTTTGCTTGAGAGCCTTTTATGTCCAGTAAACCACAAGGCAAGATGAGGGAGGGGTTATTGTAGTGTCATTGCCATCTAATTTAAAAAGATACATTGCAAAGAAGTGCCTAAAATTTCAATTAATTCACTAAAATATATATCTCCAGCTCTTTTGTCTGTAAAGAAAACACTAAATGTGCGCACATCTTCGGAAAGTATTGGCTTCCTGAAACAAGAAGACTCAGAGGCAAGCAAATTGTTATTATCAAAGCTGCTAATTTCTCTTATACTATGGTTAACCATAACACATCATTTTAGGGGAATGATTGAACTGATGCTTTGTGAGTGGATGGAATGGCAGATAACAGGGCATGATGAAGGGAAACCAGCAGTCATGAAAATCTGCAGAAACTGGAGAATATTCCCAGAATAAAGAAAATTGTTTCCCTTTTCTCAAGATGGGACAGAAAACTCATCTTTTCCTCAATATTAAACGTTTCAGTATGCTCTAGATGTGTGAAATACACATCTTTCATGCCAAAAGTCCCAGCTGTCCACTAATCACTTGCCAATATCTCTTTTTTAAATATGCTGCCATACTCATATGGAAAGTGCTAAGAAGTACAGTATAACATAATATACACATAATATATATAATTATGTGCTGTAAGCTAATTTTAATGAAACAATAATGTGCTCACTTCTATTTTTTGTCTTTCTAGAACCTTTATTTCTGTTTCACCAGCTCACCAAAATTTGAGCTAAATCAGATTATTAACTATGCTAAATACATATCACCCACTGACTCCTTTATAATATTTAGTTCAAATATTTTTATTCATGAACCATTTTAAAATTTGACTAGAGAAAGAAGGTGAAATTTTCAAATTCAGTTTTCTCATTCAGATAAAGGACTCAAAAGTAGTTGTCCACAGAGAAAAAGCACCAAAATGATATTTTTTTAGAAGTATGTATATTTCCTCACATTTGAATGTAGTGTTTGAGAAGGAGACCTTCTACTTCTACCTTATTCATCATTCAGTCGGTGACAGATAAGTAAATAAGAACAAAATCACCTGTATAAACTGATTTTCTCAATAAAATTATAGGCCTTGATGTCTTTTCAGAAGCAGACTCTGAGTAAGTAAAGTGTCAATGATATTGCGTGAATTTGTTTTGAAACAATTATTCTTACAATTACTAAATACTAAAAGGCAAGTGAGTAATTCTGCCTGTTGTTTTATTTTTTGTATAATCCATTTTTATATAGTAAAGAGCCAAGAGGCTTTTGCTGGTAGATTGCTATGAATCAAAACATCTTATTAACAATATTCTTATTTTCAGGACTATCATCTAAGATCATAAACAAATTATATTTCTTTTTAAAGAAGAATACAATTACTCCTTAAAGGTATTCTCAATATTTTTGATAGTCTTAGATTTTGTATGCTAATTTCCTTGTAGATTCAAAACCTTCAGATCAATTTGTTTAAGTGCAACAACCACTCCAGCCTAGGACAAAGAAAATATGGTTGCTTAAATCTCATATATGCAGCTTCCCATAGGAGTGGAATACAGATGAGCTGCAAATGAAACACTCTCATCACCACACTGCCCAAAGCAATTTTCCAGTATGCCCCCTCCCCTCAGGACATATTTTACTCCACCTTTACTATGTTTATAACATGATTTACATGTTAATGAGAAGTGACAGGGACTAAGTAATTAGGAAGCAAGACTGTAGCTCGTCATGCATTTTAAATACTGTAGACTGCAATTCTGAAATAAATATTCAGCCCCTTTCCTCATTTTCTTCTTAATTAGAAAACATAATCAATTTAGTCTTTATAACCCAAATATACCTTCCAAAGGTAAATAATAGGGAAAAAAAAAGCATTGTTACAATAAGCATGCCTGATCAGCCTAGTTGTTGTATATTTGGTAATTTTTCTTATTACATTCTGTTTATTAAGCTTGGACATTAGAGTGAGAGCATCATAAAATCTAGAGAACAGTCCTTCCTCTGAGACTGTGACCTCTCTAAAGCCACAGTGGTTTGCACTGGATGGAAATGCTGCATGGATGTGCAGCTGTGTGTCTCACCTGGATAATTCTGTGGGTAAAGAACTCTGTGTGACTGAGGAGATGTCCTGGTTTAGGGCAAATATTTAGGAGGAAACCTCTGGGGGGTCTCCTCTAGGAAGAGCCGATTCCAATCGCCCCTCCCCCTACCGGTCCGGGAAGAATTTCCTTAGAGAAAAGTGGAAAAAACTATTTATTTAACACATAGAATATTTACAAGTATAGGGAAAAATTGGATAATATGAAAACAATGAAACCTCTCCTTCCTCTGAAGAGATGGTAGATTCAGAGTCCGTCTGAGTCCGGTTCAGTTCTCCAGTGGGGGGACGATTGCCGGGCCCGGCTGTAGAAGTCGGCGAGGGTGGGGGGGGGGGCCCCCCGGGGGTTCCCTGGTGTCCTGGGCCCACGCGATGCCAACCAGTCCCAGGAAGAGGAAAAAAAGAAAAAATTCCCAGCAAAAGAAACAAAGTCTCTCCCTGCAAAAAGCGGGGAAAAATCCGAGGAAAAAACCCTCCGCTGTGAGCTAGGGCAGCACCCCCCACAACAGAGTGAGTAAAAAAAAAAAAAGAAAAAGAGATAACGCTGTCCGCTGGAATGCAGCCTCTCCGCTCTCTTGGCCTTGGTTCGTAGTATCCTGCAGACAAACGGCGAGTGTTTTTTTTTCCTCCACCTTCACTTTCACTGTCTTCCTTGGACCAACTTAAAGCTGCAGAACTTAATGTCCAGCATAAACAAGGGGACGATTGGGGATACAAACAGGTCATATGGCTAACCCAGGACAGGAGAACATCTCTACAAGGGGCTACTGAGGCCATACAATAATGTCTGAAGGCATCTGTATTTGGACAGGATGTCTTTCCAATGATGTACAGGAGAAAAAGTGAAGAAATTCAGGACAGCTGACAACCCCTGTGTATGTACAGAAGGCAAGGAGTGGGAAATGCCAACTAGTACAACCATTTCTATGGTAAGGCTGAATGTGGTGCCAATCAACCACAACCTCTTTCACCTTCTTCATCTCCATTCACATTCCTTCCTCCCACACAGTGACTTTCCTCTTTCCAAGTTTTTACTTGGTGCTCTTTTTAATATCAAGACCTCAGAAAATAATGCTCACCATTTCAATAGTTACTGTCTATGGTGCCAAGTGAATTAAGTTTCAGAATACACCTCTGATCTATGAACACATTACCATTCTAATTATTCAGGTCAGCAAAAAACGTAACTTGCTTCAAAGTATTCTAATTGAAAAAAAACCCCGAAATCATTCTCCTTGCAGATCTTCACAGTTCTTTGTGCCAAATATATAACAAAGTTTAAACACCTCTGAAGCTAAAAACTCTGTTTGGTTTATGCTACCATTCTATGCATTTTGCTTTCAAACATTAGGTGCTTGAAGTATGTCATAGCAACATGGTGCTTTTTTTAGTAAGAGATGCTGCAGGAAACAGGATGCATTTCTATTAATCCTTATTTCAGTCAAACAATTGTAATGGCTACAGACATGATGGGAGGTTTCTTGGTAGAGAAGTGACCAAAACTGAGCTGATAACAATTAGTTATGTGGCGATAGGTATAGTACCCCTGCTCTGAAGAAGAAATAGTTTCTATCAGTCCCATTTACAGTTCATGAATTTACCATTACTGCCTGGTAAACTCTCTTCATTTACAGGACTTTTAGGCTTCCAGATATGTGCTGCTTTTTCTTGGGATACAATTTTCTTCATAGTAGCTTCGTAGTTATGGGCCATCTTTTGGATTTGTGCTGGAAAGAGTGTTGATAATTCAGGGATATTTTAGTTATTGCTGATCATAACTCACACACATTCAAGGTCTGCTCTGCTCTTCACCCCGCTCCACCAGCAATTAGGCAGGGGGTGCACAAGGAGCTGGGAGGAGACACAGCTGGGACAGCTAACCCCAACAGACCCCATGGCCTCATGCTCAGCACAAAGCAGGGAGAAGAAGGAGAAAGCAGGGGGCTTTTGGTGTGGTGGCATTTCTCTTCCCAAGTCACCTCTGTGCATGATGAAGCCCTTTCAAGGAGGCTGCTGAATACTTCCCTGTCCAAGGGAAGTGGTGAATGAATTACGAGTTTCGCTTTGCTTGCTTTACCTACTAAACAGTCTTTATCCCAGTCCACGAATTTTCTCACTCTTGCTCTTGTGGTGCTCTCCCCATCCCCTCCAGGGGCAGGGAGTGAGCAGCTCAGTTGCCAGCTGGGGTTAAACCATGACAAGATGCTTACATAGTTCTAAGAAATCTAAGCATTCTCTAGGGGCATATTATGTATAATTGCTATACATGCAAGGTCTTTACAACCATTACCATGAAAAGGATCTTGTTGATACAGGATTTGAGAACTAATAATGCATTTACTATAAAGATTGAAGTGTAAGTAGATTTTACCCAAACTGAAGTGCTAAGAGCATACAATGATAAATGCAATGAAACCCCAAACTAGTGTGAATAGTTTACTTTCGTCTCATTTTCCAAAGAAATATGTTCACACTTTTTCTCTCAGTAAGACAATTTCTACTCTAGTTATTATGATACACTTGAATGTCCAGTCATACAGTTAAATATGAGCATTAATGTCAATCTGAGAGCTACCCAAAGGTAAGCAAAACAGGGCAGTGATTAATTGTTTTTTGTTAGCAATTTTCATGGGAATACACTCTAAATATCTCAGCTTGAGGTACTTGTCTCCCTCATCTATAAAATATGCAAAATAGCTAATTAAAAAGGGGCAGCCAAGCTATTTCCAATTCCACATTACCTATATTGAATACATATGGAAATAAAGAGCCAGAACCCAACACTGAAAGGTAACTGGCAAGTACAGAATTTCCTTGTAATTCCTTCTGAACTCAGCTAGCCAGATAAGCATAATTTGCAGACTCTCTAGCCATTGAATATAGGAAGATAAAAGGTGAATTATTCCTTTGAACTCATTTTTGACAGGTGAAGGGCTGGCAGTATACTGAGACAGACTTTCTCATCTTATTGAAAAAAATAATTAATAAGCCAACTTGACCATCTGTTTACATATTGTATTGCTACTACTGCATATGAAGGAGTGTGAAACATGAGATAGAAATCTTTTCAGTGAATTAGTTTTTTTTAAAATGAAGAAAGGAGAGTTTGAAATGTAGAGATTGTAAAGGGGCAAAATAAGTTCTGGAAGCTGAAGCAGGTATAGTCAACAATGAAAGGTGGATTTACTCAGCATTGGCGCAGGAGCATTTCTACAAATTAACCCAAGGCACATGTCTCATAATTCACTTGACAGTTTATCAGCCCTGAAAATGAATTCAGGCAATTTAGATGAAGGATGGAAGCAGTGGCTTCAAAGCCCTATGAGGCAGCTCAGAAATATTCCCTGGGCTTAAGCTTTTTGTGTTCTAAAGGTTAATGGTCCCCAATCATGCCTTCCAGTGGGTTTTATTAGTGTAAAAACCAGCCTGCAAGATACTCTGGGTGCAGTATAAGAAAGGTAAATAGCATGAAAGACAGTTGTTTTCAAATCAATGTTTGGCCTTATGTTTGACTAAGGGAGGATGGGTTTATGAGTTTTATTAGCCACCCTGAGGAACAACCAAGACTACAAGAAAAATCACACATTTTAGATTTAGGGCTTTTACCATGGTTTGCTAGACCCTGTCACTTTCTAAGTGGTTATATTTAGAACAAGACTTTTCAAACATGCAGTAGACATGATTATGTATTCTAACCAATCCATAATACTGATAGAATCTGGCATATGGTCATTTACAATTAGTTAAAATTATTTTTAAATGTTATGCTTATGTCTGATCCTCTCTGCACACATCTGCAGTTTAAGAATCAGAGGTCACAAACTTAACTTTCATGAACTGAGCAGCTACATGCACAAAGAACACTTTAGCTGGCACTGTGGTTTTTCATATACAAAAAATTCAAAAAGACGGTTCTTTAATTCATGTATTCTTAGCATTAAAGGGAAAGATCCCACTTTTGAGAGAAAAAATTCTGTCAGTAAAAGATAGGTTTATTAACTAAGGAAGCTGGCATGTTATGAGAAGGACTGTCTCAAGCAGGAAACACAGACTGTTAAGCCTGATAAACATGAGAATGATATAAAGCAACATGACTTTGCCTGATACCTAAAATTCTTAAATACCTATTGTAATTATCTGGATTTTTGACTTTTTTTTTTTTCTGTCTATGATGTAGTGGTGATCTTTTTGCCTAAATTCCTACTCTATAGCAAAATTCTGATTAGAATTTCATGTAATTAGGGCAGTAATGCAATTTGGAGATTCTTGGCTTTATAGTACTGCTATGCCCTATTGAATTGCCCTACGCCATGCTGAGAGAGTGTATGAAGCGGTTCCTGGCTGTGAGTTAAAAGATGTTACACTGAAGTCACACTGCATGGTGAAAGTCACTGCACGGTTCTGTTAGACAAGTCATAACAGTTACTGCACTGAGTCTGCTCAGTTAATCTTCCTGGCACAGTCCTTATGTCCAAGTTGGGGGGGAAAGTTCCCTGACTTCATTGCTGTGCAGAAAACTGAACTGGAAGGAGCTGTTGTGAGCATCAAAGATTATCACTTGTTGCCTTGGTCTTCCTGCTCTGCTGAAGTTTCTTTCATCAAGAAAAACTCCTTCTGAGAGTCAGGTTAGATTGAGAGATCTCTGGAAGGTAAAATGTACCTGTCCCAACCTTGCAAAAACCTTTACTGAAGGACTGTTGGAAAAAAAAATGTAAAGAAGTCTCAACAAAACAGAATACCCTAAATACTATTCTTATTTTACTGCACTAAAATGATTTACAGGTCCTTCGTATCTTTTACCTTTCCTCAGAAGAGCAATAGTAGTACTGCCAATATCACAATAAGCTCTTAGATTTCAGTTCAGCTTCACGTTGCCTTTTTTATAAAATACAAAGAATGTGAAGGAAACAGCAGATTCTCCTTTTATTTTAGATGGCTGAAAAAGTTTGTGCCCCTTAACCTTTTTAAAATGTAGCCAGATTAATACTGCAGCAATGGAGGAAAGTGTTGGATTCTTTAATTTTAATCAGGATATTTATTTTAAACCAGAAAACCTATATAGACCATATATATATATATATATATATATGCCAATCTTCCTTGTAAAGTTAAGCTTGTAGCCTGTGTCTTAGTGCATACACATCTGATCTGACAGAAGGGTTCAACATGTCTTCAGCTAAATAATAGCTTAACCACTTCTAAATTTTTAATCCAGGTAAATTTTGATCATCTGATAATCTCTTGTGATTCGAATTTTGACTATATTTTTCAGATTTCATACTCTAAATAAATATTAGTGATTTCACAGCAGGCAACAGAGGTTATAGCTTGAGGATGTTTTTCTTCCTGCTGTAAAAATATATTATGTAAATTATTAGAGAGCACTGCAGTGGTTTTCTTTAAAATGAGGAGAAACATTTTGAAGTAATACAAAATTGATGAAATTATTTACTTACTCTCCTAAAACAGAACAAGCAAAATTCAAAGAGATTAATACATATGATATGTTGTAAGTGAAAAGAGAACTGCAATTTCTCTCTAACTTTATTAGAAATAAAAACCAAAACCACCATGCAGTACTTAACTAGTGTTTATCTTTTCATAGAAAACTGCTACTAGTTATTTAGTCTTAGATTTTATATTTTTTTTATGGCCCAAGGGAACCCTTGTTATTAGCCAGTTTGACCTCTTCATTAATCTTTGCAACTTTTACGTCCTAGGAAATGCGTGCATAAAACTACACATAACAGAATATAACTTTTTTCAAACATTTCTTTAATACTTAAGTTATTTCAAAGCACTTTACAAAGTAATAAAACAAAACTGACTGAGCAGTTTGCAGAAAATATCCACCACTGCTCCACTGGACTCAAACCTTTAGTGCCCCAGTGGAAGTGATTACAAATCTCAGAGAGAGGTGATATGAAACTTTAAAAGGTAGAGAGATGAACTTCTTAACTAAATGTAAAATTTAGCACTCATTTACACTTTGAAATATTTTATAGCCTTGCAGAAAACACATTCAATACATTCTTGACCGTAAATTGATTTTTTTATAATACTCAATACTTTTTACAGAACACTGTAAGTTTTAAGTGACTGAATAGGAAAAAATTACATTTTTTGATACCACAAAGAATATAAGTGCACACTGTCATGATCAAACTAGAGCAACAAATTTTGAAGTTTACTGCAAATCAGTCAGAAGAAAATAATATCATTCACATATAGTAAAAATGGCATAGCACTGCATTAACATGAAAGAATATGCAGCATTACTTTTAAAGTAATTAGAAATATTTAGCTATGTAATTCTCTGATTACTTGGCATATTGAAATCAGTATTTGCATAGAGCAAAAATATATAAATGTAATGGCCTCCTTAGTATTTTTTATTTTATTTTTCTTTTACTTTTAAAAGAAGTATTTCTTTTCCAAGTTAAAAGAGCAGATGTGGATTATGGGAAATATATTTTATGCCTAAATTTCTTACTAACTCTTGTCTTTACTCAATTGCATGTCAGGTGCTAACCTCTAATACAGAAGCAACCTTTACTGCTTCTAACTGGCTTACAAACCCTTGTCATTGTGTTTGACTTGCCCACCATCATCCAGGAATGCAAGTGGAACATCAGACCAGCACATGACTTTTACACAATCTCACTTGATGCATCAGCATCCAGCAGCTCCAGTAGGTCCTTCCCTGTGCATTACCAAGTGAGTGCATTCCCTGTGGGATGCACAAAAGTGCACCTCCCTCCGTGCTAAACAGGAGACATCTGAATAAAGCGCAAAGTTCAGTACTACTACAGGAAAAACCATGAATCTCCTTTTTTTAACATAAGTGCAAAAATACTCTTCATTACCAAAACCATCCAGAAATACACTGAATAATCGGAAAGCTCAGCTGATATTGGACAAAGCCTCTAGAAAATTCTTTATTATTTCTACTACTGCTGCAGGCACAGCAAGCAATTAAGAAAAGCTCCAAGCTGTAAGAAAATGCCTTTCACAGGGTGATGTGATAGATTAATCTGACCTTTTCAAAGGCATGGCCCGCACAGGATTTTGCTATGGTAAATCCTGAATCAATCCTTGACACAGAGACTATTCCTAAGAAATAACATGAAGAGAATTAATTGCTTTAAGAAACCTGAACACAGGTGTCTACACATAAACCAGGTGCTTTAACTACCATTATGTTCAACAGAAATCAGTTCAACACTGTAAGAGACTGCAGAAATCTGAACAATCAAGTGAACAATCACTGATCTCCAGAGTGAGCTGCAGTGCTACCTGCTCTCCTTCATTTATTTTCAGATCTCTCTGCATCCAG
Organism: Petroica traversi; assembly: GCA_025920805.1. Classification (NCBI taxonomy): domain Eukaryota; kingdom Metazoa; phylum Chordata; class Aves; order Passeriformes; family Petroicidae; genus Petroica; species Petroica traversi. The sequence continues at coordinate 4,821,634 of JAHLSL010000061.1, forward strand.
TCCCAGCCATAGCTTTTATTAGTCTTTGTCTTTTAAAGTAAAAGGCTCTGCTCTCAGAAACTACTTTTTCCATAACTACCTCTCAAGTACTTTCTTGCATGATCAAGTCAGATCTTAATTTCTCTTTTTTTCTTTATACTATATATGTTCAGATTATTTAAATTCTCTCAGGTTTTCTAGAATTAGAATCAGTCTGATCTTACTGTTCTTTTCTGAACAGTTTCCAAATATGCAGATTTTACTGAACAGGATATATCTCTTACTTCTGTCATGCAACTTCTATTCCCTTACACTAGTGAAAACTCAGAATTATGCTTTCCACGTAACTCCAGCTGACGATTGTTACAGGCTTTAAAAAATGCAGTGGCATAAAGAAGCACGGTTAACTCTTCTGTTTTGTTTCAGGTAGCTTACAAGCCTCACTAAACTGTTTTTCATTTTTGCATTAAAGGCATGGACTGGGAAAACAAAAAGTCATATATGTTTAATTCTATAAATAATTAATAATTAATTAATTGTTAATTTCAACAATTTCAGCAGGACCACTCATGCCCTAACCCCAGCAAGTACACAGGCCTATAGGAAGCATATAGTTTTGAATCACCACCTCAAAATTAAAACAAAACTAAACTTTTTTCTCAGTATTTAGCATTTAATTGCTTACATATATGTTTAGGAGCATTGAGTCTAACCTGAACCTTCTGGCACTGGATATTTAGGCCAAAAAATTCATTTAGGCCATTTCCTAAAAGACAAAAGATTTAAATTCCCTAAATAATCACTAGTAAATTATGAACAGGATGGACTCAGATGACTCAGATTGAGCGAACTAGGTCAGATGGGCAATTCTCTGCTGACAGGTTTCTCTCCACTACTGAATTTTCATGGAGAAACAAGACAAGAAAGGAGAAAAGAGATTTTCATTGATAGAGCTTAAACTGGAAATTTTTGAAAGTTTCACTACTTTGAGCTGAAGAATGAAAAAAAAAGTCTCAAAAAAAATCTAATGGAATAATTTAGTTAGTATGGAAAAGAAATAATTTATGCAATCTGGTTATTTGGCTTGAACACAAAAAAATGAAAGGTAATAAACCATTATAGTTGAAGAGGTTACCAACAGAAACCCATAAAACAATGTGGAGTCCAGTTGGGTGAAAATAGAACAAATCTTATAAAACATGCTTTGAAAAATATGGCTAATATTGCAAAGAAAGCTCTTTTACAGTTCTTATGGGTCAGTTGATGAATTTTTTTTGCTAGAGAAAGAAATTAAAAATTCAATATTGAAAATGGCATTAATGCTTGAATGTTATATTGCATATCACTTGCAGTTTTTTTCTCCTGCAATTTTCAGTCCAAGACTTCGCGACTGAAAGCTAAAAGGTGAAAGATGATATTATTATCTTGTAAATATGTGTATTTCCTTTAAAGCAAGGAATCAATTAATGAGGCATCTATGCTATTTCTATTTAAGATATGGTGTTCTGCCATGAATAATATTTTTTTAAGTGAATCTATCAAAAACAATAGTGCAACAGCAGTTCAGAGGAGTACATGCTATGAATATTCTCACTGGCCTAGTTATAAAACACCTGTTTAGTAATCACATGCTCCTCCTTTAATACATATGAACATATTTATTATACAATGTAGGTCAGTCAAAAGAGAAGTAAACAATTTGGGAAAAAATTTGCTCTGTCTTGATGGAATTAAAAATATTATCTTTGAGTGTACCAGTAAGGGCATGCTACATAAATGCTGAACAATAATCCCCTATAAAATGATAGAAGTTGAGAAATAGAAAACAGAAAGATTGAAAATTCACATGAAAGTCTGCTGACTCTCAAAAAGGGGATAATATTGGTGTGGGTATTTTCATCCTCCTCATCCACCAAATTCACCAAGTATTTCTAATCAGATCTTTCTGCTTTTTGATTTTAGAGTGGCTCTAGAATGTTTGACTAAATACATGTCATTGACATAGCCTGACTAGTCTTTTCATCCAAGTTGAACTGAGCCATTTTGTTCGTGGGACTTCTATCATCATTCTAACATAAAATATTGCTATCCCACCCCAACAATTCTGTCCTATCAGCTCAGAGAGCACAGGTAATTTGACAGCTCTAATGAGTTCCGTAAACACAGTCCTGAGACTTCAGTAGAATTTCTATTCTAATTCATTCAGAGAAAAGGTCAGTTTGCACATTCTGTCTCATTCCTATACAAAAAAGTGTATAGTACATAATGACTAAAGGCCAGTTCCCTCAATCCTTAAAAATACAGCATTCATGATGTTAATACCATGATTAAAAATACATATTTATTGACATTTCATCAATAGAAACATTGAATAACTTCTTACAAATTTTCTCTAATTGTTTGTTATTTGAAGTTAAGAGATCTTGCTTTAATAGAAACAAATGTTGTGTTCACGAGGGCACCAACATAATTCCTGGATAGCTAAAAGCATGGGATTTTCAGGGGCAAGGAATATACTTATATCCAGACAGAAATACATTTCTTAATATATTTTCTCATGCTGTAACTCAGTATTTTTGAAAAAGTACATTATATCTTCTTTAATATTTAGAGAACTTTTTAAAAGAACTGTATTTTTTTATTATTTTAAAATATGTCAGAGAGAAAATACTGGAATATCATGATTTTGAAAATATGAAAAAAAGGTTGATGATGTAGTCTCATTAATAAATGGAACCTTATTCCATAAACAGTACATTACTCAATGGCATCATTGACAGAAGCTCTGGCTTGTTGGAAAGTATTGATTCCTGTTACTAGACAGTGTCTAATTAATTTGGTGGATTTCAAGCCATTACAGAACTGACTGACAGATAGAAATGACCCAGCTGAATGGGGGAAAAGGAATGTTTGTACATTTAGCCCCAGCACAGCTGACCAGGAGCAAACACTGCACAACCACACAGACAAACAAAGAGGTTTTTGCAGGAGCTCTTTCAGTGTATTTGAACTTAAGCAAGTAACATTAATATCCTAGTCCCATGTTTTCTAAACATTTCATTCTTGCATCAAAAATCCTCAAGCTGTGAAATATTTTTAAAGTTAACAGTGTGCGAGGGAAACATTCAGAACTGAGTCTGAAAGTTCTTTTATTAGAAAAGAACTTTCCAATAAATGGTTGGAACACAGTTCAAAACCACAAAAAGATTGATTGTGAAAAACAAGTGTTCAAAAACACAGACAAAAACAAGACTTGTTTTTAAATCTGTAATGGCTTATCAAGTAAACCTGTATTCAGTGTCCTCTCCACAGGTTTTTGAAAAGGGAAAATGCCACTATAAACTGACCTTTTCCTGAAGCATTTGCTAAAACTCTACAAATGTCAAAACAGCAGCTCAAAATGAAGACAGCATCATCCGGAAGGAAAACTCCAGGGGTACTTGTGCATGTAATTTAACAAAGTAACACAATGTATAAACTGTTTTTACTTTGACTCCTAAGACACTTATCAAGCTGGTAGACTTCTAGCTATGTATGAGAGCAGAACGTAGCCAATAGGTTTTTGTAACTTGCAATGCTCAATGGCTTTCCTGGCATTAAATGCAGTTTAAAAAACTGACAAAACCAAACTGATAAGGTTTAATTGCCACTGAATAGCATATAGGACCAAATAACATGATGAAACTTCAGGCCAATCAGACAATAGTACACATTTTCCAGGTATTTTTTTTCCTTTTCCATCTTTTATTGTATCACAGTCAGTATTAACACATTTCTTTGTCACCACAGTGAATGAATCCTCATTTGGTTTTTGAATGGGGATTCACCATGCATCAGGAGGACTCGTCAGTTGAACTGGAAGGCTGAGAGACACAAAAAAATGTAGAAGTGCTGCCTAATGTTCCAGCCGATCTTATTTTCTACAAATTCCATGACCCTAAGACGATCACTAAGATTATAGGGTCTTTTTTTCATTTGACTATCAAAATGTCAGAGAGCTACAATGGAGAACAATATAACTGTATTTGAACCTAACAAAAATGCCACTGCCTTTGGGATTACTGGGTAGCTTTGAAAAACAACTGTCATGAGAGATTCTTACAAATGTCATTGGTTGAATGACTCAAACAAAAAGCCACAGTGTTAATCCTAACCTCATTCTTTTGGCTATTTATCCATCTCTTGCCTTTTAAATCTGTTGTCACATGCTTGAGCTTCACCAGACATTACAACCATTTCGTTCTTCTGAGTTATTGCAGAAAACAGACCCATCCCACCTCATTCAGGAAAGCCTCTAAAATCACTGAAGTGAATCAATTCACTTAAGATGCAGGAATAAACAACATGAATGAAAGCCAAACAACCAGTTTCAATGACTGAACCTTGCAGACAAGGCAGCAGACAGCACAGCAGTCTCAGAATCACTAACTCTAATACAAGTAAGTAGAAGCACATCTATGCAAATGATTTTGTGCAGTGAGTTTGTGGAAAGTACTGTTTAAGAGCATTTATCCCACTGTTACTCTAAAATATTAATTCATTGCAGAGATGTAACTAGTAAAGTAAAATACCCAGTACCTAGAACAACAACAATCCTTATGGGTTCCTTCAAACTTGAGATGTTCTATGATATTCTGCTCTACTGTACAGATTTTTTTTGCAGGCAATTGGAGGTGAAAGTAGGTATTCACAGGATAGCAGTAAAGATTTGGAGTTTGTTGGATGCAGAGGTTTGACTACTGATTTTTTTTTCCTAATGACTCTAAGAAAGAAAATACTTTCTACAAAGCATTTATAGACCCCATCATGTCCTCATGCTCCTTTTTACTTGGGCCTAACTAAAACCAAATTACTGACCTGCAGCCAAACTTCCTGAAGTTGCTGGGTTGAGAAAAATGTTGCAGAAAGCCAAATATGACCTTCAAGCTAACGGAGATCATGAAATAAAATCATTTTTCGTTATGTAGAGGGTAGGTTGATAAAATACAGATTGATGGGGACTGATAAATCCTCACAGTATAACATAAAGAAAGATATCCAAACTGGTAAATGAATCCATTCTATTAGAAATATATCTTATACAAAATACTGAAGCACTGGAAATGCTTCAGCATCAGACTGAGCTGGATAATCAAGAAATACACTGGATGTTATATCCTGTTGCAAGAATTATGCCTGCTGCTCAGCTTTACGGCTGTCTAGAAGCCGTTAAAGTGCATTTAGCTGGAAGTGAAACAATATTTTTCAGTGTTCAAATGTGGCAGTTTTGAGTGTGAGACAGAAGACAATTTAGGAACCTCTGAAACACTCGTTGGTGTAATAGCAGCGATCCATCCTCCCTAAAGCAGCAGCTGATGCTTTAGTTTTCTCCTCCATTTAACTGGCAAAGAGCTCAGATGAGCTCTTGTTAAGCCCTGCTTTTGTCACAACCTGCATTGCTGGTCTTGACTCCCAGGATTTTTGGAGACTCACCTGTTTTGCACAGTGCTTCATTCCCTCAATTCATGCATTAAAAAGCATTTCCCCTGCCTCGTAAACAAAGTGGGAGTTTGTTTCCATAGAAACAACAAACCTGGAGCTGTTTCTGTTTCCACAAGTGTGAGGCCCTGGTTTTATTCCTTAGGAAAAGCATAAGGATCCCACATCATGCCCTCTTTGAAGGGGATACAAGACCAGCAATTGCCCAGACAAAATCTAATTCTCTCAACACTGAATTATAAACTGACCTTGCTATTCTTCTGTTTATTGAGATGTAAACCACAAATGTGATACTTCCTAACTACACTGTCATTACCCCATCACCATAATACAGATTTTGGTTCCAGCTAACAATTTAATATCATTGCATGCTATTCAGAACTGAATATTTTTACATTATTTCCTCAGCAAAATAATAAAATTATTAGCAAAATATGGCACAAAACAGTGTTGAAACCACGAGGTTTCCATGTAATATAGAAGCTGACCTAAATAGAAGGAACAGTAATTTTTATGCAATTGTTTTGTTTTCAGTTTCTTTTGCTTTTCTCTCCATACTACACAAATGAAGTATCAATTTCTGTTTGCTGCAGCTTCACTAGCATTGCAGTTCAGCAAATACCAAACACTTTAACTCTTTTGAGTCCTCAACAGTCAACACTTCTTTCACATTGGGATTTTCTAAGGACTGAAAGTCTCAAGTTCTTCATTCAAGTTTCTGAGAGGTTCATATTTAGTGGCCAGTAAAACTTTTTTTTTTTTTAAATGACCATATATTTGTTCTGTCAACTCCTTATTACAAAACTTCTACCTATTACCAGAGTTCTGAATTCTTCCCTGCCCTTTCCCATATGCCCTCAACATGTGTGCACCTTGTTTCAAAACAGAGACCTAATTGCTGGTACAGATACATTATTCTGACAGTTGTATTCATTAGAAACTCAGATACATCTGTGTCTTCATCAGCAAGTGACAAGAAAAAGTACAAAGAAAAGGGAAATCCTTAAGGCTGTGAATTTACATATTACAGTACAGCTTGCAAATTCCATATTTCTCTTTGATTTTCTTTATAAAATAGCTATTTTGATAAGGAGCATTAGGCTTATTCTTAAAATGAGCAAAAGCATCATCAATCCTGATCCCATTCCTTTCCTTGTTAACTCCTCTGTTGTTTTAAATATCATTCTCTCTTTAGTTTTTGTTTGTTTGTTTTCCTTGCAATTAATACTCTTTCATTTCTACTCACTGATACTTCTCTGATAGATAACTGATCTGATAGACATTGTAATGTCTATCCTGTTGACATCTGTTTTTCTGGAAGTTTACACTATTACTCAGCTGAGTGGTTTCACTGATTTCAGAGGGCAGAGAGCAGGGGTGATTAATAAGTACTCACCAGAAACCCCAGGTCCAGAAAATCACTCCACTTATCACCATTTTCTGCCTTGTCCCCTTTCAAGCTTTTAAAATATTTTCTGAACCTTTATGAGCTGTCTTTATTATGGTCTTTACGGAGGGAAAAAAAAAAAGATAGTCTGAAATAAAAAAGCAGGTCTCATCTCAACATTTCAAAGCCTCAGAATTTGCAGTGAGACTTAGAGACAGAAATAGGATGCAGAGATGCTCTTTTTAGGGCTTGAATGAATGAAAAGGATACTCAGTCAAAAATCTCTTGATTTATATGTTCTTTGAGTCATTGTACAAGACTAGCCTTCACTGAGTTGTAAATCTCAGCAAACCAGAGGCTTCCCAGAGATATTCCTGATCACACGATTCATCACCTTGGTTGACCTAAGGTCCTTCATGAAATACAACAAAATCTCTTGTCTCAAGACTTCATATATAATTTATAAAACTACAAAAAAAAAAAAAAGAAAAAAAAAAAGAAAAAATACGTGGCATCATCTAGAGCAGATTCACTAGAGAGGTGCACAATTAACTATAAAACCTACCTGTCTATCAGCTTTACATAGAATTTACTTTCAAACAACAGAGCATGAAATAAAACAATTCTGCTCCATAATGTAGAAAACATTCCATGTGCTATAGACTTAATCTCACTGGCTAAATTAAGATAATCTTGTCAAAAGTACATGTAGTTCTTCTTCTTTCAAGTTACATCAAGAATATACATCCTGTTGTCAATTACTTCATTCCAGTACTCCAATTACACATAAAGAACAGAACTTGTGACATCTAAAAGACTGTTAATAACAAGAATGTAGTCTGAAAGTGGATGTTATCCATACAGAAATGCTTATTCACAGCAACGACTGTTCTCAGGAAGAAAGAATGGGATCAAATCCCAAACAGTGGCATCAATAGAAAATTGAAAAAAAAATCATGGCATGAGACTCCTGCTCAATTTTTTCTGAATACTGGAAATTATTAAGTTGTGGTCTTCTCCCAAATATCTAGTTTCTCAGTTGTCTTCATCTGCCCTATCTGAAATGAACTCCTTATGATTACAAAAGCTCACATTCTTAGACAATGAGACCATGGCAACATTCACTTTTGAGATAATCCTCTGATCTCCACTAATAGACAACGGAATAATTACCTCAACAATACATTTTTAATAAGCAGAGCCTAAAGTGAGAAGTACTTGTGTTGGTGGTCACATCATAGGCATTGGAAGTTCAGTGGGATGAATTTCACTGTATAATTTATGGCTGTACAATGTCAAGTGTTAAGATCAGGAGGTAAGAATGTAATTGAGGCCGTGGAAAGAGAGATTGAGACAGAAGTTAGGAAACAGACCAAGGAATGGTGAAGTACAACTTCAGCTTCCTCTTCTGCTCTTATGTAGTCTTGACCAAGTTATCTAGCTGCTTTAAGTTACATTTAGTTTAATTAGTCATCTTCTCTGCAAAGATCTCAGCTAGTTATCCAGACTCCCTGTGTGGTTAATAAGACAAGATGACTCATGCCCTCTACAACCAGATCCCACTGAAGGCCTACAACATGAGTTTAGCAGTTCAAATGCAAAATTTGCATTATAAAAGTACAAACGTAGGTGAGAGTAATCTTTTTCTGCATTACAGATCTGGCTAGACTAGACAGACTAGATGTAAAAGAGTTTCCATTTTATCTGAACTTTAAAAGTCACTTCAAAAAATAGCAGAAAAGGGAAAAAACCACTTTGAAGTATGCTAGACCGCTAACTATTATTTCCTTAACCATTCCCTAATGGTGTGCCTAAGTTCCTAATTGAATAATGGGTCAAATTACATTTTCTTGCTTGCAAAGGTGCCATAAGTTTACAGAATAAAAACTGTGAAATACCCAGATACCATGATAATGGAATCATATAAGTACCTGGGAGAGATGTGTACAGCAACACCTGTGTATGATCTTGTAAAAGTGCAAACTGGAATGAAATAAATCCCCTGTACTATATCATTATGCTGAGGCTGAACATAGTAAACATTTTAAGGTCAGAAATGGAAAATGAAAACTTTAAACCTTTTATATGCATATTCTTCCTTTCTGCAAAGGCATAAATCTGCACATACATGTCTAGAAAATTTGCAGTGTATTTATCATCTTCCATGAAGCAAACATTTGGGAATAAGCAGACTGGCAAGCAGATAAAGCGGACATAATCAGCTATTTTTACAAATGCCCTTTTGACTTTCACGATTCATTGACCAAATGCTGATTTTCTTCTTTCTATTCTATATATAGGAAATTTACACACCTCTTTAGGCTGCTTGGTTGAACCAGTTGGCAGAGATTAAGGATTACTGAATTCTCTCTCATCAGTTATTCAAAAGAGTAATCCCATTGCACATGGAAGAAAATAATTTTATACTAATGGTTAAAGACATAGACTTGAAATCAGCTAGAGGTTCTGACACATCATGCTAATGCATTCCCCATCAGTTGTACTTTCAGAGTTCTAGACCCACAGATCCTGGGGCTACGGTGCCTTTGTTTAAGCGTTGTAGGGAGCAGATATGCCCTCTGGATTTTCTATTTGAGCAGGCACATTGCTCAAGGCATCACAAGCTCTACAAATTTACCTTGCAGTTTTAGTGCTTCCTTCTGGCTCATGTTGTGTAGGGGAGCATTCAAAGTGAAGATTAAGAATAGCTGCAAATGGATATCAAACACCACAAACTGTTTTTGAACTACTGCTTGGAACAGGGTCTAAACTCTCCAAGTGAGGTCAGCAAACCCCAGGCAAAACTGTTACTTAATCAGGAAATTCACTCAGGCAAGTTTAGGTACTGCAGTAACCAAGGTGCTAGGTCAAACAACTACCTGGTTTCTGTCTTATCTTGCACTTCTAAAAGAAGAGAATTTTGGACCTGTTCTTTGGTCAGCATCAGTTATCTTTTGATGCAGAACATTCAGCGAATATTATGTTACAAATATAATGTAGAAAATAAACCCCTTCAAGTTAATCATGATACATTTAATAAAAAATTATAATGAGGATTAATACATTGGATTTAGTTTTGGCTTAAGTGACAAATTGAATCTGCTAAGAATATCAGCTTTAAAAAAGCTTATTGAATATTTTCCAATAAATCAGATCCAGCCATCCTGCTGTCTGTATCATTGACAACTACTGCATATTAGGTATAGTAAAATTTATTAATTAATAACATTCTAAACAACTCAAGATTGTAAGAATTTTTAAACCATCTCAATGTTTTCTTCAAATATAGCATATTGATGTCCTGAAAAAAAATTAAAGAAATCTATCACTCCTGAGGTTCTGCTAGCACTGTATATGACAGAATACTACTAATGAAAAAAGAAATCTAGTATTTCAGTGACTGTCCTTTTGTCTTTTTACATCCATCCTGTTACACACATTTGCACTGGAAACCTAAACACCAACTTGCATTTCAATATACAGAATATAAAATTGTTTGTTTACAAGAGAAACCCTACAAAATTGCTGAAATGTAATCAACCACGTGAAATCTTTAATACAAATCTATAAGTCAATGCATAAAGCTTCACCTGGTTGCTTATCGTTAGCTCCTTAATTAAATGGAAATGTGTTCTAAATAATTTAACAGAGATCAAATTACCTTCCTGTCTTATACATATGTCCCTCTACACATTTTATTTAATATTGTATGATATGTCCTGCATTTACTTTAGGAAATTATTATCCATTCCATCACTTAGAGTAATGTATTAAAAATCCAGATCAATTTCTAACATGCTAAATGAGAAATATTTTAGATGCAAGCAGTATGAGGAAAACTAGAATATAAACTGACAATCTATTTGTACAGATTTGCTTTGCACTGTATATACAGAGAAGTATTTATCTCAAAATGAAAAAAAAGGCAAAAAAATTCTATGCATTTGGTGCATATTCCAAGAAAAGGCAAATTTTCTGATAGTGCAAGAGCCACACAAGCAATCTTGCATCATTATAGCACTACTCTTACAAAGAACAACCCATTTTTAAACAATTAATGAAAATCAGTCTTCATACGTTTTACCTCTGTCAATACCAATTAGCATTTACAGTGCATGACATCATGGAGAAGGAACTGAATTCAAGGTAGACCTTTCCCAGTAGAAAAATCCTATGGAGATTTTTGGCACTTGTTAATTGCCTCTAGATATAGATCAGAAAACAAAGAGAGCAAAAAAATCAGTAAAAACTATTCTGAACCAAACCCAAAAGTAAACACACATAAGACATAGTGTGTCAAGGTTCTACAAGTATTCTTATCAAGCATTTGTACTTCAGCAGCCAGGGATATCTGTCAAGCCTCGTGCTTTCAGATTGTTTAGGTGGATAAATATGCATTTACAGTTTTATATTTTTGAAACTGTTTTCCTAAACAAAGCAAGCTATCCTGCTGTGCCATTCTGAATGACCACAGACTAGAAAACCCAACCTGAGAGTAACATATAGCACAAGTATCCTGAATAAGGGTCATATTCTGACTATTCACTTTATGACTCATTTCAAGATGTAATTTATTTAAGGAAATATCTGGCATTAGTGTAATCATTCAGGGAGCCCAAGTTGTGTTCTCGAGTCTGACACCACTGCAGAATTCTGATTAACTGAGGCACCTATTTCTTCCCCTTGTGTTTAGACACATTTCAAGGAAGATTTGATGCATTTAGCATATTTAATGCAGGATACATTGGATAGGAGGATACTCTACAGGAAGCTAACACAAAACACTAAACACAGAGAATTTATGCAGACACACAGCCTGGAGCTTCAGAGATATCTTTCTATGTATCTGGATAGGAATACATATTCAAGAGTGCCCAGGAATTAAAAGGCAAACATGAAGTTAATTCCTCCTTATTTTTGGCATTCTCAGGACATTATGAATTGATCTCTGGAATGCATGGCTTCATTTTCTCCTAGGCTTTGTGCTACAACTTAGAATTAGCTTTTTTGCCTTATTCCTATGGATGCCACAAAATATTTGAGTAAGAAAGACTCAAATCATATCTATATATCATTCGGTTCCACTTTTCTTGAAAATGTATGCTCCCCTGCAACTACAAAACATTACTGGTAAAAATTTTAAGAATTCCTGCATCTTTTTGCTTCCTGGTTCCTCAGAAGTTAAAAAATAGCTTTGTATTGACTTTAACAGTATTAAAGATCAGGCTTTTCACAGAATCACAGAATATTCTGAATTGGAAGCCACCTACAAAGGTAATTGAGTCCAAAAAATGAGTGAACAGAAATACGCACAAACTTGGCATTATTGGCATAATGCTCTAACCAAGCTAATCTCTTTTTGTTGGAACACAACCAAAATGAATCCAGTTTCCTGAAACTTCCTTTATTAACAATCATTTCTATATGACCCATAATGATTCCCTCTCAAAACAAAAGCTACTGCTTAAATATAGTAGAAGGCTAAACTGACTTGCATCTGAAAAAGACAATAGTGTTTCATGGAAAAGGCAGACTAGCTAGAGAATAAGCTTGTCCTTCTGCAGCTTTAATTCTGAAAAGGCATACAAGCAGGGCAGAGGCCACTGTTCTGAGCTTGAGCAGCCACAGCCAAGGCACTTGTCAAGCCCACAGCAGATGCTGGGTTAGACTTTTGCTCTTTTTCACAGCTGTGCACAGGATCTGAAATGCTGCCACTGGAAATGCAAACACATCATACGTGCAGGGATGTTTGTCCTTTCTGTAAGAACAAATACTTGTTAAAACCACATGATCCAATTCCTTTCTATGAGAGATCTTTACACTGAATACCCTTCCCTAGGTGCACATATTTTGAAAATGCTTTGGAAAATGTCCAGTGTCAGCAGGTTTCACATTTTTTAAATGTTTATTTGCCTCTTATAGAAGACCACAGAATACCTCAATGTGTAGAAATAACAAAATGTCTCAATGTAGTGTAGGAAGAAAACTAAGGCTCTTTGGAGAAGACAGATGTGGGAAGGGTCTTAAGTTCAAATTGCAACAGAGAAATGTTACATCTATTTCTGACTTCTAGCAGTTTGGAAGAAACAAGAAACAATTTTCCCTAAGAAGCCTATTTAATGATCAACTAATATGGTGACATTTTGTCTCTAAGGCCAACAACAACAACAAAAAGAAAGCTGTAAATGACAAAATGATGTCTGAGTGAAGACACCAAGCCTTAAAAACAATGGAAAGTTATACACCAGCTGAAAGCATATTCAGGGGATAAAGGTCAGGAAAAAAATGGAGAAAAAAGAAAATTATTTAATTAATTTTTGGGACTTTCCATAGAAAGCCAGCTTAATACAACATTGGTTTTTTTTTGGTGACTATTGTGTCTTAGGGTTGTAAACTGCTCCTCTCTCCTCCAAAGGATGTGTGCCTTTCATTATAAGAGAGTCTATCTGCCACTTTGACACATAATTGTAGGATCTTAAAAAACTAACAAAAGAAATTACTTTTTTTTCTTCTGGCCAAACTTCAACTAAATGTTCAATGGTACATGACCAGTAGTATTTACGAACTATTAGAATTGTGACAGTGACATTGGCAATTCATCCCTTAAATCTGGCAGACATATATGAATTATTACCACAGAATATAAAGAAAAGAAGGAAAGGAAATAAACAAACTGGAATATGCTCACTAAAAAGTTAATGGCACGTATGAGGTAGGTACTTTGCTTTACACAAAGTGATACATAGCATAAATATATTTTAGGCTTTGCCTTGTATTTGTGATCCTACTCTCCTGCAATCCCAGGTCACCTGCCATGTACTGTATTAGAGTTCCCTCTACTGGATGAGTGACTGAAGCTGTTTCTTAAGAATTTGCAAAGTAAACTTTTGATTTACTTTTACTCACTCTGTTTACTGACCTGAAGTTCTCATGCTCAAAAACTGAAGTCTTCTCTTGGTGACATATTGAACTACAAGACCAAACCATACATAAACAATGATACTTCCATGAACAGTTGTCTTAGAAGGAATGTATTGTTTGTTTCAGTAAGTGTTCACAGTTCAATACAAAAGGTATTGTCCAGGGAATGTACTTCACAACAGAAGCTTAAGAAAATTCCACAATCTGAAAGCCTCGTGAAAGTGTCAGGATTTGAAATGCGAACAATATATTTAATGCCAGTGGTATATAGGTTGTCTATGCACAGATAATTGCTTAATCAACAAGGTTGAAAGTTGTGTTGGTTTCAGGTGTTGCACAAGAATTCTTTGAGGTAAAGGAAGATTTAAAATCTGGTTTTCTCAAAGAAATCTGCAAGTTTAATAAGGCCTAGTCCAAATGCATTATCACAGGAAGAGTAATTTCTTGGCCATGGCATTTTGCTTGTACAGTTTAAGGTTTCAGATCCTCTTCTATTACTCATCTCTTTGATCTTTAGTAGCAATTCACCACTTTCAGAACATATTGTGACAATTGTTCAACTGGAACTCAAAATAAAGAGTGAACCAGATGACATTCAACAAGCTTTGCAGTATTCATCACTTCCTCAATCACAGTTCATTGTGCCTTATGATGGTGGATGAATTCCTAAACTTCTGGAACTTCATCTGGTACCTGAATGCTGACAGCACAGAAATATACGAGCATGCTTATAATTTTCAAAGACATACGAGAACCACTACTACACTAGCAGGAAAAAATCGCTTAGTGACAAAAGAAACATTCTGCTATGAATATTAACTATTGAAAAACTGTAAAATGCCAGGCAGTCATAAGTTCCTTTCCAATCTCATTCTGCTGCTATTTTTTCATTCGGCACTGAAATTAGACTATGAAATTGAAACTAGGCTCAATTTCGATTTCATATACTAGTTGAAATCTATTGCCTTATCTTTGGGAGTTTGAACATCATGGCCTAATTTTAGATATTAATGCATTTACATGCCCAAATCCTCCACAGGAGGACATTCACACAGTTTGAATGTCAAGTATTTCTGTGGAGCAGCACAGGAGAGAAGGAGCTGCACAGGAATTACACACCAGCAAAGAAACAGTTGCAGAGCATCAATGAGGCTGTGTCATTCCTGTGGCCTTAATGAAGAAAGGATAGATTGCTAGAGTTGCACATACAGAGATTTCTCCTCAGACTGGATGTGCTTTTAAAATAAACATGCAGCAGCAGATTTCCAAATCCATTTGAGGTGCGTGTTCAAAAACTGCCAAACACATTATGCAGCTAACACCTGCAACTGAGTCAATCTCTCCTGACTAGTTATGCCACATGTGAGACCTCATATCTTAAGAACAATTAATGAAGATATGATGTAGGATTTTGCATTTTTAAGATCTTAAATGCTGTCTTTGTTGATAGCATGGTGATTGTATACCTTATACGTGATCATATATTTTTTACAGATTTTATCCATGAAATCTATTTAAGAATATTCTCCATGCCCTTGTATATGGTTTCACTAATACCAGTAGGAAAACTCACAGATTTAATATTAATCTCCATTGAACTGCTTCTGCTACATTAAGACTTTAACCAGTTATTTTTAAGGATTGATGTATTTGTTAGGGTTTGGTTCACCTTAACATTACTATGGCTTGAATTAAACAACCCCAAGTTAATGTTATCTGATGAATTGATTTTACTTATGTATGTCTATCCTTTCAGGTGGACTTAAATTCAGACAGTCCTCTATGGAGCAAATAATTTTTAAATTTTAAAAAAAGCCTTATGCCTAATTAGTCTTGATGCTCAGGTTTCTGAAATGAAGCTATTGTCTAAAGGTAATGCTTGCTGTATATGCTAAATGGCAAAAAAAAGCACCAGACAAAAAGCAGAGGTACATCTACGCTGAGTTTCTATATAAATGGATTCAGACATGTTAGTCTAAACATTTAAATTGTAGAAAATTTGAAAAAAATACGAAATTAAATGGCTGAACCAGATGACCACCTTCACTGAATTTGCTGCTGATCTGGAGTGGTGACAGTCCTAAAACATTTGGCATCCAGTACATGCATTTTCTTTGAGGCCAGTGGCTGTGGGTGAAGGAACTACAACTGCATTGAAACTTCTCTTTTTCCTGGCAAATTTATGTTGTATATAACCACAATGAGTAAATATAATTTCATGGATTTTTTTTTTTTTTGCATTTTATGAAACATGAATATTTTTGAGATGTATTCAAAACAGGTGGTGATATAGGCCTTCTACAAATCAGCATGAGTTTCCACCTCCTAAATGGGATACAATACTTTATAGTCCTTGAAGAGCTATTCTTTTTCCATGTGTATTTCTAGAAAATCATTATGATGTGTGATGTACTGGGTTTCAATTAGTCCAAGATGTGCTAGTACTGTATTAACATTTCATAGAACAACCAGCTTTTGCTAATTTATTTCACACCAAACTTCCTAGCTTTAATTAGCAAAAGGAAAATATCCATTCAATTTGATTAAAGATCCCCAGGTACACTCATGTCCGTCTGAGGAAGTTCTTGTGAAGATTATGATAATGAGTAATTACCTTAGGCTAAAAGCTGTTTTTATTCCATTGTCTGGAGTGAAGAACTTGAACTGTTTCCTCTCAGGGAATAAAAAAGAATGAAATATTAAATTATATTCCAACTCTGGCTGGATAGTGAAAATTACCTCTGCATTTTCCCTCTACTGATTTTCATTTAAAAAAACACTTTTCCATTACATATGCTCATACCCTTTCTGGTGTATGGCAGAATCTTCTCTCCTGTTCAAGACTGGCAGTGACGATGTCCCTGGAAGTATTTGCACACTCTGTAGTGATTTTTTTTTTTTTTTTCATTCACAGGCTTCACCTCTTTGATAGGTACTGACATTTCTGACCTAGATCTAAAAGGAAAGAAATTACAACTGCACCCTTAACTTCTCAGGAAACATGAATACATTTCTCAAATAATAACTTTCGTGGCACTGAGCTCTTACGCCAAGTCAGATGCTTTATTTAAGGTTTTGTACAACTGAGAAGTACAGTTATTAAAAGGCTCTTTCAGCTGACCTTATTTTCATCTCAAAGACTTTTGATCCCTCATTACTTAGAATGAAAAGATGACAGAAGCCTTTACAGAAGCAAGGGTACACCAGAGGGAGGCCTCCCATGGAGGAAAAGACAACCTGGCCAGCACAGATTGCCTGCACACAGGCTGAAACACAGATGCACACCATGGTCAGCACTGGTGGCTAGTCCATCCCAACCATAGATCAACAATTCCCTTCCAGGTGCATCCTTAACACCAAAAAGAAGTTAAGGGAGGAATGTGTACCTGCCAAGGCCTTCCTCTAGTGTTGTATTTTGACAAGAATAAGTTCCCACCTGGATTTAGGAATGTCAAAATCGACATTGGTGCACTGGTCCAGACAAAATCTGAGTGCCACCCACAATCCTATTTTTATTTTCTAAAGGAAATATTCTTTACCTTCCTAGCAGTGCTGGCCAGGATGCTGGAATGAGTGTGAAAGCACCTCTGTGTTTGTGTGCAGACAGGAAGAGCAGACAAAAGTGTTTATCCAAAGTGCTTTTCTCACAGACATTCACTTGGGTGGCAGGAAGAGTTAGTTCCCAGCTTTAACACAGATTGTTTGTACTAATGTCCTAACGGGTTTAACAATTTCTTATTACCTTTCCTTATTACCTAGGGAGCCCTCTCACAGTTGAAATGTTTTGCCTTAAGATGGACCAGGTTACATCCTTAGGGAAAATATCTAACAAGTACTTTAAGTAAAAGGAAGATCTGTGGGCACTGCCCTATTCATTTTTAATGAGTTTTGCATATCACGTCAACTGAAATTATGCTGGGATGCATAGCATGTGCTAGATAGGATAGTGCTGGGGAAAGCTGGATGAGAGAGAGTGCGGAGAGAGTTGTTTCTTTAAACTACTTGCTTCCAGACACTTCAACTCTTTGAAACTGTAAAGTATATCTAAAGTTAACTAGTCATTAAAGACAGACACACTTCACTGCACTGTGCAAGCACTATATATATTAGCATATTTTTAGGTACTATGCTATCAATGAGACAGATAGAAAAAAAAACCCTCTTAACAATAGACCTACCTCTCTTTGTGTTGGTCCTAAATTTACTTGTTGTGATTTAAAAAGCAAGTTATATTTCAATGTTAACAGGTCACTGTCAATGCCACTTAGCTTTGCATCAGGATAAAAAATGTTCATTACAGAAACTGCTGTTTCTTCAAATGAAAATACTCTCCCCTGCAGAGATATCCTGCTGTGTCTAGTTTTCTTGAGAGCACAGAGGCTGATGAAAATGCTGCTCTATCCACAAAGGCACTTTCTGATCATCAACAGCCAAACTCTTGCTCATGGTGCTGAGTTGTTTGATCACAAATAAGTGTCCATGACAACTGTGCTGCAGGGTTCAGGACAACTGTGACCAAAATCCTTCCGTAGAAGGGCATTTTTAATGACTTATTATAATTACAGGATTTTAATTTTTCTGAGGTGGACTGCTGGTGTAGTGGCTTTGATGAAGCTGAGGTCTTGAGTTATTTTGATTTATTTAGAGCAGACTCATGCCCAAGTTTGCCAAAATATGTAGCCATTTTGCCCAAAGTAAAACCTCCTGTGGAAGACTGGAATTTGCAGGTCCAGTTATTCAGTCAAGCGGAGGTAGAATTTTTCAGGCAGATCCCTATAAAAACAGAAAACCAAAAAGCAGCATTCTCATGGGCACAGAGACCTTACTGCACAACAAACATATCCATGGAATTAACACCTTCGACCCCAAAAAATCTTAGGTTGATTTGCCTTCTTGTGATCTAAAGGCCTCCCATTGTGCACTGCTGTCTCTTATCAATCAGACATTCCTTCCAAAGAAAAATAATCCAGTTAAAGTTCTGAACACCACGTTAAAACCATTTATTTGAAAAAAGCAAGGTTCTCCCACCTAAGCTGGTGAAAAAGAGGGAAAGGGGCTGGTTAAGACATTATATTAAAGGTATTATATCCAAAGAACTGTGTACTTTATTCCCCACTTGGTTCTCTGACCTTCACTGGCTGCTGGTACCAGACTATAACAAAACAGCATCTCACTTTGGAAAAAAAAAATTGGTGACTTCCATGGCAAGAAACTCCTTGCAATCAACCTATGAGGAGCTACAAGGTGACCAGCAATTTCCTGGTTTCTAGGAAGGGCTCCTCAGCAGGAGGAGGAAGTATTTGTAGTTGCTGAATTTTAAGCTCTTTTAAGAAACTTGATCTCTAAATAACTTATCTTCACTGAGTTAGAATCATTCCCTGGTCAGAGAATGGGGGTAGCTTTGGCAAGTCACTTCCCTTCCACTCACTGGAGGTAATTACAAATCCATTGGGATAAACTGTGTACCTGCCAGGTAAACTGGAATGGGAAGCTCATTAAAAAGCTTTTCTGTAAAATAAGCAGTCTAATTATAGTCATTGAATGAAGACAACAGGAAAACCCAAAACCAATGCTTAGGGTAATTACCCAGAGACTTTTCATAATCTTCCTGCACCTGTGGGTTTTTAGCTCTTTGGATTATGGATTTTTCCTGCACAGGCTACGCACAGGAACAGAAAAAACCACAGCAGAACAGCCCAGCTTGGACTGTTGTTCTTTTGTATCATTACCCTGACTGAAATACAGCTTTAGTAAAGGGGTAGAGAAGTTTTGGGTTGTTTTGGTGGGTTTTTTGGGGGGGGAGGGAGATTGTTGGAGTTTTTTGGCTTAGTTTGGGGGGTTTTTTTAGCAAGAACTCAGCCTTTTTCATTTTTTTTTTTTTAAACAGGAATAGAGAACAGATCTTTAGGGTCTTAGCAATTTTCTAAAAAGGGTCAGTGATGCAAGAGAAGAGATGGACAAGAGAACGCCTTAGCTACCCTAAATAGACCATTAGTGGTTATTACAGGTCATGTTAAGCAAGTTCATGTCCTTCATTAACTTCATGGGTCAGTTAGCAAACTGCCTTTGAGTGCAGCTTGGGCTATGCAGGTCACTTTGAAGAAAAGTTTCTGCAGCTCAGTATTCTCAGCTGGCCTCTCAAATGGCCAATTGCTTTCTACAGGAAATGAAAAACATGTAGACATCACTAAGAAATTGTCAGGATATTTCACAAGCAGCAAAGAGTAAAATATTATGAATGTAATAAATTCACCGAAGATACAGTATCACACATAATTAGTTTTTCACCAAATACTTTTTCTTAACCATACTATAAATAAATTGTTCCTTCCACTTTTGCATTCATAAAGATTAAATGACAAGCAATCTTTGTGAATGAATTACCAGAAGGTACTGCTGCAGCCATGAAGCAATGTGTTCTGCAGGAAATGAGTAGTTCTAAGGACGTCCAGTTATAGCAGACCAATTGGGTATGCAAAAAACTTAATTAAAATTAGCAATAATTCCTTAGGCCATTTCCTCTTAAGTAAATATTCTGCATCTTTCAAATTCCTGCATGATCTACTCTGACAGTTTTGGAAGAGTTGCTCTTTTTAACAGATTGCAATCTAACCCCAAAATAAACATTTATTAAAAGAACATTTTTAATGGAATATTTCATTTAATCTTCTAGTGGAGCCTATTAAAAACATGTTCAGTTTAAAATTAAATAAAAGTGACATTACTGAAGGCTTTATCTAAGGAATGAAGCTTTTTCATTAATTTTTCTTTAAAAAAAATTTTGTAGTTACTCCATTGGCTTTAACTAAAGTATTTTTGGTACAAACCTAGTTTCTTTTTTCTTATTGCTCATAAGTTTTATAATTCTCTTTACTGCTTGTTTTTTTCTGCACTACTTTATGCACAGTGATTATGGCAGCACTGGGTCTTATCATGAGGAGGTTAGGCACCAGCTTGCATAACTTATTTTGCTATTTGGGTACAAAAAGCAAGAGACCTGCAAACTGTCTGGTGGCATTACTATTCTGTGATATTTCATCTAGAAGGCACTGCTATTCCCTTTAACTGTGGAGGTACCCTTCATCTCACATCTCCCCAGCAAAGTCTGACCAGGGTAATCACAGCAGCACTTTCCCAATTGAAACACTTTACCTTAAGAGACATATAAATGGGAAAATATAAAAAGCGATTCTGTACTCCAGACACTTCTAGAAAACAGTAACTCTAAACACTATTTTCATACAAATAATGTTGGGACAAATGCTGTTTCCATGCTATGCTTTCAGGTTTCGTTGGTGGGCTATTTAGGAATTACGGAGAGAAGACAGTTGCCACACATGTAATTGCCCCTTTGAATAAGGCTTTCTCAGAAATGGCTGAAAGCAGAATTCAAGCTGTTAAAAGCTCCCTAGAAATGTCATAGGCACACAAGTAAAGAAAAAAGGCAAAGTGCTCTCTGAGGGGAACTGTGTGTTTCTGAGAGAAAAAAAAAAAAGCAACTAAAGCTGCATGAGTACATCTGGAGAGGACCCAGATACTGCAGCCTCCATTCAAGGTAGCACTGTCAGCAGACCAAAGAGTAGGTCTGAGTATTTGTGGAAGGGATCCCTACCCCTATCCACTGCTCCTGATTATCATCTCCCCTGATAATATCATTGCTTCTGTGACCCCATGTCCCGTAAATGAAGCTTCATGATGAAGGGGAAGTGTCACTTTACTAATTTGTAGACATCCTGGCATACTTGTGAGTTGAGAAGGACAAAAAGGACCAGAAAGTCTTAAAAATACTACTAAATGCTATGATGCACTACTGGACATATGGGAAATTATAAATAAAGGACTTCACCACACATTTTTGTTCAAGTAGATTATAACTTTGCAGAAAGGCAAGAACAAAAAATTATGTCAGACATGTCAGACAACAAGACATTTGACATCTAAAAACTGTCAAACATATTGCTCATTTTCCTAAGGAAGGAACTAAAAATGATAAATGACTCAGAGTAGACGATTTTATTTAGAGTTTATTAAGTTCTCTTGGGAGAAAGCAAATAACGTCCCCACTCAAAAGAATGTTGTCCTTTCCACAAGGATATGTTCCTGTTCTTGCCTTCATGACCATTTAAAAATTTTCTCACTTGGGACATTTCTATGACTATGATTAACTAAACACTAAGTTGACTTCTCATTTCTAGCATCATTTTTAACTCTTTCCCCATTTCCTTGACATTCCTATTTTTAAAAATGAGGAGACAGAAGGGAAGTTTTAACTTGTGATTCATCATAAAGAGAAGTCAATTATTTTATGGATACTATTCCTCACACTCAATTATTTTTCAAGGCCTGCATTTTTATTAGGATTAAGTCAATACTAATTTTTCTTCTGATGCATTGTAGAAATCAGGTGTTCTAAGTCACTTAAGGCATGATAGAACTTCTTTTTTCCAAACTGGAGAATCTCTTTGCTATCCTGCACCTCACTATTCTTGCTCCTATTAGTGTTCAACTGGGGTACTTGGGAGCACATATTCTTCTGGTTTGGGATTTTTATACACATAAGCACAGATATACAGGCAACCACACCAAGAAATTTTATTTCTTTACAACAATGAGACTCTTTTACAATTTAATCTGTTTCTGCACTCACTTTGAAATCAAAGGTTACATCAAACACATAGGTTGATCACTATATTCACTGAGGATTGCTCATTTCATAATCATCACCCAGGGTATCCATTTAACTCACCTTCCTTGGTCCAAGTCCAGGTTACATCCCAATGGGAAGTCAAGAAAAGGAGGTACTGTTGTATCACAAATACTGGGAGAACTGTTTGACATGCAATAATCTCAGACAGTGCCATTACTACATTTCTAAGTTGCTTTCTCTCTCCAGTAGAGTAACTGAATTTTATACAATTGTCTTTTTTCTTCACTTACCCATCCTCTCATTGCTTTCACTGCTGTTACAGGCATGCAATTTCAAACTGTCCTGCTCCCCATTCAGGTCATATTTATTTTTCACTTTCCTGATGGCAGGATTCTATTTATACACGCCTAGTAGACATCTTTTGCTGACATGGAAGAGCCACAGTTGTTGTCAAAATCCAGGTCCTCACTCAAACAATTGCGAGTTCTCTCTGCCAGGCACTGTTGCAATTCAATTCGGGTTCAGATTAGAAAGCAGAAAACTATTTTTCTTGCAATAACTGTCCAGGTCAGTAATGGGGTCATCAGCAATTAAGATCTAGAATGTCTCTGATCGTTTATGTTTTTATTAAAATAGCTAAACCTGACATCCTTCCATTTCAGGGCGGATTAAATGTTCTTACATACTTAAAATCAGGAGACTAAGACTCACACTACTTCTAAACTAGGTGCAAATCATAAATTTCTGCTTTTAGAATGAGAGCTTCTATGTATTGCCTTCAACACTTCCAGACCACTGGAAGGAAAAAAACAGGATTGCACATCTTTAATTTTCATCTGATGGATAAATTTTTAATTAAAGTTGAAATTAAAAAAATAAAAACATGAGTCAACTATAATAAGAGTATTTACTTTATATTGTGAGATATAATCAACATAAGAAAAATTGAAGCCTTTTTTTTTTAATATACATTTTTCTATAAACAGTTTGTTTATAGTGATAGGCCAATTAATGCTTAACAACCATTTAAAACATGGCAATATCTAACCACCTGGTCATTATTGTTCTGTTTTGAACTTCATGCCATGAAATGATAAACTAATTTACAGATTTGGTTAACTGGTAATATCTACTTGATCTATTTTTTGAACATGAATGAAAAATAAATCAGAATAGTAGTAAAATGCAGTTATAGTTCTAAAACTCAAACCACTCTTCCTGATTCATGATGAGCATCTCACATATTTGGCATTTGTTAGGCCAGAACAACTAATCTCGTATTGACAAACCTATACTGGGCACCCTCAGCAAATAATTTAATTCAGAGAAAAAATAATTATTCTTTCTAATTATGAAGTTAAATATCATCAAGTACTTAAAGAAATAAAAACCTTTCCACTTTCTGTAGGTGACTAATTCAACAGGAAGTGCAGAGTTACTACCCCCCACACCAGTGCTGGGATACACCTGTCCAGCTGGGCAGGAGAGGGCCTGAAGTGCTCCAGGTGGTGGAGTCTGGACAGAGTCCTGGGCACTGGTTCCAGACAGCCTTGCTTGAGCAGGGCTTTTGGAGGAGAAGACCTCCATGAAGTCACTTCCAACCTCAGCCATTCTGTGATTCTGCTACTATTGATTGAGAGTGAAGATGAATTTTTCATTTTCTCTGATCAGTTATTCTAAGACATTTCCAGTGGCATATTGCCATTATTGTTATGAAGCAGCATTTTATTTCCAATCTGAATATTTCAGACTTCTATTTCCAGCAGTTGGATCTTAAACTTTTATTTTTTTTCCAGACACAAAGATGGGTTACTCGGGTTTCTCTCCAGGAAAAGAGAAAACTAATTAGTGTTATTACTGATTCTGAAATGCTCCTATAATAAATCTGTTCCCTAATTGTGTTTGTTGGCACAGAGATGCCAGCCGCCACACTGAACAGATGAATGACCAATCATCTCTTTATTTTATTCCTTAGAAACAGTGAAAATTACAGAGAAAATTAATGCTCTTAACTTTTTTTTCCAAGGAGATTATTTTGAAATTACTCCTAAATTGAAATCATAAGCAGAAGTAAT
Source organism: Petroica traversi (assembly GCA_025920805.1). Taxonomy (NCBI): domain Eukaryota; kingdom Metazoa; phylum Chordata; class Aves; order Passeriformes; family Petroicidae; genus Petroica; species Petroica traversi. The sequence goes on from JAHLSL010000061.1 coordinate 4,846,121, forward strand.
TTGAAATTTCTCCAGTTGTGCCATAAAAGAGTCCAAACAGGGATAATTTTACATCTTTCAGGTACAGAGATGTAAAAATGAGCCTCCCAGTGTGGTGACATTTTCCACACTCTGTATAAGGACTGGGGGTATCAACGGAGTGATTCCTTCCTCAGTTTTATTGCACTGCAAGTTCTCCAGCAATTACCTCTGACAATGTATAAAGCAGAAAGATCTCACCCTCCAATATTCCAATGCTCCAATAACTACTGGGGTTATAATGAAAAACAGTGTCTAAAATACACAGAGATGATGCCAGGTTGTAATTCACTCACGAACATTTTCTATCTGGCTCTAACTCACATTTTTAAGGTCCTCTGAAACATTGCTGAATTAAAAACATTCTCAATAGATTCCTTTGCCATGACAACAGCTTGGAGGAGGTTTCAGAACGATTTTATGATACAATTTTTGAGCTATGCCCTATTATTTTCATGCAATTGTGGAGTGCAGACAGAAAAATATTAAAGTGCCTGGATCTTTATAGTATAGTGTGTGAAAATAACAACCACCTTTCTTTTTTGTGTTGGTCTCTGCTGCATGCCAGAAGTGACCTTGATGCTGCTCTGAGTGTTTGATTTCAGATGCACAACTCCCATAATGACCAGGTAAAAAACAAGAGAAAGTTCATAACAGACCCAACTGTCTAAATACCTCTAAACCAAATGAGTTCTTTACAAAAAAAATGCTGTATTTAAATGCAAGTTGACAAAAAGTCCCAAAACTATGGAACATCTCACCATTTCCATACACAGCAACTCAGAAGCTGTTGTATCACTGTACATCATTTGACATCTGTTGTATCACATGTGTATCATTTGACATCTCAAATGACAAACACTACATAAATTTCTGCTATGCCTCTACCTCTTTAGAAACTCATTGAAGAAATCGCTTAAACTTACTGGCAAAAAAACTCTAGGCTGCTTCACACTCACGCGAGAGAAGGGGTTGCTCCACACACATCAGTTTAGGAGTTTGAATATTTTAGTGTTCAGTGTTCAGTAACTGCATGATCCATTTCATACCAGGGTACCACTTGTGATCACTGAAAATATTAGGAAAATAAAGCAGAGTTTGCTGTTGTTTAAACAAATGAGCACCTTGAGATAAAGCTGAGTTCTCTTTTTCTGTGCTCTTAAGTCTTCTTCTGCACCCATATGTGTTATAAATAGATGCAATGTCAGATAATTTACTTCTTAGAGCAAGAGAAGTTTTGCATGCTACCCAACTTACCCAGTGACATAGATTAGTGGGAAATCACCATGTTTTCCAGTCAGAGAAAAGTGATGATCTCAGATTTCTTATTATGAGCATATTTCATCAATATTTTATTTGTGGCTCGCAGCAAACTGATTCTGAGTCGCAGTATGTGCTCTTTAAAATTATAAGAAATACTATGAAGTTGTCAAGCTTCAACTGCTTGCTTTGAGGGAAGTGTTAAGTCATTGTTTTAAGTGTTCTGTCAGGATACAGCCCTAGTGCATGACAAAAAAACAGAAAAAAGAGAAAAAAAAAAAAATATTCAGATTGCAAGAGTTCATAAAACTAAGACAATAGAATTTGAAAACTCCATGGGTAGAAATAGAAGCATTCACTGTTATATACCTGTCCCCAGTAAATACAGAACCTTAACAAGAGGATATCTGTGGGGGGACTTTCAAGGATAACCCTTGGCAAAACTGGATGCGTAACCAGGGCTGTTATGAATATCTAAGCAGGTCTTTTCTTAAAATTGTCTTAAAGAGGAAGATGACCATTAGCTGGACTAAAGTGAAATGGGGAGCTAAAGGGATTTTCAAAAGAAAAAAGGCATTAGCTTTAAAGAAGTATAAAACAAAAGTGGGAAAAGGCACTTTCTGTCTTATTTAGGTTCAGGTATTCAAGTGGATATAATTTTCCTCTGAGGGTCTTCAGAGAGACAAACAATTTAACGTTACCTGAGATACTTTTGCTTTCTGTCTTAACAAAAGGTGCCCACAGAACTGAGATTACAAGTAGGCTACATGCAACACTCGACTGGGGTTTTGCCTAAGATTAGGCAAATAAATGAATGTCTTAATGTAGAGAACATGTAAAATAATTCTAATGCTACAATCTTATCCAGTGGGAAGTTGCCCAATGTTTTCAACAGCTTCTGATTTCAGTGAAATCTTTGGCTTTCAACAGAAGGCTTTATTTTTGAGGCATTTGCTTTCAGTGAGAAACTGAGAATATATAAAAAATGCCATTAACAAATAAAAATACTGTATGTATAGTCTGCTGATGAACACCTTTATAGACAAAGACAAGAGTGTTACACTTGATGCAGTACCTGCTCTCTCACCTCATACATTTCAGTCTGTATATCAATTTCACAAGGATGTTGTTAAGTCCTGAGACAGGGGAGAGCTTTCTCAGAAAACCTGACAGGCTCTTAATTATATGTCCTGGAGGACACTGGTACAATACCAATTTAATTTCCTTGGTTACTAACTCATGTAATCATAATGTATATATTTTACCACAGCCATATTATGACATGCCAAAGAAAGCATGTCATTAGTCAGGCTGGCAAACACTTAATAAAAAACAGCTGTACATAACTTTAGATTATTTAAATAATTTCAAGCATTCTGTTTTTATTTTACTCAAAGAAAATGGCAACAGTAAATCAGGGTATATACAGAAGAAATCAGGATTATAGTAATTATACTTTTGGCGGTGTAATGTTTATGATCATCTGTATGCAGTGGACTTCAGAAGATGTAAAAAATGTCAGTGTCTTGTTATGAGTTCTGTATGAACACAAAAGGGATTTGGTTGGACAGAAGCAGCTTGATAGATTCTTCATGTCTTCACTAGGAAAGAAAAAATGTCTCAGAGTTGTAACTGAAATATTTGCAATCTCAGGCTTTCATTAGCATACAATAATATACTTAACTCAGCTTTTTCCCCTGTTCATTTCTACCTCATGGTAAAAGGATGACAATTTCTTTTTACTTGAATATGACAAATAGATTTTGTCAATGTCTCTTTAGCTACAGGGTGTTTTCTGACATCCAAAAGGGATGTCTCTGCATCCCTCAGAAAAGAGCATACCTCAGAAAAGCAGACTTAAAGGGAGAGTTCACCTTGGGTTTTATAGCTTTAGAACTTTATCACATTTGGGGAGCAATGAAGAAATGCAAAGTAAGTTAAGGGTTAAGTATGATCTATGGAGTTTGAGTGGATATGTGTGAGAGTAGACAAACTTCATTAATTTCTACTTCAGGCAGTTTCACTTTCCATTGAACAAGAGTCAATGGAAAACAGCACTAGTGATGTATTTTCCTGTTTTTCCATTTTTTACTTTTTTTCACCTCATTTGGGCAGGAAAGTGGTGGCAAGTTTTTAATCTGAGGAATTAGCCACAAAATAACTCTGCCTGCTCTCATCTGCATTGGGTAGTGCTGAATGCAGTTCAGTCCTTGCCTGTTTTTTAACATAAACTCTGCTCCTTTTCCACAGGTTTCCTTCAGCCCCCTTCGGAATTAACTTAAAAACAGTTGAACATCACTCATATAATATATACAAAAGGTTCCATATAAAATATTGAATGCAAAAATTACTACAAGTAAGGCACCGCTGGGACCTCGTTGCTGCAGGGTTTCTTTTGTGTGCCCAACCCCACCTTAGAGAAAAATGTCCTGAATAAGTATCTATTGTAATTCAGTTTCCTTCATATGTACTTCAAAGTGAATTAAGTTTCCTTGATAATTTGGTGTTTAAAAGATTTTAACTTTTGAAAGAACTACCTTTGTCAAAGATTTTAAAATACCAGCTGAAGGAAAAGGTGAAAATTTGCAAAGGAAAAGTTAAATTAGCATCATGAATGCAAGAGGTGAATTAACAGAATAGCGACTCTGGGAGCGAAGTCCAAGTTTATGTACCTACACATCTGTGTTTAAAATGCTTATTTGGCCTGTGTGTATAAATGTTGAAAAGAAAAGAACATTTTTTCCCAGGATAAATGTCAGAATAGATCAAATGCATGGGTTGGAATACACTCAGAAATAGATCAAAGCAAAACCAAAGCTCTACAGTGATGCAGCCTTGTTGGCCACAAGTGAGACCAAAGCAACATTAGAGTTCCCATCACTATTTAATGCAATGTGACCTAAGAAATATTTTAGTACTGATGGATGCAGTGCTCAATAAGATCTGGAATCCCAAAATGATGATTTGAGGGAAAGGATTATTATGATAGTGGTAAGCAAAATACAAAGAAAGAAAAGTCCTAGTAGTGCTTGATATGTAAAGCTAATGACACTAAGAAGGCAGGCCGTGAAGATGGTATTCATAAAAAGGTCAAAGCTGGTAATAAATAAATTCCACATAGATTAGCATTTACATAGACGAGAAGGAAATCTTGTAAGGAAATCTGCTTTTTAGATGTTTGCATCATCTTAGTTGTGTGACTTGGAACAAAACTTTTATTACCTAAAAGATTAGTTCCTTGGGTGAGGTGTAGAAACAGGTCAATGTGACACACTCCAACCAGGTGAAAAACACCACAGCTTTTAGCCCTGCTTGTGTCGAGGTGATTATTCTGTGACTTAGACTGGGTGTCCCTTAAAGCAATGAAGGGATGATTTGGGGCTCCTTCAGGAATGAGGAAAAATCTGAGGGAGAGTAAGAAGAGCAAAAGGGAAATGAGAAGACAATAATATGTAGGTTCCAGTTTAGAAAGTGAGAAGGGAGATTACACTTCTCTTTCTGTGCACAAATGTAGGTCTGCAATGATAGCAGCTGTCACTGCCAATGGTGTCACTAACATTGGTGGGTGATAATGGAGACAGAAACTCTGGAAATTCCTGTCTAACTCATGGAGGGTCTTTCTGAATCTGTATGAAAGATGCACACTGTTTAAAGACAAAGGCCTCAAGAAGGTTCCCTGGATAACTTGTAAAGAAAATTTAAGTGTTTTCCTTTGAAAGACTTGCACAAACCTAGGCTTTATTTTTGAGAATTTTCTGCAATAATTGAGCAATTCTAAACTCTCAAATCAGAAAAACACCTAAAGCATCAATAAATATGAAAGTTAAAATGAGAATAAATAGATGAGACAATGCTGATTTTCTGCACTGGTTTTCATAGTAAAACCCTATGATGCCACAATACATTCAAAACTTACTACTCAAAGATAGAGAAATTTAACAGAATGGTTCAATGTGCACAGCTGTAATTCAGAAGTAATGCTGCCACTTACTCATAAGAGAGAATGTGAAATTTCCTGTGAATAGGTTCTACAGTCTAGGCCATTTCTTGATGTTTCTGGAGTTTTTTGCACTTAAGAGAAGGGGTTGGCATCCACTTTGTGCCAATGTAAAGTCTTCCCAAAAGTACTAATAAGAAATTGATGTTGATGGCAGTAACAATGTTACCAACATAGAAAATATTTTTGAAAACAAATACAAAACCCGAAGGCTTTTAATTTTCAATAAGCAGAAACATTGTTACAGAGTTTGAAATGAACAAGTTTTACTACTGACCATTCCATACAGATAAGGAAATTAATTATGTTGGGTGATGTACACCCTGAGGATGACGTTGATGACCTAAACAGTCTTAAAAAATTGCGTCACCCCATCCATCAATTACTCCTAAAGAGGGAAACTACTTCAAATTCTCTCTTGAGACTTTTGAATCTGAAACTCTAGGAGTAGACACCTAATTCAATATTGTCAATTAAATATTTCTTATTGCTCTTGAGTTCTGGGTAAAAAGGCTTCTATTAGAAAAAAAAAAAAAACCCCAAAACTCCAGGATACTAAACTACCAAGGTACTTATCTCTTGTATCATTACATTGATAAATTTTTGTTTTCTCTTTTGGCAATGACAGCCTTTGTGCAAACAGTCTTTTGGAGGTGTGAACATATTTATGTAGTGTATTTGAGGACTGCAGTCACATTCCTTTTACTGTACATGGTTTGTTTCACACAGAATATTTGTTTGAAGCAACTTCTGTTTTGCAAAATGTCTCCTTCCTCGAGGATTCTCAGTGCATTGGGTGGGTGACCTTCTGCACTTCTGTACTGAAAAGATGACAAACAGCAGAAGCATTGTGTTTAATCTGCTTTGTAGAGCTCATTTCTTATAAATCAATAAAAAAAGTTATTAACAATTAACTTGTACAGCTATGTTCCAAATTAATTTAGACACACACAGACATGAGAAAGTGGGAGGGGAACAGGATGAACACAAATTTTCCTCTGATGTCAGGAGAAGTTTAACATACCAGTCTTTTAGTATCAAACTGTTATACAAACTACCCCTCAGTTTTGGATTGACAAATTTTTGCCTTCATCTGCAAAGGCCCTTCTTCACTAGAAACAGTTGATCCAGGAAAGAAAAGATGTTTGTGTTAATGAATACTCGCTCATTCTGGAACATGCCTTTCACTCCATTCTCTGGATTTGTTATATTTTTATCTCTACTTATAATGCTTTTAAATCAACATCCTTTAAATAACAGTTTGCATGGCACTTTGTACATGGAGATCCTTTAAGGAGCAACTAAAAAAGGACTAAAAATCTAAGGGATAGCGAAATACAAAAGTCACCATGTTCTGAAATGAAAACTTGAGAGAAAAGGCACATTTATCCTTTTATTTCTCACTGAGTATCCCACTGCTTACTCTAAAACAAAATTAAATATGTCTGTGTATTACTTCCTCTATTTCTCACTTACATTACACACACACACAGATACACAAAATTACAGTAGTGACTACACTGAGAATAATTGACCCTAATTCTCTATACATATCAGTTTATAAACACAGCTCACAGAGATACTTACACTTCTGATACTATAATAATGGCTTTATATCATGGATTAACATCTGCTGGCATGAACTGATGACAATCACAAAACTGTGAATTAGATCTGAGAAATCTTTCACTGTTCCTCAGAGTAAATTCTATCTTTATAGTCTTAAAATATAAATGGAATTATCTCTATCCAGGTTTAAACAAACAAACAAACAAACAGCAGTTTCTTTCTTTGAGTATTTTTTGCACAGAGATATATGCTTTAGTAATTAAGTTTAATAACTCATTGCTTCTCTGGCTCAGTATATAAAGCATATACTGACATGCTTCGCTAGTCTGGACTAAAACAAACTCATATCAAGAAGAATCCCAGTCCTGTCACTGGGGCTGTAGCACACAAACACATCACTGAAGGTGAATGTCTGTATCACATACAAGATAGGAATAATTAGCTAAAAAAAATATTCCTTTTATCATCAAGTTCAGTTTACAGTCCCAGGGAAAATAGAAGCTAGCTTCATTCAGATCTTTAAAATTAGTATCAATTTGTTCCCTCAAAACCAAAACCCATCAGATTTTCAAAAGTGCCAATAATTTCCAGTCTTAATAGATTAATATTTGGGTTTTATCCATTTCTTTACCTTCTTTCATCTTAAAATTTCTTTTTATCGCTCTGGTATTCATTCCTGAGTCTTTCTATAGATAGTGAATAGAACTCCTCTTATGTATTGATCTTTACTTTGCAAAAGAATTAGGCAAAGCTATTCCAGTAAGGCAAGAACTTTGCTCTGCTGAATAGCTTTGTATGTTTTCTAAGTGCTTCTTCCAATTTCAAAATCTTCTTGAATGTGCAAAACAATACAGAAAATTACAGATGAGGTCTTCCAATCTGCTATATAGCAGCTTTACTCTTTCTCATCTCTCCAACTAAACATCACAAAGAATTAAAGACTGATTAATTCTGTGGGGCACTCCCTCAACTGATAAAATCAATAATTCCATCGAAGAACTATCAGATTAGCTTGACCTTTCCAACCCTTTCTGCAGTATTTTGTCTAATTTTATATTTAACTCTCTGACTTTCCTTTGTCAACCTAAATTTATTTTAAATTTTGCTTTCTAAAGAGTAAAGCAAAAAAAGAAATAGTTTCCTGAATGGTGTTTTTTCTCCTAAAATGAGCTATATTCACCATTCTTAGTGTTACTTGTTATGTTATAAACGAACTAAACATTCTGAATATCAAACTTGCAATTCATATTTAAATTCTACAGATATTCTGTTATGGAGGTAATCTGCTCCCCTACATCCCAAGTCAAGTTCTTGGTTTTCCCAATATCTCAGATATAATAAGGTTTTTTTTAATTAAAAAATAAAGAACCACACATAAAACCCAACCAAGCAAACAAAAACCCTGAAAGACAACCCCCCACCCCCAAATTTGCATGCGCCCTCATTAGTAATTTTTCCACTATGTCTAGGTTCTAAATGATCCCTACTGAATTATTTTTCGTCTGGGGTGCAGCAAATCCTAATCCCCTGCTCCTAATGAACCACCTCTCTTCTTTCCTTATTCAATTTCTATTTAGGTGGTCAAATAATTAATTTTTCTGTTTTGTTTTCTGGACATCTGATTCGTCTTTACTCTCCTCACTTACTTTTCAACCACTATAACAGCTTACTGTTCCTTGTAGATTCTTCACTTACTTTTTTTTTTTTTTGGTTGTTAAACATTGAATCTTTTTCTGATTTTCTTTTCCATTGCCTGGAAGAAAATTCTGGATGGCTTTACATATTCATTTTACAAAAGCTTTACCCTCTGGCTATGAAATTTACCAAGTTAACTGACTCAGTACAGCTCCTCACTTCTTCCAGAAAGAACATCTTTGGATAAAACCTGTAAATAATAAAACTACACCGTTTAATGTGTGAACATTCATGACTTGTTTCTGTGCTTATTTGTCAAAGCATCCTTCAGCCTGGTTTTACTTTCTTGTTTCTTGCTTGCATCAACCTCTTTTAGCTTTATTTGTGTTCTGTTGAGTCATGCACTCTTACTTTCCCTTATCAAAGGAAAAAATAAAACTGGAAAAATGTGAAAGGCAAACTTTCTTTGTGGAACTGACTGGTATTTTTCTTAGCCCATTAGTCAAAACTCAGTGTCAAAAATCTTAGCCATTAACTCAGTGCTTGCTGAATGGAAAAGTATGAGACATGATCTGAAAATGGATGTTTTAAGCTTAATTCACATATAGGTGGTACATCATTAAAATGATACTTCATATTTGCCATAGCTGTTACCTTCTCCTGGATTATAAATGTCTAATTGAGCGCCTTGACATCTAAGTCACTGAGTTAGCTACAATGCTTTTTGTGCCATGACCCAAGTGAAGATGTCTTTTTCTAAAGACTAAGCATTATTTTTCAACACAAATTCCCAAAAAGAAACAGGAATGCTTTTTGATCATATAAATTGTGCTTCCGTGTGCAAGTGACAATAACTGGATACTTCATGAAACATTTCTCAGGGCAATGAACACACAATGAATCCATAACACTTCTAACAATTCTGTCAACATATGTTTACACATTTAAAATTATAAACAAGAAATTAAATTAATAATAATCAGATATACTCTCAGCTGAAGTAGAAATCCACTAAGGCCTATAATAAACTTACAATCAACAAATTTAGTTTCAAGCCTTTAACTCAGAACTGGGTAAGAGATAAGAACTAGACCTTGGTCAAATATATTGCAGAATTTCCATTTAAATGAACTTCTATAAGACAAAATCAATATTGAGCAATGGATTATTCATGGACCTAGATCTGTATTGATAGAAAGTATAAAGTATCTTTTTTTTCCCCACACTTCTATGAAAAATAATCAAAATCAATCACCTAACAGAGGCCTGAGATATTTTCCCCCTCAATGCTCTCTTCATGGTGTAAGAGTATCATGAAGTTGAGATTATTCATATAAAAAATGTTTTAGCATTTTTCTCCATTAATGTTCTCCCTCTTGAAAGATATGAAATCATACGTTTATTAGCCATAAGCATTAAAGTAAAAATCATGTCTGAAATTCAATAGCAATTAAAAAATCCCAGTCCTCCCACAATATTATTAAGTCTTACAAATTTAGAGTTTAAAAAAAATCACCCTGCTCAAGGATTATAGTGCATAGGTATTGTGACTTACATTAAAACACATAGAAAGGAATTGTTACAGAGGGTGGAAATGAAACTTAAACCGACTGGGTGTTCTAATATGTCATTATCTGATATCTACCTGGAGAAGGTTTGTTTCGGATCTAAGTAATTTTCTAGACTTTGATTTTGAAAATACTAACTAAATACATTTTACTTGATAGCATGTTCCATTACACACTACATTTGGTAATATGAAATCATTTAATGAGTCTTCATTACTCTGCCTTCACAAGAAACTTACAAAGGCTGTTTTTTCTCTTGATTTGTATATGAAGAAAATTATTTTGCAGCAAAAGTTTAGTGACTATGTTAAGTTTGCACAGGAAGAAATAAGCATGCTAAAATGAAAGCAAAAATGTTTAACCCTTAAATAACTTTCCCTTCTAACAACGGGATTACCTTAATTTCCTACAGCACATATCTCTAGATTCAGCATGAAATTCTTGGTCAAATGCATATTTCATTTTTGGCATTTGAAATCAGCATATTTCAATTTGCTCCTACTTTTCCTATCTTTCTTGCAGTGAACTGATACTTGCATTTGCCAATAAAAGAAACCACCAGATTCCGGATCACTTATTTGTGTTTAAATTAAATCAAACATGTTTAAATAATTTCACTACCCATTAATTTGCACACCCTTGGTACATCAGAGTTGTTCTGTGACTAAAATGAACAAAAAGTACCTTTTCAAGAACATTCTTCTACTGGGTCTTCTGAAATGTCATTAACAGGAAGATGTTCCAGCTTCTGGCTATAAATTGTGAAGGTGAGACTAAAAATACTTATTGAAAAAACAATAAAAAAGCAAAACCAAGAAACTATTCACATCTATATTCTTATTTTTCTCAAATGCTAATATATTGAGTCAAGAAAAATAGAGACACGTCTATTAGAACCAAAGGTAAATGCCAGTTAATGAATAATATTCGACTGCTTTTGTTGTAACAATTTAGATAATTTAGAAAATTTTAAGCCTCTAAAGAGACAAGAAACTAAATATAGAGGTTTTTTTGGTATTTTTTTGGAGCACCAGTCTTCTTTACTGCAACAACTTGGTCAAAACTATCTCGTTTCACATAAGGGACATCCCCTATTTCCCACTTCCTTCCCTCCTGCAGATTTTGGAGTCATCCCTTGTTCCTCACAAGAACCATACAGAACCAGGACATGTCTGAGCACCTCTGACTTTAAGTTCATGGACATTTCTTGGTAAGGAACCTGGTGTAGTACTGCTGCATGGAGAAAGCTCCTTGAAAGCTCAGTTTACACTCTCATTCAGACAAAAACATCCCTCATTTTAAAAAGGATATCATTGCATTGTATTTCTGAGCTACTCACAATGCATCTCAAATGCTTCTGAGTTTAAGAGAAACCCTGGAGAAGTCTGGGATTAAAAGAGCATTATCCACATTAACGGACAGCAAAAAAAATATTTTTTATTATTTCTCCTTTGACACAGCTCCACTTTATTGTTTTAAAGAATGCTACTGACTTTTCCAGCTGATACCTAAATGCCTGCTTGGCACAAAGATCAGGAACTAGTTCTCTCCTATGTTATTAATTATTTCATGACTCACGTAAGCTTTACAGAACTAAATAAACAACATAATCTCAATTTTATGAACAGTGGGCTAGTTATGCTCAAAGCAAGCTTTCACTTTTTCAGAATCTTTATTATCTTTGTTTTCTGTATCACTCAAGGTTTCTAGCTGCAACTGCCAACACATATTTAATTATTTTTCTTTCCTCCAAACATATCAGAATGATTGCATTAAGCTAAGTAAAGATTTGAAAAGAAGTCCAAATTTATGGGAAGAAAGTCTCTCTGAGAATGCCAACTAATTTTTTTCTTTTAATACTTAAAGCAATACTGGGTTTTCCATTAAGAAATTGTTTCAGTCTTCATATTTACTGAGAGCTGTAGTTATTTTACATTAAAGCGAGCTTGAAAATTTCCTTTTTTCTCCCAGAGTACTGTTTAGTGTTGCCATTCCATAAGCAGAAACAAAGTAAGATAAAAATCTATTTTTTTTAAAACCCCTTTAAAATGTTATTATTTCCTGCAAGGAAAAAAAATTAAAAAATGTTTTATGACTATCTCCACACTCTAACTTACGACAGAAGAAAATTACTACACTTATAAACCATAGCACTAAAAATTAGAAAATGTCATAGCTTAGCAGTTTAATTCATGTTACTCCTTATTTCTATTATAATGAAATCTTTAATAATCCTGTCACACATTACTTTCCCTACAGCTTTGCCACTTCCATCAGTCTTGTGAAAAATAAAACCTCTTATTTTCATTTACCTTAGAGAACCTCATGCACCCCTTGTCCATCTTCCTTGCTGCTGTCTTGGAACCCTTGTTCACTGTGCAGCCACATCTCACACATTCCTAGTTCTCAGTCCTTTTGAAAAGCAGGGCAGCTGCAGGATCACCCTGCCTGCAGGCTGGGGAGGCACCTGGAGGCTCTGGGATTGCACCAGAGCTCACACACCTGAGCAGGGCTGCAGTGCCCTGGCTAATGCCTACACTAGTGCTGCACCCACGGGATCCCATCCAGCCAGAACTTCCAAGGGGAAACCTATGTTTTATCAACACACCTGCATGTCAGGCACTATTTGGGCAGCTGTGTCTCCCTCGGGAAGATTTCTGACTTTCCTACAATCCCTGTCCTGAGCTGGGCCAGGCTGTGGATGGCTGTTCTCTTTTGAGGGTGCAGAGTGTGCCCAGGTGGCCAAGAAGACCAATGGCATCCTGCCGTGTGATAGGAACGGTGTGACCTGCAGGGCAGTGATTTTTCCCTTGCACTTGGCTCTGGTGATGCCACACTTCAAATCCCAGGTTAAATTTTAGGTTCCCTATAACAGGAAGGGCATTGAAATGCTGGAATGTCCAGAGAAGGGCAATGGTGGTGCTGAAAGTTCTGGAGCACAAGTCTGATGAGTAGTGGCCAAGAGGATGGGGTTTTTTCAGCCTGGAGGAAAGGAGTTTGCTCTCTACAATTCCCTGAAAAGGAGTTGAAACAAGGTGAGGGTTGGTCTCCTCTCCCAGGTAACAAGTGACAGAATGAGAGGAAATGGCATCAAGTTGTGCCAAGAGCGGCTTAGATTAGATACTAGAAAAAAATTCTTTGTGGAGAAACATTGGAACAGGCTGTACAGGAAGGTGGTGGAGTCACATTCCCTGGAAGTGTTAAAAAAACGTGCAGATATAGATATGAAACATTGTTCAGTGGTGAACATGGTTGCAGTGCTGGGTTGATGGTTGGATTTGATGACCTTAAAGGTCCTTTCCAACACTAAAGATTTTGTTGTAAAGTCTTTCAGCCATATCTACCCTATTCCTTCTGATTGATTAATGCCATCTTCCCTTGTGCCACTACAGCCAAGCCATAGACCAACTCCATTCACCATCTGCCTGGATTGCCCCCTCATATTCTTTTCTGTGCTCCTCAACCTGTCACACTCACCCCACTGACTGCAAGAGCTATGTTGCAACATATTATCTATCTCTGAGGGCCTTTTAGTCTAAAAGACACAGTTCAACCTTTCCTCTGACCGAAAGGCTGCATTTGCTCCAGAAGGAGATCTGATCTCAGTTGTTGAATCTCATCTCTGTTATTGCATCACCCATCACTGCCAGCTCTTTTTATTTCTTTCCATTCTCTTTTTCTCTGCCTCTGTTCTAAGTTAGGTCTTCTTTACCAAACTGTGGTCATGGCTCACTCACCTCTTTCTTTTGACCTTGCTTGTGCTGTTGTAAAAATGCCTGGAAAAGCATTCCTTCTCTACAAAAGTCACTCCTGGTCTAAAAATTGCTCCTGAAGAAATTGAATCCTGTGACTTACATTTGCTGCTCTAAAAGTCTTGATTTATCATGGATTTCTTCAGAAGGATGGTAAGAGGAAACCTGATCTTCCTCTTGTCATAAAAAACCACTGTCTCAATCAGGTATCTACTGTTCTTTCTTTCAAGGACATAAACACCTCTTGTCTATGTGAACATTGAACCCAGGGTCTTACTGCTTTGCTTCTGTTTCCAGAAGCACATGTGGGCTAAAACAGCCCCATCAAAATAATATTTATGGAAATGAGACCACACAGAATTGCAGTTTTCCATATTGCCTCTAATTGTGATCAGAACACCTGGGTTTAGCTGTGAAGCCTGCACCAATTTTACAAAGGGAAGAATAGGCAGATCCTCAATTAGAGTTGCACTCAGGCATGCTATTGCTTATAATAGTGCTTAAGCCACAACATGACATTTATTCTCAGAGGTAAAGGTTAAAGAAATAAATGAGGAGAAGTGACAGAAATGACCTTGGCAAAGGTATCCCTTCCTAGGCAGCAATTACCACAATCTTCACCATGCTGCAAAATTAGCCTGGAAAGTGAATTATTTCAAAAACACAAAAATGAATGAAAACAGTTTTCTTTATTTAAACCTTAGGGTGAGCATTGGGCTGTGGGCTTTTTTTGTTTGTTTTTAAACTATGCAAATGACAATAACAGCACATTATTTAAAGAAAATAATAAAGCTGCTCCTGCTTTTCAGATTTGCAACCTTTTACAGTTCTATGATTAAACTTTTAGCTATTTTTTTTTGTAATTCAGGAGAACAAAGCAATTTACAAGTCTCTACAGAAAAATGCTACAAAACTTTAATTATTTTGATATTTCAGGAACGTATTTAGCTCAACAATCTACATCACTAACATCCAGAGAGCTGTTAGCATTGGGTAATCATTTGGAAAAGGAACTTGATGTTTCCTGAATATCAAACAAGGTTAAAGCCTGAAACTCTGCTAATTTCTGAAAATCCTCAACAGTAGTAAAGTTATACTGATTGACATCAGCAAAGAAATTATAGCTGTTGTGTATTCAGACTAATGGAAACTCTTAAGAGTAATAACTTAAAATTCATCGTACAGAGTAAGTTACAGAAGAGGATGAGAAGAGTTCTACCTGCAGACCTAATTCAGCTGTTACATCAGAAAGGCACAGCTCTTGACACTTTCCAAGTCCCCTGTTACACTAAAGACCTTGTGAGCACTACACTTTAGGCCTTGATCTTACAAGGTGCTGTGTGTGGCCCTCCAAAAACATATGGATTCCTTCACATCTGCAATCCATGCGGGCATTGCATTATCCCAACATGCATGAATACAGTAATTCCATAACTGCAGGCAGTATCAACAGGGAACAGCATGTATCATAATCAATACAACTTTTTCATAGACTGAAGCACCAGGGGGTAAACAGAAAATTCAGCCTTTTTAAAAAGAAAAAGAATTGTTAGGCATGCTTTAATTGCCATGCACTGAATTTTCATTTGAATAATACAATTTAGGAGAAAAAAATAATACAGGTGAAATTGAAAAGAAAATCAGGAAGTCAAGAATGGGTTTATCTGATTGCCAAACCCTTTTCTTTGCATTCAAGTAAAATAGGCTGCTTCCTCAAATCACCTAACAGCTCTAATAACAATTATTTTTACTTTCCTGGCATTACTCATCTGAAATACCTTATAGGATCCTGACCCATTATTCAAGTGTTAGCCATGAACAACAAATGATAGCAGCATTCTACCCAATCAACAATATTATTGCTGCATTACTGGATACAGTGACATTTAGACAACCAAATGCTTGCCTCCGTGGACAGCAAACAAGCTCAAATTCTTAGCAGAGTGATAGTTTTGCCTGCAGAGAATGAACAGGCAAGTCATGCTCAGGTACGCCTGGCCTTGATGAGGGAACCCATGAGTGAGAGCAGATTGATTATCAATGCCCATCTCTCCCCTGTGCTACTGCAGAACTTACTGAGGAGAGGCAGGGTGAGGGGAAGGTGAGGTTGAGCTCTTCACTGCTGGTCTCTTCCACACTATAGGGCTGTGAGTGTTTTCTTCTGCCCATGTTTTTAGTGACACAGAAGAATGAATACTATATGGCCCAGACTTAACAAAGCAACTGGCCAAAATCCCGACTCTAACAAGGACAATGAGAACAAAACCATAATTCTGACTCTTAATATTTTAAATAATGCTATGCAGAACACAAAAAAAAACCCCTGAAAACAAAAGAAAAAAACCCCAACAAAATCCCAAGCCATTCTAAAACAGACAACCACAACAAAACCCCAAACAACTAAACAAAGAAACAAAAGAAAAAAAAAAACCAAAATCCACCCAAACCCCCAAAAACACTTTAAAAAATCTAGATGTGCTAAGGGATTTATATTGAATATTGCTCTGATATAATAGTGCAGAATAATATTTGCCAAGTTGATGTGGTATTCTTCAACTTCCAGAAGTGAAAATTGGGCTATATAATTTAGAATCAGTTTTCCTGCCTTAAACTTGGAAGCACATGTCATTGGTAGCAAGTTTGGAAGTACACTTCTGTACGAGATGGATGGAGTAGTGGAGACAAACAAATGGAACTTTTAACTACATGATATTTTTTTATAAATGGAGGTGAAGGGAGAGAAGTCCAGAAGGTCACTCTTTTCCATTCAACTCTGTCTGTTTTTTCTAGCACAGACACAGCCATCACCTTGAAATACTTAGCACAGTGCATTGCTAAAATGAGGACACTCTACACTGGCCAAGGAAATTGTGTTCCCACATTTTCTTTGATGCCTCTTTGGGGCATGAAAGGAGAACTGGGCTATGAAGGGGGACTAAAGCACCACATGGAGCATTGCATGGAGACAGATTTCTCTGTCTGTCAGATACACGATACTATTTGAACAGGGCCAGTGCACAACAACTATGGGGAACCGAGCAGCTCTACACAGGGAGGTTCATACATGGTTTGAACCAAGAAAACAGACCAACACATTTTAAATGTTCCTCTTTCTCACTAAAACCCCCCTTCTCTTTCTGCACTAAATTAGATATGGCACTAAATTAGAAGCAGTTTCTGTGAACCCATTTAAAACACCTCTGCTGGACCACCTAACAGGAAGAAGAGACATTTTCAATCTTGTGCCATGTTCTGCACCAGAATAAAAGTGGAGTGGAAGAACAGAAAGACAGAGCACTACAGAGCCTCCTGTGTATGACTTCTGGAATAATCAGGTTGAGTCTAGTTTCCATAATTACTCACTGTTTTCTTATTTCTCTGTACTCTTACACTTTTATTAATCCTTCTTTCCAGGAACGTGACGTGCTTTGTGCTTGAGTTTAATGGACCTGAAGTCATTGATTTGTTCAAGCTTTAGCTTTGAAGGATTGCTAGTGCTGTGGAGATCACGTCTTTATAGGTCCTACATGGAATCATATAATGAAAGAAAATTAAGCTGCTATAAACCTTTCTGTGTTGTCTGGGGAAGAGGTGCATTATTTGCTAACCTGCAGAAAACTAAGGCCTGCAGTAATTTAACAGAATTCTACAAGGGACTTAGAGAATGAAATTAATTCTCACTTCAACTCAATGAAAGTTCAGGATGATTTTTCACTTCAACAGTAAAAATTGTGCTCCAAGTTATGACTGTTCCTCTGTACACTTCCTACGTAATTTTCCTTATGTTCTTACCCAGTGGGTTAAAATCATCCCTCAAGTGACTTCCAGTTTATTTTCACTGAGTAAGTCAAGCTAAAGTAGTAGTTTTCTTTCTTTCTTTAAGATTGGTCAGAACAGAAATGGGTAAATAAATAGCAATCACATCAGAAAAGACCTCAAGAAATTAAATATTTTTCTTTTGAACTGTATATTTTTAACTGGATTTTAAATGATCTTCGGTCTAAAGCAATGATTTTGTTTCAGACTGAGTATCAACAAAAATCAGAAAACTGTAGAAAGTTTTCAATTTATCACAAATCATAAATTTACCTTCTACAGTTACCTTTGGTATTCTCTCCACCACCCAAATGGCATCACAGATGATTGCCTCAGGGTCTAACACTGTGTCATGTACCCTGAGACCTGTGAGGTCAGTCCATGAGAGGACACGAGGTGCATTTTTTGCTCAGAGCTTACTGTCTCTCCAAATCCATCATTATCCTTTTAAAATTCTTAAAACTTCTGCCTAGTATTTGGTAACTGCTTATAAACATAGACATTTCCAAAGCAGAGAAAAAACCCAGTTATTGCACTTTACATTGCGGTTTATGACATAATGCGTCCTTAACAATGGCAACAACGCCATGATCCTCAGGAAGCTCCTGCCCCAGTCAGGAAAGCTCTGCCTCCCTAAGAAAGCATGATCTGACCTCTGGCCATAATGCAGTTAAACACACACCCTCAGCAACCCTCCACGCTGCCTAACTCAGTAAAAATTACCATTAGGAGGGTGCAGTGAGCAGTGAGCAGACTCATATTTAACTCTGCATCAACCAGGACCCTAGGTCCTTCCTATGGCACTGCTTCCAGCATCTCATTCCCCAGTCTGGCTGGACATCCAAGGCTGCCCCATCCCTCGTGCAGATTCTGTCACTTTCCCTTGTTGAAAAAACCCTTCTGCTTTGCTTTTCCAGTTTCCTTTATGTTCATCTTTCAAGCTTCCTTGTTTTGTAGAAGGAAGAACTTAAATTGGAAGCCTCTTTTTTTAAAAAAAATAAACCTTTAATCTTTATTCAGAATTCTCTTTTATGATGCTAATGAAGGATTATACAAGAACTAACATTTTCTCATGTTTATTATTGTTGCTCAAATCTTCCATATTTAATAAAGAGGGACAAAGAGAGACAATATAATTGCATCTTGCAGAAGCCTTCTCTTTTCTTTTAGATTTTTCTGCTTTTTCAGAATTTTAAAAGAATTTCTATAAAGTAGGAATTACTTAACAGAAATAAAATTTTTAAAACTTAGAGCTTGGTTACTTTCCTCAACTGTGTAGGGAAAAATGCTCTTAGAAACACAGTGCCACATGGACTTGAATATTGTTTTTAAAAGTGCAAGCTAGTGGAAGCAAGGTCACCACTAAATCATTCAGATATCCTGGGGTTTTTTCCACTTGACTTCTTCAGTTCAGACTGAACAGTTCTGATGCAGACAGAAATAACCTTGCATCTTTCTCAGAAGATTCTGAAAATTAAAACTCTCTGCAAAAACCCACCAGACATACCAGAGTTGGGAGATGCAAATTGAGTATAATGACAGGAAAGTCATTAGATGCCCCCTTTTTGTGAAGACGATGAAAGGAAGGATTTCCTCCAAAATTCATCACTTTCTTTCAGGACATTGCATTATAAAGTACAAAAACAGAACAACTTTTCTCTGACAGTTTACAGTCCAGATTACTAAATTGTTTCTGGCTCCAAGTGCTATGTTATAGAGTCAGTACAATTTTAACTGTGTAATTAAATAACAGTTTACTGGTGTCCAACTCTTAATACAAGTACAGATGTATTTGCATTGTAGAAAAAAGTGACTGATGATCTCATGGCAAGTTTTGAAGCTTTATATGAACTAATTATTATTTTTGAAGTACACAAAGATAAACCAAGGATTAGATAATTTAAATTACAGCTAGCCTCATTCTACATGATACAGAAGGGGGAATAATCTTTCGTAATTGATGGGGAACTTTACATTCCACATACTCCTTGAATGAAAGCCTGAATTGTAGAAGGACTCACTACTGGCTGTACCTTTCACCACGTCCTCACAGGACTTGGAAGAGAGAAAGAGAGAAACATGAAACCAGCCTGATTTTTGTCCAATTCTTGATAAGGTAGCTGCACTAGCTTATCTAGAGGATATAAACCTTGAAGTATATTTGGGAATGTTACTTGCTTTTAGTATGAACTAAATTTACAAAGTTTCATGCCCTAAGCATCAGCTTTGGTTAAGGCCACCTTCTGCAACCTGTGTAAATTATACAGCCTGAAGTCATAATGTTCCTTTCCCCGAGCAGTTACTGAAGGCTCGGAGTCAGACACCAAACCATGAGCTTTCTGAGCAGGGAGTCACCCAGGGTTCAGAAATATGGAGCCAACAATGTGCAAAGGCTCAGAACCAGCATTTTCATGAAAGTCAAAGCAGGACATCTCTAAGGGAACAGAGAATTTTTTTAGAGATGCTGCTACTACAAGGATATTGTATATAAAAGTAACTTCTACTTTTATGTAAGAAAGGAAATCTTGCCAAATCACCATTTTGGGTGCCCTCATAGCATAAAATTCCCAACTAATTAAAGGTAATTAAATGACAGCCTGTTCTCTGGGTTCTAAGAGATCTTCAAGAAAGAGTACAACGCAATGTGCATTTCTCAGTTAAATGAAGTATTCTGTGAAATGAATGAATCATAGCAGGGCAGAGCTTTAATGCAGGATTTCTGACACACTATGATCAAGCTTTCCAGGAAGGGCTCCACAGATTCTTCTGCAGAAAAAAAAAAAATTCCATTTTTGCAAGAAGGGTTAGAGTGGTTTTGATTTAAGGCTTAAAAAAAAAACCCAACAAAAAAACAAAACAAAAAACCACAAAACATTTCTGAGTTTTTCTGGGTTTCTCCGTATTAACAAATGTCAACTGAAATAACTGATCAAGCATCTACTCAAGCCAGTACAAATATGAGCTGAAGAAATCATAGCAGTACCAAGTTGAAAAAGAAAGCTCAATAACCAGTCAAAATAAAAAATAGGAATCAGAAATTACAGATGAGTTAAACTGAGTGCTGGTGTGCATTTTGTCTCTAGCTACAGACCACTACAACAAACGTAGAGACTGTACCTTCAGCAGCCTAGATTTCCTGCTTTCCTACATAGAAAATGATCCACTATTTTAGTGAGCAATGTGAAAATATCTTAGCAATGTATAACAGGTATTAGTGACGGTTTCAGCAAAGACACATTGATAAAATAATAGCAAATATATTTTATTGTGAAATTTAGTACTAAAAAAATCTAATCTCTTAACTGGAAATTATAGTGTTTTCTAGATCCTGTAATATATGTCCATGCCAAGCTTTTAAAATTCAAAAACAGGAATTTAAAGGATAAAATTATAACACTGTTCTGCATTTAAATCCAGATCCCTGCTTTCATTTAAAATACAGAGGTCTGGAACTTCTGCATTATTATAATTAATTTTTCTAACCAAAATATATTTCTGCCATCTCCACAGTATGAAAGTTTCTCTATTCAGACTCAATGAATTAAATTTGACAGAATTGTTTGAATAATCCATAATAGACTGATAGTCAAGAGGTTGATGAGTTAATAACAGTAATACATTAGAAAAAGAAAAACGCATCGGGTAGAATCAAAATCTGGAGATAAAGGAAAAGTATAAAGTTTAGACAAACTCTCATGGGTCAAAACCAGAACAGCAGTATCCTTGGGATATAGGAAAATAAAAAGGACTTGCAGAAAAGAATTTTCCTCATAACAGTTTTTCAGCCAGTAAATTATAAACTAATCTCACCCCTGATTCATCACTCACTGATGAAACTGAAGTTTTATTCACTCTTCAGGTTTTAAGCACCTCTTCAGGTGTTACAGTAACTCTGTAATCTTCATTTTCTAATGCTTTTTCTTCTCAAAGGGATCTATTCTAGCCAGGTACTTCTGAATATCAAACATGGTGCCACTAGAGACACTTGTCCATTGACCTGAGTAAGACACAGAAAATATGAACAAAGGTGTGCCTTCTTTACAGATGGGGGCATGACAAAAATCTTAAATCTTGAAAAAATATCTGAAGTTGTACACTCTCATTAATGTAATCAGTGACCTTTTTAAATGAAGGGAATAATGGCACAGAGCACAGTGTCCAAACAAATCAAGGCAGACCTGGGCTTCAGCAGGTGTGAGAAGCTTACTGAACTGCAGTTGCACTTCAGAGAAATAAATGTAAGAAATTGGTTATTTGATGAACTTTGCCAAGTGCTTACCAATTTACATAAATTTCTCAGTATGCATCAGATTATCAATTCACAAGGATGTCCATCATCACTACCACTGATTTGTTTTTGTTATGGTTGCAGATGAAAGTCCCAGAAGAGGAAAAAAAACCAAAAGAAGCACATCCTGACAAAATTGATATTGGACCTTTTTATTCAATGATGCAAATATGGATTTTGTAGTTTAACTGGTCATTCAATTCAGAATATTGATTCCTTTACACAACTCAATTTTTTTTGTTTGTTTATATTGTCATGAATTTCTAAGGACTGCTGTTGGTGTTCCACGTTCACTTTTCAGTTGTTCTTCAGACAAAAATCACCAAGATTATCCACTATCTCTGACAGTTTATCTTCTCCAGTCTGAGAGAAAACATAGATGTTTAAAATACCTCAGCTTACCTTAAGAGAAAAATCAATTTTTTGACCTATTTGACACAGATGGAGGCTGAATTGATCTAGAGGATATATTTAAAAATCTTTTTAACATCAAAGGGCAATTTGGAAAGACCATGTAGGAAATAAAATTGCTTTAGAAATCACCGGAACACTTACATTCAACAATGCTGCAAGTTTTGTTCATCATATTTATAACTCTTAAATTTCTAAGATACTTTGGTTATTTAAGGAGAAAGGTCAGTTGTATATCTAAGACCTTCAGGCTTGAAAAGCCTACTGTCATAGGGAGACATAGCCTCTACACAAACCTCAAGCTGCTTTAGGCTACTCAAGAACTATGACTTGAACTTGTGAAATAAGTTATTTGTGGCCTCTTCTATTGTTTGCTATTCTTGTCCTGCTGAGGCAAGTTACTTAAACAGATTCATGCTACTGCCCTTTTAGTTTGCTGCTAGTAATCAATAAAATTAGGGCTATCATCAAAATTCATTTAAAATAGCCACTATCCTTCATCCTTTTGGTATCATGTGAATTAAAGAGCCCATTTTGAAACAGTAAAGAGCCTCCCCAAAGTTTAAATAAACTCGTATTGATTCCTGGGGACAATCAGCACAAACATTGTAACTAAACTCTCATCTGGAATTATGCATGTCCTATATCACACATAAATCATTCCAGACAGATATGATGAGCAACCCAAGCTGCTTCGCATAAGTCTTTAAATCACATGCCAGCTAACATCAATTAAGGAAGATATGTGGCATATTTTTGTAGGAAAACTGCTTTAGAAAGATTGGATTTTCAATTTCAGATCATTTTCTTACCCATTTTTCACTGCTAATATTTGTAGTGACTATAGTGCTACTTTACCAACTTTCCAGTTGGTAAGGCATCAGATCACCTGTTAGAAAAATAATTTACATCGGCATTGTATTATAAAAAATATTTACTGATTTTGGATTATTTTGTTTTTAAAATGGAAGAAAAACATGGCATTTAAAAGAGCAGAGAGGAGGGAACAAAGAAGTGGGAAGAATGGGAGTAGGGGACAGCATTATCAGCCTCAGTGTCTTACAGATTTAATTTGGGTGTAAAGATCTCTGAGAAACAGAACTGTTGTAGCTGTACAGCCAATGAAAACATCCTAACATCTTCATGCAACCTATATGGAACATTCAAGTTGCAATTTAAGAGGTAGTACACAACTACTGCTCTTCATTTTGTTCCAACCGTTCTCTCTTCCTACTACTATTATACTACAACAGACACATTTCTCCCCCCTTCCTCTTGAATTGCATTTATTCCCTTTGGATACAAGTTATTTTAACCTTAGTACTTAAACACTGAATACCTGAAAGCTGATGTCCCCAATATGTAGGACTGAGAAATTTCTGAGGAAAAAAGACAGCAATTATGGACATTTTCCCTCTTGTGACTAACTAACTATATAGTGTTTCCCATCGGTGTTGCTATTTGAAGATACAGCTTGGACATCTGTTTACCCTAGACCTTAATTAAAATTGCTGTTCACTTTGATAAATAACATTTTAAAATTGTTTTTCCCCTGGTTTTATTTTTATCTACTTCCTGCTGAAGGCACTGCAGTGCCTGCAGCCCAAAGATGCTCTGAGCACAGGCAGTGCTCTGTACAAACTGATGGAGAGGACGCACAGTGCTGACTGCAGCCTTTACCACCCTGCTCTGAAACAGACAAAAAGTCTAATAAAATAACATGGAAAAATCAATAAAAAGATGCATAAGACAAACTCTTTTGACCAGGCATTCCCAGCACCCTCAGAAAAACAGGTCATTGTCCCCTGTGCATTTTCAGCAGGTAATTTGGAATAGTGAATGTAGCAGTGAAAAAGTAAGCAAGGTCCACAGGCCTTAATCACCATTCCACCATGTGCAGGACAACTTAGGCATTGTTTGGTGATCTGTGATTTTTTGTCAGCTGTTCTTTATCTCTCCTATTTATGCTGTTGGTTATTGGATGCAGTGACCCCTTTCTCATCTGCTGGTAGACATGGCTGTCCCGTAACCAATACAGTGGGGCTCTCATCTCATGTAATTACCTGATTTTCCTTGAGATGCCTATGATTTCACTTTAAGTACACTTTGGAGGTGTGCTCCATGAGATACACTTCAACAAGAATATTTTTAAGAGCTCTGCATTGCTCTCTTCTGAACCATCAAAGTCTAAGCAATAGCTAACACTGGAAGAGTAAAGTAGTCATTAAAGTTACGTACTGTTATTTCCAGTGATACAGACATTTCTTGGCACTATTCTTGGTGTGCTAAACACAGGCTATTTTATCCTAACAATATCTCCATATGACGTCAAACTGGCAGCTCTTTCACTTACCTCTTGTAAGATACATTTGACACGAAGAAACTTGTAGGAAAAATACATTAAACCATTGGCAAGTCTGTTTCAAACATTTCCCTTTGAATTTTCTTGGCTATAAACTTTTGAGAAGCAGAAAAAAGTATTTTTCAAAAAAATTTTGAAAGGCTTCATATTTGTCCAAATATGGATTAGTCCATTATACCTCACAACCTTATCCAGAGCAGCAGAACTCTGCACAGAGAGCTTCTGAGTTTGGGCTACTCTCAACCAATATAGAGTTACTGCCCATTTGAATTCTGTAATTCTTTTCTCAGCTTGGAAATTAGAAACCTCATATGAAAACCTAGGTACCTAATGTACCTAATGTACCTAGTAATCAGGATTTACTAATTATTGTGACCAAAATAAAAGGAATTAGAAGAAATTGGGAGAGGAAAGTCTTACACACTCCCAGAAGTTCTTTATTTCTGATTGGTACCCATGAAATAGATTTTGAATGACTAAGGTTTTCCAATATATTACACTTTTCTGACAGAGGGAAAGACCTTTTTTGTTTTGCACTGTTTTGCAGGAGATTTCTTCAGGTCTGAAAGTGTGAATTCCTCCTCAGCTCCAAATATATTTTATTGACTTTACTATCACAGAAATATAAGCTAATGGCTCCACTTTTACTGTATATGATAAATAAAACCAACATCCAGAAAAATAAGTCACTGCATGTACTTTTTGTTCTGGGAAGAGGACTAGACAACAAACATAAGCATGCTCTAAGATATGACATTGCAACAGTACACAGACAATATTGCAGCATGTGAGTTAAATTTATATATAGACAGACTACACTAAAATACAATAGAACAAAACTATATTTGAAAATGAACCTCTTATTTGTATTGACTCAAAATTACCTAAATATTCACAGAAGATGGAAAAAACGAGTCACAGCAGAAGTGACTCAAGTGACTTATTAAGTGTTCACAGGTGTCATATTTGCAGGGCTGTGTTAATTATATTCACCTAACACAGAGCACCCATGGCATCAAGAGGCAAGCTGAGATGATTTGGAATGTGGGAAATTGATGCTCATAATGATTCCATTTCTTGCCCTTGGTCATCCACATACAGCACATGGCTCAGTTACAAACTGAAGTTTTTTTCCTATGCTGCTGACAAATGTATTAAATAAAACAACCTTCCTCCAGTTTCTGTGCTAATGGTAATACTGCAATATCCAGTGTTGGAAGGCTGATCCACATGTCCAGTCCTCTCTATTATATAATTCCTTTTTTTTCTAAACTCAAAAGCTAGGAAAGCAGCTTCCTCATCCCCATAATGTTTTTAAAGCTATTTTCCCCTCCATTTTCACTGTGAAAGTGAAGAATGCTTATATGGGCAGCATTCTCCTTTGGTGCAGCAGGATAGACCAATTCATCAGAGTTAATGTCAATCTGAGGTTATATCCCAGAGGATATCAATGAGCTGCTCTTCCAATTAATGGATGACTTTTTACTTTTATGAATCAGCTTGTCCTTGACTTTTTATGGTGCTGTTTAATCACAATGTTTTCCACTATCATTTCATAGTCCCTGTCTGGAAAGGAAGCATAGACAGATTCTATTTTCAACCATGGCTACACTACTTTGCCAGCTCTTAAAGAAATGGAATTTGCAATTGCTGGGAAGGACATATCAAAGCAGGCAGGTCTGCCCATGACTGTCACTACCAAAACTGCTTTCCTGTGATGTAGTCTCCTCAAAGTTCTATTCCTGTGATGACACAGTTAGAGGTACCTCTTCTCAGATTAGAGAAGATTAGAAAGCTGCTTGCCCACGTGGCAACTGTAGTTTGCCAAGAGCACTACCAAGCACAAGATGCAGCATGATTAAGGTGATCCCTGCCTACAGCATTCAGAGCCCTACATGTGTTTTGTGGCCCTTCTCCAGATCCCTGGATTGTGTCAGACAGTGCTGGCAGCTACCACTTTTCACCACACTTACTTTTCTGTATTGCAGGACAACCACAACGGTTAGTGCTTCTAAATACCTTCAAGAGTAAGATGTGGATACGGAAAGTGCTAAAATCCTAACCAACAGAAAAAGGGGAAGAAAATGCATGACATAAACTTCAGTTAGGTCTTTCAAATTTGGAAAATGATGAACTTTTCTTTCCCCCCAAACTGCTGCAAATACAATTGTACATCCTGCCCTGGGATATATGCATATCATTCCTGTTGGCAATACATGGGAAATCTATTTCATATGGCACTGAGAACTGTGACACTTATGGAAGGCAGCATTTGACTCTCAGGGTTACACGGTCATTTCTAATTTAGTAGGAAGGGGCACTGCATTAGCAAAAATAGAGAAATGTAAGGATCACAAACCCAACCAATTCATCCCATTCCCAGGGGCTACAATTTCTGAGGGCAGAACTGACCCATTATCCTCAGGTCCTGTGATTCTGGCCCTATTCTTTGGTACACTTGTATAACAGACAATTTAAATTCTTATCTAGATTCATAGAGTCATAGAATGTGAAGGGGTTGGAAGTGTCATTAAAGACCATCTAGTCCCAACACCCCCACCATGGGACACCTCCTACTAGAGCTGGTTGCTTAAATCCTTATCCAGCCTGGCTTTAAACAAGGTTGAGTCCAAGGCTCTGGCTTATCTATTTTCTAGTAAATACTAGTTCAGTTGTCTAACTTGAATTGGCTTATCCTGATTTAAAACAGGTATGGATTAGTTCTCCGCTTCCTGGTTTCATAGAGAATACTCACTCATTCAATGGAAGTAAGAGATGGCTTAGCCTGACCTGGAAGGCTGAGAAACCCATGGTCATGCCCACTGCACTGCAAGGGCCAGTACTGCCAGTGCAAATAGAAAGCAAAGAACAAGGACAAGGACTCTATAAACCTTCTCATGATTTTACTGGCAATTAAGCCTCTGTAACAGAGGAAAGATTATAGATCCATTTTTAAAAGGAAAATGTTGCCACCTATTTTTCGATTTTTTTTCCTCTTTGTGTCACAACCTTGTCATTGGAAATTAAGTCTATGCTGCCTGCAATTGGCTTTCCCTCTCTATTTTTCTGGATAAGAATTTGACAAAACTCAATGCTGCTTTTCCTGTGTTGGCATCTGTTGCAAGATTTGTAATAAGTTCATGGTTAGGTACACTCATTAAGTGAACTTGTGAGCAGTGGTACAGTCAGTTAAACATTACCATTGTACACTAAGGGCAGTGCTAGGACAACCAACCAGGACTCTTAGACAATGCAGATAGCTTAAAAACAAAATACTGCCCAGAGCAAGAGATGTTGAATACCAATGCCATTGAAAGGTAAGTTTGTGATTCGAAAATTAGTTAAGTTATATGAAAATAAGAAAACAGTTGAGAACATTATCCCTCCTAGGCATGAATGCTGGAGACAGAGTAAAATTGCATTAAAAAAGGCAATTATGATTGAGGGCAAATTTGGGTTGCAAACTATGTGATGGTGTCCTTTCTATTTGATGATTATGGAAAATCCTTTACCTAACCTCATATTATCTGTCTGCATTTGAAAGAGTCCTCCACTCTCCAAGAACATCCCAGCTTACCTGGCAAATCAGCAGCTGCCATCTGCAACACCACAGTATATTTCAAAATGTAGTTTTTACTTAGTTAAATACACTAACTATGTAATACAACAATGACCTATGAATTTAACCACCTGAAGAAGATGAAGAAGCCACAGCAAAAAGAAAAGGTAGTATCGTTTAAAGATTCCAAATTGTGCTCACAGTGTTACATTTTGAATGACAAATTTGCTTCTGTGAGTACTCTATTTCACTTGACACATGAGAATACTTTATTATTGCCTTGAATGAAAACAAAACAACCTCAAAAACTGCTCCTTGTGCCCATATTGCTGACAGATAGTATCTGTCACACACAACGTGTGTGCAGTAGTTCCAATATTGTTCGATTTTCCTTCTTCTTTAACCTGTACCTGTGGCACTAATGAGCGTGGACTGAGGTTATAATAACTATACTCTTATGCTAATGATCCTCCCGGATATCCTTGAAAGAGGGAATAATCTCAAAACTTTTTGATAATTGCATTTTCACTTCAGCTGTGATGTTTCCCAACATTTTCAGACAAATCTAATTCATGATAAATCTCACAGAAATGTGATTTTTCCCTTATTTCTGCATCCAGGTAATAATTTTCAAATGTTTTTCTCCACCTTCCTTTCTGATCAGTTGCAAATGGAACTCCTGAAATTAGGATTTTTATTTATTTTTTTAGGTGGAGCTTTTCAAAGCTCCATTCTTTAATGTTATGAAAATAAAAAACCTACAGTAGCATTTACAACAACTCAGCTTTCAAAGAGTATCCGCTGATTACCATATAAATAGCACAGCCACTTACTCAGTATACCTTCCTCTGCCTATCATTCCAGTGTCAAGCCCAAAAGTTCAAAACTGCACCCCTTTCTTGCCAAGACCAGAGGACCCAATTTATGTCTGCTAAACAATTATTTTATGAGGGAAGAATAATGGAACTTCAGTCCATTTTAAATGATATATTGTCTGTCAGCCAAGTAGATCTGTTCTGAAAGGCATGGCCCTGACGGTTGGATAGGGCTTGCTTGACTGCTTAATTTCATGTCTACTGTCAAAATAGCTGAATACTGTCAATACAACAAGAATTATTTTAAAGGTTTCAGAATATTTTTAATATTGACGTATGTGGCAACAAACGTATATGCAAGACAGTACCAACTTTCACTGTCATTCCTGTTGCATTCAAACAAAATCTAGGGTATATATTTCTTCTGTTGCTCTACTGCATTCTAAAGCCAATGGCATTATTACATAATGGATATGTGAAACATGAAGCAGATCAAACTCTCTCTGTTGGACATCCACTGAACCAGCCTAGAAAACTGGTTTTTTTCCTCTCTATGTGTTTTGTAAAACTACAGAAGAAATAAGATTATTATTATTATTCTAGAGCCAGACTTTATGAAATTAAAACTTTGAAAATACCATGGAAACATCAGCATTGCACAACTGAATTTCGCAGCAGTTACATGGAAGACTGGAACCAAGCCATAAATCTATTTACAGGAAGGCTGCTTCATCCACAGACCACCTCTTCATGCACTGCAAAGGGCCTCAGCAGCACTCACTCAGACTCACTATTGCCACTAAAGAGCGAGATTTATCCATGTCCACCCTACTTACATGGCACTGTGCGGAGGTAGAGATTGTCTCTTATGATCTGCTGGAGCTCATGGTCCACCGAACCTTTCTGAAACCGTAGGTTGAGGTAGTGACGAAGGTCCTTATCAACAATGCCTCCTGTCAAGGAAAACACAAAGTGAAGTACAATTTCAAATTATATTGCTTTGATGGAAGCAATGAACCACTTGTGAAGTCTTTGTGGTTCGTTTTCCTTCATGTTTCTGCACAATAGAGGACAAAAGCACACAGAGCTTTCTGGTTAAAGCATGTGGTTGGTACAGTATTTTTTACTATTGAAAAAAACAGTCAATGACAAATAACTGGCTAAATCTGTACAGTTCAGAAAACACATATAGGATTATAGATAGAGCTGTCAATTTTTCTTCTGCACAAAACTTGAACATATTGTTATTATGCAACTACCTACACATGTATCTAAATAATAAAGTATTAGACATTATGTCTCCCATGACCTTATACCAATTTCCCACTTTTACTGAAACAAAAAACTTGGTTCAAAATCTCTCTGCAGTGTTCAGTGGTTCTAGTCCCTGTGTAACCAGAACAAAATGTGGCTGCACTTAGTGATCATATAAATGTTATATAATGTTTTGTTTTATTTATTTCTCATAGAACTCACAATTGGAAGAGACACCATCAAAAACAAGGGCTTTATTTTATTTCCACCACCAAAAAAGGTCACTACAATATCTCAGCAAAGCAGTGCAAATGTGGAAAAAACTGAGTAAAAAACTTTGTATTTGCCACTTTTGCTACAACTTTACAGCAAAACAATTTAAACTATGGTTTAGCCACTAACTTGTGTATCATGTTCCACTATGAAAGGCATATCTATAAATTGAATCCAGCATGATTAATAAGCATTTCCCAATATAGTTCCTCCCCATTTCTTTTAGCCTTGAATATGGATCACATTTATAATTATGGAGAAGACTACAAATAACTCAATTCCTCTCTCTCTGAAATTCTGACACAGGAAAAATATAGAAAATCATTACTACATTGACTTCTGACATATATTCCCAAGATGAAAAATTGTGAGTAGATAGATTCCTAACTTGTTGCTTCACACATGCAACCTTAAAACATTTTTTCACATGGCATTTGCTATTGAACCCTCTGTCAAAAGTCTTATTGACTTAGACTATATAAAGATTTTCCTGTAAATAGGTATACGCAACATTCCTACCTAATAATTTGAAAGTCACTGCAGAGCCCAAATGGTTATAAATTAAAATATATTTCTTCTTACAGCTATTCCTATTTCTCTGCTTATTATAGGTCCATAATGTTATTACTGCTACTCTTTGTCAGTAACTTCAAAACCTTTTGTTCCAGGTTTATAAAAAGCTTATAAATAATGCCTCCCTTCTTTAGCTAAAGACAAAAACCAGCAAACTTTCATAATCAAAAGAAGGAGGAAAAAAGCACCCCAGCTCATAAGACACAAATACCTGGGTGCCTGGTTCCCTGAGACTGAGAACTTCCATATGGATCGCTGTTCTTCCTGGATCCCCAAGATCTGCTTGGTCTGCTGCTTTGTACCACTAACCCTGCTTCTTGCAATAGGTTCAGTCAGCAGATGAGACCATCCTTACTTCTAATATCTTGAGAGATCTCCAAGGAGGCTGTAGATAAATTCTCTGAGTCTGCTGCCCTTTGTGATCGGCTGCAGAGAGTGAAGGTCCTGCAGCTCTTGCTCCCTCGCTCTAATATACAGAACATGCCCAGTGATGCAGATGCTTTTTGGCAGCCTGAGAAAATGCCAGCTCGAGAACAACAGCTGTAGCCTGCCCACTGACACAAACTCAAATCATTCAACTTATAACATTAGTAAGTTTAGGACCCTACACAGATTTCTGACCCTCAAAGTGCATTTTTTATTTACTACCTCTTGCTTCAAACACAGCTATTTAGTTCACTTAATTCACCGTGTGTAATGAATGCACTAAAACCTCCTAAGCACTTCATAAAAAGAGTCACCTGATATTTTTGGCAAACTGCATATTCCAAATTAGATATAAAAACACGTACTTACAGGAGGAGATGCCTACAGCCTTGCATTTGTTACATGCAATTCAAAAGCAAGTTTCTAAAAGGAATGAACAAAATTACAACCGTGGTGCAGAGGTAATAAAACTTAGCAGTTTTCAAGCACAATGGAAAAAATTTGTGAATTTTAAAGAGCAGTCAGATTAACTATAGTCAACACACGCACCATTAACAAATTTCCCTCTTCAAAAGTTGTTTTGTTGTCTGAAATAATTAATGTTTTTTCAATTCTTCAGGCATAAGGTACCTTTTTTTTTTTTTAAATCTGGTATAACAAAGAATTTTTCCTCCTGGAAATTGTAAAAAATAAAATAGTTCCAGAGCCATGAAAAATAGATGCAGTATTTTTAGTCCATCCTTTCAATTGTCATTCTTCTGCTTTTTTCTCCTAAAAAGTTCTGTAGTTTTACCTGATGCTTTTTAAAAGCATATTGACTCCAGACCTGCTTTTGTGGTATTTATAGACTTGAGCTTTGGAGCAGCCTGATCCTTTTGAAGTACAATCAGAACAACATCTTGCACGTTGCTATGGGTCCAAAAGACCTTTTGCAAAAAAAACTATAGTGAATTGCAAATATGTAAACCAGCCTTGATTCAGCAGCAGTGAATTTCAGTTTGTGTTACAGATTATATGAATCAAGAATAACATAAGTAATAATAATGGGACTATGTCCTCCAAAAGGCTGAAAATAAGAGAAAATGTTATCATTTGGTTTATTTTGGAGGGAAAGAAGAACAGTGACATTGACAGTAAAATGAAACAGGGGAAAAGCATTTTTACAGTCAGTAACTACTATTTAATGATCCTACCCAGCCCAGTTAGACAAGTGACTTGGTTTCTGTATAATCCAACTTCCATTTATTTTCTCTTTTTGTAGAACATTGAAAATAACTGAGATGTTGAAAAATTCCTGACATGAAGCTAACCCCCTTCTTTGCTCCTACTCCCAGTTTGCCCCCAGTGGAGGGGTTGGGGTTGGTGCTCAGGGACCAACAATGCCCATCGTGCCACCCCACTGCTGCTGCCCTGTGGCTCCTGAGCTGAGCTCAGAGGGACGGAGCTCCCCAGGCACGTCCTGCTCACTGCATGTGACAGCAGCAGGAAGCACTGTTCTGTGACAGAGGCATTATACAGCTCAAGCTGTAGGAACCCATCCCAGGGACCATAATTTAAAGGGTTCTTTGGCCACTGCCACAGGAGGAGGCTGGCAACTGTGCCATGAAGCATTCACTGGCTTGCAGCCATGCAGTGCTTTTATGTTTGGGGTTTTTTTTTTCCTTTTTTGCTGGCTTCAGGTCTGTGCTCTGTTTCAGTTTCATTTCACTCCAATGAATTCTTTGCTTTGCTAGCTGAGAAACATAGGGTGTGAATTAAATATTTCCAGAAATGATCTTTTGTATAATGCATGTGGGGTTTAGGTACAGCTACCAATCACGATGGCAAACTCATAACCAGGACTAAAGTTGATTCCAGACATTATAAAACAGACACACTTGGATGAACTCAAAACTGCTCTGTTTACATGTTATACTTATGAATTTAATGAGCAAAGTATAACTTTTTACAGTGTTCTAATGCATTTCTCTCATGTTTGCTTGTCTTTATAAAATCTAGTAGCAAAGTCCAAACAGCAAAGGAGTACAATAAAGAACACACAGACAAAAGGATACTGAATAGTTTCTAGCTCATTAGAAGATTCAAACATGAAGATAATTGCCATTTCCAAGAAAATGGCAGGGGTAAAGGTATATAATTTTCTCTAGTCCTAAATATTGTAACAACTTTTTTGTAACTTCTTATGTGATAAGTCACTGATGCTCCAGCTGGACTGTACACTTGCATTATATTTCCATGAAGAACATGAAACATGAACATCCCTCCTTCCTGCATTGGTAACTCTAAATAATTTGTTTTACCCTTAACCCATTTTTATTGGTGCAAATACATCTGAGTATTCACCCATCAGTATTTGTTCATCTTGTATGATAATCCTGCATTGAATTGACTTCCGAAAATGTGGTGTGGTAAATCATTTGGGTTTTTTTTGATAGTAATATCAACTGCATCTCATCTGAGAATAGTTTGCCTTAGATATTTTATTTGCTGGGATTAAAATTTAAAATATATCAGTTTCCCTGTCTCCTATAAATACTCCTGGTTAGAAATATCTACGTGCAAGGAAGACTTTTAGATCTATATTTGCATTTGTAAATGATCTGTGTCTGGGGAAACCAAAGGAAATATCTTAGTATCGTTATTCTGTGAAAGCAGACAAGCTCATAAACTTTCAGTATAATCTACCCCCTCTCTTCTACTGCTTTACTTTAATCATATTCGTTCTCCCTTTGTTTTTAACAATCTTCGCCTTCTGACTGTAAACATAAGCCATATATTTGGCAAAAGCAAATACTTTGAATGACCTGGCTTCCATGAGCTTCAGCAGGAATATTTTACTGGAGAGTCTCATCCAACTTATTTTTTCAGGTGGCACCTGGAGCTTTATATCCATACCATGGTTTGGGTCCATGGACATCTGACAACAGCTCAGATGTTTCTTCTGGACCTCTTCAGTAGAACACGTGCAATTTGGTGCCTGCTGGATTAATTTATCTGTCATCATTCACAGACAATCTAATCAACCTTTCTGTAAGTAGCCTAAATGATGACCTAAATTCTTTAAATCAGCTACATCAGGAACATCTGATTTATTAGTTCTTTTGCCTGCCAATGAGATAAAAAATTCTTTTACCCAGGAAGGTGAGTGCAGCTATTTTTTTTCGTGACTCTCTCTGGGATATGTCAAGAAAATCATAGTCATCACAGGTAAAAACCTGTATGCATGGTAAAACTGCTCATTTCTGAATGTCTTTTTAAATGGTCCGGTAAGAATCCAGAACACCTGAAATTACCCTATAGAACCCATCTTAGTCATTCCAATCATTTTAGTGACACCATGGCCACTGATCTTTAAACATCTCTGTCATTTTTTCATTCTGTCATATGCAACCTCATGTGAGGTAACTTATAATTCCCCTCTTCCTGTCCTGTTCTCCAGACCCACACACCTCCAGACTGATGCATAAAAACCAGCAATGAGCAGCAGTGAGGGACTGGCACCACAGAGCTGTGAGAAAACCCATGTCAGCCACAGCTCCGAAACACTCCCTCTATCTCACACCCTGAAAGATTTTAGGCATAAACCAAAATTTCCTGCAGTATCCCCATGTTCTTCCCCAGATGATCCTCTCAAAAGAAGAGCACCACAATTCCTTTTTCCCTCTCACAAGCTCAGTGATATTTTATTGTAATATACTTTAAAAAATCCTTAAGAAAGACTCCATTAAAGAAAAAATTATGATTACCAGCGCTCATGTGAATTCCTTCTGTTTGTAGTACAAATGGTACTTTTTAAACAAATGAAATATGTCTTATTTTAGTACTTGATTAATAAAGATCTCAGGCATTTAAAACTTATGAGCCTGTATAAGATGATTTACTTTAATAGTTTCTTTAACTGGCAACAGTTAACCAGAAAAATCAGTTTTAAGAGAGAATATGAAAATTTCAGTAATATGAAAACTCTTGGTTGGATTTTATAAGGATTCATTATTAAAATACAGCCTGTAGCTAAGCCTATTATTTAAGGGAAATTATCCTCAACAAACCCATCTAGTGCTCAGATTAGTATAAAGATGAGTGTTGGCATTTCACTAGTCATGCTATAATGGGCATATTCAACAAGGAATGTTCCTTCAGGTTTCCATGTAAAACACGGAATCACCATAACAGTAAAACAAAACTTTAGTAAATTATAAGAAACATTTATTACACTCTCACTGAAGTTCAAACATTTTATTTTTAAAGCCTTTCTATCCCTAGATTAAGCTGTGCATCATCTTTGCACTTTTGCCTGCCTTTCACCATTTCCTTCAGCTGAGTCTGCCACATCTGCAAAGCCTCAAACCTTTGGGGTGAGCTATGATCTGTGAGCTTGAGTGTGGAATGTGTGTGATGGAGAACCAAGAGGGAATTATGCAAGAAAATCTTCAAGGAGAAAATTAGTTTCTTTCACCTTTGAAGTTGCTCCAATAAATTGTATTCCATGATCCTTTAATGGAGATCTAAACAAATTTCAAGCCTAAATATTTTGGAAAAAATTAAATCTTACTGTTCTTCTGTGTTGTATTTGATGAAAAACATTTTAAGATCTAATTTATTGATGGGAAATGGTCTTCTCTTTCATAGCCTGCTATTTTGTAGTCTTTCTCTTTGGTATGGGTTATATTACTAACCTTTTTGCTTATCGATTTTTTATATTATATATCATACACATGTATCATATTTATAACACTTAGACTTGCAACCTTAGCTTTATCCTTTGATTTTTTCCTCCTGGCATTTTAAATTCAAAATTTTAAAATACAGGATTGTAGGACTTACAGGTTAAACTGCATGGTGATGACATTACATACATAGTGTATTAAAAAATCCTGCAATAAATTCCAGCCAATGAATGATTTTCCAATATGAGAATTCATATTTAGATGTATATCTCTGTACAAATATGTAATTATCTAATCTCTGCAGATTATATATTTCACATGCCCTCCTCAGACCAAGTAACAGGCTGAGGTTTGCACACTCTTTGATCTTCACAGTGGAGAAAGTTTCTACTTTGTTTCTGGGAATAGAGGAATCCTCACTGCCTAAGGACACCTGAGGTTCAATTCACAACTGTGCTACACCTGCCTTTGTTGTACCTTCTGGGGTAGTCTGAGGACCAGATAAACAGTGTACCCTGGAGCATGAGACCAGCACCACGGGGGAAGACTGATTCTAGGAACACTGTGAAAGCATATCATGCCCTGGATTTATTTTCTTAGTTTTTGTGGCTAGCCTCAAGCCTCTGTTTGAAATGAGAAGACACAAGTATGCACTGTGCTGGAAGCAAAAATGTGGTTTGTAATGATAGAGAGGCTGTGTCAGCAGGAGAATCAACTGAGCCAAACACATCTGCATTTTGTACTTTACCTCAGATTACTGAACTTCAGCTCTTATTACAATATAGAGCTCCACTTCTCATGGCTACAGAGAGTATTCCATTGCAAAGCCAACTGCAGCACCTTCCAAAGCCTGCCAGCAGCATGCAACAAGGACTTTCTGATCCCAAAGTTAACCCAAGTTAACCTCAAATAATGGACATTTACCCAGTAAAACCATTATGTACCTTTCCTATTTAGATGTTCTTTGTTTTGTTTTCTTCAGTTAATTTACTGCTCACCACAGTTCTAGGCTGAAGTTGCTGGGAAATGCCATGATTTAATTGGCTGGTAATAAAAGTCCAGTTATCATTCCTGTAACAGAGAGGACAGTTTTGGGCACTTTGCTTTCAGAATACTTATCTTTTATTCAGTGTTCCAGTAAACAGGTGCATAAATAAAGAAATGTTCAAATAATGCTTCTGCTCTTTACAAAGCCTGTCTGGAAATGAACTGCCTTTTACTCCAGTCTGGAAAATTTACTAAAGCTAATTATGAACCAGCTGTTTGTAGATGCCTCCAGTTTATCAATGATTTGATTTATAACTTACACACAAACGTTAATGACTGCTACTGAGATATTTAAAATACTGATATTGTTCCTACAATACTTGCTACAAGGCAAGTAATTATCTTTACAGATGTTTTTGACAAACATAAAATTGTAAGAGATTATATATTTACTTACAAAATGAGAAAGTCAAACCCCACACTCATCCTGTGCAGTCATATAGAAGCCATCAATATTTGTACAGATAGGTTTCTCTTGAAATTTGTACATATTTACAGAAGTCTTTGCTAGCAGTTAAAAACTCCCTGACATTCAGATGCTCTCACTCACAGAAACCTCCTTTTATTTGGTCAAAGGATGTCACAACAGAGTAAGAAATTTGCTATTGCCAATGTTTGTTAGGTGACCAAGCTCTCAGATACAGCTCTTAAAGAAAGTTCTAGAAACTGACTTCAGGAAGTCAGTTGGAAAAGGGAACTATACATCTTATTGGTATTCTTCTGAAGATAAAGCCTCTTTGAATAATGATGGCACACAAAGATGAAAACTCACAGAGCAGGTGTAACCAGAGATTGACTGTATTATACTAAAAACATTGAAACAGACTAGTGAGGCTGGTTTTAGCTTCAGAAAAACATTTATATTGTTATTTGAGAGTTGGATATATTTCCAGGAAGATGTTTTGTGTTCTGGGAAAATCTGCATTAGTCAGAAATGGCCAACAGAAAAATTTAATTAATGAGGAAAAAATTAATAAAGATGTAAGAATTTTATTTTTAAACAAACTGGAGCAAAATATTTTTATGTGTATTCTTGGAAGACAAAACCACCCATGTGCTGCTTAGTGACATGTTCCTTAGAAATAAAAGAGACAAATTGACTCCCTGAAAAATCTGTGATATACAATAATAGTGGTAATAGAGGCCTCATTCATTCTGCCTGGACATAAATTATGCCTTATTGCACCAGTGTAATTCTCTGTGCCTTAAGGGTGACTCAGCCAGCACTGAAACCCTGCAAGGTCTCTTGAGGTCAGCTGGGGGGTGCCCAGAACACCTGGAAGAAGAGGCTGCTCAGACAGTATTCCTCAGGAAGCTGCCACACTCATCTTCCTTGTACAAAAAGGCACTTCTGCTGTTCTTATCCAGAGCCTTGGCAGTCCCCTCTGAGCTCCATCCTGGACCACCTGCCCCTAAAACCCTGTGCTGGAGCTACATGGATAGACTGTCAGTCTTCAGGAGGATTCTGTAACAGGTTTTATTACTCAAGCAAAAGCAGAACTTATGTGTCCAAATTTCTCTTGCAGTGGACAAACATTCTCCTGTCCTGGCTTTACAATGGTAAAGCCAGTTCCCTTCAAAATCAGACAGAAATCGCTCCTCACCTTTAATGGAAAAGTTACTGTTCTGTTTAATACTCTTTTTCTATTAATACATCAGTACAACTGTTCATTTACTAGGGACACATATATTCTTTTTCTCTAATACTTTTTTCATTTTATCTTCTTTGTGCAAGACAACTGTGATGGAACTTTGAGGTCTGACATGTATTTAAATAAAATATGAAAGACTGAATTGGAATAGTGGCATAATTTTACAAGACTTGAATTATTTGAAAGGTATTTTACTTAAATCATAGCTGCACAATTTTAATTGCTTGAGATAGAGACTTATTTTCCTTACTTCTGGAAATAATATTGCCATATTAATAGGCTGTGAATTATGTGCTGACACTTTGTAAAAGGAAAAATTAATCTGGGTAAAAGAATCCCAGTAATACACAATTTATGAGGGAAGCAAGCTCACAGAGGTTACCATTGTATGAGTTCTAATAATAGTTTAAAAGTAAGATTTATTCTTAACTAAATGGCAGCCCAGTTTTTTAAAGTCTTTGTAGCATCTCAGTCTGAACTCATAATGTACCATGAAAATATAATAATTACTTCCTTGCATTCTGATAGTCATTAATAACACAACAGCATTTTGTGGACTTTGTACTCTAGAAACTTGTCCTTTGCAAACTCAGTTTTGCAATAGATAATCTGAATTTCTCCGAGATCACAAAATTATTGATAATCTCTGAGATTGAATTACATATATATTATCAAATGTGTTTCCTCCCCTGAAAATGCTATTTTCCAGAATCAAGTGCCGTGGCATTCATATCAAGTCAAATTAAGACTAAAACACTGAGAAAAATTAAAAGGGGAGATGCTTTGCAGGTATTTTTCAGCAATGGGAAATTAAAGCAACACAAAACATGCAAATAAGCCTGAGGCTGAGAAGGTGTCCCCCAGTTTTATAAACAACACAATACTCAGCACCAGTAAGTGTCCCTACCCTCTCTATTTGGTTTGTGTGGGATGTTCCTCTCATCTGGAAGCCCACAGTTGAACCATGTCACAGTTATCACACAAGTGAACCAGGACAGTCAGAAAATTTCCCAGCAAAAAAACCAAAACAAGTCATGCTGGAACTGAGCAAGTGGCACTTCTCTCTCCAAACCAGGTGCAGGTGAGTGCCTCGGTGTGTTGAGAGGCCACTGGACCAGTGGATGCACTGTTTAGCCCTTGTAGGCTATCACTGAAGGGCTGATAAGAACCACACTCTAAGAGACCTGCATTTCACTCAAGACAGAAGAGAGTGAAGAAGTGGAGAGCTTGAAGTCACCTGGAATGAATTCTGCTCTACTAGTGGAACAGGTCATTATTAGGCTTAAAAACAAATTGAACAAGAAATAACTAGACTAGCAGTAGATGTAATATTTAGAGATTTACAAGAAGATCATGCTGTTAATTCCACTGAAAGGGAATTAACACGCTACTTGGGTGTTAATTAAATATAACAATTTTTGTCATAAAAGCACTCAGCTCCAGATACCAGATCATTTCACATCAGAGAACTATTGCTCTGGATCACCCTCTGGGTTCATTATCTTTGGTGGTCTGTCTCTGACAAACATTTTGTCAAGAGAAAAAAAGAACCATCAGCGTCTGGGTGTTCTGACTGTTGCAATGTGGCAGGGCATCCTCTCCAATTCTGTCTCTGAATCATTTCCACTGAGGATAAAATTCCTACAGTTGCTCTTTTTCACACATATGGAAAGGAAAATCTTCCTGCTTTTCTCAGAGAGAAGCTAGCAGGATGAAATGAAAGCAAATAAACAACCACAAAATACAACACAGAGTTTTGTAGATGACAAATCAAACAATTGCCATGTACTTACTGCTGACAGAGTTTTCTAACCAGGGCAACACTGTTCTTCACTTCTAGGCACAGTCAGACTGCATGAGCCCATGTCTCTGGGTCACACAAAAACAGTAGATCCCCAGCATGTAAACACAATGGAGCTTCAAATTAGCCTGTTCTCAAAAACCTCCAAAATGAGACTGATTTGTTTGAAACAAAAGAACTGAAGTCTTTGTAATGCCACTCAACAAACACTTCAAAATTACTGCATGTATAGCCAATAGAGCAATGTCTTTATGCCATCAAAGGTACCTTTTGTGTAGAATGGTACTTTAGCATGAAAGACAGCACGTGGTCTTAGAGCACTGAAGCAGCTGCTCGGTGCATGAAGAGGCTGTTATATTCTGGGACAGTCTCAGTTGGTTAGCTGAGTCCCCTTGTGCTGATTTAATTAGCACTGCTGGAAAATGCAAATGACCAAAAGAGACACTGTGCATTGTGCAAAATTAGATTGTGAAAAATATGTGTGCTTACATAATATGTTTCAACAGAGAAAGAAAATGCTCCTGTTCCCAGGAGCTGTAGGCAGGCAGATGGTGAGTACTCCAGCAAGATCATGCACTCTGCCTGCACAGACACGATGCCCTCAACCTCTGGGGACGAGACTGCTGCTGCATTTCTATAATACCCCAGTTTGCTGAGCCATAGAACAGAACACAGGATTACAGCTGGACTAAAATTGCTCACTCTGCATCCCCAGAAGCGGAAAGGTGTCACATCAGGGGACAAAAATGAGATGACAGAGCTGTAGGTTCACTTTGTTTCCCTTCAGGCACATTGTCCCCATGGCTATGATCTGCTGGACTGAAATCAATACAGTCTGTAGTTCAGGACTATGCTAAGTTGTTTTTCAAGGAATTTATTACATTTTCACAGTTGTTACTTAATTAAAAGAGAAAACTAGAGGGCTAAAATCATGAGACAATAAAGAATTTGGCAAGCACTGAGGTGTGGATTAATAGTTACACATTTCCAGTTTTATCTGTGCATGTTAAGGTCAATATCAATCTGCATATGGTACAAAGCCATTAAAAGAGCCTCAAATGCGAGTGCTTTCAAGTAGGATGTGCCTGTAATTTCACCTGTCTTTCTCTGTTGAGATTTTGATGCATACTCCATAAAATATTAATACTTTCCCAATGCCATTTCCGTCATTTAATGCTACAGGCCCAATATACTGTAAGTAAATTTCACACCATATAAGAAATTCCACCAATCAATTTACCTTATTCTATTTTTAACTTGCTTGACAGTAATAAACTAGCATGCAGAGACAATGGAGAAATTTATGGTTTTAAAACAGAAAACTAGTAAAAATTTTCTGTTTGTCTAAAACTGCAATAAAGGAGGAAATTAAAACAATAAAAGGACGGATTCTTGGATGCTTGCGCAGATATAGTAAAGAAAATTTCTGTTCATCTCATGTATTCTCTTCTACACACTTGAAGACTTAAAAGAAACAGAATAACTTCAGTACTTGGCTTGTAACATTTAACTTTTTCCACTTTCAAACACGGCTGCAAGGCCTCTTGGACAAATACTGGTGAGCTTGATACTCATGCAGAACAATGCTAGTGTGCAAGTTCAGATCGTTTACTCATCCTATACTAACAAGCTCAAACAATGCTAATGCCAGAGTAAGTCTACATTCAGATTTTGGGGTATAAGGTGTCAGAGCAGAAAAAAACAATGGTTACATTTATGGACTGTGCAACTGTCACTTTTGCTTTAGAAAGACCGGCAAAGGATGATAGCATAGGATGAAAAAATGACTTTACAATGCATATTTCATGCAATAAATAAACCATATCACCCGCTGCATGTTAGGAAGGAGGTTTTTTGTTTCAGGAGTCCCTTCAGACTAAAATGTGCTAAGGGTTCAATTGGAATGTTGAGGTTGCTTCTGAACTC
The DNA here is from genome assembly GCA_025920805.1 of Petroica traversi. Lineage (NCBI taxonomy): Eukaryota > Metazoa > Chordata > Aves > Passeriformes > Petroicidae > Petroica > Petroica traversi. The sequence continues at coordinate 4,888,790 of JAHLSL010000061.1, forward strand.
CTGAGAGAGAACATGTAGAGCTGGGAAATTCTCTTATTTTAACTGAGACAGTGGGGAAAGTGAAAATCATGTTTGTCCCAGCAAAAAGAAAGAAACTAAACCATTTCAAAAAGTTATGGATGTGTGATGTTGGTTGAAGCTTGGAGCAGAGCATCCATGGCTGGATGTTTAGAGACTGACTTCAGCTGAAGCTATGATTCTATTCCTGAGCTGAATTCAGAGGTTTTTCACAAAGGCATCATATTTTTGGTGCTTTAATTGAACAAATGGAGGAGAGACATTTCAATGAAAATTGAGTAGTGCAGTCTGTCCTGTACTGCAGTCTGGAGGCATCTTTTAATCAGCAGTAGACTAAAGACACCATGAAAAGGGGATCTGGGTTTTGTTCTTAAGGAACATATAAAAGATGCACTAATTCTCTACTTGTCAAAGAAGAGCTGGCAGATGCCCTTATTCAGAAAGGGAATAGTCAGTGCATGAAGATATTAACTTTTTTTGGTTGGAGATATTTCAACAACAAAGGAATGTCATACATCAAGATAAACCAAGAGGTTTTCTGAGGCCGCTGCCAGCCCTATAGCATCTCTTAAAAAGTAGTCTAAACCCATGGACTCCTGGTAGGCGTCTCAGAGCTGGCCACTTTCTGGTTTATCTGCAACCAAAATGAATCCAGCCTGCATCTTGTGATACTGATCTGAAGGATGAACTCAAGTATAAAATTAATTTCTCATTGCAAATATGTTTCTCATGCTACTAATTCTTTCTTTTCATGCTATACTAGCTCATGCTATGTGTCTTGGTTTTGCTTCTGTTCTGCAAGCATATTGGTTATCTGTTGCTCTAACAAGTACCCAAAAAGATACTCATTACTATTGCTGCTTTCAGTACTCAATACCATTGCTACTTCCATCATCATCAGTATTATTATTATTAATAATCCCTGTATTAATCTGTGCCAAAAATAGAATGCCACAAAGGGAAAAAGGATACATTTTGGGAAAGCAGCCAACTACTACACCACAAACAAGAAAAAACATTGGAAATTAAATGCTGGATATTATAAATAATTTATTCAGAGTTTCAGATTCATACGAGCCAGGCTGCCGAAGGCTACTGAAACAATGATTGGGTTAGAAAAATGTCACTGAGCAATATTTATGTCTCTAAATATGGAACCGAGCATGAGACAGTCTTAAGATTACTTCTATTCTGTTTTCAGCAAATTATGTTTTCTGAATTTCTGCATCACAAATGTGGGAATTTAAAAGCATAACACAGAGAAGTCAGATCTGTCATTTGATGGCTGTAGATTTGAAAAGATCCAAAACCCACTCCAATTATGAGCAAAGGCATACATTTATATTTTAAGATTGAAGATACTAATGCTTGATGTTCAAGGTCAGAAAAATACACTTTAGATCCTTTAGTCTGATCTCCCACATGCTGCAGGATATGCTATTTCAACCACTACAGTGACCCCTGTATTAAGCTTATTAATTCATGTTGCTACAGCTGTTTCCAGAAACAAATATAAGCTTGAAGGTGAGAAAAGAAGAGAAAAGCTCTCTTTGGTAATTTTTTTGGCCTTACTCTTAAAAATACATGCCTTCATTTTAATTTGAATGTCTCTGACTTCTGTTTCCAGTCCTTGGCTTACAGTACCCCTCTCTCCCTTCGATAATGAAATACCCGTAACTGTTCCATGAATAAAAGTTTATATTGCAAGTTAAACCACTTTCTTTCTCCTTCATCCTCTACCATTTCCTGTTCTTTTTTCTTTTTTTTTCGTTTTTTTTTTCTTTTTTTTTCTCCTGTTAATGTTGAGCTGAACAAACTGAAAGAAAAAATTTTCTCTGCTTTTATATCTCTTGGATTTTTTTTCTGCAGCTGATTTCTAATTTGTCTGCATCACATATAAAGATAAGAGTAGAGCTATACAAAGACCTCTCACTGCCTCACCAAGAGCCACAGAGCACCCAAGACTGCACCATCACTGGAATTGAAGGAAATTTGATGTTTCTTTAGAGGAACCAATTGAAATGAGCTCTTGGCTCCTCTGAAAAGCCTCTCATTTCTTCACAATGCCTATAGAACCCTGTGTATTTATGAGTATTTCAGTATCAGAACAAGAAAGCTTTTAATGGTAATGAGATAGGCTGTGACAGGAAAGAAAAAGAAAAAATTCAACACAACTATTTAGGAGAAAAATGAAAATTACAATACAAGAATAGAAACTATTTTATTAACACCATCAACCATGGCATGCAATGGAACAGGTAAGAAATATGCTCCAAAGGCCATTTGAAAAGGCAAAGGTATTTACTATAATTTTGAAGTCATCCACTAAAATAGGAGGTGAATATCTATATCTTTTTTGTGATATGGGCCTAGATAACTTTGGCATTGCAAGATAAAACTGCGGGAGAAAAGCTGCATAGAAAAATGCTTGCAAGAAATAACAATAAAGTCTTAAATATTATTTCCTGTATGAAAACTGAACTTGCACTTTAATGTACAAATATTCTAACAATTCTTATTTGCTCATATAGTTTCATAATTTTCACCTACTTGCCTAAAGTTTATAGGTACTGATATCCCTAAATGGTGAAGTGGCTCATGATGCAAAGAAAACTGACTTTTACAGGACAAAGATGCTATGGTAGATTCACATTTATTGTTATTACTGAAAAAAAAAAAATTCTTAAATCTTTGACATTTAGCAAAATAAGTAACTGCAATTTGATAAGAAAAAAATATTTTCATATAAGCTGATCACTGAGATTCCCCACCCCTCTTTTTTTTTCTCTTGTAGATATTTGAACAAATTTAGAATGAGAATAAAAATATTTAAAGTCTTACTCACTTTCAATTGCATACATATGGGAAGGCCAACAGAAAATTATCTCCTTTTTATTATAAACAATTCTTCTGTTATTGCCCATGTTTAATAAGAGAGAGAGGTCTGATGCCACAGTTGAAAAATAAGTGACATTATACAATATGAAGTGATAAAGTGTAAGCAGTCATACCATTAAGGAGTATCAAGATAACTGTGCACAAGGGACAGTTAATACAATTCAACAGTTAATAATGCCATATTAACTGGCATTTCACTGCTTCTGAAGGCTTAATTGTCAGACATTAACATTCTTCTTGCACTCGAGGGATGTTGTTTACACCACACCTTTAGCTAAGGCAAATGTTATTGCAGTTTGGTGTCTTCCCCCTCCCTCTCCCCAAAGCACTCTATGGATGGCTAAATAGCTGCTGCACTTACAGAGGAAAATATGTATTGCTGATGAGCAGGACAAAATAATGAGAACATTATTCTGATGAACACTACATGTATGTTGGAATTTCCAAACCTCTTTTGGCGCACCACAGAAGACAGGACAACAGTTTGCTTGATGGGATTATATTAGTCATTCTACTGAACATTCTTCTTCAAATCAAGTATAATTTCATTTTCACATTGTTTTTTTCTGTATAAGATATAAGTCCTTCAAAAATGGAAGATAAAGCAGTGTCCAGAGAGCAGATCACTGATTATCCAACATGACAATTCTTAGTTTTTTCTCAAATTCTCTCAACTTACATTAACAATAACCTTTCTCTGCTATTCCTAGATTATGTTCTAAACTATGCCACATTTCTGTGCATCACTCATGCCTTTTCCATAACTAAGACCTTTTTCATAACCAAGCTCTTCTGGGATAAACAGGTGTTCTGATGTCTTCCTGCATCAGAAGAACTGCTGACCTGCCCAACTAAGGTGCCACATCTCTGAACTGATTCCTATAGCAAAACAGGACATGTAAAATTCATGATACTCTAGCCTTTTCTTGTTTAGCTCTGTAAGAACTGGGATGAAAAGTTTTCATCACTCAAGGCACCAAGATGCCTTCCTCCATCCTCCAGAAGTTTCAGTGCAAAATGAGTTTTTGCCCTGACTTTCATAAACAGGTTCAATCCTTTGTGACTGGTGTGTTAATTTTTACATTCCAAACTAGATTACAATGCAAAACAGTCCTAGCTGCAAATAATTTTCTGCATTTTAAAGACAGGCATTTTGACAGGTCCTTTCTCCAAGAAATATGAACCCTTAGAAAAAACTTAAAAGAGAGACAGATGTTTTAGTCCTCTCTGAGCCTGTTTTGCAGCAAGGATTTTTTGTTTGTTTGTTTCCAGCACTGGTATGCCTAAGAGAAAAAGTACCAAATTTCATTTCCATCTGTTGTATTTGAAAGTCTCAAGTAGGAAAGAGTAAATATGTCTTCCTTGCTTTAACTAATTAAAAATGTTATAAGCTTTATTTTAAAAGAAATTTAAGTTTGTGTATAAACAATATTTTTATTTGGTAATAATGTATTTATTCTTTTGATTTATTCCAATTTTATACATATTCCTTCAAAAGTTATTTTGGAAGATGCTTTTCTTGGAATAAAACATTTCTTAACAGGATATTTTCATTAAAATATACAGAGTATCAGTGAAATGTGTACCAGACTTCTTCTGAAGAGGAGGATTTCACATACTGTGGTGCTGCAGCTGGCATTAGTCTTTGAAAACCATTGTTTAACCAGGGCTTCCTGGAACAGAGTCAGATTCATTACAGACACCAGATTCACTGCTGTTGAGTGCATTAGAATTGGGAGAGAGGAGCTGAGAAGTGGTGGAACTTCTCTTACCTCAGTATGATTGACTTTTCCCTTGAAGAACATACAGCTAACAGGTGATAAAAAAATCTATAAAAAGCCCAGTAGAGCTCTTTATTCAATATTTAGGCTACCTTAAAAATGTTAGATGCACTAGAAAGCTGAAGTATCTGGTAAAGTATATACCATTTAAAATAAAGCCTTACTCTCTCTCCATTGTTTGTTAGGTGGTCAAAAATTCCATTTGGATTTCTTTGTGCAGAAGGTCAATCTGAATAATGCTGTCCTCCTGCTTATCGACTGGAATCAGTTTAAACACACACCTCCCAGGCTGGCTAATAAGTTCCTGCTGAGGTGCTGTCTGAGAAGATCATTCAGCAGCCTCTGCCTTTGAAGCCTCCATTTGAAGCCCATTTGTAAAATCAGCATGTTTATGAAGTTGCATTCTGGACCAGGAAACTGCTAAATTTACTGTGTTTGAAAATTCTAATTCTACATATCTACAGAAATTGCGTAAAATCAAATTTCGCAGCTAATCTGCTGTCGTGCTTCACCACTTGTGACTTGAAAATTAAGGTCTTTGCAGAAAAATACCTCATTGGCGTTTTCACATCAGTAGGTTTTAGCCACAGCATGCTACACTTTTACAAAAATCAAATTGTTGCACTGTTAAAGAAAGACTTTTAAAAATATGTTGAGTCTCGCAAAATACTGAAGATTGCTTCCAATAGGATTTTTACCATAATTACAGAAATACAGTCTTTGGTTTTCAAGGGAAAAATTGCTTAACAAACTCATAGATTCAACTGCACGAAAGTAGAAGCATTATGCTGTTAGCACTTATTCTCATCAATTGATTTTCTTCTCCCCGTACTCTTTTCTCCCAACATAAGGCAGCATTGTAGCTTCTACACTGCATATTCCTCAATACAAATACTGCACTTATAAAACAAGTTACAGTGACAGAGAAAGGGAATGCCACTAAGTCAAATTATTTAAATTTAACATGTTATCCTTTTGCTTTTGTCCTCACTTCTTGTCTTTCTATGTTCCTATCTTTTGTCTCCACTTCTCATCTTTCACTTCTCTATTAATGCTATGAAGCAGAACTCTATGTGTCTAGTATCTGCAGGGGTATAAATTTCAGTCACCCTTCAAAATCCCTTTAGGTTGCAAAACTAAAGGGATTTTTTTTTTTTTTTGCAAAAGAGAATACCTGTGTCTAATCTTCTGAACTTGCAAGCTACAAACAGGCCATAGAGGGAGAGAGCTGGCCATGCATGGCTGCCATGGGGTACCCTGGGGCACCACCTGGGCTGCTCACAATTCTTACAGAGGTCCTTACTTCTCATCCCTTTTCACCATCATACACTGCTTGCTTTCATTTGCTTTCAGATTTTAATTTCTTAAAGGCCTCCTTGATGCTGTTTTGTACTGTAGGGAATTAATGCTACAGACATTGGAACAGGAAAATTAAAGTTGAAAGCACCCAAACCACTGAAGCTGAAGGACTGATGACTCTCACAGCTCCACTCATTTTCCATTCCTCACTTATAGGGGATAAATTAAATTATACCATAGAACAAATATGATCCATCTTTAGCTATCTGAGAGTCAGATATCCAGTCTGAACTAGTAATGTGGTCTCCCTCAGCAGTTAACACAGGGACTAATAATCTAGATATGCTTTTAGAGAGCCTAAAAGAGAAGTAGAATCATAAAAGAGAAAGATGAAAAAAATTACCCTAGACTTACGCAGGAAAACGACACCAGCATTTAGAACACTGTCTCACAAGACTACCTGCAGTCCACTTGCAAACTTCCCACCAACAGCCTTGTCACTCCTTCATAGGCATTTGTCTCCACCCCAAACATTTTGGCATAATTATTAATTAGATTTTATGATGGGACAGTTAACTTCTTAGCCAAACTATCAACAAAAAATTGCTAAACTATCCATCAAGCTTAATTTTAAACTTCATTTTACAATACCATATAGGAAGTGAAAAAGCTTATAAAATTTTTCTTATATTTTACTTAGAAAATCACTTTGATTACTTATCTGACTAAGGACAATATTAATTAAGTGACATGGAAACTAGGATCTTTTAATTAATTCTTTTCAGGCATTTATTGAAATGTCAACTCTGCATATTACATAGCAGTGCAACCAGAATCAGAATTTAAGGCTAAATCTGTATGGACTGGACTTCCAAAATGTTTAATTGAAAAAAAAAACCATAAGGCAAAAAAGTATTGCTGTCAACAGAAGTGCTGTTTTCCAGAGAGCACTAGGAACATTCAATAAAGCAGACATATGGATGCACTTTATTCTATCAAAAAGTAATGTTAAAAATAATCTCTAGAGACATGAGACTCCATTAGAAGCTGTTTCAGTGGGGTGAAATGTGAGGTATTAAAAGAAATAAAATATGTATGAGTTCTAGTAAGTCATCTCTCCAATTCCTTAACTTCTGACCTCTTCTCCAAAGCTTAAACCCAGATTTTTTTCTACAGAAGTTTCTCGCAGAAAGAATTGCTTTCAAATCAAGGTGTTCTGCACTACTACCATTAGCTGGTAACATTTTAAAAAATTGTTTCTGTCGTGACCCCTGTGTGACTCAAACATAGTTCCCTTATTGCAAAACTATTTCCAGAGCTGCATGTGGCTCAGGGGCCTCCAGCATTTGGAGGACACGGAACTGCTGAAATGAGTCCAGTGGAGGGTCATGATGATCCAGGAGTGTCTCTGCTTTGAAACCAGGGTCAGAGAGCTGGGGCTGTTCAGCCTGGAGGAGAGAAAGCTCCAGGAATAGGGTAGATGTAGATTAGGGATAAGGAGGGTGGTGAGGCCCTGGGAACAGGTTGCCCAGAGAAGTTGTGGACTCCCCATCCCCGTGGAATGTTCAAGGCCGGGTAGATGGGGCTTTGAGCAACCTGGTCTAATGAAAATGTCCCTACCCATGTCAGGGGGATTGGAATGGGAGGATCTTAAAGTTCCCTTCCAATCCAAATCATTCTATGGTTCTATGGATATTGCAGTGTGCTTCTTGCAGGAGCAGGGTGTTTAAGTTTAAGTTAATGGGAACAACTTCAGTTCATGGTCTGCTGCACTAGGAAGACTTATTCAGATTACTGTACATATCAGCACATAGAAAACTTGCTGAAGATTTACTAAAATCCTTGCCTGATTTGTTGCTTTCTACTTTCTGAACAGTCAAACACCCACAACAGCTGTATCCTTTATTTTAGCCTTTTTATTGCTATCCTTCATATTTATGGGTGCACAGCATGACCTGTCCAATACTTTAACTACATTTTAATCCTTTTGTTCAGCAAGCAATTAACACATGAAGCATTTTAGCTGAATGCCTTGCAAAAACATCTTCATTTCTAAGCACAAGCACAAAACACTGATAACTTCCCTAAATTGTCAAAAAAAAAAAAAAACAACAAAAAAAAAACCGGAGTGACTATTTGCAAAGAATTTCCGAGTCAGACAGAAATACGTGAGACTGCATTAATGCATAAAACACAGTCCTGTGAATGGAGCTGCAAAATATCACTTCCACTTCTGACTGATTCATGCCAACATCACTTGACCCTTGTCCTGGTGTCCCTTTTTCTAGCTGGTGCTACCAGGAGAACACATACACCTCACATTATATCTCACACTACAAAGGACTATGTTAAACCACGCACAGGTCCTTTTTCTCTTAGTAACTGCATCTGTTGTGCCTTGAGCCCAATCCAAGAAAAAGAGGTAACATACCTCAGTCTGTTGCACTTTAGGTCCAAAAAACCCCCAAATGAAATTCCTGGCTTCATGGTTTGAAAATTTCTCAGGCACGTACATTTGTTTAATGACCAGTGTGGCTATGGCTGAGCAGAGGACCCTGAGATTCTGACCAAACTACAACTAAACCTAGAAATTAGGCAAGAATAAAAACCCCTTACTCAAGTGTGCTAATCTATGCCTTCGTCTTTCACCTTTTAGGGATTAAAATAACGATCAGTTGAAATAATTCTTACTTCTTACACTTCCTTGTTACATTTCCTTCTTACACAATTTGGTTTCTCAGCTCTGTCCTCAAATTCCCCTCTTGGGATCACGGACCTAAAATGTGAACACTACTATTCTCAACTTGCAACTACTTAAAGCCTTTAATGAATATGAAAATTAAAACATCTAATGAAGCTTGGTCTTGCAAAAGGAAGACAGACCTACTGAGATTTTTTCAGTAGCCTCTTATGTTGTGTCCTAAGACCTTCTACTTCAGTCACCTTTTTATGAGTGACTTTCCTTTCTTACTTTGTCCCCAATCCATTACCAACTGGATAATTTTATTCCAAGGTCCCACTTTACCAATTAATTGCCTGTCAATACAAAGCAACAGGCATTTCTCACCATCATCCTGTCATCAAGAAGAAGCAGCAAACTTTCCCAAATTTCTACCAGTGATTTTTTCCTGGAAGGAACATCCTTTTGAAAAGATTCCTCCCTCCTCATAGAAGATGTTCAGCTGACAATGTTATATTTTTTAAGGTTTGTACAGAGCTGGAAAAGTGTCATTTGAATTCTAGCACAAAGAGCCATGAAGTCACACTGTTTGCACTCAGGACAGCCACTGTCCACTCTTTATCAAAAATAATTCCACTAAAGCCAACCAAACTGCACAGATGCTGCATAAGTAGGTAACAGGAACTGGCAAATATGGGTAATGCACCTTTCAAAAAGAAAAACTGAATATAGGTTCCGTGGGCTATTCTCAAATTGATAACATAATTGGGCAGTACAACACAAAGCCTTCAGGAAGAGGCTTTTCCCAGGCAGTTTCACAAGAAGTCAAGTGAGGATTGGCTTTCACAATTTTTTTAAGATTTAAGAAACTTTCTGTGAATTGTTCCGGTAGCAGTACAGTGTGCAGAAACAGATAACTTTCAAGATGAGATTTTTAATCATGATTTTTTACCACTCATTGACCTGCCATGTAGTCATAAGAATTTGCAATTTTTTCTTCTAAATTAGACAGTCTTAAAAACAATGCTGAAACATATAAGAAAAATTTATCTAGGCCTTTTTGAATAATTAAAAATAAATTTTGTAACTAAAAAGTAAACAAAATTACCTATTTGCAAAAATGTTAAAATAAAAATGTCCATTTATCTTCAGCATAAATTAAAGTGTACCTAGAGGATGCATGTAGAATTAAAAATCAGATGGTATTAAAATGCAATTAAGAAACCATAACTATATGTTAAATAGAGACAAAGAGACAAGGGATAGCTTTGTATCCCAGCTGTGGAATAGCTGTTCAGGGTAAATGAACTGAATACAGACTCCTCCCCACAACACACCGAGACTGCAGTCTTTTGTAGGGCTATGTAATTACTTAAGATCTCAGCACTTGCTGGTATTGGCCAAGCAGTCCATTCATGGCTCTGGAGTCCTTTAGCTCTCCTAAGGAGATGGTTTCTGTTTTATCCCTGTAATTGAGTCCGAAGGCTTCCAAGGGGCCTGTAAGAGCCCATGTTAAAGGCTCTTCATTAGGGCTAATGAACTGGAATCAGATGGATGCTGCAAAGTCAAACTCCTGCTGCCCTTCTTCCCCAGCCACTGCCGGGTCTACAGCTCTTGCTGCAGGGCACTGGATGCCCCAAGCACCCTCTGTGGCCACAGTCAATGCAGAAAAAGAAAATTTGTACAAGAGAAGGTCTGACCCAGAGGAACAGGTCTTTGCTTTCTTCCTAGAACATATACTGGGATTTATATGGGAACAACAACATTTAAATGGGGAAGTAACATTTATTCTACATACCAGTTGTATTTGTTCCATTGCAAAATGGTGTATTTAGTCTATTTTATTGTATTTGTTTGTGGTTTGGGACTTTTTCCCCCCAGTTTTTACTTACAGCCTTGGTTTCAGAATCATAAGAACAGCAGAATCTAGAACTATTTTATCTAAGCAATTTGAAACTGCAAAAAACAGTTTGGCGAGGCATACTTTCCCAGGAAAAAAAAAAAAGAATATCCTCTCTTAGAAATGTTCTAACACCAGTAGAGTTATAATTCTGCTTCCAATGGGTTCAACCCAACTGAGATGTCTGTGCATTTATGTAAGTGAATAAACTCTAATGATTAATGATAAGAATATTTGTATTTTGCACATTATACATATTCTTAACCAACTCGTTTGCCTAAGAATTTGGTAGTTTCTTGTTTACTCATAATTTCTCTTAGAAAACAGTGATTTCTCTCACCAAGACAAAAGCTTCTGGTAATACCTGTGGGCACTAACATTATAATAAAACAGAAAAACAGCTTATTTTTTCTCCATTTTTGAATCAAATTTTGATAATTATCTAAAGTCCAATGTGAAATAATTATTTCTACTTAAACAAGTCTGCTAACACAAATGATAAATTTGATTTGACAACTAGGTATTCTCATGGCATGTTGGTGACTCATGTGTCTTCTAATCCAAGTCACAGGCCAACATTTTATCATTTTTCTCTAGAGAGAGAAAAAAAATTGCACGCACCAAATGTTCAGGTCTTAAATTTACACACATTATTTAGATTTAAGTTTTATCAGCTTTTTCTGTTCTAAATTTCCATTTGAATAAGTTGTGTTTAGTGTAAAAAACAGTCACTTTTGTTCAGTGTGGAAGAATGAATCTTTGCAAAGCACTTTTCCAAAAGGTAATAAAAATTAATTTAATTTTAATCCACTGGATGGATCTTGTCTTTCCATGTGGCTCAGGAAGTTATACGGTCTGTGTTTTTACCCTGACAGGTCCTAAAACACCTGTGAAAGAGTTTTTGGGGTTTTTTTTTCTCTACAGCCTCAGAACACTCGCTAGCAAAATATGATGATTCATGGGTGGTTCATTGCAAACTACATTTACAAGGGTCTGTGCAGCCTGAAATAAGTGCCAGCTAATGAAGAGATATTTTCCTGTGTTCTTTTACAAATGACACCATAATTACAGTGATTTCTGAGAAAACCAATAAATGATAATAAACTACAAATGCTTCTAGACAGAATCAATTTATTTTCCTTTTTTTTCTATTCAGCTTTTATTGAAAATATACAGAAGCTTCAACAAGACGCTTTAAAGCACACACCTTGGTTTTTTTCTTATGATGCACATATTATCAAAGCTTATGAATAGGGAAAATAGTAATTAAAAATTTAAAATTATTCTTTTCAGAGATAAAAAAAATGGGGTTTCTTTTGGAGTTCACTTAGTCCAATGAACTCCTGACTGTTGTTAATCTAGACACTTCAAAGGAAAGTGAAATAAATACATCATGGATATCGGCTACTACCTAATTTTATGTGTGCCTAAATTTCACCGCTGCGTATTAATTGGCAATTGCATACTTCACACATTGAAGTATGACAGACTGCAATTCCTTTTGGAAATACATAAAAAATTTAGTAAGATAATTCTTCAATTAAAAAATCTTGTCAATTAAATAAAAATAGAACTTAAAAATTCCATTATTTACTCAATTACTTAAGTATCTGAAATTTTCAGCTTCATCTTTAGTGTTTTCCTTGATTCTCCCTGGGTTCCCTTTCTGTTTGGTTCATTCCACCAATAAATGAAAGTATCTAATTTAGCACCTGTGTGACAATAGCATGCACATTTTATTTTGATAAACTTTAGCAGTAAAAAATTCAATGGTAATGCCTGCTTATGAGAGTACACTCATTCACATGGCAAACTGGCAATCAAAAAAGCACAGTGGCAGCATTTAAAATGGATATGCTACTTTATTATTCCATTCATTCAGATTAAACCAAGGGCAAAAATCATCAAGAAGTAATAAGGAATTAATTCCAGTGTCTGGAAGAGTTCGGTTTTGGTCAGGTGATTCCTGCTCTCTCACTGTTCTGTGTCTTGTTGCCTGCTTGTTCAAAGGTGGTACATGAACTCATTGTCTCTTTACAGACTGCACATAGATTTTTCAAAATGAAAAGTTCTACATAATTGTAAGATCTTACTATGAAGCATATTCTAGACTGAACAGATTAAAAGTATGCTTTTTTTTTCATGTGAGTTGGTGCATTGGAAGTGTCTGGGTTTACTTGTTTTTGGTTTTTTTTTTGGTTTTTTTTTTTTAGCTATAGCATCAGCACTATTGCATAGAATACAGTGTCCTCCACCATTTACTATATGCCTGAAAAATGAAACACATCTCACCCAGGAAGCACAGTGAGTAACGAAAAGAAAATAAGGAAGAAACAGATTTAGAGCCATCTTTTGCTCTGTGAAAAAGAAATTGGCACATATGTATACTCTATTTCCATTTATTTTAATAACCTTCGGACTTCAGCTGAGATTGAAATGCTTCCCTGAGCTGACAAAAGGTGTGTCCTTTATGGTTCAAGAGGTCTGGTCATACAGGAAGAGGGCTGGAAAGGTTCAGCACTGAAGGAACTAAGCAACACACAGATTCTTCCCTTTTCCCAGACAGAACCCACAGTACTGCACAGGCTGATGGCAGTGCTGAGAAGAGTTGGATTGCACAAAATAAAAGGGGGTTGCAATAAATCTGCTGCATGTGAAATTCCACAAAATAAGGAGCAGGAAACCCCTGCCTCAAACACCAACCTACAACATGCAGGAATCTCACCCAGGCATGGTGGCACCTGGTGCAACCTTTGCAGGTAGGAGCATGAGCCAGGCCCTTCAGAAGTCAGAAGAAAATGAGTTCTGTCCTTCAAAACACTGCTGAAGGAAATGAATAGTGATTTGTTTCCCAGTGGTACTTCTCTGCCTTTTAAGGAATGTGCTCAGAAATGTGTGAGGACACCTGCATTCAAATCCTCCTGCAGAAGGTAACACATCCAGGTTCAGCCCAACTAAAATGGTTTGCCATGCACAAGGCTAAGGTGTTCCAGGATCCCTGCAGGCAACTTTAAATTGTTCCTCATTTTCATTTCACATAAACATTTGCTGGGTATGAGACAGAATCAACACAAGGCTTAGTTTTAGGGCATTTATCTGTGATGGTTGTTCTGACTTTCAGTCCTTGTTGCACCTCTGTGCTCAGCACTTCCGGAATCCAGAACTAGTGTTCCTCCGTGGCATAGCTAATTAACTGTGACAATCAAATTTTCCTTCTCTCTTTTTTTTTTTTATGTTAACGTTCATTAACATTCTTTTTTGTTTTTTAGTTGATGGATTTTAATTGTTTAGGCCAAGTGGAGCAGCCCTTTTGAGAAGAATTTAGACTACAGCCTTCATCACAGAAAATGCTGATGGTCTAATTCTTATCCTACACAGAAAACTGAGACATTTACTTAAGAGGCAGCTACACAGACTTCCCTTACAGTAAATAGGGAGGAATGAGCATTTTTAGACGTGATTCATCTCACCCTAAAGCAGCTGCTTTAGTACATGCCACACCAACCAGACTCTACAAATGCGTGTGGAGTTCTAAAATTAGGTGAATATAATTACACCATAAATACCACAAACTGCCTCTACACACAACAAAAAAAATTGGCAACTTCCTCAGGGAAATCAGTGAGATGAATTTCCATCTGGAATTACCCTCCTCTGTTTCCACTGACATAGTGGGGAGTGGATGCACTTCAGAAACAACTGTGTGTGGGTGTGATCAAACAACCTACGAGCCTGCAAGGGCAGGAACCTCAGAAATCAGTTTTCTGTGCAGGCCTGGTGAGTAGGCAATAGATGGACCTTCCATGTTTACCTCCTCTGCCAGGGTAGTCCCAAGCATGTGAGCAAGGGGAAAACTTCAACTTCAAAATTTAAAAAGTTGATAATTTATATTTTTTTCTGTTTTTTTTCTTTCATAGGGAATAACAATACACTAATATTATTTCTTACTATAATACAAAGTCCATGAGGCATTTAAAAATGTAAGTTAAAAAACAATATCCACTAATACACTAATATTACTTCCTAGTATAATACAAAGCCCATAAGGTATTTTCCAATGCAAGTTAAAACCAGAATTCTGAAGATCAATATGTTATTTTTCATATTATTAGGTCAACTCTGGCATATATTTACTATTATTTCCCTTTCTTAAAAAAAAAAAAAGAAAAAAAAAGAAAAAAGGAAAAGTAGTCTCAGTCTTATTTACCTTTTTTTTTTTTTTTTTTTTTTTTAATGAGAATTGCTTCCTAAAAGTCCCTGATCATTTACTTTGCTTTTCTGTGAAATCTCTCTTGTTTGGCTGTGCTTTCTTAGTGAGAGATCACCAGCACTGAGTCAATTTTCTTCAGATTGTTAATCATTCTCTTCCTTATTTAATCTAATTTCATTTAGTGCTACCAGTTGCAGGTGATTCAGAGGTCTTCACTTGCCTATGAAGAATTTCATTTTGGGGTGCATATTGGAGCAGCTAACTTAAAACTATGTATTAAGTACATAAGCATTTCAAAAGTGGACCTAGTAAAAGATACTGTTGCTCATTCTTTGCTTAAAAAAGTAGTTTTGTTTTTAGTTTGTATTTTTCTAAGCATATTTTTATATGCTTATTATTACCTAAACTTTTTGCCTTTGCAAAGAGGCTCAATAACTGTTTTATTATCAAATTACCTATTCTAAACATATTTCTTATACTGTGATTGTGACAATGTAACTATCAATTTGGTTTACAATTTCTTTTACTTTTAAAGAAGTAGGAGGGGTTAATAAAATATTTCAGAGGGATAAAGAAAGTGAACTGGTTTTCTGTAATTTATTTAAGTATTTTTTTCAATAAAAATTTGAAAATTATTACTATAGAAAAAATGGGCAAAGTATTTTCTTGCTCCATTTCTTAACTAGCAAGGACAGGAAGTATTGCTTATCACAACTACAGTGTTCTGTCTTGCTCAATAATTTTTTTCATCAGACTTATTTGGTATAAATTGTCTGAGCATGGTCACAAAAAACTCTTAATAATGCAATTTGGAAGATGTGAACCTTTGTGACACAGAAATAAAGACAAACTAAAAATATGTCTTTTTAACAGAGGACCTTGGCTGTCCCTGTAGCTCTGTTCAGCTCCATTATTTTGATATTTATGTTTCCACATATATTTATATTTTGGGTTTATATGCACTCAGAAACACAGAAGCAAAAAAGCAAAGCTGTCGTATCTGATATTAAAGAATACTGCAAAAATCTAAAAAGAGCAACTATACAACAAACTCCCTGGATATCATACCATTAAATTTTTGTCCATGACTCATTTCAGCCTGAGCTTCTCTGGACTGGACCTGCTTTGTCAGGATAATTGCAGGTAGATTTTGCCCTTTCTTAGTACTTTGGCAAATTGGTTGGTAACAACCTGCATGGCCTATTGAGCCAGTGCTGGTAACAAGGGTTATCAGGAAACATCTGCCAGCAAAGGGGACCCAGAATCCCCAGATATCCTCCCTGACCTTTGGCAAAGCCTGCCAACTCCTCCAGCTGAGAGCTTGCCAGGTGGGCAGCAGCCTAACCACACCCTGCTGCTTTTTTCCAAGCAGAATTATAGATGTATATTTTCATATCTAAAGATGTCAGGAATCAAACAGCAAAACAGCTGCCTTTAGTGTTCAGACCCAACCATTTCACATAAACCACATATGATTTATTGTGCAACATGCAATTATAATATGTGAATATGGGATTTCAGTCTTAAATTCTGGTTTTAACACAGCAGTGCTGCCTTACATATATTGAAAAATATTAAATAAAACATAGTATGCCTAAGAAATTGCTTTTATTTTTATCCATTTGAACAGCACCTTCAGACACCTATGGCCTAGTGAAAGCTACAGCCTTCTTATTATAAATTATTTGCCCTTTTGTGAATATTGTATATAGTTTCTAAACTGGAAGTCACTTACTAATACTGTAACAGATGAACGTTTAGATAAAAGAAGTTCAAGATACCAAAAGAGAGTCCTGAAAGAAAAGAAAACATCATATCTGCATTTTCATAAAGCTTCTGTAAGGCATGCCATGAAATCAGCAAAGCAATTTTATTATAAGTGTAGTACCTGAGGTCTCTAAATATATTTCATACTGGCTGTCATCTCCTTAACTACTGAAAATTGAAGGATATGTCAAATGCAATTTGAAATTAATTTCTTACAAATACATAATAAAGGCTAGGATGTTACCTAAAACCTCAGTGCAATACTCATTTAGGCATTCACAGAATACATGTTCCCCAGAGAATACCTTGGCCTATACTTACTCCAGGAAATAAACGCAATGAAAATATTTTTAAAAACTGTTCTAAGTCCTCTCCAAAATTAGAAATAAATGCAGATAAACACAAAACAAGCAATACTGTACTCAGACAACAGTATTGTATTGACTAAAGCAAAACATCTTGCTCTGGTTCAAAGTGAAGCCATGACTTGCTTATGAGGTTTTTCCTGCAGAAATACCTTGACAGTTTTAACAGCTGAAGACCACAGAAACATTGGACATGTTTGCATATAGACCACTACAGCAGTTACAACTGGTCTACTCAATTTGCTGTCCAAAGCAAACTGCTGGGTAAACAAGCAAGAAATGTGAAACACCTTATCTCCCATTCCAGAAACCAGTTAATTGAGGATAATTGTTGCAGTACTGCAGGAACAGGTATTTGTTTTTGGAATCTTGCTGGATGAGTTGAACATCAAGTGCACTAAACCATCAGGCATTTGTTCTTTCTGAATTAATAATAATAATAATAATAATAATAGTAATAATAATTCTGAAATGTTTGGGTTTTGCTTGTGACCACTGTCTCAGGAGAGCTCAAAGTTCACTTGTGTATAAACCAGAATCCCCTTGTCATTTTTTATAGATTTTACTGACAACAGGAAAGTTCAAATGGCTAAGAGCAAAGCAAGAAACAGATTCCATAAGACAGCTTTAAATGTTAGTCAAGTACAAGAGACTGCTTATATACTTTAAGATCTGATTGCTGCCCCTTCCATGAAAACAGTTTTTCACCAAACCAGAGCATAACCAGAGAAATAAGGATTCACCTGTACAGATATTCTTCTAAGGTGACTGAAGACTTATTTTTATAAATGTACATATTCTTTACATCAATTGTGCCATTTTATCAGTAAGAAAAAATAACCCATTAAATTAGTTCGACATTTTACAGAGCTATTTGACAAGTTGCAAAGCAATAGACTTTATTTCCCTGTGCTGTAATCTGCACACCAAATACTGGAATTCTGCCCTGCTGTTTTGTGTCACAAACTGAGGTGTTACAGTAGTGACAAACAGGGTCTTACTCTTTCGGTTACAATATTCATGCCTTTCACAAAATGAGTTTTCATATTTTCCCATTTACTACCACCTCTAAGTTCTACCTAACTGCCATGGTATTTATCAATGTCAAGCAATTTCATCTGTTTTACAGGTGACTTCTCCCACAGTTGTTTTCCTATACAACTGCCAGGCATAGCTGGAGAGCACATCCCTCCCATCATGCCACTCCTGACAGCAGTTTTGTCTCTGCTAGCAAAATTTTGATATTAACAACAATAAAAATTATGCATGAGAAGAGTCAGACAATTTTATTTCTCTGGCAATTAATACATCAGCTGCACTGCAAGAACATGAATGAAATTGTTCCACAGAGAGACTGGTCCTTAGCAGTTAACAGCAAAGAAACCTACTCTGGGCTTTCTGCACGTAAAATACTACACATACCTTCCCACATTCCAGGATCCTCAGGGAAAAAGAATGCTGAATTAGTACAGCTCCAATCCTAAAGTGTTTGAGACTTCAGTAGTTTTAAAGAGAGAAATCATGTGCTAAGCTCTGGAAGAGCTTAAACTGGGGACATAGTAGCTATTTCTTCACTACATGTCACTTTCTCAAGGGAAGTGATTCCCACCTCACTTTCGCACAGGTGAGGGTACAACTGGAGCCCTGGAGTATGTCCTGGCTTGGGTTCTCCAGCGTGAGCCAGACACCTCCAGTACAGAGAGGGACACAATGGCATCTGAGAGCTGGAGCACACAAGTGCATCAAGAACTGCAGCGAAGCAGAGAACATTAGACATTTTAATTCTCCACTCCTGACAGCATATAATAGCTGCTGTTTTCTGTTAGCTACTCAGAAGGTGCATTTCCCTGAAACACATACGATTTTAATGATATTTTTATAGCATTAGGTTTTAATTTATAGCTAATAATATCTCTTTGCCATATCAACTTCCCCTTGCAGATTATCCAGCAGAAGTTTTGTTTTCCAGCGCCCCGTGAAATTTTGAAGTATTCATTATCAACTACACTTCTCAGAGACAAAAGTTAAAGTGACTTGCTTGGGGCTGTGAAGAAGCTGTTAAGAGAGTGTGGATCAGAACACAGATCTTGGTATCTTATACCATAGCCAGTCTTCTAGCATAAAAATAGTGCTTCACATTGAACCAACACCCCATGTTAACAGGCCACTGTTTTTTGGTTTTTTTACATAACAATGTATTGGTGTGCTTGTAGCAAGAACCAACTAATTCATAGCAAAGAACGGAGAGAGACTATTAAACCCTCACAGCAAAAGAACATAACCACAGAGAAAACTGTGTTTGTTCTAATGACCTGCCATGAAGATCATGAAGAGCATCAGAGCTGACTTCCCCTGGTGGCAGAGAATAAAACAGGAAAGATTTTGAAATAAATGGGTTTGGTCTAGTCAATCTGCTTGGAGCAGTTATGCCAAAGTTTCACTGCTCACCTAACTAGATTATCCATCCCTTAGAATAAAAAGATTAATTCAAATGAAGAGTTTAATGCCTTTTTACATCACGTAACTCCAGAGTCATAAGTAGAGACACCGAATAACTAGACACAATCTAATAATCATAGAAAAAAATTAACTTTGCCCAATGCCTGAAGGAGATGTACCCCACAACATTTCTGCAGAGATGCAAAAATATGACAAAACAAAATAAAACCCCACACAAAACCCTATTTTGTGCATTCCAGTCCAAAGGATAAGGCACTGACTGTTACCTGCAGCAGGACATGAAGAACTAATACTCAAAAAGTGGGCTACTTACACCATAATCCATTTCTTCCAAAAGGCAATGTTCTTGTGGTTTTCTTCTGCTGATGTCATATCAGGCCAATTATTGTATTAATTGAATTGTGCTTTTTGTACAATACCATTTACATGAGCCTGACGTACAATGAAAAATGGAGATTCTGTTCTTCTAGAATAAGAAAAAACTTCAGTCCCAGAAATTATTGTAACTTGATATCAGTGATCCTCCAAACCGCTCTGAATAAAGACAACAGGAAGAATGGGGAAAGCCAGAAAAAAGAATCTGTAGTTGCTTCAATGTAATGTCATTTCTCTTATTAGACACAACCTCCAGATGGATTCGTTTCTGTGATAACCAGTAAGAGCAGTAAGTGTTGAAGACACTTTGCCCAAGGTATCCATTAAGAAATGCTGCAACATGCTCATGACTGGAGACACACAGGGTCATTGTAACACCTAATTTTCAAGATACCTCTCCCTTTTCTTATTTCCAGAGTCTTGGAGCACTGCCTTTACACTGTTGTGCTACAGAAATGTGAGACTTAAAGGAGGCACTGTAGATATACAATATAACATTCTCTGTGCTTTCTAAATTCTATCCTGAGTCTTTATCTTCTCATAAGCATCAATAAATACAGCAAGAGGCAGGGGACTTCCATGGAAGATAAGAGGGTTCAAGATACTGGAAAGAGGAATAGAAACAGCAAGATTCAAATATCAAAAAAGGTGCAACCCACTTCAATCTCTATGTGACTGACGATGCAGGCAAATAACCAAACACCAAGTCACAGTAGTGAACAAAGCCACTTCAGGGCAGCCAAGGAAGTATCACCAGTCAGCAGGACTCTCCTACCTTTCCAGTGAAGGATGATGAAGACCATTACTATGGTTTCATAACTGAAGAGGTTAAAAATATGTGCATTGTTCAGCAGCTGCTCAGTATTAATTTGCTATACAACTGCAACTCATTTGCTTTCAAATATCAATTCTCATCTTTTAGTTGCCACCACCACCATTTTCCTGTCTTGTCCACCCACAGTGAAAGGTCTTCTGGGTCCTCTCACACACTCCTGCAATGCATGGGAAAATCTGGTGTCTGATTATTGTTTGTAATTCTAGCTCTTGGTTAAATTAATAAAAAAAAAAAAAAAAGAAAAGAAAAAAAAAGAAAAAGAAAAAGAAAAAAAAAGTAGAATAATGATTCAAATTTACTAACATTTTTTCTGCCTGCACTTTTCACATATATTCAATTGTGTTTTCATGGGGTGGCAAAAATCTTTACCTTGAAGACACCTCTCCTCTTTGCAAATATTACTTCTGGATTCACATTTTCTGGTTAGACCATAAAAGCAAACATCTATTTTGCAGAGGACTCATCCCAATGCATCATTTGTATAGATCCAAGTGACAGCATTCAGACACAAAAAATAATTCTAATGCAATTGTATCTGCAGTTCTGGTTAGTTCTGCATTCAGGGCACATCTCTACCATAGTTCACGGCTTAGTAAAACACTTTGAGCTATAGTATATGAAAAGCACTAAATAAACCATAACAGAATATAAAGTGAACCACCTTATATTTAAAGATTAATGTTTCATCCAGCTGAATTACTGTCTTTTGGAACTATCTGTTCTCCTGTGTAGGGGCTGTGTTTAAACTGTGTGAATTAAAAATAGGGAGAATAGGTTCATATGACATTTTGCCCTGTAACTATTTACCTACACTTTAGACATGCTTAATGGGGAAAATAATGGATACATTTTAAAAGTCCTTAATTTCATTGATCCTCTCCTAGAACTAGTTTTAATTTTGATGCTGGTTTTTCTCCAACTGCTCAACTTTAGCTTGTTATTATCATGTTTTTATACGAGACTTCCCACACCTTCTTATCTCTAGAGAGTCATTGCAGGTTTATCTACACAGTGAAAGAATCTGTAAGGTTAAAACCAAGCCTGGGATGGTCACAAATGAGGTACACATTCATGTTCACTGCTGCCACCTCTATGAGAAGCTCAGGTGGTTTTATAAAAGTTATTAACTACATGACTGAAAATTGCTGAAACATTGATCCAAACCTCCCACTGGAATTTCAAGAAGTATCAGATGTAAGAAGGAAATAATTTTATCTCTTTTGCCACCAAAGTATCAACAGAAGTGAAACCGTGTCCTATACTGCTTTACTCTCCAATATCAAAGAAACATTAAACACAAACTAATCATAATCTTGTAAACTGTTAAACCCATTAATCAGCAGCCCTGTACATTGATTTAAAATAAAAGTTCATGGCAGAAAGGGTTAGCAAATTCTGGATTTTGAAACAGGAAAGTCCAAAACATTCTCAGCCAGTACCAACATGGAATAATATTGTCAAAACTCTCAGGAAAACCCCATCTCTCCCCAAGTTCATTGGCAAGAGCAGAAAGAACACGTACTGAGGTTAAAGTGACACATTTTTTTTTTCTATTGAAATATTTTCTATCGCAGAAATGCTCACAAATGTGCAAAAGCATTGCTTTTCAAAACACACAGACACAAGTTGGCAAACAGAAATATTAAGAACAAATCAAACATTGATCAGCAGCTTGAAATTATCAATGAAATCGTAGAGGCAAAATGCAAG
This sequence comes from Petroica traversi, assembly GCA_025920805.1. Taxonomy (NCBI): domain Eukaryota; kingdom Metazoa; phylum Chordata; class Aves; order Passeriformes; family Petroicidae; genus Petroica; species Petroica traversi. Next base: position 4,911,088 of record JAHLSL010000061.1, read on the forward strand.
TAAACTCATACCATACAGTTCCTAATATCAGCAGTGATTTCAGGCTTTGCTGTTAACTCCAATTTAATTGAGTATCATCTTTTCAATTTCCAAATAACAAAATATTTTGATTTTTCTATTAAGTTCCAAGTGTACAGAACAGGCAGATGCAACCTGCATTACAATTCTCTACTACTGCAGTACCAGCAAGTGAGCAGAGCACAGCATTGTGCTATGCAGTGTTGGCTGCCTCTAGCAGAAAAAGGTTCAGCTCTGAAAGGCTTAAAACCTTCACAAAAACTTCAATAAGGACAAAAAAAGGGTGTAATTAACAACACAGAACTTTGGAACTAAAAGAAGCATCCAGCCAAGGATATGACAGCAGGACAGCACTTCTGACATCGACAAGCCATGCACTGCCTAATCAGCTAGGTCTTCTCTTGCATTTTTAATAGTACATTTCACTACTGAATATCTATCAGCAACTGTTTTCCTTTTAGTAATACAGAATTTTTACTTAGAGTGATTTACAGGATTCAGAAAAATCTTTCCCATTCAGACCCTTTACTCAGATGCTGATGCTCTAAGTATCTATGAATGATTTTAATGTACTTGTGGGCGAGAAATTCAAAGCAAGGCATTTACCAAGATATAGATTTGTCCTATACACACTGCATTACAAATGGAAATGGTCTACAGTAACGTTTAGACCCAGAACCCCATGGCTTAACATTTTAAGGTTACTGCGAACTTTTGCCTTTGGCCGTCTGAGCTTAAAAATCAATTCGCTACTTTAAACTTTATGCTGCTGATGTCATTTTTATTGTTGAACTCAATGATCTGAGAACTTCAAAGAACAAGATCATGAAAAATTGCTTCCCATTTACCACAGTTTGAAGCAAAAGGTGACCAGTTTCAGGCTTTCAGTTTATCTTTACCCTTGCACAGCATGAAACCGCAGGATCACTTCCTGACGAGCAGAACCAAATTCGAAACTCCAGCTAAAGTGTTTGGCTCTCACATGCTTTGCTCATATTCTTTTCCACTTTAACAAACTCCTAATACCTCCCTCTACTTTCAGGTTTATGATTGACTTTTATTGATCTATTTCTGCTCTCAACTCTGTTTACTACCCGTTTATAGCAATATAATCAAGATCAGATTTCACTTCAGTGCCCATGAAGCCATTTTCCTAAACAAAATAAAAACTATATTCCCATATCTATGATTCCTAAATAATTATTGGTGACCTTTTGGTCTGATTTTCTTAATGTCTCACTCTTTGCATCTCATACCAAGATAGATTGCATATACCTGAAATGGTTAACACCTAATGAAAAGTCATTCATCTCTACCTGGGATCCACTAATCTCCTTTTCCTCACTCCTTCAGCAGAGGAGAGGACTTAGTTGCATCACCCAGTGACATAAATAAGCAGAAAATTGAGGTTTTCTCATTTTCCATCCCCCTGGCTCATGCTGTTCCCCTCTGAGCCCACCAGCCATCCCCTTCTCTGCAGGTACCCGGCCACGCAGCAGCTGCGGCTCCCCCACCCTCCCACAGGGGCTCATCTCTGCCTGGGCCCTTTCCCATCAGCAGGCTGCCTTCTCTCATCCAATGCTGCCAGGCGATCAAAGGGCGCATTATCACTGCTTTGATGTCAGAGGACAGAGAATGATTTTTGCTAATTGAAAGCATTTTCACCATTTGCTGACAACCAGAACACTAGGTTTGGCCTGAAGCCCTGGATGCTGGCTTATACTTCTCATTCCTCATGGTGCTAAACTGCACATTATAAACAGATATTTGGAGAGAAACTCTCCATCACTCCATTTTATTTGAGCTTTCTTCTACAGAAAGGTTTTTTTATTTGTTTCCTTCAATTATCAAACTCTTTTTTTTCTCTGTACCTTTATTTATGCAACAGATGATTTTTGTTTATCTAAATGTTTTCTGTCATTCTAAATTGATTGCCTCGATGACTGTGCAATTTGTTGCCTGAAATCAAAGCTCTGAAAATGTCAGTGTGTAAGCTAAACATCTTAGCTTTACTTTTATCAGGCCATAGAGTCTCTCCTTGCAATCTTAAATGTGTTTGAATGGAGCTATAAAACAAGTCTCCTGCAGGAACCAATCGGTCAGTGAATGGTTATTGCTTCAGTGGGAGCAATCACACAGTATCACCAAATCTGTCAGATGGACAGTGTTAATTCTTTGGTCTTTGGCTGGTAATTACAGAGCATGGGAAAATGCCTCTTAACCTGGAGGCAGTAACTACAACTGCTGAAACACTGTTACTAGCAGCTCTGGTACCATGAACAAGCTGGCAGGGAGATCAGTGTTCCCAAAGTCAGTACTTGCCAGCAGTTATTGAAGCATGTGTTGTGAGATGCTGTGGAAAGTTACAATAAGGAGTAGCTGATACTGCAGCTCTTTTATTGGACTGCAACTCCTCTTTCTCCTGTTCCGGGAGGCAACCCTCTGTGCAGACTCTGCAACAGGAATGGCTCTGTAATTTTGGTCTTGAACAATCCATTTGATTACTTCTAACTGGGGATTTGGACTAAAGAACAGGACTTTCTGATTGACATATGCACAGAAGAATCATAGCATGGTTTGGTTTGGAAGAGACTGTAAAGATCACCTCATTCCACCCCCGTCTGCCATGAGCAGGGACACCTTCCATGAGACCAGGTTGCTCAGAGTTCCATCCAACCTGGACTTGAACACTTCCAGGGATGGAGCATTCACAACTTCCCTGGGTAAGCTTTTTCATTACTCACCGCCCTCACACCAAAAAATTTCTTCTTAATATCTAATCTAAACCTCTTTCACTTTGAAGCCATTCGACCTTGTCCTGTCACTACAGGCCCTTGTAAAATGTTTCACGTCATTTTTCTTGTAGGTTCCCTTCAGGTACTGGCAGGCTGCAATTTGGTCACCCTGAAGCCTTCTCTTCTCCAGCTGAACAATCCCAATTCTCTCAGCCTTTCCTTGTAGGAGAGGCTCCATCCCTCCACTCATCCGAGTGCCCTTCCTCTGGACCTGCTCCCACAGATTGATGTCTTTCCTGTGCTGGGGATCCCAGAGATGGATGCAGCCCAGGTGAGGCCAAAGCAGAGCAGAGGGGCAGAATCCCCCTTCCTGCCCAGCTGCCCATACTGCTTTGGATGCAGCCTGGAACTCTGCTGGCTTTGCACATTGCTGTGTCATGTCCAGCCTCTCATCCAGCAGCATCTCCGCATCTCCACTGCCACTGAAGACTGCGGCACAGAAGTTGTTGAATACCTCAGCCTTCTCCTCATCCATTACCAGTTTACCAGCACTGTTCACTGGGAGAGCAAGGCAAGGTTGAAGGGGTGCACACCTCTGTCAACCTTTCTTTTGTGTTTAATATACCCATTCCAGTTCTAATATAATTCCTAAGTTGAGAAGGAGAGGCAGAAAATAAGTCATTTTCAACTAAGTTCTCTCCCACAAGATGAGCATAATTCCTGTCTATCCAATTGCTTCAATTCACAGTAGCAGGAAACACACCCCTGGGAGTGGGATCAGCTGATGGGACAGCTTTGGGACAAGCCACAAGCAAGAGCTGAGTGGGCTTTGGTGGGACCACAGCCCACACCCACAGCCTGCTCACCACCCAGCTCCATTCTCAGTGTAAAAGCATTATTTATATTGGAAAAATACAAGCTTTTAATTTTTTATTTTTTTTTTAGGTAACAGCCCTTTTCCTCCCCACTCCTAGCAATGACATCACCAGGAAGTTTATTAATGTTCTGAAGAATTTTAAGGACAGTGTTATTTGATAAGGTGCATTTAAAACACATCTGATTACAATCTGCAGCAAAGTGAGAAGTTACTAGACATCTGTCATGTAATTGCACTGTCATTAATTAATTTTATTAAAATGCTACTGCTTTTGTGATATTGCTGGAAAGTTTATTTTAAAGTAGTATGAAAGAAATTTTTTTTTCATTACCACCAGCTGTTATGGAAACTTTTGAACTCTGCTTAAAATAAAACTGAAAATTAAATGTTCTTGTTTCCCCTTTGATGTTGCTAAAATCGGTTAAAAGTAAAAGACAAGGATGGTAGATATTATGATTAAGAACAGGAGAAAACAAGCAAGAAGGATAAGAAAGTAGGAATGTCATGTTCTGGATAGCCTTGGATAGTTGGTAAGAATTCTTAGGTAAGAATCCTCAGCACATATTAGAGTCAGATTTTTTTATAAAAACCTTCCCTACATAGTAAGAAATTTTTAGATAAATTCAGCACCACGGATGCTGAATACTCAGCCTCCCAATTGAAACAGCTGGCCTAACAAAGGCATAAGAAGCTTTGTGTCTCTAAGCCCCTGACCGAGTTCAGCAATGATCACAGACTTACCATATGGCTGATGTTAAAAAGAAATGTTGAGTAGTTACTGCTTCAGTGATCACCCCTTATCCCTTGCTCTGACTGAGACAACAATTTTGTGGAAAAAACAAGGGTTCAGGGGCACTGAGGAAAAAAGAAGGAGGTAGGAAACTATAAGTAATTTCATGTTAAAAAAAAAACCTAACAAAACTCATGGTGCTATTTAGGGACATGGCCGAGGCTAAGATAGCTTACTCAAGAAGAATGAGCAGGGGCTGGCAGCAGGAGGACATTCTTTCTAGGTGGACTTCCCACCCAGAGAGGAACACAAGGACAGCTTCAGGCAGAGGCAAAATAAGTAATGTCCACACTTGCACACTGTCCTAGTAAGAGATGTCCTGGCTGTCAGCTCTCCTCAATAGCATGGTCCTGAGTGATGACCTTGCTGTTATTACTGCCAGCAACAGCCTGTGCGCCTGGGACAGGGCAGTGGGAACAGATGGAGGTGCTCCCACTCCTGCCCCACACTGCAGCAGCCAGAGAGAGAGATTTTTCTCTTGTACTTGGAGCAAAAAATACTCATATTTGTCAGAATTAACAAACAGCATTGAGCTGGTTCTGATGATGAACATTTTTCATTACCAGCAGTGCTGAGAAATAATGGATCCCGGCCTAGGGATCACAGTAAGCCTGGCCTATCCACAGGACACAACTCTGCTGTATCACCCCTGGCTTCTCCTTGCCCTCTGCATCCCTTACCCCAGGTTGTGAATCTTCCAGCCTTACTCCAAATTCCCTTCTCATTCTGTTTGGGTCCTGCTTTTCTTCTCCACCTCTGCTAGACCTTTCTTTTCATCGTATCTTGAAGAAATTAATTCCCAATTTCCACTGGGTCTTCTGATACTTCTCCTTCCTTCACTGCTCTCTGCCAATCCTCAAGCACTGCTTCCCCACAGTCTCTGCACTCCCAAGTGGGTCATGTTTGAAACCATTATTATGGTTCAGCAACCCAAAAGCAGTTCTGTAACAGGAGTACTTAGCTGAACTTGAATCCAAAGCACAGATAGTATTCTGGTGCTTCTTATTTATTTTCTAAGCTAACTCTTCAATATATATTGTCAAAACTTTAGTTGTCTGTAGTTCCTTTACCTTTATATCAAATAATCACTTATTTCTTTCCAGAGCCTGTTGAATAAGTATTTTTCATGCTTATTTCAACTTCTAGACATTAATCTTCTGATCTTTCAGCAATAATCGCAGGATCCTGTAACAAATAATGCATCAATTACTTAAAATTTGTGAAAATATTTTCTTAAAAGACACTGTCGAAGGGAACTATCAATGAGTTTCCATTTTTGCAAAATAAGCATACTTGTGGATGCTGCCTTAAGTTTTCTTATGATTTCAATAATTTAATTTAGAATTCGGCTTGTTTGGGTATTTTTAAATAAAAGCTATATGCCAAAAGGTTCAGCTGAAATCACAAATGTGAAAGACAGAATGATCTCTGTGTGCCAGAAGAATCTGACTGTCAGAGATATAACGTGAATGAACCGAATGTGTAGATTTTTAATTTTTTTTTTTCTTTTCTGGACAAAGGTTAGATGTTATTAACAAAACCAACCAACCAAAAAAAAAAACCAACAAAACAACAACAACAAAAAACACCCAAAACAAAAGAATTTTTCAAACGAATGGTTACTTTTTCTTCTTACTGTTAAATCATAATTTTTTATCAATGCTAATGATTGCTTGCTTTAAAAAGGAAATATATCTACCTCCATAAATAGATTTATCTAATGGGACTATGCTTTGGCTTTATGTACATTGCTGAAATGGAGCCGAAATCATAAATCCCATCACCTTCATTAGCACAATTTGAAATTCCAGGTCGTTGCTCTCATCTTGAAGACCTGACTGAGCACTACAGTTACTCATGTATTTGTTCCCAGTGTTGTCTCCTATGCCACTTTTTTCTAAGCAGAAAAGCAGAGCATGCTCAACAACTCAGTGCTCCTTCACCAAGCTTATTTGGTTTAACTATGTGGGACCTTCATGTAGTAGAAAGTATTGACAGATGACCAAGATATTTATAAAAAAGTATTAAATGCAACTCCGGTTGACATTTAGAAAAACATGCAAGGCTCTAACATTTAAATTGCAGGCTAGCATCTTGAGAATAAAGTGGATTACAAAGTAAACCAGAATGAAAATTTAACTGAAAATTCTCATAGGGAATTGTATAAACCATTCTTAAAGCTGCCTGCAAACATACGTAAGAAGGTGTGGATTACTGACTTGAAAATCTTCTCAAACCCCAAAATAAGGATTAAATTTGTGAAAAACATATCTGAAGTGAAGAAATTTTTCAGGGGAAAAAGTGCAAGGGATAAGATAATGAAATTTCCTGCAGTGCTCCTGCCACTGTCTCTGACTGGAAAAGAGAACAGCAGTAGGGATGTGAGCCAGACTCTGCCAGCTCCTCCAGGGCCAGAGAACAGACTGAATTTCATTCTGTACTCTAGAAGTAGCCTTTGAACTTTACTCTGAACGTCACTTAGGACTTCTTCAATTTGTAATCAATTAATCAATTGGAATTATTTCTATTCTACTGAGAAGACCATGGTCCAAGGCTATTTATAAAGTGGCTTTACTAAAGAACTTGATTAATTGAGAGAAGAACTTGATTAATCTGCAGAGGTTTCTACAGATTTAGCCCTACATTTTATAATTGTGGACACCACCCAAATATGCCCCACAAACTCAAAAATTTATTCTTGATTTAAGACGTATGTAAATATTGCATGTATTAAATTTAATACTAGCATTTTCCTTCTTTGATTGTCTCAGCTTGATAACAGCAGGTAATTTTTTATAAAGCTGTACAAATATTTAACAGATATTACCTCAGGGTAACCAAGTCACCTGATGATTCCAATTCTTCTACTTCAATCTCAAGTTGGCAGTAAGCTAAGCCGCTTTTTCATCAAGATTTTGCACAGAACAAAATTTGTTCACAACACATACAAAGGCATGGTAAAGGAACAGCAAAACAGTTAATTTAGACCTAATGACACTACAGATAGTTAACAAAAGACATGAACAGTTTACGTAAAATTTCTGATTTTATTGGATAATGAAGCACTTTCTAGCAATGCGAAAAACGACAGATCCCAAGATTTCTGTGAAGCCTACATTTCACCAGTATCTCTTCTACATTTAGAATGGGTTGGAGTGGATTAAAGAACTGACAAATTCTGCACTGGAATAGCTTCTAAATCTTAACAAGAGAGACGAAATTGTGGTGTGTGCTTCCGTTGTGCTGAAAAACTGCAGTGAAATACATGTTCTGAGTATGAATGGGTTTTATGTGGTTCATCTTTTCTGATTCTGAAGTTTAAATTGAAATGAACAAGTAGCAAGAAGACTATCAATTCTAGAATATCCTTTCTCTCTGCCAATGGCACCCCAAAACCAATGAAATTTAATGAAATCTCACTTTTCACTACAGCAGCAGTAGACAATATCCGTAAAAGAAGGAAATAGATATTTTCATGATTAACAGAGACACTGACTAGACAATAATGTAATTACAAGTCTGATATATTCGTATGTTGTATTTCAAAGTACTTAGATCTTAAAAAAACCCCAAAATAATTCAATTTCTAATACAGCTTTGGTTTTGTCACACATGTAGCAAATGTGACTATCATGTCACATGTGACTCAGATCAGCATGCCCTTAGAAAAGATATGAAATGGCAGGCAAAGTTCCTAAAAGGCTAAGGAACATTTTGTACATTTGTATTCAGAGGAAATATATTGGGTTTTCTTCTGTTTCCTACGGCGGTGATTTCAGTAATTTGAAAGCACTACAAAAATATGTCACATACTACTCCAAAGAATGGCACCTCAATCCTGAAAATTAATCTATCAGGAACAATCTTGATGAGCACAAATCTTTGCCAAGCACATCAGCAATGCATCGATTTTCTCATTCAAAGATAATGTATTCATCCAATAAAAAACATTAAGGAGCTTTAGTCTAGTCTAATGCTGCTACATTTTTCCACTTAAACTGAAAATAAATTTGTAAAACTAATTTGCCTTTTTAAAAAAAGTTTGCTACTTAATGGTTTGATCTACTTTTCCCCAAATTTTCATCCAAACATACCCACCTCTGCCTTCACAAGCCTCATCTGAAGGTCTAGAAAAGTTAAAATGAAACAAACTATCAATCCTGACCCAGCATCCTGATCCTTTTCCTTTAGCAATTAATCTTGTAGACATTTATTCAATCTGTGAATTTGTTTGTTCAGCACCTACAGTGTGTAAAATTCATAATTTCTTAACTCTTTATCACCATAGTTGTTTAAAGAAAAATATAAAATATTTATTACATATAACAGATGCCTAAACCAATCTACTCTCCTGGAGACTGGAACAACAGGAAGGCAGAAATTATTTTTATGAGATGATCTTATTTTACAACATTTGTTTCATCCCTAAGTGCAAAGAATCTCCACAACTACGGGCAAAAGAAAACTGCACAAAAGTGTAGTGGTAGATTAATGGCAAAAATGTCTTTCTCCATGAAGACATATATATATGTGTATATACATACACACACACACACACATATATATATATATATGTGTGTGTGTATATATATATATATTTAGGGTTTTTTTTTAAATTTCATGAAGCCAACTTGACCAAATATAAGAGTGTAGCTTATATCTCAGTCTCAGTTAAGGAATTACAACCATTAGACCTACAGGTATATAGGTATACAGAAACTTGTTTAGTAAAAAAGATGTCTGGCATAGTTTTACCATTAAAAAACTATTTTGTTAAATGCTCAGAATCATTTCCAAGCCACCAGCCATTCATGTGATTTTTTAACTGTCCATGAGCGTTTGAGTACTTATAGTCACATCATACTATCTCTGTCCTTCAGGCTTTCAGACAGCAAACCTTACCAAAGTAATCAGCAGCTTCCCTCTTTTGTTGATTGGGAAGGTTTTCTACAGTAGAAGTGCTAAACTCACAGGAAGTCAGAGTGGCATCAATTCATGCTTGGAAGATTATCTTTACAGCAATAAATATGTAGCAATTTATTTCTGAAGCATCAAATCCCCCTGAGCAATCTTAACACTTGAAAGTGCAAACAACTCCTAAACCCCGGCAATTTGAATAGGGCATAAAAAATGCTGAATAATGATATTCTGTAAGCTTCAGTAATGAAATTAATCTCAAGACCTTTTAAATACAAGGCTTTGATTTAGTAGATTTCAACAGGGGTATTTGTCTGTTTCTGAGAGAAGCAAAATAGAAAAATATAGAAGGGCATTTGACAGCTAATAATGCTTTATTATGGAAAGGTCTTTGCCCTCCAAAGGCAGAAGAACATTCCTGCAGCCATTATTAATTCTAGGAAAGCTACTCTGCCCAACTATGAAGGCAGTGGTGATGTTTGTGCCACTGGCATGGGGCTGGGGCTCAGCACTCAGTTGGATCACCCCAGCACCAGAGCTGGCAGCCCATGGGCATTTGCCACTTTTGCACAGCTCCCAAATCAGGGTCAAAGCCCTCTCGATTTCCACAGCAAGACTTTTATGGAAAAATCAATTAATTAATTGTTGGCAGAAGTTTTTAAACTTAATACAATAATTCAGTCATGTCTGATTCATTTTCCAATCCCAAACACTTTTGAACCAAGCTCAAAAGAAGGAGCCTGCACTGGTGGGGGCTCTGAAAGCACTTGCACAAGTGTGCAGTGTCCAGAACAGACCTCCCCATAAGCAGGAAGAGGGAAGAGCAGGTGACACCATGGGGAACATTTACGTATCAAAACAACCCCCTAACATTTCAATACAAGTTGGGTAGACACAAGGACAACTTTGATATTAAAATAATAACTAAGCATATTTTAGGCAGATAATCTTAAAAGAAATTTCCCTGTCCCTCTCTGCTGCAGGCATGTGCTGCAAAGCACTAATAAGCAGTTTCTATTTCACCTGCAGGTTTGCAGGTGGCTGCAATAAATAACTTCCAGCTAGGTAGATTTGTGTTTCACAACCTTGCAGAGCTCTCTGGGATGTGTTATGATGAGGAGTACGATAAGAAATCTTTATTATTGTAAAAATACACTCAAACTCTACTCTCCGGATATTCACAAAATATTGTCTCTGTATTCCAGATCTTTCAAATAAACTGCTGTAATCCCCCCTCCAGAGAAATCATGTTAAGTGCCAAGAGGATGCATGCACTCATAAACACCCACTGTCTTTCTCTAATTGAAAAGAAAAATATTAATATAGCAGCTCTACCATTAAAAACCTGCACTAAAAAACACACACTTGTTTCTAGAACAACTTCCAATCTGCCCTGAGCTGCTGTTTGAACAAATCTCTATCACCATGATTTTATTTCAGCACATAAATGGAATCAGTTATGCTTCACCGAGCTCCTTTTTTCTCCCTCTCCTTTTTTTCTTTACTTAATGGAACTGTCTCAGATTAGTAAGTTGGTTTCCATATCTTATGAATTTTGACTCCCTTTTAAATACAGGAGCATATTCGTTGCAGTTTATATTTGTTTGGACCTAGTATATATGTACTTCCAAAAACTCATATACAAATAGCATACTTCTATTCCAAATAGCACTTAATGATCTTTTGCTACTGCACCCCTTTATGATGTTATATATATTATATAACATCATATATATTACATAACTTAATATATTAAATATTATACTTCCAATCTGATTAACAAAGGTGTGCTTCCAACACTCCACTTGGATGCCCAGTATAAGTTCCATTATTATTAAACCTAACAGCATTTGCTCTTTTTTTCAATTCACTTAAAGTCAAAGCAAATGAAAGAAAATGTTACATTTTAATTAAGAAGATGTGATTTAGGTTTGCTTAGGAATGACAAGAGATGGTAACAGTCCATCTGTTTTTTTTACATTCTGGATGGCTACTAAAACACATAAGATTCAATATCGCATGTAAAAGCATCAATTGATTTAATAACATAATGACGAAACCTTGTCAAATATTATGTAGAAAAAAAATGTTAATGAGATTGGTCCAAACATAAAATTGTTTGAAGATGTGGTAGTTTAACCTTGCCTCGATGACAGGTGCCCACTAAAGCTCTTATATCCCCCATCTCCTCAGCTGAACAGAGAGAAAATATAATGAGAGGCTCATGGGTTGGGTACAGATAGAGAGATTGGTCACCAGCTACCATCCCAGGGAAAACAAACCTGACTCAGGGAAATGAGTTTATTACCCATCAAAACTGAATAGAATGAGAAATAAAACTCAGTCTTTCCTCTATTCTCACTAGGCTGAACCTCACTCTGAATTCTCTGCCTCCTCAGCAGCACAGGGGGATGGGGAATGGGGGTGTGCTCAGCTCATCCCACATTGTCTCTGCCACAGTTTCCTTCCTCTGGGGGGACTCCTCTCGCTCCCTGCTCCAGTGTGGAGTCCCTCCCAGATGAAACATTTCTCCATGAACTTCTCCCAGGCCAGTTCTTCCCACAGTCTGTCAATCATTAACTACTCCAGGGTGGGTCTCTTCCATGGGATGAAGGGGTCATAAATCCTGCCAGAAAAGCTGCTCCAGCATGAGCCCTTCTCTTCATGGCACCACAGGTCCTACCAGGAGCTGGCTCCAGCAAAGGCTTCCCACAGGGTCACAGTCTCCCTTGGACATCCACCTGTTCCAGTGTGGGGTCCTCCAGGGTTGCAGGTGAATCTCTGCTCCCCCACTGATCCCCCTGGGCTGCAGAGGCACAGCTGCCTCACCATGGACTGCACCAGGGGCTGCAGGGGAATCTGCTCCAGCACCTGGAGGCCCTCCTGCCCCTCCTTCTGCACTGATCTGGGTGTCTGCAGGGCTGTTTCTCTTACAAACCCTCACTAGCTATAAGAAAACCAGAGCTAACTGAGCAAAAAGAACCAAGCACTTTCATTCTTCACAACCAACTCTCCCTCAGGGTACAACTCAAGCTGGTGTGCGCTCATAAGAACACCTGTTGGCCTTCTCTCTCTAGGTACATCCACAGGTTTAACACATACAGGCATGACTAAAGATGGGGAGAATGCAAATTAATGTTGTTATAAATGCAGATTAACTATCACACTAAGATATAAAGCACAGTGACAATATAAGCCAGAATCCCAGTATCCCCAGTGAAATGAAAAGAACAAGAGAGCAGGAAAAATCAGCAGGGCCCTACACATCACACATGATGGTGATACAAGGAGCTGGTAGGTGACTGCTTGCAGCACATCTTGTAAAATTATCTACATAAAGAGAAACATATGTGTAAAAAAATCCCTTGTTATTGGACCAATCCAAAATGCATTAAATTGCTTATATGGTTCTTTCAAGTGCTTAGCATACATCTGTGGGCCATAAAAATAATTAATAATAATGTCAAGAGCAGGTGAAATACTTCTCATTCCTCACAGTCAGTAACCTCCGTACTAAATTTATCTCTGTTTACCAGACAGAAATACAACTTCTAATGACAGAATGACCTACTGTGTAACCACTGGATTATATAATCAAGAAAAAAGATTCATGCACACCCCAAGTCAGAGAACTGTTTGTTGTATATATACTGCATTGCCACAGGTCATCAAGTGCTATAAATCTACACTTCACAATTCCTTAAAGAAATGTAAATTTTGTATTTTACCAGAAAAATATAACCTTCATCTTAGAACTGTACAGGGTCTGTATCACTTAAATAATTTAAATATTCCAGATATAGTAGGATGTCTATAAATATTTCATGCAACTAGGAAAATCTTGTTCATTTGCCTGTTGAATTCCTACAGTTCCCATGAATCAGGAACTCAAATGATCCTATGCGTTCAAATGCAGTGGCTTATGAAATCCCATTTACCCTGCACGCCTTCACTTTCATCAACAGCAGCCTCACTTAGCTAACAGTTTCTTTCATGGGTGAAACACAAAACAAAATATAAAGTCCTATTTTGCTAGGAGTCAGATGTCAGTCTTTGTGGAAAATAAGCATGATCATTAGATTTGTTTGGGGGGAGGGGTGTTATCCATTTTTATTTTAGACTTAGCTATCGGGGGAAAAAAAGTACAAACTAATTTTGTGGTTTTGAAATTCTGCAAACCATAACAACTCTAGTGGAACATGGTTTAGAATTGGAGCATTTCATGTCATTAGCTGAAATGTCAGCAGTGGATGCCTATGTCACTTGCTGAAAAGTGAAAACATTACACTGCTTCAGTTATAGTCGCAAGTGCAGGAAACAAGAAAACAGCTGTGTTTACACTCCCTTTAACTGAACGTGAAAATCTTGTGGATAGCTACCAAAGTCATGTACCAGCTATGAGTGTCCATCCACATATTTGCAACTGAGAAAAAAGGGACATAATTTCGTCTCAAATCTGGGTCCCACAGCGTGAACTTGACTGTCTCAATATCTCCTGACAGCTCACAGAGATGCTACAGGAACAGGCCTGCTGAGAAATCTGAGCTGTCATGTTGAAGCACTGATGTGATACACACTCAGTTTATTTGAACACTACAATTTTCATGGCTTTCACTTGAGATTTCTGTTACTAATTTAGTAATGAAAGATCTTTTGTGCCTCTCTTGGGTGGGCTGGTATTTATAAAGTAATAAAAGCATGAAGGCAAGGCTTGTGTGGGCTACCTTTGCCTGTGATCAGTAGATCTGCTGCCTCTGAAGATGACCATAGGATTGGCCCAAAAAAAGATCCCTGGTGTGTATGTGTCAGCAGGTAGATGTTCAACTCTTGTCCTGCTCCAAAAAGGAGGTGTTTGTATGCACCTACATTAATATGTCTATCTCAAAGCAGGCTGAAGGAACCTGACACTTCCTTAGACAGTTTATGTTTTAAGGATTAAAACACATGAAGAAGAAAGTAAAGCATCTCAAGTTTTTTTTTTTTAAATCAACACAAAATCATAATGGATTCCATTGACTGAAAAGGCAATTATGCCTTCAAATAATTTCAGGTAGACATTGTCCATGACTAATCTCTAATAGCTACAAGCCATTTGCTCAGTTATCACTTTGAAAAGACATTCAAATTTGAAATGAATAATGCTAAAAATGATCTGACCTCAGGAAAAACATAGCAGAATATGCAATTAATTATGTGCTTTGTAGCTAAAGACACTGTAGGTATAACAGAACATATATAATTCCGTAAGCATGGTCTGAGGATCGGGGGCTTTTTTCAGTCCAGAGAAAAGAAGGCTTCAGGGATAGCTACCTCACCCTGCCAACAAATATCAAAAGGGTTAACAAGAAGAAAGGTTTCTACTGAGTGCAGAAGAGAGGTGATGGGTATGACTTGAAAAAGAGGGATCTTACTGGGATAAGAAGAAAAATAAAATCACTGTGAGATAATTAAGCACTGGAACAGGATTCTGCTTCCCATTCTTGGACTTTCCAAGACCCATTTGGACAAAGCCTTGAGCAGCCTACTCTGAATTAAGTGCTGCTTCTGCTTTGAGCACATGGACACTTGAGACCTTTCCCCCCTGGGTGAATATATGCTACTTTAATTACCTGAGGAAGTTAAAGTTTTCAGCTAAGAACTGCAATCTGTTCAAGGGCTGGCCAGAAGAATACACTTGCAGGAGAAAAGTGCAGCTATGGTTTTTCTCTCATGCCTTTAGCAAAGGCAAAAGAATATAACATGTATATTAGTTTCTATATAAAAAGAGTAATGTGATATAAAGACTGCTTTTCTCCCGAGGTTTTAAAAATACCTTAAAGAAACAAGGAAAATATTTAGATAAATGGCTAAAAAAAGAGACATGCAACAACTGTAATTCAGAATAAAGGCTGACATTCAGTCCCTGGGAGATTTTGTTCATCAGGATCATATTATAAAAAGACAGCTGCCAGGAATTGTCACATAATGCATTTGAGAGCTATATACAAGATCTAGTGAAAATAACTGATTTCCAATGTTATTTATAATAAATATATTTCAAACTCAATGAAGAGTTAAAGCTAAAACTATGGTACAGACGAGGAACAAGTGTTTGTAGACAACCTGATCTAAACAATACAATACCCAAAGTATCCCTGGTTAAATTGAGTTTTTTCAGTTTGCTTTTCTAGTGAGAGGATGCTTTTGTCTTGGACTTGGGTCTGCTTCCTCGTAAGTCACTGAAAAAAGTTTCAGTTGACTTTATGGGAACATATTAGGCCCTCATTAGTGAATCATTTTTCATTAATCTTAAAATATGTGAAAAGGAGACACATCTGTTCATCTAAAATGGAAGGTTCCCAAGCTGTTGTCCTGGAGATGATCAAGCATCTCAGCAATGCAGATGCCATGAAGAAGCAGTTCTGCTCAGCCCATTATTTGTTTGCTTGTCAAATTAAGGTCTTAAATGCAGGGAACATAACACTGGGCCATAGTTACTGGAGACTTGACTGGTTATGAGGTCTGAGTGCACAACACAGTCAGCTAAATGTGACATAAAATCACTCCTTCAGGTGCCAGCATGCCAAACTCCTAGAACTGCAGTGTAATCCCAGTTGCTTTTCTGGATAAAATAATGACAATGACTGAAATGGACTGGGACAGAGAATGTGTCACCACTCAGTTATGCACTGATGGATTTGCTTCCCCAATCCTGAAGAGCCGGTTCAAAAGTGAAGATATGATTTTCAGGTAAATACTGGAGAAAATTTATTTCAAGTTTTTGATAATTTTCAATACAATTATGGATTCATTTCTATAATAGAGCTATTCTTATATCTTTCACTGGGTCAGAGAAGGCAAGAAAAATAATTAGTTCATATACTTAGGGTACAGAACAACTGTTTAGTGATATTAAAATTTTGGCATAATCCATCAAGATTTTTTTCCTGGGTCCTAGTCATAGCACCTACACAAGAAGCCTCTGTTCCCTTCAGTCCTGGCCTGGTCAAGTTTGGTACCCATGTCCTGAGAAATGGAGCTGCAACCTCACTTCAGCTGTGGGTTTGAACCATGAATGGATGTGCTCAGCTGCTGCAGGACTTCTCTCTGTTTAATGAGAGACAGATTCAAAAAGAACTTCGTCTGTCCTTTCCACAGTTCCTTCCTTTTCAAACCTTTTCTAATAACAACAGACATTTGCCAGGGGTAGGGACATGCCTTAGGAGGCAAGAGATTATAAAGGAAAATTAACAGGGTAGCTTCCAAGACCAGCAAAATTTGAAACTACTATTGCTTTAGCAAAATTGTGTGAAACTACTCTTGCTGCAAAACCCACTGGTCTTCCTTCTCAGTGCTTTTTTTTTGAGAAAAGAGCAGTTCAACTCAGATACAAACCAGCTCAAATTTAACTTTTTTCACTCTATTGCTTCAAAATTTTACAGATAATGTTAACAGTGTTCAGATATTATGGACTTGGATTTATTTGAAATTTCAAAGGTTAAAGACAGCATTAGTTCATATCTATCCCACTATAAGGTGGGATTTTATAAGAATATTTTTAAGGTAGGATATTATAAGTATAAATAGTTTTAATAAAAAAAAATCCTTTCTGTTCTTCTCCCTGCCTCAACATTTTTAAAATTCCTATTCCCATGATATTCTCCTTTTATCTTTCCATAATGGTAATAACATACTTACTGCTTGAGATGGCTTTTGTAGCTCCAGCTGCACTTCAGCATTTAATAAACTATAAAAGCCATTTATTGCTTCATGGACTCAATCTCCAGGAACATTATCACTTAACTATATGATTGCCCAAAGCAACAAAAGGAAAGCTGTCTATACAGTAGATATATGCCCCATTCATCTTTTTGTGTAGTTCTAGTATCCAAAAGCAAATTATGGCTATTTTGTACCACTAGTAATGTACCTTTACAAAATCAGTGAAAGAAAATGCACATACTGTGCTCACACTAAAACTACTTTTAGGGAAAACTACCAGCTGGTAACTTCAGCTCTCAAAATACAGGGGGGAAAAAAAAATAACAACCCGGATGTTTTACAGGCATAGAAACTAGAATGGTGCTATCCCAGGGCTTGCTGCTGAGCCAGAAGTAGGAAATGTTTCTCTCTCATTTGCATAATTTTTTTTTCAATACTGAACATCCTGTCCTCTGCCATTGCATTTCTCAATTATTCAGTACAGCTTTTCAAGTTGGCATTTGTCTTTGCTGTACAGAATAATTTACTATCATCAGCAAGTTTAATTGCAATTTTCCAGATGATTCATGACCAGGTGAAAACCCACATTTTTTTTAAAGCTCTATCACTGACTACGCTCTAATATTAAAATCTTATTCCTGTCCTGTTTCCTGAATGTTTTTAGCTAGTGCAAGCATATTCTCTTGTATCTTATTCTTTTCTTATTCTTCTGTAACCTTGCCTACTGTCAACTCAACTCGAGGCAGATCCCCTGTCTTTGTGAAGGAGGTCATTAAAAAAAAAAAATTCATGTAATTACCTCATTAGTCTTATCAACCTTGCATATTGCTTTAACTCCTACAAAATAAGGCTCTAGAACACAAAGGGTATACCTGTACCCTTCCCCATTGGCAAGTTCAGTCTTACAGTATATTCCAAACACCATACACCTCTGCATGATACCAAAATGGCCTTTGCTTCTGTTTCCTGCATACTTTGTTTCCTCATGTGTACTGTGAATCATAAGCCTTTTGATACTAATGAAATAACATAACTTGAACTAAATCATTAACTACGTGATCCTTTTGGGACCTCCAACTCTTAATGAAATATTCAGTTTTCTTGAATGTTAAAAAAGAAAATTTTCTCTCTAAAGAAACTGGAAGTCCTTTAGTACAGTAACTCAATTTTTGCTTAACCAACTCTGATCATATTCCTGTTGAAAACTTTTCACGAGATATTTCCACTAATCACCCACTGAATTAGTGATGAAAAAAAAATTCAAAACAACTCTTCAGCTTTTGACAAAAGAGTGAAGGAGGTTTAAATCACCACTTGACATTGGCACCTTCATGTCATATTTGGTCATTTCCCTACAAAATTCTTATTTTCTTTCAAAAGCAGATTAAATGCAATGCAGTCTTGACCATTTGTGAAAAATGGTGAATAGTCTTAAAATGAAATTACTTATTTTTATCATATAGAATTCTATAAATCTGAATAATCACTTATCAAATTAAAACAATCAAAAGAAGAAACAGAAACTCAACATATTTCATCATTTTTTCACACAGCAATAGTGTGGTTTGCTTGGTTGATTGAGGTGTGAGGTTTTTTTCTGGTTTTGGTGGTTTTTTTTCTTGAACAGTATTTGAATCGCGTTTTATTCCTGCTCCTTCCATAACTGCACTAAAAATGATATATAAACTGAAAGGAATCACTCTGCCTATTGCTGAAATTCACTGTGATAAAAGGCAACAGATGTTGAATAACACAAATCAGCCACTGAAGACAGGACCAGAAAAAAAAAATATAAGAAAAATTCATTTACAAAGGCATCCCAGGACACAGGATATTTGTGCATCTACATCAGCAGAGCCTCTGAATTCAATGGAAATGATACCCAGCATCTAAAATACATTATATAAACCATCAGTGCGAAGTGTGCCCTTGTGCATTAAATTGTTCATCTCTAAGAGAACAGAGATTCTTATTAAGAAAGATGAAGAAGCACTTTCACAAACATCAGAAGAAATCAAAATTCCCTTCCTTTTTGCTGTATCACACAGTCGGTGTCACTTCTCTGTGGAGGAGGCAAAGAGGGCAGGAACAAGGCTGGAAAGGCACATTTCAGCCTTCCTTTAATCTGCTCCTGGCTGCCAGAACATAGGACAGAATCCACTCCCACCTGAAAGCTCAGTGGCTTTCCTATGTTAATTTCAGAATAAACTGAAATTTGATAATTGCAGCAAACTCTTCCTAATCGGTGGCAGATGTTCTCTCTGCCAATTGATCATCTCAGTTCAACACCAGCTTTCTTTCATGTAACTTACATGGTTTCAGCATGTTCTCCCCCAAATCACTCTATTTCAAAACTGGAGAAGAATAGGCTCAACATACCTAGTACAATAAATCAAGAAATCAGCAAGAAGCCTAGGACACATTATTGTGTTAAAAAGTCACTTATATCTATCAACTAATGGGAATGTAAGAAGCAACAATAACTTCATTATCTGGTAAAGACACATTTCCAAGCGGTGGAAGAAGGTTAGGTCATCCTTGGTTGGACCCCTTGCTGGGGCCACTCCACACAAACCTCTAACTAGAGCTGTTGTACATGACAAAGAGTGTTATTCCTAGTACTGACAGTGAGATTTTTCAGGCTATTTAATTGATTAAAGACAAAATATCTATGCACTTTTAGTCCTTATGAACTTTCACAATCTACAGCTAGTTAATGAATTAACAATACTCGTACCATAAAAATAATAGGATTTTTTCAAAGGTCTTAGGGTCCAGGGTTTGAATGAGGGGTGATACACATTTCTTGCAGCAAAAATTATCTTTCTTCAGCTTCCTGCAAGGATTCACAGCATATTAGTTTCGTCACCAAGTAGGAAGAGACCAAAAAGGGATTTTTAATTGACATTCACAGGTAATTTGAGCTTCCCTGCTCACACTATACCCAAGTGGGGCAGAAAGAGTTGTAGCAGAGAAAAAGCAATCTGACATGTAGGGCTGGGCAGCTGAAAGCTATGTGCATCATCAAAGCAAGGGGGAGATTGCAGCACAAGCAAGGTTAGGGTATGCTCTGAAGCTGGGATAAGGAGATTTGAGAGCAAATAGATAAGGGGATGCAGAGAGATAAACACATGTGCATGAGAGCAGGAAAGATTATGAAGGACACAAAGCTGACTGGGCTCAGGAAAAAAACGGAGAGCTGGAATGGGAAAATCAGGACTGTGAAATGTTTCAGGGGATTACAGAGCCAAGGAAGGTACAATGTAAGGATAAAAATAATGACAGGGAATGAGAAAGGAAGCGAGAAACCAAGACTTTCGGCACTAAATTTCTACATGTAATAAAAACAGAATTTCAGGGTAAGCAAGCAAGAATTTTGCTGTTTTCTGCATCCCTTGTCCACAGACAGGAGTACTGATACCTGAGTATTTTATGTATAGTTGTGTGGGAATTTTTTGTTATGTGATTATTGTGACTATTTTTATTATATTTACAAGCCATTAATTTTCACCACTCTTTTAAAAATATCTTATAAAATAGAAAAAAATGTTTTAAATTTAAAAAATATATCAGCTGAGTTATTTGTTATTTAAAGAGATACCAGATCAACCATTCCAACAACAAATCAGCCACACTTAACACATTTCCAAAATCCTAAGGAGTAAGCACAAATCTTTCAGCAGGAGCCAAAGAAGACAATATTCCTTCTACTCATCTTGTTATATCCATACAAAGTATGCCAAATACTGATTTTGTTTATAATCTCCATTTCCCTTAAAATTTAAATGCAAACAAGAGTTAAGTGCAGAGGTCCCTGTGTAAGATACATGTTGGGAACACAATTCTGTTTTGATGAATCATGGGCTGCTCCTGACATGTAATTCAGAACATGGGGAATTAATGAGGGAAGTCCACATCTTCTGCATTAGGTTAGATAATGGGATGAGTAATGGAAGTCCAGGCCAGGCAATTTTCAATGCGAATTAATAATTTTGAAGTGCAATACTCTATGTTTAACTTTTGCACTTATATAGTATTATCACAATACAGGAAAAGGTAAGCCCAAAGTACGCTTTTCTTTCATTTGAACAAATTTCTGTGAATATTTGCTTTGCATTTTTCTCAGAACTTTTCTAAAGAGAAGGAAACTTTCAGATGGCTGTAGATAAAAAACTGTGGATAGTTGCCAATTTTCTATCATTACAACGTCAGTCAGGAATAAAAAAAATCCCTACCTGCTGTAAATGCTTAATACTACTTTCTCATCCAGATAGAAATCATGAAACAGTAGACTCTTAAATAGGTGCTTGACTAAAGCAGTGAATGAAGTCTAAATGGGAACAGAAAGGCTAAAGCTGTCAGTATTAATGCACACATGCTTTTCACATGACATTGCCTTTGTATTTCTAACCTATTACGCAAAAAAGTTCCGGGGAAAAAAAAGGATTTTCGACAGTTATGCCTTCTGGGAAGAAAGACTGTGACAATATCTTCATGGAAAATACAATTTCATCACAGGAAGAAACTCCAGAACATATGGCCTAATTTGGCCCAATTTAAACTAACTTGCAGAAAATATTTCCTCATATAATTTCTGTTCTCAATGCTGGGGCAGCATCAAGTAGCTCATGCACATAGATTTAATCATCTTATATACATGACTAAAAGTGAAGGAAATTGAAGGGAAAATAAAAACAGACTCTAGGACAGCATTATCTGGGGTTTTTTGAGACTGTATTTTGATTGCCATTACATTTCTCTGAGGGAACTGCAAGACTTCTGAGTTCAAGACTTGATCAACAATGCACCTGGGCATTTCCATCTCAAATGCTGAAAACTGAAATCTTCACTACAGTTTGTAAGGATTTTTCAGATTGTGAAGAATACAGAAGGTCCTTGGTGGATAGAGACTTTGGCTGGGAACCAGGCGTTGCACTTCAGGCAACAAGCTTCCTCAGCTCCCTGGACAGACGAGGGGGATGGCAGCTCTACTTATCTCTCTGGGCTGAAAGCCCACCATCTAGTTACTGAGATTTACCAAGACACTGTCTGTCAGCTCAAGTCACAACATGTGTGTTTATAGCCAACACTGAACAGGAGATTTCACTCAAGTTTAAACCAACACCCTCTATCTTCCTTTACTCATGACAGCAGATCAGCTCATGCTGAGTTTTTTCCCAAGTGACAGGGAGAGTACATGCAGCAGCCATTTCTCAAATACTGGTTCTCAGATGAGGGAGAAGTTACCTTGATCATTTGTCCTTTTACGAACTTACCTTTATGATATGTATACAGAGCCTCAAACAAAAGATTCTTCTCACTTATTCCTCTGAGCAATAATATTTTGGCCTTTCTGCCATTCTGTTCCTTCATAAAATGAGAACTGACTTCTTTCAAGGGGATTAGAGCTGACACTCACTAAAATGGCTGCAGTGAGGAGCTGGAAGAATGAAATGTAAGTTGTATGTGATATTTTCGACCTTCCTTGAACTTCCTGCAATTAAACACATTAACATTTTAAATTCTAATATTTTAACAGCTGTTTAGAGATTTTCTTTACACTATGAGAATACCCTGATGCTCTGCAAGGAGTGAGTACCAATATTTGCTGTTTTCCCATCCTGAATCCCCAGGACCTTCTAAATTGGTTCAAAAGGTACAGTTAAAATAATTCTGCATATCTGTCTTTTCTGGGTTTGCAGTCTTTCCCCATCCACTCAAAACTGCTCTGCTAGCCAGATGTTAGGCACTATTTGTGTGCATCAGACTGGTCACAAGTATTTCCATGCCTTCTTTCTAGTACAAAAGGCCAAAAGTTGATATCATGCAGCATGGCTTAATGACCTTCATTCCTCATCAAAACCCTAAGAATAAGTTCTGAATAATTTTTTGGTTGCTTTTGATTCCAAACATTTCAAATGCATGTACTTAAGCCTGGTGGAGGAGAGGATTTCATCTGCTAGAGATTTCAACATGGCATAGCTCCTTCAGACACTAAATACAGCTTATGATTCAGTTAATCCACTGAATTCAATGAGCTCGAGATGAGTTTGGCTGTCCCAATAATCTCAGCACCCACAGATGCCACAGTGCACTGCTTCATTCAATGTGCTGAACTTCCCTGCATAAACTCATGGATCACCTCTGCAGGAAGGGCATGGGCATGAGATCCAACATGGGCTAAGGAGTCCAGATCTAGGCTCCTGAAACTTAATAGAATCTATATACAGAAACACATACATAAAACTAGCCGAAATTTCATGTGGTCTGAAAGTATTCCCTTCCAGACTGTCAGGACATCTGTGTGGGGACAAAAAACCAAAAACAACCAACCAAACCCCACCTATAAAGGGGCAATATGCATGAAAAAGAGATGAAATAAAGACAGGAAAACATCTGGGATCTACTCTCACTGCAAGACTTTGTGCTGTCTCACGAGTGCAGGGCAAGTTTTTTATCGCTTACCAAAATAAAAAGACATCTGGGGCTACTTATGTGGCTCTTGGACCCTTGGCCACGAAACTGCACATCCAGAGCAGCTCAGGTCTTCACTAGCTCCTGTGCCAGGTCAATATATGCTCTGCAAATACCGCAGATATTGGAGGACATCTAAAGTTGCATTAGGTGTCCACAGTCAAGCAATGGAGTCCTACCCCAGATGTGACTGGTTATTTACTGATCTCTGAGTTTGTGGGATTATTCAGGTTGTTCCCACTACTCTCCCCAAATACCAATCTGTGTCAACATAAGCTACTCCCGTATGTCATTGTTTCCTTCAAACAAATGGAATAAACTTTTAAATTTGCAGGTGTCTCAACACTGTAACAGAAAAAATAACCATCATCTTTAGTGCACATCTACTTCTATAAAGCAGCAGCACTGAGTTGGACTGAACAGTGGTTTTATAAAACAGAACATTTGTAGTAAAGGGTAAGAAAAGACAACTCACTGTGTGCAAGACAATACATTAAGATAAGCATTGTATAAGTTATTTATTCCCATTCATCTCATTCCAATTCTGTTTCATATATGTGTAGCCCTCCCGAAAACCTAAGGAACAAAATGTGAACAAATCTTTACAGGAAAAAGTCCTGAGATTTTATTTGGTACAATGCTGATTTGAATATGGGACATTTCTCAGGAGAAAAGAAAAGCGAAAGCTTAGGGAAAAAAAAAAAAAAGAAGAAAGAAGAAAAAAAGGAGGGAACAGATCAATGAGACTAATACCTCTAATAGACCAGAATTATGATTTCCTATCTATTGTCAAAATAATATAAAAAAATAAAATGGAAAACTATGGTTATTTTAAGAAATACATAGCTGAGTTACAACTCCACAGGGATCTACTCTAGCACTAAATTCCATTGCAGCTCTAGATTACACTTCTGCTGCTTGAGAACAAGAAAGACAGAATAAACTCAGACAACACTATCTGCATTGCAACTTGCTCCAAGTCAAGCCCTTTGTTCTGCTCAAATGAGCAATGGACAGGCTATCACTGCTCTCTGACAGCACTTCCCCAGGCTGGCCTAATAATTAAAAATAAATCCAACTGTACCATGACAGTATTTAAACAACATTAGTCACTGGGGAAGCTTTGGTGACAGTTTTCTTTCTTTTTAATAGTTCAACTTAAAATGCTTCTAAGCATGGCTTTGCGGAATCCCATCAAGAAGAAAAAAAAAGCTATAATTAAGACATTGCCAGAAACATTTACTTGCAGAATCATCCACAATACATTGCTTGCAACTTAGTGATCCTAGAGATGTGTTTGAAAACCAGGAAAACATAGCTGACTCCAAATCTGCAGGTACCAAACTTGGACAGTGACAAACACTTTTTTATTTAATGTTGTTGTGACATCAGGGCATATTCTCTCCTCCAAACTTTTCTATGACATTTGTTTTCCCCAATCCTTGATTACATATCAATGCCTGAGATCTGTCACCTACAAAGTAGGACTCATAAAGCCCAGAGGGAGATTTAATAGTACTCTATGAAGCATAAACAAGGACGTTAAAAAAATTATCTGAGAATGAAGCAATCTTTATTTCATAATATCTGTTTGCCTCTGGTTCCTTAGCTGTTTCTTCATCAGAACAAGGGTCAAAACAATTTTTTTGAGAGAGTTTAGACGTCACATGTAAAACAGCACTCACTCAAAACAAAAAGTTATCTTTCTCTAAGGTCTCTGAGTTTCTTCTGAGATCCTTTATCTTCAATTAATTTTTATTCTGCATGGCAAGAATAAGCACTCAGGAAAGTTTCAGTTGGTTTTCTTAATACAGTGTTTCACGCCGTTATGATTTCCTTCAGGCAGAGGTGTTCTGATTCATTATAATGGAGATATTTTCAAACAAACTAAAACAAACAGAGAACTGTGAATAGATAAAATTTAAAAATCAGTTTCAACACAAAGCCCACTGATATTAACAAACCTAACCCACTCATTTCTTGACTTGTCCTCTGTTTGCCAATTACAAACATAACAATGCATAGCTTGAATTTTATTCCCAGGGCTGGTCTTTAAAAAGGTTTATGTTTAAGGTAGACCTACTTATTTCTTACTACTACCCAATTTCTTTGCTCTTCTATCTCAGGAATGGAGCTAATGGGATCAGGCTGACCTGCCTGCCCAGGGAGGCAGCAGATTTGCCTCTTCTTTTACACCCTTGTCCTGAAGAAAGATGTCACACCATTTCAGGCACCTCAGAGGGTCAATGACCTGCAACTTTCTCCCAATTCCTGTTCTCCAAGGTACAACAATATAGACACTTTAGTGGTTCTACTGATCAAGCAGACACATGGAAAAACTTTCACAGCAATTAATGGTGGATCTACCCACCACCTCTCAAAATAGAAATTTCCACATCCAGTAATGGATTTTAATCTAAGTAAGATGCTCACAGTCATACTGTTTGGGTATTTGGGATAAAAATATGGATGATAAAGAAAGGACAGCTGCACAGCTAGCAGATGATCTATATATTCTCTCCATACTTAGAAATTTATGGATGGGTGTATACTCTCCTGTCAACATTACTCCTTTCCCTCTCCTAAAAATAACAACTGCCAGAAGCAGCAAGGACCTTGGTATTAGAACAGAAAGTAAATTTTCATGAAAGCTGGGGTGAACTGCCAGTACCCTGAAGAACATCATTAAATCTTAACAAACTGGAAGTACTCTATTAAAAACAAAAACAAAAACAAAAACAAAAACAAACAAACAAAAAAACCACTTTTACTCAAGTTGATCACAGGAGGGAATTTGAAGCAGGAAAATGATCTTCAATGAAGAACAGAGTTCCTTATACATTTTCTTAAGGATAAGAAATAATTGCATTGATAAGGTTTTTCCACGGTTCCACCACCTACTTTTCAAATGTCTCAGGCTATTGGAGGGAGGGAGGGCAAACATCTTACCAGAAGGCCATGATCAGCCATATCTCCTTTCAATCCATTCAGCCCGGGTAAATTGTGACAACTGGACAGCTGTGATCAGCATTAATCACTCTGAAACAGTACATTAACTCCTCAGGAACACAAAAGAGCAGCTTTTCCTCTCTATAAATAAACATGTGCACCACAAGGGCCAGGATCTCCTTTCCAGCTTTAAGGCTTGAAAAGCATCCAAGTTAAGAAGGGTCAGATAGGGAACAGCTCTTTGAAATGCCCTTTTTTGGAAAAAAAAAAAAAAAAAGGCATATACTTCAAAACTGCAACTGTAAATTCAACTGTAAATAGTTGTAGCAGTCTCTGCTGGCTGGCAGGCAGGATGATTGGTGCGTGTCCACACATCACAAGAGACATTAACCACTGGACAGAGTCCACATGGCAGTAGTAAGAATAAACAGACAGATGGGGGGAACCCCAAACCAACAAACAATCATGACAGTTTAGTCTAAAAATAAGATGACCAATGAAGAGACAGAATGAAAACACTCTTCAATTACTCACAAGGCTGCTGCCAAGAGTAACAAAGTAATGTCTGGTAGAGATTATTAGCAAATGATAGACCCAACATCTAAGAGTGATTAATATGAGATGAGATGAGATGAGATTACTAAAGAGCTCACTTGAAAAGTTTCTCTGATGCCAAGCAGCATGCTGTAGCTGTTTCTGAATTGGTTTTGTTTCTCTCTGCCAGATACTCTTTAAATGTTCCACACAGCTTCAGGGGGGGTTGTTAGAGTGTTTCTTTTTTTTAAAATAATGATTATTTTTACTACTGTTACAGTGACTTGGCACTTTCTCACATTGCAGCACAGAGGGTGTAAGAGTGATGTAAGAAATTCATGCATGATTGAAATTCATGAATGTTCAGTTATGACTCCCAAAAATTCAGTCATTATTTTCCTGCAGTTCTGAAAAAGCCATATTTTATTTCTTAGTCAAAATGTCACAACATTTATAAAACAAACAGAATAGGAAAAAAATGCCCATTTTCTTTATATCTTTGACATATTTCCATCATAATTTATATTTTATTTCTGCTCAGGACTTTCAAATGACATTTGAAGTTCAAAAGCTTTATAATGGAAGGCAGATTATCAAATGGAATATTTAAAGGGAATTTATACAGCATTGCAGATGTCAGAAAAAATATTTTCTAGAAATCAGACAGCAGGATAAGGAGATCATCCTTTAAATGGACACTGTATTACATGTATTAAAAAGAATGAATTTATTTGAGGCTATTAGGGAAAATAATCAAACTAATTTACACTGAGTAATAATTTTTATATTTAAATAAACATTTCACGCAGCTTTTACTGTATTTGCACAATTGTTGACTGTTTTCCAGCAGGTTGGGATAAGAAGATCTACTTGGGGAACCACAGAATGGTTGAAGTTGGCAGGGAACTCCAGATATCCTCCCACCCTCTGTTCAAAGCAGGGTCACCTACAGCCATTTACTCTGGGTTGTGAAAAGCTCTTGGATATCTCCATTAGAGGTGATTCCACAACATATCTGAGCTGTCCATGTCAAGTTTCCATTATTCCAATAGTTTAAACAGCAACAAAAAATATTATTTTTTATGTATGAATTGATTTTCCTATTATTTTTTGTGTGTGTGCCTGTTGCCTCTTGGTCTGTCACTGAGCAGTCTGACTTTGCCTTCTATACAACCATCTGGTATTTGTACACATAAATAACATCCCACTGATCTCCCTCTCTCAGGTAATTCCCACTTAAAGATGACATAAATCCCTTCTTTCCAGAGGGATGTTATGGAAATCAATTCTAATCAGCACATGAGGTAAGAGCCAGCACTTAGCCTGTCTAAAGAATCAAAGTGCATGAGAGGCACTCTACAGTAAAAATGAAGCTCTTTTAGGTCCCAGAATAGGAGAAAAGTACAACTGGTATAAAACCATGGCTTGTTCAGGCTGCCAGGCATAGTTGCACAGCACAAAGTGTACAAGCTGGCAATCAGGAGTGGCTGTGAACAGGATATAGTCCAACCATGCTGTAGATGAGCACAGGGGAACACGGGACATTCAGAAAGGGTACTTCTGCTAACCACAGATACCAACCTTCCTGAAATTAGTGGCAAAATTCCCACTAACTCACTTAGGACAAAAATTAGTACCTAAGCCAGGCAGCTGGGAATAATGAACAGTGGAGGGAAAGTTCAGATGTTTTAAGTGTCTGGACTTCAGAGTAATGTCTGTTCTTACATCTCTGCTCCAAAGGAGTCAGCTCTGTTGAACCCTGAAATCCACTCCTTTTTCTTTAATGAGGTGGCGTTCATGGATTTGCCCTCCAAATATCCCATAGATCTCCTCCTTCCCTTCTCTTTTAAAGACTCGTCCTCTTGGCCAGCAGTTCATCTGCTCCTGCAGTGTTTGTGTATGAGGGAGCAGGATTTCCTTTTGAAGAGCAATGAAACCAGTGAATTTCAGTTCAGTGTCTGCTAAGTCTGTCTGGGATACACATCCAGCCTGCTCTTTCAGGGCAATGTATTTGAGAATGAAATGGTTTCCAGAGGTTTAATAAAAATTCTGTTTCTAATATCCTAAGTTACCTGGAGGCACCGAGACTGATAAACAGAGCTTAGGTTGATATTACAAGACTGTCTTGATTTGCCAACATCCTTTGCCTGTGGTGAAGTTAATTCTGACCATTCTGTCTCATAACTTTGAGCTACCCCCCAAAAACTTGGATTCAAAAAACCAAGAAATACTTTGAAAATATCTTCCTGATGAGTTATTTTAAAGCTGTAATCAAAGAAAACCAGGCAGGGCAGGTTACCTGCTGCAGACGTTTCAATCTGCAGCTCTTTGCTGCCCTCTCTAGATACAAGCAAAAACTGGAAATTTGGGACAATGAAAATGGAATTCCAAATCCTTTCTAACTTTTACACCCTGGGTTATTTCGTTAAAGGACATGCAGTATTACATTGTTTTCAGTAGATTAAATAAAGTTCGAGCACTGGATTTCCTTCTCGCCTCCCCAAAAGACACATATATCTTAGTCTGGTTGTGTAAGAGTGATACTGAAATCATAGAGAAAAGTGTCAAATCTCTGTGTACAATGAGCAGCGAAAGGTGAGAAGTCCATGAACAAATCAGACCTGGTATCTTCTCCCTTAGTTTTGTTCTACTTCTCTCAGCACTTCAGTATAAAACGCGTATTTTGAAAAAGGCGAAATATCTCTCCATATATATCTTTCTTCTTTTCACTTTAATTCTAGTGTTGATGGCGATTCCCTTCATTGCCTTGGACAAATTAAATACTTACTGTATCATTGGGGGTTGTGGAATTATCATTTGTAAGGCATTTTGAAGCTGAAAAGTGCTAAGTGTCATTATTATTACAGATGAAATGCCTGTTAAAACAAACATGCAAAGCTTCTCTTATCCTAAAACTTAAGACAAAAGTCTAAAATCCTGTAGGAATAAGTGCTTCATAGCCAGCCTTTCATTGCAACTGTTCTCAGCTTTGTGAAAACTGGCAAGGAAATAGCCACTCTCCTACAACTCAAACTGGATGCAAACAGCCATCAGACTGATGGCACTGAAACATAAAACAAACTGAGTCTGGAAATGTTCTTTCCCAGTCAGATGGATGCACTTCTGACAACAGCACTTCTAATGCTAATTAATTGCTTTCTGGATGTGTCAGCCACAGTTGCCGAGTCAACATTTAATACCCCATGACCAGATGAAGTAGAAACAAGAAGGAACTATCTGAATGTAGGGCATGTGCACTGTGAAGGTGTGAAATCAAATTGCCATGTAATCTATTTCTAGAACAACAGGACTTTTTAATGAAAACATTAGACTCTTGTAGCCTTCTGCACAAGATGAGGAAAACAGC
Organism: Petroica traversi; assembly: GCA_025920805.1. Lineage (NCBI taxonomy): Eukaryota > Metazoa > Chordata > Aves > Passeriformes > Petroicidae > Petroica > Petroica traversi. Next base: position 4,941,450 of record JAHLSL010000061.1, read on the forward strand.
CCCTATAGCCACAAAGTGCAGCAAACACATGGAGCAATAGACCTTTTCAGAGGTCGTGTGTCCTTGGTGTGAGGGGCAATGCTGGCATAAATTTCTTTGAGTGAAAGTCTGTTTGACGAAAACAACATAGAATTACCTATCTCTTGTCACAGAGGTGTTAGACATGATTAGTGCTATGCCAAACGATGGGGATTATCTTGGGAAAGGATGACTTTTATTATTTAACATTGGGATTTTTCTTTGGTGTCTGAGGGACTCAATTTCTAAATTCTAAGCTTCAGGCAAATCTGTTGCTTTAATACATACTCTTAAAACTTAATCCTATACACAAGACTGAATCCTACAGAATACAGAAGATTTTTCCGGAGACTGCCTTTGCTGTGAACTACTCTGCCCTGGCAGTTGTACAGAGAAACACAAAGAGCTTTCTGCCCCTCTCACCAGTGGCCAATTACCCACTGCACATATCACTCAGCTCTGTCCTCTTTACAAACCCACCTCAGAGTAGTTACACAATTCCTCTATTATAAATATTTTAAGAGGATAAATTTACACATTAGATGTATAAAAGATACCTTATAAAAGACATTTTTCTTAAGAAACATTCTTGCTACCACTGAGACAGGGGAACCATAGTGCTAATTAACACAATTCACTCACTGCTCTCTGCAAGATTAAAATATCAAACACTCCTGACAAAAGCTTAACAGAGACTCAGTGCACAATAGTTTTTCTAAACTTCTGGAATACCACTAAACAAGAATGTAAGCTTGAAGGGCAACTACAATTCCGGCTTTCTAAAACTTTATCTGAACAGCACCCTACTGTCGTATGATACCTCATGGCCTTTCCTCAAAAAAACACTTAGAAATGGGTAGAACCTTTAAAAAAAACAGACTTCTACCCACCTGCAAGCTGAGCTGCACCAGCCTATCAGATATTTTTCAGTACTGGGTTTGATCTTATCCAGAAACCAATGCAGGGGTACTTATCATTATGAAGCTGTACAGTCAAAGAGACACACTGAGAAATCTAATTTGTGAAATTCCTGTGAGAATCAGATAAACTAGCCTGAGTTGAAGAGCTTTCAGACTTTCATATTCTTTTAATCTGAAGCTTTTCAAGGCTGATTACTCAAGTAAGAAAAGGAAATGGGAGAGGGACTTTCCTTGCTTTAATTTTATAATGTTTTCAGTGGTAAATAGTAAACTTCTCCTGCAATTCTTTAATATCTCTTTTTTCCTCCAGAAAATAATATTAATATAAAGCTTCTTTTGGGAAAAAAAAAAAGAATAAACAAAGTCAGAAAAGATAGTATTTAGGTCATTAGCATATGCCTAGAACAGTCACAGAATACCTCATGAGGCAAGATTAAACAAGGCACTTTGAAAGTCTTTAGCATGATGATAAAATATGGTTAGCTTGCACCCATAGTGACCTGGTGAATAGAGATAATTAACTATTAATGCAAAATTTAAGAGAATTCTTGAAATACCTCGATATTTCAGTCATCAGATACCAGTTAGTCAAAAATGCAGCCCATGAAAAAAGAATGCCAGATTTCCTGCTTTGGTGGCTCTTGCCCACTCACTGTAATGCAGCCACACGGGACTGTGCTGTTAAACCACAATCTCCCTGCTCTGGGTCATTCTTATCCCAAACCTGTTTCCAGAAAGCTCCAGAAAGGCAGACACTACACAGTGCCTGCAGCGATGCTGGAGATGGGTAGGAAGGTACCACCCTTCTCTGGGAGATGAGGTTTTCCAAAGCAGGGACAGCCAGCCCAGCACGGAGTCAGTGCTGCTCAGCGTTTGCTTCTGATCCTCACATCAGTCTGGGCTGAAGTCCTGGGTCTCTTTCAGCGTTGTTCTCTGCTTTGTTCAAAGCTGGCCCTGCTCCTCCTGTCTGACTCCAATTGCTGCACCCATGTTTCATGTGCCAGGCCTTGTGCCTTGCCTCACCCACAGCAAAACCTTCTCATCTCTGCTATTCATTATCCTGGCTACCTGCCCAAAGCCTAAACTGTGGGTTTCACTGTGAGTAGCCCCCTCATTGGAGTTTCACTAGTTTAGATTACTTGGCTGGAAAAATCTTCCATGCAAGAGCACTAATACTCACGCTCTATAAAGAATCTTGACACAAATTGAGCTAGATACCAATGGAATATTTTTGACTAGTAGGCACCGGCAAAGGTTTGATTGCTAGGAAAGCCAAGAAATATGAAATATTTCTCTGGAAATGCAACTGACTTTGAAATGCTTCTTTGCAATAGAAATTTCAGTAGGGAACAGCCTGAACAGCAGTTTCCTTTTCAAAAAGAATGCCCTGCTTGTTTTAGGACTACATGACAATAGAATGGTTTTAGATCTGAAGGAATCCCAAGGGTTTAGAAATTTCTCATTCTTTCTCTGGCAGCTCTAAGACAGAATAAGAAAAAATATCTCCTATTTCAGCATGTGTTGTATAATTTACCCAAAGGGACATGGCATTTCCTAAGCCTTATTATTCGTTCTCTCAGTTCTGTTTCCTATGTTTCCCTGGAGAGAATTAAATAAGAAAATCCAGAACTATTTTGAACCTGATTCTCTAAAATTTGGAGCCTAATGTAGCAATTGAATCCCGTTTCTTACATCTGCTCCCACTGGTTTGAGTGATTAAAGAACATTTACATGGAGAATAATTATGCACTTACAGGCTGCACTTACAACCCATGCATTCTCTGCCATGATGCAAAACCCATTTCTTAGACATTTATTTCCTTGAATTGTCTTCTCCATATAGGGAAGTCATTAAGATCTGAAATTCCAGTACAGTACTCTAAGCACCAAAATCCTAGAGATGCTCAAAAATTAATTTTTAAAATTAATCTTTAAAGCAAATATTCCCTTTAAAAATAATTCCAAAGCAAGCACCCACCTTCTCAACAGCACCCACTGAACTTTACCTACTGCATGCACTCCACAGGGCTATGTACATTGCCACAGAGCTAACCACAGGCCCTCTCTCTGATAAAAGCAAACTTGCAAATTAAACCTCCATTACCAACTGCACTTCTCAAAGATCAAACGAATGGTCTTATAAAGTCTTATCTTGGGAATGAGGCTGGGGAAGGGAGACTCAGTATGAGCTAGAATGTCTAAATACTTGCATTTGTCAGTGCAGATGGTTTAGGCTATGAATTGATCCAAGAAATTACTGTTATTACAAAAACAACTACAATTATGCCTCTGTGTACAAATATCAGAAAGATGATGTAAAGTATGCGAATCATAGAATTGAAGAATGATTTGGGAAGGGACCTTAAGGACCATGTTGTTCCACCCACCTTCCATGGGCAGGGACACCTTCCACTACCCCAGCTTCCTTCAAGCCCCACCCAACTTGGCCCTGAACACTTCAAGGGATGGGGCACCCACAGCTTCCCTGCACAACCTCAGGACTCTCACAGAGAAGGATTTCTCCCTAATATCTAATCTAAATCTTGACATACTGGCCACACTTGATGCAGTCCTGGATCTCTTTGGTTTTCTGGCTGCCAGTGCACATTGCCAGGTCATACTGAGCTTCTCATCAATCAAAAATGGACTTAAAAAGTGATAAGAGCAAACGCAAATAAAATGACATTATGGCACTGACTTCGATGAGGGGACGAACAGAATACTTGACAGAGTTAAGTATCTTCTCCAATTTAAATTTTATGTTGGGGACTCAAAACCAATTAGACTATGCAACAATCTGATGATTGTCCATATTACCCTTTCTTAAAACAAAAGTAGTTTTTGACTAATAGAGCCAAAGAAAAACTGCAACTATGGCATATATTTTCATTTTTATAGCATAGTATATCTAGGGCCACATCTCAATAAAACCATTTAAGCATATTTGTAAATTCATGGACACAAAAAGCCCTTAACAAATCACTATTCCAAGATGATTGCTTTTCCATTGACTTACCTGAGACTGAAAAGTAACTTAATGGGTGTACTTGTGCATGACAAGAAATATGTATATATACATATGCCCAAAATTTTGTTATTCTGCTACAAAACTTCCTAAATTAAATAAAAAAATAAGTTTGTATCTCCCGGGGGAGGGGAAAGAGCGGTGCCACAACATCAGCATGTAGTGGGAATAAGCCAATAGAGGTCAGCAGTACATAACAGAAGTAACTTTTCAAAAGCAGACCATCAACTAGACTTACCCACAATCGTAAAAAATTCTTAACTGATATTTGGTGGAAATTTTTCTGAAAGCAATGGAGCTTTTTTTTGTAACAAAAAGCATTTTCCTGTTCTGGAAACCATCCTTATTTCCTCACTCACAACGCACATTGCAGATCTTCACAGTTTAATTCATGGTAAGCTCTTGTACTGTGTCATTTCTGGATGCTGGCCACACAAAGGCTAAATTTTTAGACACATATCTGAGAATTTCATTGCAAGAGGGCTTAGTCTGGTATATGCAGGTATTACTCAGGCAGCTCAGACTTCATTTCCTTTACTTTAGAAAATAATGTTTTCCAACCATTTGGTATTTTTTTATCTGTATTTCTAATTATGTCATACACTATATTTTAAAAAATTATTTTCATCTTTATTCTTCATCTTGATTTTCATTGTGCATGTCTGCTTCTTGCAGATAAGGTTTTGGATACACACCTGAACTCTGACTACACAGGTGTAGAGATTTTTTTAAAATTTTAAATAATTCTGAGGAAAAATAAAATTTTAAAATATTCAGAGATTATTATTAACAACTATAATTTGGCTTTATTTCAACTGTAATGTTCATTTATATCCCATGAATAACAAAATTGGGAGAGACAAATTCCTTTTAATGGATGCCTACTTGAAAAATACTACACTCTATTTGTCCAAACAAGTGGCTGCCTGCAGTCTGGCAATCACAGATTATAGTTAACAAAAGGATTTTTAAGCTTGGAAAATAACAAAGGCAGCATGAAAGGTAACAGTTTAAAACAAAACCTTTAAATAAGGCACAGAAATAATTACTGTTTTCTGTGGGCAAGATTGTTAAAAACTAATTTGCCACCTGCTATCATAGAAAAAGTCTTGTTCATCTTAATAAGGAGGTAGTTAGATATGTGACTGTACAAGTTAGCACATATTTTAACTTGATGGAGGATGAGTATCCAGTGAAGCAACTGCAGAATGAAAGCTTCCTGCTTCCTAATTTATGACATACATATTACCTGTTAATGATTCAGAAATAAAGCAAGGGATAATTATTTAAAAAGCGAGATCCAAGAGGTACTGTAAGAATTTTGTACTTTTAAAAAAAATTAAATTGTAAAGTTTTCTTCCTGAAAATAATGAATTTTCTTAGCCTTTCCTCTGTATATAAGCTTATATGTAACTTATTAGAATAATGAAATCCTACAGGTTTCAGCAGATATCCTTACATGCATTACAGCCACTGGTCTCCTGAATGAACATTCCACAGAAACAATGGCTGGTGATGACAGAGTGTCCAGGGAATTAATGGAAAAACGTCCATTAATCTTTGGTCCACATGCTCTGCAGGACCCTGAAATTTTAAGATTTCTCTCTTTAACTTTCAGAGTGCAAAGACAGTTGGAAAGATTATTGTGATGCTGTGTGTGTCATTGCTCTCATCTCCAAAGATTCAACAGACTAACAAAGCAGCTCTGCTGTCTGTGGCCTCAGGTGAAAACTAGACACCTGGCAGGGACAATGAATCAAGATCAAAGTGACTTTAGGCACTACTATTTTGCATAAAACACGCAGCCAGAGTGTGAGTCAGGAGGATGATCATTTCCAGGCTGATTCTCCCCAGCTCAAGAGATAGCAGGACAGGCTTTACTCCTGTCTTTTATGCATCTGTGACTTCACTGACCTCATGCCTAATTTGCCTCACCTCAAGATCAGAATCACAGCCACAGTGTATGGATTTTCCATAATGGAGCTGTAATGACAGTCATCTGGAACTCACTTATAATTATGAACTGAAACCAGCAGCCTTTATCCAGAGGAAAACTTACAATAACTTCAGTGACTGATTTCACTGGTAGTTTTGGCAGAAATTGCAGTTTAGGAGCTATAGTACAAAACCATTCATTTTTAAATTGAATATAGGCAACAGAATTCAGCTGTACATAAAAACATCCATAATTTTTCATAAACAAACATCCTTTGCTTATTAGTAGTATTCCTGGTTCTCTGTGCTTACAGTGTAAGCACCAAGCCATTTAATCTTGGCTATATTCATTCAAATAGGTCCTTAGAATAATTACATTCAGTTATAGCATTGAATTTGAACTAGGCAGCTATTCTCTAGAGTTTCAAGTATATTACCCTTCATTTCTTTCAGATGTAGAGAGTGACTTCATATGCTGGAGAGGAAAATTTAAAAAAAAAATAATTTAAAAGCTTATAAATTTACCTGGTAGTTAGCAGAATAAAATCTTGCAGATTTTGTTCTTCATTGGTTTGGTTTTATCTTTTCCAGAAAATCTTTCACTATGTGGTCTAAAATTTTGTCTTGCTATCAGCAGGGAAATGACGTTTAAATTTCTAGTTTTATCAGAGTATTTAGTTTAGCTAAATATTTCATTAATATGGAAACATGAGAACATTATTATGGTATTAACTTATTATTTGTGATGTACAGTGTCATCTCAAACTCAGAAAGATGAAATTAGCTTTTTTTCAAGGGAATTTTATAGAGAACCAAACAGCAAACCTGAGCAACCCAATCTAGTTGAAGATGTCCCTGTTCATGGCTGGGAGATTGGACTAAATGGCCCTTTATTGGTCCTTTCTAACCCAAACCCTTCCGTGATTGTATAAACACTGCTCACAAAACACAGTTAGAATTTGCAAAGTTTAGCAAAGCCCTGCCATGAGAGCCCAGGTCATGGGAGGTTGCTCAACCCCAGAAAACCCCAACACTTCACAGAGCTGAGTGCTGGACTTGAATTGCTGAGAGCAAATGCAGTTGCATTGCTCGGGTCTGTGGAAAACATTCAAGGAGCAAAGTAAATAACAGGTCTGAGAAACACTATTCATCTCCTCCACAACAAATAAATCACAAGTAATAAAAATAAATATTATTTTGCTTACATTTCTTCCTTTCCCCCTGCACTACCACAGAACTGTTTTTCAATCACCTATGGGAGGGTATATCCTCGTTTGGATTGCAGGGAATCCCATAATCTCACAGGTGAATGCATCCTAACGAAGTAGAAAGATTTACATAATCCTTGCTTGCAGAGCAGCATTATTTATAATACAAAAAATTCCTATTGAAATTTTCTTCTTGACATGTTGCAGTCTCACTTCAAATTTCTTTAATTCAAAGAGGCCTTTTGTTTTGTTTTTACAATAACTATTTATTTTAACTTTGACTAATTTTTTTTCTTAACAGTTACTCCAGTATATCATGCTCTGTTTGAGAGAAGTAATTGGTTCATTCCTTGAGGGAAAAAGCAAGACACAAGCAAATACAGTTCTTACACACAATGCGCACACACATTTTTGCTTTAACGCAAAATAAATACCCTTTACACCCTCTAAATATTAAAACCACAAAAGTCTTTGCCCGAGTGAATATAATGTTAATTGTTTTAGATTTATGGTATTCTTATGCCACAGTTTAATAGGGTTCCTTACCAACCAAGCGAGAAAGCTTAGCTACACTAAGTAAATAATATCAGCTACTGCAAGGCAAGAAAATGCTGTTCTGGTTACAGAAGTGGACTAAGATTAATAAGGTCTTAAATTCCAGATTCTGTCAGTGTCTTGCTATGTGACATTAAAAAGGATATATCTTCATGCCCTGCTTTTAGATCCTTCTATAAAACAGAAAAGTAAGAACTGTAAAACTACTGGGCAGAACAACATTCTGGTTTTGTGCTGAATCACTGGCTTGTATAGTGGGGCCATAATTGGTTAGAGCTTATCTGCCATACTGTAAAAATTAGAAAATGATAGCAATCTATGCCTTTATGAACAGAAATATCTGCACAAAGACCAAATGGTTCTACAGCACATTATTTAATGACTGAGTTAAAAGAGCACCATGCCAATACCAAGAAATGCAAGAAGCAGGACTAGCAGCCCAAGAAGGATGGGAGGCAGTGCAGAGAACCACCGACCACAAAGGCTGAGAATTTCAGTCAGGTCACTAAGACATCTGTAACACTTCCCAGTGCTGCTGGCTGGGAGGGAGGGTTCTGCTACCCGAGGATGGAGAATTGCTCCTGCACGCTCTCAGGTACCCATCACTCTGACTCCATCACACACCACGGCCCCAGGACACCCCTGGGGCAGCAGCAGCAATTTAGTTGGGCCCTTCTGCATGGGCTTGAATTGCTTCATGTTTTCTCCACTTCCCGCACCACCTCTGCAGTTTCTACTAAAACTGGTACTTTCATTCCTCAGAGGTGAACTAAAGAGTAGGAAATGTGCTGATCTCTTATACATATAGTCTACAGGCACAGTGTAAAATCATTGTGGGGTGCTGTTCATTGTGGGTTTAAGAAATGCTACCCAAATAAAATTAGTCATGTACAAAATCCTGGACATGTTTTACACCTGTTTTACTCTTCATAAAAAGGTAGATAAATCACTGTAAATGTTTTCTATACTAATGTTTGCTTATGGATTTATATTTCCAGTTGAAATTGCACTCAACTGCTGTCATGTCTAAGGTACATCTAATGTGGAGGGAAAAGGCCAACAGACATTTTATTTCCTTTACCATGTACTTTACTAATCTCACACAATCTCAAGGGCGAGAAGACTATAATGGATTTGAATACCACAGATCATATTTTTTAGGTAATTTTTAAAAAGCGCTTAAATACTCGCAAGAGTTCATAAAAGCTTCAGAAAAGATAACAGCACTCCAAAGTATTAAAAGGAGTATGAGAACAAGCAGTAGATGCACACAGGACAATTAATTAATTGCTTTGCACTCTTTCTTGCTGTTCCTTCTAGCGAAATCTCCAGCAGTAGCCAGGATGAGTACAGTAATTAATCTTTTTTATCATCTGAGATCAGCATGATTACTGGGCACACCTTTTAAGTGGAAACCTAGTTTGACATCCTGCCCCTAATTACTCACCATCATGATTAAAATCAGTGATAGAAAAAAGAATAATTGCACAACACAGATCTGCAAAATTCCACGCAATAAAGGGATTAAACCCAGACCAACATCAACACTTCAGTTACAACATCCTCTGTGTAAAGTCAGCCAAAAGCAGGGAGGAACTGAAAGTTAGATCTGACAGTATTCAAGGCAATACTGAAGAAACAAGGCACCGGATTGGCTTCCAGCCACATGGAAGGTAGCAAACATTTCTCCTACACATTGCAGAAACTGAGAGACCAAAATGAAAACATTTAGGAATGCAATTCACTGAGATGTATGTGACACAGCTCTGTATTTTAATGAGTCATTTTTAGTCAGGTGGTTTGACAGGCCATCACACAAGTACATGAATGAATCATAAGCAAATTAATCTTTTGAATCTCCAACTAGGGAATATTGTCAAACCCTAATTTATTAGTTGTGTTATTTATTTGGATGTTTGTATCATTTATTTTGACAAAGGCAAATCAATTTTCAGTATTAATGAAATGAAAGCTATCACACAGAATGATGCTGCATGTGCTAAGAGGAGCACAGCTGTGTCACAGCAGCCTCAGCTATCACCTTTGTGCTGTGCTTAAAAGGGTCATGTACAACAAAATTTCAAATTACTTCTACTTAAAATCAGGAACTTGTGAAAATGTCACTATTCAACTACTGTGAAGTACCTCCCAGCCCTGTCTAAGTTTTCTAGGAATACAAACATTAAGTTTTGCCGAGTAAGAATGAAGCAAGCCAGGTTTATGCAAATCAACTGATTTGAAATATAAGCAGCTTAAGACAACTCTAAGAGGTATTGCCTAAAATTTTCTGATTTACTTGTAATAACATACAGTTTATAACAATAAGTGAAACAGAAAAGTGAGAGTTTGATCCTGCAACCTGTCCAAGTGATTTAAAATGGAATAATCTGACCCAGAATGTGGAAAGTATTTCCAAGCCTAGCTATGATTACTTGATAAATACCCAACTTAATGATGACACAAACAGATTGATCAATGGCAAAATTCTTCATGTGTTCATTGAACTCAATTCTTACCACAAATTGATAGTCACGTGACTAGGTTTCAATAAATTCACTTTTTAATTACTACTATCATAGCAATGGGTCTGAAAAGCTGTCTTCATTTCTATAATTTAAATGTATGAACAATAATAAAAAAAAAAATCCTGTCATGTCCCAACCATTAGAGTGTTCGCCTCAATTTGAATATCATAAGGAAATTAAAAATCAAGAAGCATAGGAAATACAGGCATAAATCACTACCCCAGGTCTCTCATTTTTCTCCCTCAAATTGTAGTAACAAGAAACTACACTGGCGTGCATACCAAAAGAAAATTAGGACTTACTATTCTGAACAAGAAGTAACACAAAATTAGACTTCCAGACAAGCTCAGATGATTTGTACATTACTAGACAGAGTAACTAAGATCACAAAATAGATCAGAGATTTGTTAAAAACCATGAATACAAAATTATACATTTGGCTTCTGATAACACTTTTGAATAAGTATTAATTATAATATCAGGCACTTTACCACACAAGCTCTAGCAAAAAGGCTCTGAAAGTAGGTAAAGCTAAAGGTAAAGAATGAATCTTTATAGCTATTAGGAAACATTTTCAGGAAACCATTATTAAGAGTGCTATTAAGGGGTGTTCTGGTATGGTACAGTAATACACTTTCCCATTCATCTAGGACATGGCTGGAAGCATTTGTACTTTGGCAGTGTACAGATGCTCAGCTCAGAATTGAGATCCCACTGTGAAAGGTAATAGGCATACAAAGAGAAAGATGTTAGGCTGGTAAAATGTGCATTTTGCTCCCCATATTAAAAGACAAGACAGAAGAAAAAGTGGAGGAAAACAAGTGATGGTCCAGGTCTGCAGTTAACCCTTCTACTGTGTACTGTAGTTATTTCAAACACAAACAGATTTGGAATAAATGAGGGCTCCATGCTTTAACTTGGAAGGAGTGAAGGTGCCAGCACTGGAACTGGTAACACACAGATTGCCACAGTGTATTGCTATGAAATACACGTGTCAAAGCACACATGAAAAGCAGGAACGTACCTGAGTGCACAAAAACATCTCATCCTGACTGTGTTTATTGCGACAGCACAAGGACAAGGACTCCACCTGTCTCTGAAATCACCAGCCATTCTCCCTTGCTCTCTGATGGCCACTTGGCCTGTAGTTCGCGGTCCCTGGTTTAAGTCAAACAGCTGTTTTTGCAGAATCGATAGAATAAATCAGAGTGCAGAGTCATTTATCTGTGAAGACAGTTTACACTGTTTTCTTTGCTAGGAACAATGTTTATATGCCTGTATAAGAAAACAAAGTGAATTGTTTACAACAGCACTGGGAGCAAGGAGCCAATGCTGGTTTGTAATGGGGTTAGATGTGGTAAGCTCAGGCTGTGGCAGATGTGTCTCCCCAAAACACTTAAAGAGAGTCACTGCTGCTCTTCTCAGTTGCTCAGGCCGTTGCTGTAACTAGATCACTCATTGTCTTATATTGCCTTATATTTTCTGATGAAATAAGAAAAAAACAAGTTTGAAATCAAGTAATGTAAGCAACATTTAGATTAAATTAATTTAAAATTACCCACTGTTTTGAAAAATTCTCATATTTATTCCTGTAGATTTGGGAATTTCCTAATTTTAAAAGTCATCACTTTTCCAAAGGTTTTCCAAAGCATTTTCAAGTATTTTACCCTAATTATTTGTTGAGTTCAGGTTAAACTCACATGTGATTTCTATTTCCATAATAATCAATTCAGAAAAAAAATTCCCATTTTCCAAACTAGAGTAAAAATTCTCACATTTTCAAATGACATTTTTTCATCTCTCAGAACTGTGTTAGTAGTCATTGCTGGAAGTTTATCCAATATTCTTTATAAAAATCTTACAAAACTAAGATTACAGATTGGTTTAGATGTAACATCCTTAAATTTGTTTTTCTTTTGGCTGATTTATTATTTCTAAGCTTCACTCCTTATTATCAGAATCTAAGCCAATGTTTTCATTACAGAGGTTTGAACACTTGATATGAAATACCAAAGCTTAAATCTGCTAATATAGATCTCAAAGAAAACTTGGAAGGCGTATTCATGCCTGAATTTGTGCCATTCTCTAATCCATCTGTTAGAAAAAATTGAAAGGCCAGATGTTTCTTTGAGAATTTATCCCACATTTGTAAAGTTCAGTGAGTCAACTACTACAGCTGTATTTCTGTAGATTTGGTAACACTTTGACACAATTCTGTTTCCTGGAATAAAAAGACATGAAACTATAATTTTACTGAAATTTATGTGAAACCAATTGTTTCTTTTTCTACTTAGAGCAGTTTATGTTTCGAGCATGGAGAAGCAGTTCAGTGTTGAGGCATTTCTTCCTGCCTGCCAGCCCCTGGCCTGAGAAGCAGCTGCAGTCAGCCACAAAAGCCTCTCAATGGTGAGCCTTCAGACACCTAAAAGACTGTCCTCAGCTTCCGCAGGACTTTCTCTGCAGTAAACTACTGCCCATATTTACCTTTCTCTGTTTTTGCCATGGTTTCACCTCCTTCCTTGCACCTGGATTGTCGTGTTTGCCCAGCACAGCTTGGGGAAGGGCACATGCTGAGCAATGCCTCCTCCAGCCACAGCAAACCCCATCTCTGACACCTCCACATCCAATATTTCCATTGTTTTTGAGTCTGAGAATTGAACCAAGCAGTTCAGCCTGTGCCATGAAAAGGTTTCACCAAAGTGAAGAAGTGGAAGAAGGTAAAGATTTGGACAATTGGGTTCTGGGAGTAAAAAGAGAGGCAGGGAAGGACTAATAAATTAGTGTTTTGGCCTTCTAAGAGTACTGCTTTCATGAAATAATCATGCAAATGAGAGGATATTTTATCTGTGTAGCCAAACACAGCCACAGAAGGTTATAAACATGTCTGGGCTAAGATATTCTCCTGATTAGTCAATGTAATAAAAAAAGGAGAAAGACTAATCTATGCAAATTAAAACATGCAGCAGAGCCTTTGTAATATCCCAAGCTGCTTAGTCAGGCTTCAGAAAGACAACACACATTTTCTGGTTGACACACAAAGCAGCACAGCTGGGAATTGCCTGCTGGGAGCTAAATGCTACCTGTAGGCTATGCTACCTTTCCTGCCTGTCACCTGGTGCAAAGCCGGAACAGCATGTTCTAGGAATACCTTGGGCTGCTGCCAGCAGTCCTGCCAGACACGAGTTAAGAGCCTTTGTTAGGAAAACTGGGCATTTGTTCTCTTCTGGGTTTAGAAGACAGGTGCAAACAGGTCAAGGTTTTGATCCTAAAGAACTGAAGATATATTTAGTACAGTCAAATTTTCAAATTTTGAAGACTTTATTGAGTAAGACAAACAAATACTTTTGAAGAATGATTAAATACTGGAAAATCTTCAATAACATCTAGCAGATGTTATTAAATAGTCCACCATGGATGGTAAACTACTGCCATGGCTAAGAAGCTCCAATACTCCTACGTCTGTTCAGGCATTTAGGACTAATTAACAGGGTTTATTTTACAAGCTTTGCTGGATTTTTCATAGCTTATTAACTTGTATAATCAATCTTGTCATAATTTTCTGATTTTTCATATTTATAGGATTACTGGTAACAGTAAAAATGTAACTGCCAGCATTTGGGGAATTTGGATAGTCCAGATTCTAACAGAAGAAAGCAACAACTTTAGACTGAACCTCCTGGATGTGACAGAGAAAGATTATCAGAATAGTTTGAGCAACAAAAGATCATGACTTGATGGACTCTAAGGATTTGTGACAAATAAGTATGGGATGCATCCACCAAAATGAAAGCCCGGTAATTTTCTTTTACTAAAATTTACTAAGCATTCTTTTCCAGATTGAATTGCTTTGAGTATCTTAGGGAAAACAAACAAACCAAAACCAAAACAAAGAAAGCAAGAAACAAACTCACAAACCAACTCACAAAGAATAGACCTTGAATGGAAAAGTAAATTGTTCTATGTTGTTTCCCCATTAAAACAATACTTTCAATTATATGTAGAGGACAGCTGCTGTACTTGATGACAGATCCTTTTGAAATTGTCAGCTAAGTCAAACCACTACACTGTGCATATTCCAAGTTCACTCAATGTTTGGCTTCCTTTGGGATAAAAGGGTGGGGGTCTTCACCTACTTGGAAATAATTTTTATTTAGCCAAATACAGCCAAAGTTATTCAAAACTGTACAGATAAGCACAGGCTACATCATTAATAAGAGTAATTATAACAAATTACATATTCATGTTTATTTAGGGAAGCAAAAGGACTTGAACTCCCCCCTGGAAGGGTGCTTGGTCCTGGATGATTTTTATGGTCCCTTCCATCCCAAACCATTCTATGATATTTCTATGGTGTTTTTTTAACTGACCCTGAAAGTGAACAATTAAATGCTTAATCACTAAATTCACTGTTAAGCCAAACATTGCTTTAAATGGTTATTTTACCTTAGAAATAGAAATTCTATTTCTACTGGTCCTTTAGAAAAGGAAATGACACCAATAACATCTGGATGAGAAATAGTCAGTTGTTCTTTGTGAATGGGAAACGGGCATATGAAAATTTCTGACTCCAGTGAATTGGATTGCTTCCATTCCTCACAGTACACAATGTCCATTTGGTGAGCAAGCTGGAAACAGCAGAGCTCCTTCTAATATTTCTTTAAAAAGCATATTTGTGGCTATTTTGTTAATAGAGAAAACAAACCTTGTAGGGCGTGACCACTAGTTTAATACCAGAGGGATGCATCTTGAATGACAAAATATTGCATAGTTGTATGGCCACAGGTGTGCTTAATGAGCTGTACCTAGAGTCTGAGACTGGGAAAAAAGATAGAGCAAACATCATGACATAAAATGTTAAGTGAATGCATCAATCATATCTTTCAAGCAGATTCAAATGGTCAAACTGAAACTGTTTTCCATACTCTTAATAATTTCCTCTAAAAGAATCAAGGACTGGGTAATGAGTTTGCATACATTGATATACAAAAGATCAGTTCATATGAAGTAACTTTTTAGAAACACTTGCTATTCCTTGGAGTGTAGCTACCACCACCACAGCTGAGCAGAAAGCCAAGGTATCTTGCAGCCTCTGAGTTCCTCAAAACCTTGCAAAGACACGTTGTAAAAACTGAGATCACTGTCATTCAGTAAAAGCTGGAGGAAAAACCATGTCTGACTGCTCTGCTGTTATCCTGGCTGCCATTTCCCCAATCCTCTCCACCTCTCCCTGTAGGTTTGTGGCATCTGCCTCTTCTGTGCATTCTGATGTGAATGCCTCTTCTGCTAAATGCCTTTGCAGTATCTGCTCCTGTCTTTTGCTGTGCCTCCTTTAGGCAGAGTTTATCTTAGCTGGTCACGTGGAATAGCCTGTCAGTGACAGGAGAAGGTAAAGCTGTTATTTCTAGAGCGGTTAAGGCTTACCCACAGGCTTGAATCAAATTTGCATGAAGCTTTAGGAACCTCTTCAAGACTGAGAGAGATCTCAATTTTATTTTCTCTTGCATATTCAAAGCCAGAACAGCAAAAAAGAAACAAATAAAAAAATTAGGAAAAGGGCAAGTTCTGTCTGGAGAAGGGAATGAACAGTGCAGCAGCAAATGTGAGGGATAATATAAACTATTTCATGGAGTAAAGACAAAGGCCAACTTGATTTGCTGCAGAAGAGCTTCAAGGCACTGAGTGGAAAGAAAGACAAAATGAAATATGAATTAAAACTAAATTATATACGTAAGGAAAGAAACTGTATGCTGTAGTTGGGTCTGAAATAGTTACCACCACGAAGGACTGAGATCTCAAGGTTAGGGTTTCAGAGAAAGAAACTCATTGACCATATCGACTGCTCAAAGTACAGATGGAATGGAATGAATGCAAAGTCCATTAGGCACAGTAACCCAAACTGAAATAAAGCAAAATAGGAAATGCTACAGCAGAGGACATAAACTGTATACAATGGGACTTTTGAACCTGGAAAAGATAAAATTGGAGGGGCACAGGAAAGAAATCTAAGAAATCTGAAATGATGAATGAGTAGGTAATACTTGTTCAGTGCCTTCTTAAACAAGGCTTAGGGGACATCAAAAGATGGCGTCACATAGCAGGTTGAAACAAAAGATATTTCTCTATATATCTTGCTATAAAGATGTTATGATATTACTTCCCAAAGGATTTACAATGTTTACCTCAATGCACAAAAGAGCTGGACAAGTTTATGGAAGAAAAATCCATTGACAACTTTTGAAGAGCAAAAATTTATGAAATCTGTGACTATGATGTGCTGGAAGCCATCAAAGTATTCCAGAGAAGTCTCACAACCAGACTATCCTGTCTTAGGGGCCTTCTTAAACACCTGTGGCAGGCACTGCAGAGGGTGGCGATAGATCTCAGGTCTGGGTATAGCACAACCAAAATCAGGTTACATGGGTAACAATTACCTACTTGTGTTCCTCGTTGAATGGATGTGGTCATTAAGTCTGTTTAGAACACAGGAGGAGAACTTGCACTGAAAGAATAAGAAGTGTTTCTGCAACTGGAATAGTGGAGATGTGGAACTGGAATTACAGACTTGCGTGGTCATACAAACCAAATTCAAAATCCCCATGGAACACTATGCTCCATCCAGAGCAGCACTGACAAAACTCAAAAACCTTGGTAAAAAAATCAATTGTAGGCCTGCAGTAACTCAGACTTACTACTACTGCACCATTGTCTTATTGGAATATTTAATAGGTGTCCACAAATGAGGTTTGCCATCCAACAATCTCTGTTTATTTGTGGTATCTTCAACTACCTGCTGAATACTTTTCCATAAATGCAGCGTCTTACTTAGAAATACATGCTGAACATGCCTGTAATTAAATGGTAAGAGTTCAGCATAGCAAACCACATCCAGCTCAGGGCATGGAGGGAATCTCAGACCTTTAACTATATTGGCTGCAGTCTATATAAATAAAAAGTTAAAATACTCATTTATGTAGTCAAGCTCTTGCTGACAGATCAAGCTTGCCTTCTGCCCCATTTCTGCCTCCTTAGGCTCTCCCTGACCATAAGCTCTAGCCTGCAACCAGAGGGCAGAGGAGCTCCCAGATCCCGGGGTCCTGGCTCTGAGACCCACACGTCCCCTCTCCCTCCACAGTTAGCCAGGCCAGGGCACATCCAGGCTTGCTCACACCATTTCCAAGCATATTCCACATGGTAATGCTTAAAGAATCCACTGGCAAGGTGCAACCTTTGTCACATCCATGCTGGAGGATGCACTGAAGCAGCACAGGGCTTGCTGTGAGAGCCCTCCAGCTTTTCCCCAGCTGCAAGCACTGGACACCTATGGGAACAAATCTGAGGGCTGTGCCAGAGATTGAGGGGAAAAAAAAAGGAAAAAATCAAAACTATTTCCAACACCTCAATAACGAAAAAACCCACAAAATCTCCCAGATCTGATCAAACTTGGATTACTTGTACTTAATTCTGACCTTCACATTAAATGTTAGAGACAATGCAGACAAAGATACAACAATAATTGTAACACCCCATGGAACCCACATAAAATATAGACTCAATTTCGCAGAGTGAAAGGGAAGAAAGAAAAACTGCAGAGAGTCCAGAAAAGAACCACAGGAGAGCTACAGGATGACCTGGAAAATGAAAAAAAGAGCTACAAAGGTAGTTTCAAATACATCTGCAATTCAGCTAAACACCAGCTAGTAGGGACTTGGAAACAGTTTTCCAAGGGACAAAAGCTAATACTAAATGAGTTGTTTCTCATTAGCCCATATCTGTGCAATTAACTGAGTAAAAGACAAAGACTGACGCCAAGCTCAGAAGTTATCTTCGCAGCTTTCTTAAACTGTGAAGTAATTGCTTGAGGGGAGTTGTGGGAACTCTACCACTTCTGGGATATTTAAAAAACTACAGGCGGCATAATCCTAGAAACAGTATTTTAAGAGGGATTTTTACTAGCAAGTACTTAACAGAGCAGTTCCATTAATTGTTTGTAGCTGTTTATTTATTAAAACTAAAAATTGGTGGGGTTGTCTGGTAAATTACTTTTGTGGTGAGTGTTCCCTGAAAGTAGCAATTTTTACAAGGTTAAATAATATTAGTGCCACCAGATTAACATGGTATTTGTGAAAATTTACATGCAACCTTCAAAGTTTATTAAGAATCAACTGCTAAAGACAGCAGTTTACCCCAACTCTCGATTATATTCCCTTATTGCTTTAATTCCCCATTTAGCCAGTTAAAACTCAATTTCATCTTATTTCAAATCTTACAATGTTTTTTTTTCTTCATCTTTCTGTTGCTCTTTTATTCCACTTTTTCTCTTGTCCTTTTAATCTCTATCACTTTCACTTTTCTTGTTCTCTCCTTAACATACTGCTCCATTCTGTATTTTTGCATCATTGGTGTCACACATGCCCTGCCAGAATCCTCCGTTTTGATTTTCTGGTTTGTTTTGTTTTTACCTCATGTGCCCTTTCTCTTTTTTTTTTTTTTTTTTTTTTTTTTAGTTATTCTCTAGTCTTTGTGACTCCCTTTAGCATTTTTCATTCAAAACAATATTTGCATTTGGTTTTGAAGTGCAAAAGAACATCACGGCTTAAACAATTTTACACAAATGTGCTTCTCCTTATGGCTGTCCTTTCTTGTGGCTTCTGTTCAGATAATATACATATTTTGTTCCACTTTATTTAAATGCCACAAGGTTAGGACAAGGAATAGTCATTTTAAGACAGAAAGCAAAGTGAAAGGAAATAAAATATTTCAGTAGGAAGTAAGACGGCTCTTTAACTGTTATCTCTTAGAAAATAAAGATAAAAAGAAAGATCAAAAATAGGCTTATAGGTCAGCTTCCATGGACTTCTGTCTTTTAAAAAATTTTTATTTTTTTACTTCTGGCAAGTAAGTTATGATCAGAAAATATCTCCTCTCAGCCATTCCATCTTTTTACCACACACATCTTTTATTTTTAGCTAGACCCAAACACAACTCATGTTTCGTCAAAGAGCTGTTTCTTTCTCTAAAAATTTTGGTCATTAATCCCTCATAAAAATGGAATTCATAAGCATCATGCATTTTTCTCCCTATTCAGATGTTCACCATTACACCTTAGCTCAACAGACCTTTTCTTGTCTCGCAGTCATCACAGCTACCTGAGAATTTTATACAGTAGACAAGTAAAAAACATTGTTCCTTTTTTGAGGATTGTTTTTGTTTTGGGGGGGAGGGGTTTGTTTGGTTTTATTGTTTGTTTTTTTTATTTTTGGTTGGTTGGTTGAGTTTTTTTTGTTTGGTTGATTTGTTTGCTTGTAGGTGTTTTTTCCCCAGAATGGGATTAACACATTTCTTGTTTCATTTGAGCACTGAAAAAAATATTAAAAATGCCTTCAATAACAGCAGACTAGAACATCACCTGTATACAAAATAATTTGATACATGGAGCAAATCTTCTTATTTAAGCAGCCAGAGTTGTATCTGCACAGATTGTTCCTGAGAGACGTTTGGGTGGCCCTGGCTGGGTGCAAGAGGCAGCTGAGAGTGCAAAGAGTGTGACACAGAGCTGTCCTTGGCTGCTGTGGGCGCAGTGAGTGTACACAGAGCTGTCCCTTGGCTGCTGTGGGTGCAAAGAGTGTGATACAGAGCTGTCCCTTGGCTGCTGTGGGTGCAGTGAGTGTGACACAGAGCTGTCCCTTGGCTGCTGTGGGTGCAAAGAGTGTGATACAGAGCTGTCCCTTGGCTGCTGTGGGTGCAGTGAGTCTGGCACCACTGCTGTCCCTTCACTCCTGTTACATTTGCACCCCCAAGCACTACTTCAGCCTTTACACCTAATTTTGCTGTTTGGGATAAAGATGTGGCCAGAAGAGGCTGTTGGCTCCTGTTTCTTTCAAATGCTCAACCAGGATTCCACAACAGTCCATTTCTGATCAGCCAGAACAGCACAAATGTGGTCCCTTTTATAGCACAGTACATTACAAATGGTCAAAATTTTTAATGCTTATGGGGATAGCTAAAATAAGAGCATCCTAGAATAAGAAAATATAGAGCAAAAGTAAAAGGAAGAAGGACCAAATAGTAATTAGTTCCTCTTCAAAAGAAGAAGAGAAGAACCCCATCTTAACACTGGTTTTCACACACTGATTTTCAGTCTCATTTTTATGCTGTTCTCTGATTAGTAACAGAGACATGCATAATATTTCAAACACACCCAGGTACATTTACTTAGCTGATGTGCTTTAGAAGGTTCTTAATTCAAATAAGAAAGTAGCCCCAGGCAAGTGCCTCACAAGAAATACTTCCTAATAGATGCTCAGCCCTGTATCTTAGCTAGTAAAATTAAGTTGTTGTCGAAACAGATTAATCAACTGCCATGCAGAAATGAAGCACATACACAGTGGCACTGTGAAGACAAATTACTAAACAAATTTTATGCCTAGATGATTCCCCATTTCTAATTCAATTATTTATTCATTTAAATGCCTTTATTCAAAAGGCAAATACCAGTTTCTACTTTCTTAACATTAGCTGCAAATAAGAAATGAAAGGCACTTCTTGTAACGTTCACCTTCTCCAGCAAAGACAAAAGTAGGAGATACATACAGAGAGTGACATTGCAAAATTCCTTACCATAAGCATTCATGACGTTTGGAATAAACACAGACAACTACTGTTACAGATTACTTAAAAGCACTTACAACAGACCTGAATTTTTACCATTATCCTTGTCCATTGTATTTAATGAGCAGCAGAAATTATAGCATGGCAGACAGCAAAACATTTTTCTGCTATAACCCCAGGATTAAATGGTCCTGAGCAGTGACCTATATGTATGTGAAGGGAATTTTTCATTTTCTCCTTTCTGTATGCTAGAGTACTGCGTGATAAGCACATCCTGCACCACTCTTGATGGATTTGCAGACTGCCACTGAATTAGACCTGTTTGCTGTAATTGGAACACTGGAAGCTGATGCTCGTGTTCAATGAAGCTAGGGACTTAGTATGTAACATCTTTCCAGACATAATTACATCAAAGTTGGGTCAAATTAAGAACTAAAGTCTTTAAATAGAGATTCTAAGGCTCTGTAAGTCCTGCTAATGGTTTGCCTGGGTTTTTAAAACAGACTCTTCAAAAAATACAAGGTGTCTAGCAAAATATGATGATAGGACATGTTTTTGCAAAGGAATAGAATTCTTTGCAATGATTATTTTGTGTCAAAAGCAGACTGAGATGACCTATATCATAAGGCAACATATTTCTGGGATCATAAGAAATACACCACTAGTGCCTGCCCACAAAAAATTCTTATTAAATTTTTATTTTTTTCTCCAAATCTGTGCCCTAAATACCACATTTCTGTCTTTCATGCCACGAAAAGTCACTGAATCATCTTATGTCCAGAAACTTTCATGATCTTTTTTTCTAAATTTCTTAGCTTATGCTGGAGCTCATAGTGAAAGAGAAGCTAGTGAGGGCTCTGCTGTTTTCTACAAGGACTTAACCAGACTTGGATTTTTTCAAGGAAATATAGAAGTTTCCTTGTTTAGTACCTTCAGTATGATTAGCACAAACACTGAGATGGATTCTGAAAATATGATCTAGGTTGAGGTCAAAAGGACTCCCAGAAGAATATGACATTTTTTTGTTGCCCACCATAATGGGGTAACAGTCTAATGACCGATTTCCCATATGATAGGCCCTGTGCTTATTTGCCTATATATATGAGCAGTTTCTACATTTAGAAATAGAACGTATAGAGACAGAACTGGTAAAGCCTTTTTCCTTTCTGTGTTCTGCTGAACTAGTGAAATCATTCAAGGTTAATACAATTAGATGACTGGTAAAGCTCTTGATGGATGGGACTCTGGTGACACTGAAAAATGTGGTGCTCATTCTATTAAGAGAGATTTCTGCATCCAATGCAATTAAGGGAGGTACAGACGTGAATTTGGGAGTAGCTGGAAGAAGAAAAAGAAATTTCATGCATCTGTAAACCTCTATAAAAGATATTTGAATTGAGACAAATACTGGTAGAGAGAGATCATCTTTCTTCTTCTCATGAACGTCAGTTCAAGGGACAGCATTCACAGACTGTGTCAAAGCTGTGAAATCCTTGAATGTTCCTTAGGTGGGATTTTCCTGGAATTTGCCTGTCTTCCCTGCTGCAGAAACCAAGAGGCATAGAAGATGAGGAAGTGCAAACTGTGGAATCAACCTACTCCCAGGCTGGAACAAGACTCTCAAGATACTTTAAAAAGGACACACCTTTTAAAAAACTTTTAGGGACGATATAAAGGTAAAAGGTATTTCTTGGCTTGATTTTATCACATGAGCCTTAAGTCAAAAAAGCATTTTCAAAAATAAGCCTTTTTTTCCTCAAAAATCTACAAGCAATAGGAGTGATAATTACAAACGTCAGAAGCAATCTTAGAAACAAAGGTATGCTCTGAAAGAAACAAGCAGAACATGATGTTGCATGCAGCTCTATTACTGGCTTCCCTGTGCTACTGTGTATCCTCCTAGACCTAGATCAGACACAGGAACAAAACAGAAGCTGAGGAGGTTGTTCTGATCTTCATTTGCCAACCTTTTGTTTACAAAAATCAGAATAAGAAAAGTATTGATAAACGCACCTCTCCAGCATGGGCCCTTTCCACCAGCTCTTTCCCATGAGAACTCTCCAGTGTCTAACATTCTTGTGTTCAAACTGAACTATGTCTGACTCTCCCTTTTCCAAAGCCTTCAGTTTCATAATCATTGGAATTTCATTTTTTCTGTCAAGAATTTTAATTTGGACAACATATTTTGAAGCTATCACCTGCATCCCACTACCTGCATTCAGAGATCCTATGACTGCAAAAGTCCCATTTCCCCAGGGGAGATGAATGGAAATGAGCCACTAATGCTCATAAACAGTTTTAGCATCAAAAAAGGGCCAAATTATCAGAAAACCTTCTGAAGTTTTCTTCTCTGAGGAAACAACTTTTTTTTTCCTTGTGCAAATACTGTTGGCAAATCCACAGTACTACATTCTTTCTGCTTGGAAGTCCTTGTCAGCAGTGAAAACTTCACAAAATAACAGATTACAACATCTACCCAGTCCCAACTGTAAACTACTTGCTTTTCTTCCTATGCTCTTTAATAACATGTGCAGATCCATTAAAATGGATGGCAGCTTTCCATCATAACAATAACCGTCACATTCTTCTGCTAATAATAAGTACCCCTGGAAATGAATCTGCTGGTACAACTTTTATAACTATTATTTCACTCTGCTTTCCTCAATTAACAAGCATTTATGCCTACTTGGTGTTCTTCCTTAGCGTCTCTTATCACAGATCACAGGCACACCAGGTCTCCAATTCAATATAATGAAAACTTCTCATAGAAAATTACATTTTTAAACCTGGAAAATATTCTCTGATGACCAAGGAAATATATCTTGCTGGATTAGAGAACTAAAAGGAAAGGGAGAAACAGAGGAAGAAGGAGAAGGAAATTTGCCTATTCTTTATTGTAATGATTCTATGAAAATTATCAAAAGAGGATTTTTGCTGCGTCATCAACTCCAGTGTATGAAATGTTAAATATGAACTGCTCAGAATTAAGAACTACATGTTTTTATTTAATTCTGACCACTGAAAAAGACACCTGCTCAAATCTGCCACCAAGTGACCATCATAAATTACTTGGCAAAAGCCCATATTAATGTTTTCAGTACACCACAGCCTTTTAACAAGCAGAACTCATTACAGGACATACAATTTCCTCACCTTCATTTTGTAACAGTACTAACGTTCTCAATGCTTATGCTTTAAAGGAAAAATAAATATTTATCCCATTTACTGAGGAAAGTTGTGGTTATGGTTATTAGGAGTACTTTTCCAAAGTACAAATGCCATTATGGGTCTCATCCAAGAAGGCTTCCAGCTCAACAAATGACCAAAATAATCAATGCTTTCATTTAGGACCAAAGAGAATGCATCTGTATATCCACACAGCTAACACTGCCAAGAATGGTTTCCACTGGGATATATTAACCTTTTAGGCAGATTCTCTCCCTTAATAAGCTAAACACAGACCTACTTAAAATGATCATTTTAATGAATGTCAGAAAAATGCACCAAAGGCAGCAATAGAACCAAGAAGTGCAAATACTAAGACACTAGAGACAGTAAATTCCCAGTCATGCTTTGATTCCCAGTCATGCTCTTCAGCAGAAGAGTTAGCCAGGGTTTCTAGATTTGCTAAGAAGTTCAAGAAAGTGACCACCATTTCATGCTAGTATCTATTTGAGTTGCTATGACCTTGAGAGCTGAATTTGATAACTTGAAGCATCCTAATGAAGAAAGAAGTATGTTTAAAATCCTCCTCTTATGCTAATCAGCATTGCTGAGACTTCATGGTAAAAAGGCATGAATATTGCTTCTGCTGCTTCCTTCCTGTATTTATCTGGCTCAGAAGTGCTCTGTGAAGATATATAGCTGCAACCTTTCCAATCTGTGAGACATCATTTGTCACCTGCTCAGATGAGTTCTGACGCTTGAAGAGTCTACAAGGTGTTTCATAACTGGTATCAAGTTAAAAATTAAAAGAAGAGAAAAATATATATACAATGGACAACGGTATTCTAGGGACATGTTTTTCTACACCCTGTAAACCCTGGGGCAAGTTTTCTCCTTGGTTCTGATACCCAGTCCACAAAAGATGCTGGTTTTTTTCAGCTGCAAGGTGCTATTATAGATCTTGCAATTTCTTGACACAAGGTCTGCAATACACACTGGCTGTCCTAGCAGGAACAAAGCAGTTATTCATGAGAGATGACAATGGTCCTTTGAGATTCAGGGAATATTACACATTCTCTATTAGATATCCAGTCCCCAAACCATTTCACTTCACTGTTCCTGATAGTACATGGTAAAGGATCATTCACCAGCTAAACAGGTGAATCCCTTATAAATGAATGAAATTTAGGATCTTGGCTTCTGTCAATAGGGTGATATGAAGCAGTATGGAGAAATTACTGAGGAGGATTCACATGAACACCAAGTCACCGAAGGACACTTGCAAATGAAATCATAGTTCCCAGATAATTTCCCTAGCAGCTACAGTTTTGTTTCTGACTCAGACATAGTCTTTAATGACTAACTTTTCAAGACCAGCTAACATCCTTCCAAAATCAGTTTCTGCTAAATGAGGCTGCATCTGGGCTTCCTAGTATAGCTCTTACTACACCAGGTCTGTCTTACATCACAAATCATGATACTGCATAAAAGAGCATATAAGTTTTTTACTGTGTCTGGAGGGAATGATGATCAGCAGAACACATATCCACCTTCTATTTTTCTAAACATTGATTTTAATATTTCTTTAACATGGGAGATTTTTTAATATTTAGAAATATTTTTAAGATTAAATGAAACATATTAATATTAATATTTAGCAAAGAAAAGCCAATGCTCTAAATTAATATAATCACCTGTGTACTGCAGGAGATGTGGGAAGTGAGCAGGGATCTAACAACAGCACCTGCTTTGTAGGTGTTTATTGAGAGAATCTATAAATTGCTTCTCATGGCTTTATCCAAAGATGCTCTAAGATCCTACATTGTTAAGATCCAACATCCATGTTTCATGGTTTCTACTCCAAAGACAACTTAGCAGCAAGATCCTTGTACAGCTCCACTAGTTTCCCCCTCTGGACAATGCCTTTTTCTCTCCTTTTGTCTGAAGCTATAGTTGGCTGTCGTTTCCCAGACTGAAAGTTCCTTGCTATTTGCAAGGACCAGCTCCGGGAAGAGTGGGTTAGGAGCCATACAGCTTGTTCTAAGGTCTGGAGTTATTCCAGAAACTGCTCGCAAAGTGATACTCCCTCTTGTTTTGCTTTGGGGATTGCCTCAGACTTGCCACTCAACACTTAGTCCTTTCTGCGGATTCTGACAGAAAAGAAAAAAGAAAGGAAAAGGCTCACAAAAAACTGTGATGGATTCTGGTTTGTCTCAAGCTTTCAGCATAATTTTCTGCTCTGGCACTGAGAGCTGGGATTTTCCAAGGCATCTAATTTCAGTGCCTATATACCACTTTCACAGATAAACCTCTGGAAGCGAGGATGCAGAGGACTGTGCAAAACATGCTGACAGAGCTGCAGCTCACTCCTATTAAAGTGGTTTGGTTTTTTTAATTTAAAAAGAGCAGAAATCATACACTGAGCACTAGCGTTAGATCACTGGTGAAAGTGAGGACACAGTGTTACATGACCTTTCAGGCTTTTATGTACCTTGGTATTAAGTTTAAAAAGTTTGGTTTTGAAGCTTTTTTTTACCGCACAGACATGAAAGCTGAAGTGACATCTTCGATTTGCAGTCTGGAAAGGGTTAACAAGAAAAAGGACAAACATCTCAAAGTTAAAAACAAGGGGCCAATCCTTTTCAGATATTCACGTATATCAGACCATTAACAGGCATTATAAATTCCATAGCCTCACAAAATACAGGGAAGATTTTGTCTCTGGGGGTTGAAGTAGCCAGGACAGTAGGCCAGTAAATGTGTTGTTTGCAAGAGGGCACTTCTTCCTCTGCATTAGGTTTTTTCCCCTTTAGTCGAGGGAAGAAAGAAACAGGACTAAAACATTGCAATTTGCAGCTGCAGACATAAGGGCACAGACATCACAGTGGCCCTGGTACTTTGTGGAAACACCCAGATACTGGTTTGGATTTCCACAAGTAGAAGTACATCATCTTTCTTAAGTTCCAGCTTCCCAAGCAACATCAAACACAGGAGTGGCTATTGCTTTTCCAGGGCAGCTGCACTCACAGTCCTTTTAAGAATACAGTCACACTCCTTGAAATTCCACTACTTACACACACATCTTTACACTTAATCTCCCAGGTCAGATAGGTGGCTTTTTTCCCTACAGAAGGGAAAAAAACAACCAACCAACCAACCAACCAACCAAATCCAAAAATCTCTAAGGAAATCAGCTTAGATCTGTGCCTTATTCTTTTCATCATTCATTGAGAGGGCCGAAGGGGAACTGAAGGTCAAAAGATTAGCCCTCCCCACTGGATTGCAAAATGTAAGAAAAAACAGTGCCAGAAGATTATCTTTTAGACAACCTGTTCGTGTACTTTGGGGAATCTGTTCTTATGATTCTCTTGTGGAAAGATGAGCAAAACTGAACGCAGACATTTCTAGCAATTCATTTTTCTTCAAACAAATTTTGATGTACTTGAATATCAGGAAACGGTCCAAAATCAAAACCCAAATCCTCTGATCAGCCTTGTCCCTGAAGGGCTGAGATACCAGGACAGATCTCCTTAGAAGGCTGGCATGGAAAAGGAAAGCAGCACTAAATTCTGTGACTGCCTGCTCAAGCTTGAGTACAGAAAGCTGAGCTCTTCAGCCAGATTAATGACTTCCAAGACAGCTGTCAGGACTCATGTGCCTCTTCACTGCCTACTGGCAGAATGAATCTCTTAAGGGAAAGGAAGCAGGGACCCTTTCACACCTGAAGCTTTCACACTTGGGCCAACAGCTATCATATCGTGTCCTTCCTCTCCTGGCCCAAAGCTACTCTGTGTAAAGCTGCTGAAGTAGTTATCTGCTTTTTCTTCTGGCTCTCTCTCCTCTATTTGCAAACAGTGCTGTCAGCATCCAGACAGAAAGACTCAGGAAAAAGGAAGAGCTAGACATGGATGACTAATCTAAATTATTAGCCAAAGTGTTAGAACTTTTGAAGCTGACCCATTGGGTTTTTACAAAGCACAGAGAGCTTTCATCAACACTTTGCTAATGGCAGTGATTGGTAGCTCTGATCCATCTTTCTTTCTGCTGTCACTGCTCATACTGCATCTCTCCAAACATGAAGAACATAAAATTTTTCCTTTTAAACAGACTGTAGACCTTCATGCACCAAAGAACAGCATGCGTTATTTAAGATTACAGGTTTTGTACAAA
Organism: Petroica traversi; assembly: GCA_025920805.1. NCBI lineage: Eukaryota > Metazoa > Chordata > Aves > Passeriformes > Petroicidae > Petroica > Petroica traversi. The sequence continues at coordinate 4,969,579 of JAHLSL010000061.1, forward strand.
TATTAAGCAAAACATAGAGTGTATGCATCAAGCTGTGATGAAAAGAAACTGTGTACTACAATTACAGTAATTACCTCTCCAATGACTCTGAGGCCAAAAGGTCCCCTGTTTTTGTATTACTTGAACATTCTCTAATGTTCCACAAAAGCTATACTATTCATCTTTAATGAATCTGAATATTAAAGGACAGTATATCTGCTTCATCATGAGATGATTTTATAGAAAACCTTGTTAACATATTCAGAGTTGAGATTTTGCCTATCATATACCTCCATCCTGAATATCGTAAGAACATAAGCTAAAAGGAGCTCTGGCTCAGTACAGGCATTCTTATAAAGATCCTCCTCATCTGAGATCCTGACTCCAACAGGTACCAAAACTGGATATAGAAACATCAGTGTGAAAGAAGCGTACTTGCTTAGCATACTCTGTATTTCAAAACAGGTTGCAGCTGAGGGAACTCCTGACCCATGGGAGTTTAACCCTTATAAATTAATATGCACAACTTCCTGTGATGAGAGTGTCTTAGCAAATATGCACTAAGAAAAGCAACTTGAAAAAAGCCCAACCCAAAACCTAAGTCTCCCACCAGCTAATATGTGGAGCCAATGCACAGATCACTTGTATCTTATGGGGTTTTTGAGCACCGTAAATGCTTTGTAATTTTGGTCCCTGCCTCTGTGAGGTGAAAGGAACAGCACACTACTACCTATCACAATTATATTGATATGCTAATTTTTAAGACATCTTGTATATATTATATTTTCACAGCCAAAAGAAAAATAGTTAAGAAGAGTGATGCAATTTTATCTACCAACTCATTAAAATAAAATTAGAATAACAAGTTACATTTCTCAAGCTTAGAACAAATAACTTCTCTCTTTCCCAAGAACTGCCATGTGTTATAACAATGAGGCTGACAAACCACAGTGATGAAAAACCAGAAGAGAGCTGTGTGCACAAACTAAGATCCATCCATTGCCATTCTGGAAATGCTCATCCTAACACCTGACCCAGAGGGTCAACCATTCTGCAGATGATACAATCCTCTGGAAAAAATACTGCCCATAGCTCCCATGTTGGCCAGGTTGCACAGCTTTTGCATGCATCTGCTCAAAGCAATAATCATGGTCTCAGTGAGACAAAACCTCCCTGTCCTGAGGGCTGACAGGGATTCTTCAGAGGCAAAATGTCCTTGAACAAGAAGCAGACTGGGCAGAGCAGGCAGGTGATTATTACTTCCCCCCATACCCTCACATAATCTCTTCAAAGAATCCTTCAATTGTTTGGGAAAAGATCTTGGGGTTTATAAACTGACATGGTTACCTGTGAGGATAAGGAAATTAACTGAAAGATCTCTGAACAAGCACAAGAGCAACTTCATTTACAGCCAGCAGGACAGACCCTGTTAGAGCTACCAGTGGGAAGAATTGAACACAGCCAAACCTGTGATCGATGACCACTCTGTAATTAGGATATTTTGGGCAAACAATGCAGTCCTTGAACTCTGTTCCCAGTGGGATTTAAAAGGGAATCATGCCCATGAGCTCAGTGTGCCAGCAAAGAGGCACTGAGCAATAAATCAACAGACAAACTTTACCATAATGCAAGTTTGGGGCCATGATTTCCTGTGGAATGAGACATTGCAGTGCTATATTTAGAATAATTTGTTTAACACTGCATGAAGATGAAGATCTCTCTCCAGTGATGAGAAGGATTTCAATAACAGTTTAACAAAGGTTTTCTCTTTGCAACTCAAACTAATGACACTTGTAATGTACTTACATTGTAATATACTTAGATCTAGAAAAGTGAGTTTTTTATAGTTTTAAAGCAACTGTCAATGTTATTATATTAGAACTATTAGACTACATAATTCTTTTTTAATCTATTCAATTTATTTTCACTACCCTTGCTTTACATTTTGCACAATAATGTAACTTATGGATTGTTTTCTTTGTTAGACTACCTAAGAGACATAAAGCAGGTTCCATCAAGCACTCCAAGATGCCACTGCTCTTCAGAGCACAGATTTTCATTCACAGATCAAATTCTTCCAGCCAGTTTCTGCCTGGTAGTCCAGTCAACTCTTTTCTTACCCAGCATTTCAGACACTGTTGGTTTGTTTTCCTGTTGCCCAGGAAGAAGCACAGACTGTGTCTGATGGCCTGTCCTGTGAAAAAACTGCTGGACAAGATACAAGTCTACTCAAGCACAGCAATATTAAGGATAAGAGTAACCAGAGATTTTCTTAAAGCAAGCTCTTTGAGACTCTGACATAAATCATAGAGCTCAGTAAGACAATACAGAATGCTTACAGTAATTCCATATCTTAGATTTTAGAAGACACTGTGGAGCTCAAAATAGGAACAAGTACGAATTACAAATGACTAAACAAGAGGTTTTTCTCACCCCTGTTGTTGTAGTCAAGTGTTTCTGTATTTAGAAATCAATGATGTATAGAGACTAAAACGATGCTACTTAGAGAAATATACACTTTAAGGCACTAGCAGAGATTATCAAAAACTTGCAATAAACCTTCTGAAATAAACATTCAAACCTGAAAAGATACTGTAATACCTTCTTCAACTTTCAATATAAATTGAAGTGAATAGACTTAGCACTCAGCTCCTCTGAGAGAGCAAGAGCACATAAGCAAGCATCTTCTTTCCAACTCAGCACAGCTGGAACCCAACTGTGAGTTTTGTTATTTGAGCAGCAAAAAGGAAACCGCCAGTCCACGTTCAGCACAGTCACTGCCAGAGCTACTGAAGGGATACAGCAATGGATTTATTATTCAGGTGTTCTCCAAAGCCTACCCCTCTCAGTGACATCCCTGAAGTGCTTCAGAGAAAAGAGACAGTTACAAGACTGAACATTTGTGAGCCAGTGGGCACATTTACTGTCAATAATTTCCATAACAGGTGTTGTATGGAGATAGTCTCAGTTCCTAAATCTAATCTTAAGCTTTTGTGATGCACCATGTCAGCAAATGGCTCTGAGTTTGCCAGGGTTAATGCTGCCCACTATACTACATTTCACGTATCAGTGGCAGGAATTAAGATGTCAGCTTGCAAATCCCACCCCACCAAGCCAGACTCCACTGTCCTGGCCCATCCCTGTCCCCAAAGCCTTGCCCATCCTCTCTCTGGGTCTGATCCTGTTCCCCACCCACAGCTCCCTGACCACTGGCCCCAGGAACATCCTGGCAGTAAATCCTGCAGTTTTTCTATACAATAGATTTTGAGAGTGTGTAAGTAATCCACACTTGGAGGGCATCATGTTTGAATGTGGGAGCCCAGATTTACCCGTCCGCATATAAAATTGAGCCCATCTGATTTCTCTTTTCTTTGGAAAAAGAATTGGAAACTGCTTCCTAAAAGTCAAAAAGAGCAGGGGAGCAGTTGCCTGAACTGCTTCCAAATGCTTCTGTTTCCCATTAAGTGAGAATGCTCCAAACCAAGAGCTAAATTTAAGAGTTATAGGTCATGAGATGCTCTAATTGATTATTTAACCTTTCCTTTGGTCATCTCAGCAATAAGCAACCACCATGTTGTCTGTATTTTACTATTTTATTACAGTATTCTACTTTGAAAAAAGAAAATAACAGAATCAGTGGCTGATCATTTTTCATCAATACTTTTAAAAAATTAACCTTGTATGTAGTAAACAGACCACTCCTGAGAACTCACGAGCAAGGCAGAAACTGCCACAACTCTGTACCAAGATGACTCCAGAAACAGATGGTTTTTAAGAAGGTAGTTAATATCATAAAATGATAGGTCTTAGTTCTTTATCCTAAAGCTTTTCAAATTATGTTTTAATAAATAATTTTCCAGACCAACATAATTACTTATAATATCACCTGCTTCCTTTACACATCATGTAGACCATGCAATGGTGGGAACAGCTCTGCTATTATTCTGGCAGTGAAGAGTGAGGAAATCTTGACTCTAATAAAAGATTAACATGCTTAATTTCAGTCTTTCAAATTGAGGAGTCCGAAATATATCTTCAGTCTACTTTCTTCATTTACATTTTCCCATTTAAAAATGCAACATTAAGCTCTCAAAAGAAAAAAAATAATATAAAATCACTAACCTGAGCACGATCACAGAGAGGGAAGGATCTGAACAGTGCTCAAACACTGCTAAAGAAATACCCCTGCACTGGCAAGGTCATTGCTGTTTCATGGCTAGGACTCTGCTGACTGGACATTGCTAAAACAACCCACTGGCAGGCTGGTCTTCTGAAGAAAACAAACACTTAAAAAATACTAAGTCCACTAAGCACATTTTCTCTTTGCATATGTTTGAGATTTTAGCCTCAGTTCCCATAAATTGAGTGTCCTGCAGCCTCCTCTGCCTTCTCTCTCCCTCTCCTTTCCCCAATTTTTTTCCAGTAAAAAATCAATGCTCATGAAAGCTGCAGAATGAGAACTTCAGAGACTAAAGGCCCCTAATTATCTAGAAAAATGCAAAAATCTATCCCTCCCCATTTAACCCCAGGAACACCTCAACCCTTTTTTGCAAGGATCACATCCCTAGAAGAGGATAAAAGAAACAGTGCAAAGAAACATTTCAACCTTGAGCTTTCTGCTAAGCCTCCAGTGATGCTAATCACTGCCAAATCTGACAAATCTCCTCATGGCAGTGTCACCTTGCTGTTGGAAAATACACTGACATCCAAGTCACTGGAAAGTGGTCACTGCAAAGAACAGCTCATTCACCAGGGGTCTGGGTACACCATCGTCTAAAATCACTTTGCTTTGAATTAAAAGCAACACAACAAAATATTGTAAAGCTTAAATTGATCTTTTCCTCCCCCACCCCACTAGAACAAATTTCTATTTATTGAGAAACAAAAATTGCTTAACAAAAAGCAAGGAAGCATTCTGCAACAAAAGACTCCCTGAAACAGAAGTCCAGAAATGTTATCAAATTTATTTTCTGATGGGATCTGAAACTCAAATGCAAAGCCTTGAAAAAACTTACTGAATACACTAAAATGAAACCTAGGTATTTTGATTTAAAATTATTTCTCTCAAGTTAGACCAGAATAAAAATAATTTGAGAAAGCTACATTGAAAAAATGCACATGCACTGACTTTGCTGCTATCTCAATTCCAGAGTTTTAAATATGCATATCTAATAGAATAATTTAAAATTGACAGTTTACTGAGTTTCTAACACTTAGGAAAAATTATTGCTATTTAAATATGTAGCCAGATGCAGTCACCAGAACTGCTAAGGAACCTTCTCCAGACAGGAAGAGAAGGGAGGAAAATTTACATTATTGATATTTAGATGAACTGGATCTATAATAGATTTCTACCAGTGTTATAATATAATAACAATAAAGCTATAATTTAGATTCACAAACTGATACAAATCTATAAATTATTGTGATATGCTTGGTTAGTGTACCTGCTGGTAAAGTACCTCTTACATAATTAGGGCAAAAATTACTTAAGTTTCCAATTCCACCCATCTGGCTCACACATCATTATGAGGTTTGTATGGAAACATCTCAAAGGAAAGTCTGGTAATGTATTACGTCTGAGATTTTTCATTACCAGCAAGGAGTGATTAAGTGCTAAATCACTAAGCAATTCAAAAAGTTTTTTAAAAAGGGTAAACCTGAACTTTTCCCAAGAACAAAGCAGTGCTATTAGAGCAGTGCACCTGCAGTCATCCCACCCATTTAAGGGTATCTGCTGAAGACTTTAACCTGGATTCATGCCAAGTTTTAACCTTCATACAGACTTCTCCCCCTGACCCATCCAGGTTTAGAGATGCTATCAAATCATTGAGTCATGCAGTAGAAATCACTTTTCACTTCAATCAAGGCTGGGAGCCATCTAATTTGAAGGGAAGATTCTGGCACAAATCACTTATTCAGAGTCTGTACAATATGCTTGTGAAAATACCTCTCATCTCCCCAAGGACAAACAAGTACTTCTGCAGCAGACAATAGATTGACTAATCCTAAAGCATTAACACACAAAACCAAAATAAAACAAAATCCAGCCCAGGACAGAAAAAAAAATTGTAACAAAATACCCCCCCCCCCCAAAAAATACAAATAAACACATTCACACCAAAAAAAGCAACCAAAGAGGAAGCCGGTCCCTACCCATTCACACAGATCAGAGCTGTGCCTTTGCACCACCACAGCTTTACAGCAGTGCTGCAGCATTAATCTAACCCTAACAAAAACTGAATAGCTAATGCTAGCAACGTTCAAACAAAAACATACACATACAGCACAGAAAAGCTTTTGTTGCAACATATACTAAAACTAAGGCATGCACAGTTGTTTCACCTGCATTACCGAAGTCCTAGATGGGAGTTAATCAATCTGTGGAAAAACCTTGAAAAATAGTAGGAAGGTACAATGCTGTTATTCAGACTTTACACACAGGTGAAAATATATTTAACACTCAATATTTTAAGTAGTGGAGACCTTGGATGGGCTGAGCAATTTCACAGTAGAGAGACATCTATGTGGTGATTTGTTCTTCTGGCACAGACTTAAAGTATCTCTGATCATCAATTATCTGGCAAGGAAAACATGTTTAGAGATAGATTTTTAATTTTTTCCCTAGGTTTGCCTTGAGTCATTTTAAGGTGGAATTGCAGTCTATATATATTGACACGTACAGATTCACTCTTGCATCAGCAGTTTAACAGAGAACAGTGTTTACAAAGGAGATGCAACTTAGAACATATACAGACTAAATGGGTAAGGGCTGTAAAAAGCAAAAGGCCAGGATATATTAAAAAACCAGCTTTGATTACAGCAACTTCAGCTGTATCTTAAGAAACATTAAAAAAACTTGCAGAAAGCCTTACTGAAGGGATAGCCTTCCATGTGTCTGCAATACGGTGTCATTCTTATCTCCATGACCTTATCCAAACTCTTCTGCAAGACCGTTGCCCATTTTAAATTTAAAAGATGGATGGCAAAGTGCATTTAATGAACAGATACTGAAAATCTGGATTTTCCCTCCATGTTCCTGTGTGACCATATGCTTTAGTTTACCATGCCCCATTCAAACATGCTCTGCAAACAGAAGCAATTAATTTGACAGTGGAATTTTTCTAGTATTCCTAGATATGATCTCAAACATCAGAAATATTAGTTCATTTTCATCAGACTCCTTCTAGGAAGATAATTATATTATCTGAAATTTTCAAATGAAGAACTTTAAGACAGAAAAAAAGTAGTACATATTTAGTGATTTGGTGCCCAGTTAGCAAGGAATACAATCTGTTATTTTCTAGAACTCTTCATATTAATTGGGCTTTATATATCTAAAGCATTCAACTTCTCTATCAGTTCTGAATGCTCAGCATGCCTGTAACTGCAATCACAGCTTCTACTTTTTGTGTAAATTTACATTTAAACAAATAGATTAAAATAATATAGGATTTCAGTGGCATTGCTATAATCCAGTCTTTCACAGCAGCACTGAACTCCTTCAGACACAGTCCTTTTTCTTCCTACCGTCTGATTTGCTGCATACCATTTGTTTCCTGCATGAAATGAAGTAAAGTTTCAAAAATCATTCATGGTGAATCACAGGAACCATGACTCTCAACGGATAAAGAGCAATTTTCTACTTCTTGTCTGCGGGTGTTCTCATACCTCTAATTTCCTTCTCTCCCTGTGTGCAGGAACCTTCTGCCTAAATCCCCTGCATCCTGTCCTCCCGTGATGCATCTAGTGCCACCATGAGGAAGTGGGCAAAACCGTCTGCCTGGCAGGAGAGGATCAACTCTGCACTGTGTAAATGAAAAGTAAGATAACTGTGAAGGTATTATCACAAGTGTACCAACATCTACACGCCCCCAAGCTCCTCCTGGCAGGCAAGCACAGCTCTCTGTGGCACCAACCAACACCTTGGCACTGGGCAATGAGACAAGACCAGCTGGACGTGGCCCAATGGCAGCGGCACCGCAGGGGCTTCACTCCCTGTCCAGGGAAGGGGCAGTGCTGGTCTGCATTACATGAATTGCATAAACAGTCTGGGGACATCGGGACAGCTGTCTCTGCCTTGACCCAAATGCTCTGACCTCATTCCCTAGGCTGCAGCACAGCCATCTTCAGCAGGCAGCTGGAGGGACAGGAGAGTGATGCTCCTTATCCTGAGCAGGAACACCACAGCTCTGGAGTCTGACACACTGTCTTGAATCCCTTTGTGAGGGAAGCTTTTATAATTCAGTTTCTATAGACAATAAAGGACTGGTACCCCCATCTCACCTGTACCACTTCTAATTATGTTCACTGCATATGCCTTGAGTCAGTTTGGAGCATTTCAAATCCTCCCTCAGGCCCAGGAGCCAGTGAACAGGAAACACCCAGCGGTTCTCAGCTTTACAGATAAGCAACCAGAGCTGCTTCATTCTCACACAAAATCTCCAAGGGAGCTTGAGCAACAGTTCACACTTGGGATTCTGCTCTGCTGGGGATCTGTCCTGAATTTAAGTCATGAATGGACTATGAGAGCCCAAGTTTACATTTTTGTTTTTTGATTTTTTTTCCCACCTGAAATAAAGTGATGTCTTTATGGTTTTCTTAAAACAGATCCAGGGCATTACCTCTGTGTTTCTGTGCGGTACTTATGTTTCATCAGTGGTGTTTAAAGTCCTGTTGAGTTTTACAGGCAAGCTCCTAGCAATATGAAGGAAAAATATTTGACCTCAAATATTTCAATCTGGCTACTGACAGAGTGTTCACCTACTTGACCTTAAACTTTAAATGAAATCCTAGCCACATTAGAAGTCATCTCAGAGGTTCCAAACATAAAGGGACAACAGCTTACAATCCAGAGCATGGTTCTGTTCAGGAGATGGACAAGTTTCTTATTTTAGAGTCACTTATGGGTGAAACTCTACCTTGGCTAAAGTAATCAAGACCTTTGATGTTGATTCCAATTGAAACCAGGGTTTCATTTTAAAAGGGAAAAAACCACCCTGCCCAGCCCATAATAAGAGACATTAAATCTCCAGCAGGAGAGCCCTCAAAGTTCTCTGCACACAAGCACACATCTTGTACTTGCCTCTGACACTGCTTCAAGCTCACTTGAAAAGCACAAGCAGCTGAATTTCTTAAATTCCTAACATGTTTTCTTATGTTGAGGGACTTTTCCTGTACTGTTGTTTTTATTCTGAAAGCTTGAATTATTTCACTTGCAGTTATCCTTTTGATCTCTGTGCTATTTTTACTGAAACTTTTCAAACTACTCCAACATTTATCTACTTTCTTAGAAGCCAAATTAGGAAATTTGTTCCTAACAAAAACCCAGGGAAAGGGGTTTGGGGGAGTGCGGAGGGGAAGAGCATTCCTCACAGTCACATTTTAGTATGCCATTTCAACACTGACATTAACTAAACAACACCTGTTTGTACAAGCTGAAGATCTGATCCCATTAGACTGAAAAGCTAAAGAAAAACAGGATAAAGCTATCAAGACAAACTCCAATCCCAAAATAGTTCAATTGCACATATCTGGTTCTGGCTTTCCTCGGTGAAAACCCTAGAGTTTGAGGGATTCAGAAAGTCTGAAGTTTTCAAATACAGTCTCACTTATTTCTATCTCTTCCTCCCTCCCCCCCCCCCCTTGGTAAGAACTCAGAAATATGAAAAACTAATGTGACCTTCCTGTCATGTTTTTCTTCAGTTTGATATTAAGGAGTAGAATTATTGGACCTCTCTTTTCTTATGTTCATTTCTACCACTCTTTTAACATCTTTCTGTCATCTCTATTTTGCCAACAGTAGATGGCACCAGAAAATTCTATATTCATTGAAATACCAAGGGGTTTTGTTGTTGGTTTAACTTCCATGGCTTTCTTTTCCTGAACGTATTCTACGGGGCTTTTTTATTAGTCACCATGAAAAATTCTACTTGTGAAAGTCTCTTAATTTATTGGCATGTGCTTCATTTAAGTATCTGCTGGTTATTCACATGTTTAGGATAATACCACCTAAAACTACCTTGATACAGTGCCAAAACAGTAATTTTCTACTTTAACTTTAATTACTTCACAAAAATTGCATTAATTCAATAACTGAAGCTTGGATTTTTAATTACATTCTTGAAATTGCATTAATTTAATAACGGCAACTTGAGTTTCTGCTAGCAACGTTCTCGTTTTCAAAGAAGAAATTATTTTTGCCACGTAACTCAATTAAAATGTTCCACAATCACATTAGCTTATTTATTTAGCTTAAACATTTAAAATGCAGAAACCAGGCTGCAGCTCTCCTGGTGTTTGGGTCAACACATTGTTTTACCCTTATATTTATCTACAGGCTCATTTGTGCCATTCAGGTCTAAGTTTGATTATACAAACACAGTTGCATCAGAATTTTTTAGAGATATATAAAAATTTATATTTACAAATGAAAATATATACATATAAAAATAAAACCACACACTTCTACACAATAAACCAATTACAGCAAGATCTAGAGAACGTTCTATTCCTCCCCAAACACCCCAAAGCAAACCAATCCAAAAATCTAACCCTAAAATCTCCATTGGGGATACATATATTTAGTTCACAGCAAGTATCTTCCATGTTTTGTAGGAATATGAAAACACTTTTGGGATCTATTTTAGCTGAATACATTTGGTCAGATTAATACCACTTTTAATTTAATATTTTTCAAAAGAAATTTATTATTAATTTGGGAAATTTTTGATGAACTTTTGCGATAACTGGAAATGAAATTGTAATCTGGATTACTACATATGTTCATCTCTCTCTCCCTCTCTCTCTCTATATATATACACATATGTATCTGCTAACATAAAGAGCAAGCAACAATGGCCACAAACAGAAAAGATTGAAAAGAGATTATTCTTTGGAATCATCATTTCAAAATTCACCATGAAAAAAACATTCCAGTGCCTTGCGTAAAAGCATCATAAATCCAAAGGGAAGGCTGTCCCTCTGACCTACAATAATGGATTGCTGACCTATTGAGTTCAGAGATCAATTGGCTTCCTGCAGCTCAAGAACACATCCAGCAGCCACTTAACAGCATTCAGATCAATGGGTTTCCTTTCTCCACGATCCCCAACATCCGATATCTGTACAAAGCTAATGTTCAGCCCCACTCCCACCCTCACCCAGTGATCCCCACATTCCTGTCGGAGTGAGAATGACCTGCATCCAGGTCTTCATGTGAAGAATCTGCTACTCCCACAGAAAAGAGAAAAATATGTTTGCAAACAGTCATGGTCACTGAGATACCACAAAATGACAATGAATTAGATAAAAGGCAACTGAGTACCACAGCTGTGAAGCTCAAGAGGCTTTCAAAACCTTGCATAGACCAGAAGTTAAAGTAGATGTTTTCTGTTTGCTATTGGCCTATGCCTTCAGGGGAAAGAAGGCAGAAGGGGAAATAAAAAAGAGGGGAGAAAAAAAGTTGTCTTTTAAAACATTAAGAATAAGGGCACAGAGATGGTGGGTAATAAACTATCAGCCCTTACTAATGAGTAACTCTGAACTGTCTGTCAACCCAACCCAACAGACTGACCTCAACAGGCTGACCTCAAGGAACACAGGGAAGTTGCTTGTGGCTGTACTGGTCTTAGATGTAAATTAACAGAAATCCATCTCACAAGTAGAAAAAGATTGCTTTAAACACTGGGTGATTTGCAGAGAACCTACACCCAGCTGGTGCTCCAGGGGGTGTCTGGGCAGCAGGGGTGGCTGGATTTGACAATGATGTGGTGCACTCGGGCTGGAGGTCCTGCTCAGCACATCATCCAGGAAACACTGCGGGTTGGCATGGGCTATCCCTAGCCCTAGCATTTGGCAGAAAAAAAAAAATGTGTTTGCATGTATATTTCCCATTTGGAACAAGCTCGAGGGGGGTTTTTTGCCACTCTTTTGGGTTTGTTTGGTTTTTTTCTCATATAAATGAATTTTCAAGCTGATCAAGTCTCCATTGTTAAAACCCTTTGTGGGATACTTTGCAAAACAGCATTGCTGGAGATCTTTCTGTTTCCATCTTATACACTATTTGTGGTCCCTCATTTCAATAATATATATTTTTCTAGGATCATTCTGCTTTTATTCCCAGATGAAAACAAGAAGAAAACAAAACCAATCAAGCAGCCAAACACAAATGCAAATTTGAGGCATTCAAAATAATTCAGAACATCTAACTTCAAGCTGCAATTTCCTCTGCATTTTAAAAAAACGAAAAATTAAATTTTCCAGATTTTGGAATTGCAGCATTACTGAAAGAAATTAAATCAAGACCAGTAAGACCTAGAAAAATCTGTCTAGTGCTTGCAAGTCATTATAAATTAATCTTAATGTTTGCTGCAATCTTTTCATTGAATCCCCGTCAACCTCCTGACATGTTCCTTGTAATTTTACATTTAAACAGAAAAAGAATTCCCATATCTCACAGTGTTTCTATAACAAAATTGCCCAAATTAATATAACTGATAAAATAAAATAAATTTTGATTTTATATCTCTGTTTTGTTTCAATATTATTCAAAAAAACTTGTAACAATATACAGAGTAGTGATACAGAGTAGTACTGAAATGTCATATTAATAAAATTCTACAATGACAACCACAAATCAGAAGGTAAAAAGCTCTTGATATTCTACACAGTTTCTGTTCTTTCCATTCTGGCATGACAATCCTTGTGGCATCACAGCTATCTGCTGGAATAAGCAGGTATAATTAAGAGCTGTAATTAAAGTACTCCAAATCAATCTCACAGTAAGTGCACTTATATCCCCTACACTACAGATTCTAGATTTCAATATAATCCTAGGATAAATGTTAAGTGAAGAATGAATAGTGTTTAACTTACAGAAGACTTGGAAGGATAATAATAACTCTTTAAATAAATATATGGAATTTGCTGCTACAAATAAAAGAATCTCTTCTCCTCCTCTACAGAATGACCTTGAACTGCAGTAATGCACCTTCAGGTAAGAGAGTTGGAAAAAAACACTTCTGGTATAAGAGAGGCACCAGAACGGACTGCCTGGCTACAAACACTATGGAATTTCTATTACTGCAAATCTTTAAGAAAGAGCCAGATCAACATCTGTCAGGAAGTACGTAGGTATAGTTGATCCAGCCTCCAGATAAGAGAGGAGCTGGATGGGTTCTCAGGTTCCCAGGAAACCCTCTCCTTGTTTTAATTCTAAGTAATAGAGATACAGTTTCTATATTTTCAGTAATTACCGTAATGATAAACCAACTCTGTTACTCATTTCTGAATTATTTAGCAGAAACTTCTGGTATGCTCTCACTGAAGGACTCAAAAGAAAATTATCTTTTTCTACTTCTCAAAATAAAAAACCTCTAACCCCCAGTAAACTCTTACAATCAATTTTTCTACAATAACTTTTGTCAGTTAACCTTTTAATAACAAACACTATTTGCAGAATATAGCTACTAAGCTACAAGTCAGAATTATAAATAAAATGGAATTGATTTGTTCTTTGATGTTAACGTAACAGTTTTCCTTAATGATAAAAAGCTAGTGAAGGAGATCCCATTTTGCAGATAATTTTATCTAATGGACCAATGCTTTATAGCTGAAATGATCTAACATCTGTCAAAATAGAGAATGTGTTTTCCTATTTCTTTGACAAACAACATATACATGTGCACATGCACTCATAAAACTGCAAGGTTTAGATTGTGTCTTGTACCTGAGACTTGTCCTTGCACTGAATTTTAGGGGGTACACACACAACTGGTTTGTGCCCAGTGCTATTCACCCCATCACCCATGTGAGAGAAAATAAAGCGCCTGCTTTTAACATTTCACAGTCTCAGTAAGTTCAAGCATGTGAAAAATGCTGTGAGGTAAACACCACTTTTGTTTGTGTAAGTTAGGCACACACGAGTCCTGCTGGATCACAGCCTCTATGGAAAAAAGTATAAAACCTCTATGAATATATGAGAGTTAGTCAGCAGCTTCTTACTTGTGTCTAGAACACAAATACAGGACTAAGGAGTGAGACCCATCAATTATCTATATATTTAAAATATTTCTCTTTGGTTATCTGGCATTAGACCTTTATCACCCTCTCTCCACAACATCACTACTTACACATTTACTTTTTATCATGCCACCATCATCTGTATTTATGTGGAAAATGTGCCATGTCTACCCCCAATATATAATTTAGAACATCTTCAAAAACAAAAGGCATTTGCTGATGTGGAACATCTGTGGGATTTGTGGATTTGGACTCTTCCCAGCATTCCTTTTATTTTTTATTTTTTTTTTTCCCTCCTCTCATTTCACTGATTTCAAGCAGTTGGCTTTTTTTTTTTTTTAGAGCAAAGATTGCACCCTTTATTTCCCAAGCCATACATTTCTGATAACATTAAAATCTTTATGCCTCTTTCCCTCTTCCAAAAGGGGAAAAAGTAAGCCACTGGTGAGCCAAATTTCAGAGGAATGTGGAGACTTCTTATAATTTAATTTCACAGAAATGTGCTTAATTCAATTGTCCAAACCAGGTGTAGATTGGCCAATAACCAGAACTGCAGAGATGCAGTCAGAATTCCCTTCTAGAATAAAAGCCATTTATTTAATTAGAGAGGGGAAGAAGTCCCATCACCAGTTAATCCTTTAATTTCCCTTTTACCTCAGGAGACCTGTTTTTTTTCTGTTCATTATGACGCATGGCAGTAAGTCTGGGACGTGCACTGTTCTGAAAAGCTGACTTTGGCATGGAAGCTCTGTAGTAAGTTACCCTAGAACTGGAGAAGCACTTTTGCTTCCAGCTTCCTCCTCTCCCAGACATGAGACCTTGTAGTCATTGTTCTCCAAGACCTGGGTCTTCCAGCGGAGGTTTTACTGTGACTTCCTGATCCCAGCTCACTCTTCCCTGCTCTCAGCCACAATTGAATTAATACAGTTAGGCTGAAGCTTTCCCTGCTTTACACATAAAACCTAGAGAAACCCTCTGAAACTGAGGGCAACGAGCAGCAGAAGCTCTTCTCATCCTCTTGTAACTCATATTAACTGCAGCATTAGTTCTGACACTGAATTAATTCTTCAGGGAAATTGCTGGATCTTGAAGCACATTGAAATAAAAAGACCATTGTGCGTCCTATCAACTACCACAGATCAAAATTAGGATTCTCAAATTATTTATTTACTACAACACCTTTGCTCACGACATAAGAGTATACTTTATCAGAGCTACTCCGACTGAGGAATCAGTTTTAGGCCTTTGCTGTATACTACATTTAAAAGAAATTCCTTTCAGCAATCATCTAAATGATGTGCTTGTGCTCTTATTTAAGCAAGTAGTTATGAACATTTTAGAAGTTTTACATAAGAATTTTAATGAGGCTTTAGTGATTTTGCTATCAGAGTATAGTTAATGCAACCCTGATTTTTACCCTAAATTACTGTCATATTTTTGCCAGAATTTGGGGAAATTTACCTAGTAATGATCTCTAACTGTATTTGGCATCAGAAAAGATGTTCATTTGATTGTTCTCATTCCCACCGAATTCAACTGCCTTTCATTCATTTATTCTGTTTCTGCAGACTTGTGGAAAGCAATAAGCCAGGATATGACCTTTCTGCTTACATGTAAATCCTTTTTAATTTCCAGATCAACACGAGATATCTCAGTTGAGACTTTGCATTCAGGAGCTTTACACATTTGGACTGACCTGTGCCTGCCAGCCCAGCCAGAAGCAGCTCCCACGGAGTGACGGGTTCTGAGCTCGCTGCCGCCCGTGCCAGGACAGCCCAGAGCAGCATCCAGGGCACTCTCCTGCTGCGCCTTCCCATGAGCCAGATAAACTGCCTGGCTTACCTGGGATGAGGCAACCCAAAACTAAACCATAAAGGAAAATTTCTATGTGTAGGAACTGGGGATTATGGAGAAAAATCTAAGAGAGCTCAATCTCAATCTTCACAGAGCTTTACCCCTCCCCACCCATGGGGATTTTGGTGCAACTGCAAAGGAAGTAAAACCGGAGTGAAAACTGCTGTTACTGCTTAACTGAGAGATTGATAATATTTTTCTATGCAGTTCTGATATGAAATGCATTGATACTGCTTTTGCTTCCCTAAAGCACAACAGGTTCAGCTAGTCCAGTCCTACAAATCTTGGAAATTATTTCCCATTGAGTCAATGGGACCTATGTCTGATTTGCATTCCAGGATTTTAAAAAAACAGTACATTTGTATTTAGTGTGCAGAGGGAATCTGGAGTCAATTAAATCTGTAAAAAAGATATGGACCAACACTGAGGAAGATCCAACAGCTCAGTCATGCCTGGCAATCTTCTCCTCCAGAAGCATGTGCCTGAATTACAAGTCAAATAAAATGAAGCATGAATATTTCACTATGAAGCACTGAGAAAATAATTTCAAAAAAATTAAAATCAAAAAGCCACCCCTAAAAAATAGCACACATATTCTTGTTGAAATGCTGAGTTTGCTCGTCCAACATGCCTTATTTTATAATTAACTTTTCCCAACACGACTCACCTGAGAAAGATCAGAATTGTAGAGGCTCTAGTAACACTTTCAGACTGACACCTTCATTGAAGTACAAAGCTCGTGTGCAGATTTTATTTCTGGAAAGTAATTTAGGCCTTTTGAAACTTATTATAAACAAGCATGCAATAGTCACAAGCAAAATTTAAAGGAAATTGAATATTTTGAATCAAAACAATTTTCTGAAATCCTGGGCAGTGAAATAATAATTCATTTCACTAACTTTAAAAATGTTAGCAAAAGGGGTGGGGAAAAAACCCCCAAGCCATAACTTATTTAGTTTTGCTTTTTTCAGTGACTAAAATACAAAATGTTGATTAACATCATGGCTGTTTAATAATAACTAAAATAATGACACAAGTGCCTCATTCTTCACGATTTCTTGCTAGATTTAGCAAGTGTAAAGCAATCCCTCATTCAGAAGAGAGTGCTTCCAAATTTTCCAAGAAGAAGTACTTATAAAAGAACCTTTACAGTTTATTCTACATTTACATGCAGAGTTCCTCAAGACCACTCCGGGTTAAGTGTTGTTAGACCTTAACTCCTGGGAAGAGAACAGCTGAGCAGCATCATTGCAGCCTTTGGTTAATCAGAGATGGCTGGGCTGAGCTGAGCGAGCCTGCAGAATGCCTGTGTCACTGGGAATTAGGGGCTGGAACAGCATCAGAGATAGTCCCTGCTTCACATGCACCCACAGCACCTGCACATGTTTTTCAGTGGGAGCAGCTGAGCACCCCTCAGACTGGGGCCCGTGCTGGCAGGCAGCAAAAGGCAGGCGTGGGCAGCAGAGGGAAGAGTGGCTCTCTTTGCCTGACAGGGTACCTGGAAATGTCAGATGGAGACCTTTGTTAACACACTGTCCTCCTGAGCTCTGGGCAGCCAAAAGGGAGGGTGAGACGAGAGCAAAGCAGAAAAACACAGACAGACCTGACAAAACAGTGTTGTAGGTATTGTGATAGGTGTGCCCCAAAGTGTTCGACAGCGTGGATTGGGGCCAGCTTCCCCACAAAGCCTCTGCAAATGCCAGACAAGGATCAACAACTCCACTCAAAAGTGCAAAGTGCAGTTTGGAAAAGCCAAAAGTACAGGCTCGATCCAGCATGGCACAGAAGAGGCTGCAGTACAGAGTGACAGACTGTGGGAGTTAGCACAGTTTGTTATTCATTCAGTAAGACGTTACCCAAAACAGAGGAATGAAAAAAGTGTCTGAAGAGCAATGTTTTGGTTTAGAGCTATGTGAGCGTGGGGGACTTTCCCCCTTATATTTCAGAATTCATAAATATACTAGAAGTTCTAAAAATATATTTCCCTAACTAGATTTTATTAAAAGCAAAGAAATAAAATTTTGATGAAGTATTAAAAAGCTTTTGCCACTCTCCTCTTTTTTCTGCTTGTCTGATGTGTGAGTCTATTAAAGCTTCAGTGACAACTATTCCAACCTAGTTATAGAAGGTACAGAAATAGGCCCAGTAATAAATCCAGCCTTTACAGATAAGGATGCACTGAAATGACAAGTTCCTACAAGCCTGACATTTTCACATTGTTACTGGGTTAGTCAGCTTACAGCACCATCAATAGATAGAAATGATTCCAATGACCCCTACCATAATGTATTTATTAGTCATCAAGAAAGTTTTAAAAAAAAAATTAAGTAATAATAAAAAATGTAAGGATTTGCTTTTCCTTTCAGAATAAGGAAAAAGACAGACAGATATTATACATGAAAACTGAGCCTTTGAGACTTAGAGAGTTTAAAATCAAATCCATCACCTGCAGGTAATCAGGACCATCCCAGAAAGTATTCATTACCCTGTACTTGGGTTTGGAGTTTTTTTCTCTCATCACTCCTGCTATGCGTTTAACCTCCTGCTATTCCTTGCATGTCTTTTGTCAAATGAAACCTCTTTAAACTAAATACACTAGAATTGCATCCATGCAGCATATATGTGCATCTGTGTGAAGACATGTATGTGTCCAAATAAGGCTTTATCTATATGACACCCCATGCCCTAGAAAAGGCCCCATTCCAGGCACTTCAGCAGGACAATGTGCCTTGAGAGCCACAGCCCAGGTTCTGCAGCAGCCTCTGCTGAGAGGCTGGGAGAGCTGCCATGCAGACCTGTGCTGTGCATGTCTGCAAAAGGTTGCCTCAAACATGTGATTCAGTGACTTGTTCTTTCTGGGACTGAAAGATGTCTGCAGGAATATAATCTCACATCCTTGTGTGTAAGCACGTTGGCTTTTTCTTGAAACACACACACACACACACACACACACACACACAAATAGCTTCTCCTCAAGTAATGATTTATTTACTGGTTGGCTCAAAATTTCTTCTGAGGACAAGACTTAATATTTTCATGCTGGCCAAGTCCATCTTAGTAAGTGTAAAAATAGCAAAAGAGGGCATGTGAGGCACACTTTTCCTTTCCTCATTCTTAAAATAATTTTTCTTCCAGATTAAAAATCCACAATATGTTACAGCCTCTTATAGGGTGCCTGCAAGCTTCAGTCACTAAGTAGTACTATCCAGCTATAAATTTTGCATTGCAGGCTCGGAACATGCACTTAAAAATAGCCTTGTGGTAAATAACACCATTTGTAACTTCTCCATTGTGCATCACGCAGGCAAATGAAATTGCAGATGAGTTATTTCTGTTTCTGCGGTAGTTCACTGAAATCCTAGTCCTGTTAGAAGGTTGTCTTTAAACTAATTTATCATCATTTGCTATTATAAGAGCGCTCCAAATCCACTGTTTAATCACATTCTACTGCACCTTAGGAAGGGAAAGAAAGATGCTATTTGATCTCTTGGTCTAATGTTACACCTGGTTTAAAGTCTCTACAAACAGCTCCCTGGAAGCAGGCAAATATTGCCACAGGAAGTCAGCACACACAAACCCTGAAAAACCCTAAAGGATCAATCTATCTGATGTACTTTATTTCAATCCACTCTTTGGTAACAGAGGATGGTAAAATACCTCCGAGTCACCCATTTCCTGCATCATGGAGAAAATGGCAGTGAAGACATTATTTTGCATCTTCAAACTTTGTGACTTGTCATCTCCTCACTGATATTACAGTGTCTCCTAGACTAGTTATTGTATGCAGAGGTAGGATTCCCCTTCTCTCTTGTATTTCTTTATTTTCTCTTTTGTATTTTCCTCTCTTCAACTTTAATGATCTACTAGTGGCAACAAGATGCATCACCACTTTCTCTACTGCAATCTTTAAATGGCCTTAAAATGCTGGACTCTAAAATTCTCATGTCAAAAATGCTGGAGATTTGTAGCTTTTTGGCTTTTTTCATGTTGCAAATGTTCAAGGAATAATCACCATAGAGTAAAATTTCCACAAAGCATCCTCTACACACTGCTAGCTAGAGACAAACAAAACTCACTGTCATAGTCCAAAATTTAACTCTCTGGAAAGGACACCTCAGAGGCAATCATTAATACATGCTTTTTAAAAACAAAGAAACAAAATACCCAAAGTCTTAAGGGAAGAGGTCACAGCACCAAACTTGTCAGAATACGAAAAGCACTTGGACAATGCTGTTAGACACATGGTGTGACTCTTGGGGTGACCTGCGCAGGCCCAGGAGCTGAACTCAATGATCATGATGGGTCCCTTCCAATTCAGCATAGCCTATGACTCCATGAAAAAAAAGTGAATGCCAAAAAGTTGTATCAGGTGGTCTTATCCAAATTTTTATTTTTTTTAATACTTCACCAAAAATTTTTAGTTCTAGCTACCTCAGGCTTGCTGAGAAGAAAGTAAAAATCTCACTGACCCTTTCAAGATTTATGTTTGTGGTACACCCTTTTGTCTCATATTTTGCTTCTTTTTTACGGAAAAAAAAAACAAAAACAAGTGGGAAAACCCAACCAACCAAATAGCTCCAGGCAAGCACAGGGAGCTCTTCATCTGTTCCTTGAAGCAGATATGTAAACCTCAAATCAACAACTTCAAATCTGTAGTTGAGACTCAATTGCCCTAATGATATTTTCCAACCTGAATGATTCTATGTACCTAATATATGCTAAATAGCCCTTTCTAATGTTGATAACATTAAATTAACACATTAATATTTGTCTTTGGAGAAGAGTGGGTCAGGTGTTCCACTGCCTGTCTTACAGATGTTTTATACATTTTCTGAAGTGAGAGTAAAATAATACCACAATGATCTGGTCTCATGTCATGGCTGTAAATGACTGCACACAAAGTACCAGTTACTTTTACTCTGGGATTAAAAGATTCACTAAGTTTTTCCCTCCTAGAGTATTTCACCTGAATGACAGCAGACTCAATCGGGATAAATGCCTCCAAAATACAGGCAGCCTGAAAGTGCTAAATCCATGGGCAATTCACAAATGCCAAATCTCTCTTTTCATTTTGTTGTTATGAGGCTTCGAAACTGAAAAGGAAATTATTTTATATGTCCTGTTTTCTCCCTCCCCTGCCTTTTTTGATAATTAGTTTATGATGTAAGATTTCACAGGACAGGAATAGAAAAATTAGTGGGAATTACTCATTTTTCTGCTTGCCTCTATGTGTTTATTGCCTGGGATTAACAGCAATTGTTTTCTCCTTGAATTTACCACCGAGGAAGCAGGAAAAATCTAAGATGAAGGGAGAAGTAGAAGAAAGAACTCATTGTAATGCCCTAATTATGGAAAAATATACTCTCTTAGATATTAATTGGGCTGAACATTGGTCATGACACTTTCTCAGTCCTTCACACACACCCCTACCATAAGAAGAAAACTCAGATAATAACATTCCCTGCACTGAGTTCTTTCTCACCCATCTGGGTCGTCTCTCCAGGCATAGAGCAAGAGTTTTAATGAGGAAAACCCCTACTGACATCAGCACACATTCTTAGGATTCCCTCTCATTCTTCAGAGCCCACCAAGAGCCACTCCCTAAATAAGTGCAAGTGACAGCAGCATCTTAGAAGAGGGGCTTCTTCCTCACCACCCAAAACTTGTAACACTGATTCCCAGGGACTTGTATGGCCTCCTGGGAGTAGGACATATCAATCTATTTCTCCTACACTTGCACTTATGTTACAGCACTGTGGAACTTAAGGGGTTTAATTCACATCAAAAATAAAAATAAAGTCAAAAAAGCAAACCAAAAATATTTCAACTGCTGAGCTCTCAAAAGTGTGGAAATTACCCTACTCCCATTGTAATATTCAGATGACAGACAGGACAGCCACATCATTATCATTTCTGGAGTGGAATAGAATTGATAAATAGTTCAGGGGAAAAAATAAAATAGTAATTTCAGCCTTGCATGTAATTCGATTTATTTTCCCAGACAGATTTGCATAGGCATTACCCACTGCAGTGAAATAAAAATTCACATCCCAGAGGGGTTTCATAAAAATGTCTGTAGTGAACTACTGAAATTGAACTTCATGGCAGTTTTCAGGATTACACTGATTGTAGAAGAATAAGAGTGAATATAAGTTTTCCTCTTAACAGGTCATGTAAACAAAGTGAAGAGTTACTAACATGTACTAGCTGTAAATACTGTGTTTAAACCACAGATTCTTGGACAGGTGACAGTTCTTTCATAAATGGGTGAAAGATCTGGCCATGCAGGTCTCTGAATTCCAGATTGCTTTAAAGTATATTTTAACATGTATCATTCTGGAAAAAGAACAAGATTCACTCCTCAGCTGAAGACCATTTTAGCTGCAATGTCTTACAGACTAAAAAATCTCCAAGTAAAAATCAAATAAAGAGGCCCAAAACAAAAGACAAGAAAAAAAACTCTCACCAAAATAAACCCTCAAAAAATCTGCAGAACCATCTGAATCCATATGGAGACAGGCCCATCTTTAAAAGAAGACATTTGGTGGAGTTTGGCAGGCAAACAAAACAAACACAAGTCTGGCAGAAGTAGCTCACTTCGGAGAATAAGGAATAAAATATGATTGCTCATTCTTGTAGAGGTGGGGAGAGGAATGGATATATAGCATGTAAATTTTGGATCTGACCCACAGAGCTGGGTAAAAATGAAAACATTTGGAGACATGAAACGGAACACATTAAAAAAATAAGAGAAAGACA
Source organism: Petroica traversi (assembly GCA_025920805.1). Classification (NCBI taxonomy): domain Eukaryota; kingdom Metazoa; phylum Chordata; class Aves; order Passeriformes; family Petroicidae; genus Petroica; species Petroica traversi. The sequence goes on from JAHLSL010000061.1 coordinate 4,992,193, forward strand.
GGCTCAAGTCAAATTGAGTTCTGCTACGTGAGATGTCACTCCCATCTGGCCCAATGATGGAAAGATGCCTATGTGTCTATTTAAGATTCATAGTTCAAAATGATGAAGAAAGTGTCAAGTGATTGAGCTATGCATCAAATCAAGTCCCCTTCCTCAATTTAATATCTCTGAAACGGAATGCAAGAAAGCATTTCCTCAGTAGTATGTTTTAAAAAAAGGAAAAAAAAAGTATTTTGAATCCTGAGAAGGGTCAAAATGGAACCATAAATACTGAATCACAGAATCAAAAAAATCTCCAATGCATTGTTTCAAGAAAAAAAATAAGAGAAGAAAAAACATTCCACAAGCTGTCTGAGCATATCACTAAGCAAAAGTCACATTTTTCCTCTTGATGGAAGATGTTACATAGTTATATCCAAATCCTTCAGATTTTTCTCTGCAGTTTTCTACTAGCCTAATCAGTGTTTAATTCTGCCCACTACCAGCACCTGAATAAATAACTTTGGGTAGTATGAACTACAAAACCGACATTGGTGAACTCTCTCTTCATTAATATTTGCCCCAATTCTGCAAAGACTGAAGGGTGTGTATTCTCAAGATTCAATGGGATTTATGAAAATACTATTGATCACTCTCCTATATATGAACCTAAACACAAAAGGGTGATGAATTTAGGAAAAAATCCACTCTTGAGTACTAATGTAAAACGGGAAGGGGCTACAGGAATGGGTACAAAATTTAATACAGGTACCTTTACAGCCATGAGCTGTACTAGATTCTGCAGCACACACTGGAACTTTAATCTTCACTACAGAGTGCCTGTTCAACAACTTACATTTTTCACTTAAATAATGTTTTATTTTCTGTTAAATAAATGAAAATTTAGAATAAGCCGTAGAAGAATAATAATGATTTTTTAGCAACTAGGGATGCAAATAATTTTGGTAAATATAAAGCTATTTAAATCACTTTTTTTTTTTAAAAGAACACCTCTCTTTGATCATATTTCTGATGGGATGAAAATTTAAGTGAATTTCTTTCCAAGCCCAAATTCTAATTTTTCAGCTCACACAAGCTTTTTGGATACCATCTTGCAAGAGATGTACCCCTTTACCATGCATCTATTCTCAACTTTAAATATGCTAGATAATTTATTCTATTTATGCCTATTTATTGAGTTCAGGGTACTGTAAATGAAACGATAGGAAACAAATAAAAGTCTGTCATATGTAGCCTCAAAATACAGTCCCAAATAAATAAATAAAAGTGAAAAAATGTTATATTCTACATATAAGAGTAATAAGTGAAATATTTCAGTACTGGAAAAGGGTTATTTTTTATTGAAAGAAATTATCAACCATTGCCCAAGAAACAAAATATTGTTAGAAAAGAAAATCAAAGGAGAGGCATTAAAGATGACCAAAGTGTTAAAAATCCATGCTGTGTTGGTGTGTGGCTAAACAAATAATCCTGAATACCTGGCACACGTAACTAAAAAAAGTGCCAACCTAGAACTAAGAAGTTAATAACATGATGAAAGAAAAGGCTGATTATCCCCTCATCCAGACTCCTGTGGCCTTGTTTTGCCACAGAAGTGGCAGGGTTACTATAATGAATATTGATTCAATTACTACATTAAAAAAAGGAAAAAAAAAAACCCTACCCACCCCCCTCATCTCACACCCCCATCACTAAAAATAATGTTCTTTTTACACCACCAAGACAAAGAAAAGACATCTCCAGATATTTGAGGGATTTTTACCCAGGGTCTTTTTAGTCCTAAGTCTCTTTCTTACAAGCCTTCTGCTCTTAGTGACTCCCCCACCACTCACTCAAGAAAAACAAAAATGGGCACATGCATGTCCCTGCCTTTTTTTTTCTCCACATTTTCTAATTTATTTTTTTTTTACTTCATGCCCACCGAAGTAAGTAGAAATACAACTAATAATAATGCTGTTTGCTGAGATTAGAGTGATATATAATTGTACTAATTTAATGTTGCTTCCTGCAGAGAGCTCTCATATCTTTTACTTAATGGAAACATCAATGCTAAACTATTTTAGACCCTTTTATACGATATACTGCAGAAAAATCACTGCGTCTGAATGTAAGTTCTCCATTCTAAAAACAATAGATACAAACCCTTGCAAGGAAAACAATGGCTGAAATGAAAAATATTGCCTTTAAAGGAAAATATAAGTAATCCAGAAATATACCAAACATCCAGGAGCCAAAACCGAAGTCAGCTTCAGAAAGGCAATACTTAGACCCAGCAGTACAGAATCATCCAGATACATGTAATTTGCTCCCCAACAAGCCAGCTCTAAACTTAAAAGACAGAAGCCATTCAGGTGAGAGCTAGAGCCTACATACAGATATACTATAGAATGTGAAACGTACATCTGGATTTGGGAATTATTTAAAATTTATTCCAGCATGGCAGGAGGATATCTGGGCAGAGTCTACTAAGGTCTTTTTTCTTTCCCAGGATGCATGAAGGGGCAAAATGATGAGGAAGCTAACTCATGCAAAAGTTTGTAGGCAACATATTTGCTGTCTCATTTGCAGCAAGGCAGTCATATTCAAACATAAAATGCAGTAGAATGCAACCTCTTGAGAGAGTACTATATTAAAGTTACTAATAAAGGCCCCAACTCTTTTTCCTTTAAAAGTACAGTGACTTTCCACTTAATTCAATGTAATTTGAATTGGGTCTATATTACTCTTTTTAAACATGAGGTCAAACTTCCATCACATGGTCCAGGAGGAGCCTAGTAATTCTACCCTGAGTCTCCTTTTTGTTGGGCATTAACTGATTTTACACTATATACATCTCAAAAGAGTTTTGCTGCATGATTAAAAACCAACTTTTTGGTTGGTTAAAAACTCTTTATGTTTTTCTTCCAAAACATAAAGAACACATTATGGTCAGGAAAAAGTAAGCAAATACAGAAAGCTATATAGTTTTGAATCTTTACCTGATTTTCTTGTCTTGGTCAGGGTAAAGTAAATCAAAACACCTAATATGTTCGGCAGTGTATGGCTCTTTCTTTCCCATTTCCTTTAAAGGAAACAATTGAATGCTGTTAGAAAGGGGGATACCCCCTAATTCAATACCAAGATATTCGGTAAAGTGCTGCAGTATCATACTATTTTTTTTTTTTTAGAAAATTTCTGTCATAGTTAAAAAGTCATCACTTAATACAGAAATCAGGCTTTGCTGTTCTTTGGCTATTCTACCTTCCAGAACAGTATAATTCAATTGACATTCAGAAGGAAGATATTGAGTAAAAAAAGCCAGACCTTCTTGCTTCAGACCATGAAGTTCTATGCAAGGTGTAGATGTAGGTTCATAAAACTTCTCTCTTTAGAGAAGCTTCCTCTGACTGGGAACCTCCTCAACTGCACATGGGCAAAAAATACAATGATGCTGATTCAGAAAGGAAAAAGTGTACTTCCCAAAGTTGCAAAATTATTTTCTTTCATATGCTACGCACAAAGGAGTTGTTTGTTTAATGCTCATTTTGCTTCTCTATGTTTCTGCTTGAAACAATTATGCTGAGCTGTATCAATCAACTTCAGTTCAGTGGGTCAGGGCACAGAATTTATTTCAGGAGGTTCAGGTTCTGCTGGCACACCATCTGATTTTCACTTCTGCAAGACAGGTTATTTTGTGGTTTCTTTTTTATGCAAAGACTATTTGAAAGACAGGAAGAAATAAAAGGCCTATAAAACCTGTACACTTACAGAGAGCAAAAAGAAAAGAAAATAAAGAGATGAGAATTTGTTCTTGCTGGGTGACTACAGAAGGAATGTTAAATTTATGTGAAAGTAACTTTTGTCTTATAGAGGATATCGACAGGTCAAGAAAATACTAAGAAACTACAGCCATGTTCCAAATAAAATTGAAGATTCTGAAGGTTACCATACCCTGGACTTCAGGCAAAAGAACAAAGGCAGGCTTGTAGTCTCTACTTACACTAGACAGAATACATGACCTTGCAAGAGAACTAAATCAATAGATTAACAAATTCTTTTTTTAAACCTTGGAAACTCATAAATTCTGCTGCATAAAGCTTCTCTACTGACATCAAGGACAATCTGCCAGCTCCTCTCTGATTGCAGGTAGTAAACGTAGTTGGAAGTTATAGAAAAATATTTTCAGGATCTTTGTCAATTAACAGAAGGATTTTTCACAATGCAAAACAAAAGGAAAGACGGGGTAGCCAAAAACATGGGGGAGAGAGTGATCACAAAAATCTTGCCTATAAGGGGCAGCAAACATAACTGAATAATTGAGAAGCTCTGCCTCAACACATGCAAGTATTGTTGGGGGACACTGGATTCATCTATATTAGCATTTTAATGTATTTTAATGCATGAATTTTGTATCAAATAGTTCTCATTGCACCTGTCCTTGGTGTCATGCGGTTTGCTCTCAAGCACACATCTTGCACACTTGAAGTACTTTATCCCCTGGCAGAACTCAGACTGAAGTCACACCAGAGATTTTACCCTGCAGATCCAGGCTGTCTCTCTCCTTTACAATATCAATACAATATCAAGGCCACCACACTCAGACTCTGACCCCTCTCAGGTTTATCTCCAATTGCACCATAGTCTCTTCATGCAATCCAGCAATCCAACCACCAGTTTGTCCCCTGTCCCTTGGTCAAAGCTTCTTTGTATGATCCTCATTTTATCTTAGTCCTGTCCCCACTCCTGTTTAGCCATGCAAATACAACTTTTTTACTTACCACTTAACTAATAATCACTCCCATCCACCTGCCCAGTTCCTATCCCTTCTGAAGTTTAATCCTCAGTGTTTAATTCATATTGCTGTGCTAACTGATTGTAACAGGATTCTCACTAGAAAACATGACAGGCAAATTCCTGGGTCTCAGTTCCTCTGGTTGTACTGGTTTGACCTGTTCAACTCAGAGCAGCAATTTCAAGGAAAGTTCCATCTTAAGGAAGGCAAACATCCAATACATATGTAATCTTTTGGAAATGCAGCTGCTAAAAAAATCTAATAAAACTTGACCAAGAATGTGTGAAATGCAATTTTTCAAATGTTCATAACTTTGCCAAATGTGGGTGGATTTTTACAGGCATAGTAAAAAAGCATATCCAGGCTATAAACTTCAAATCCCTCCACTACACAAAGAAAAACCTAGATATTCAGAAAGAAAATGTACCTAGACATTCAATGTCAGCAAATAAAACTAATATTGCAAGATGTTCACTGAAATCCTGGCAGTTCCATTCAAACAACAAACTGACAATCTAAGAGTTTCAAGTACTAATACAAAAATCAGCCCCAACTCCACAGAATAAAAAACTTTTGCAATCCTCAGCCATAATCTTGAGATTTTCCTATTACTGGAACTGAAAAAGACTTTGATTTTTTTTTACCCCTGAGGAAGTAAAATTAAAATCTATTTTAATTCCAAACAGTCCCCTCACCATATCCACCACACCATCTGGTACCCTGCAAATTACATAGCTGACTTTAAGAAAGGCCTAGGATTTTATCTTCTTTTTCACCTGGTGGTGCACATTACTGTCACATTATATATGATACCTAATAAAAGTTAAAGAAGAAGAAGAAATTAAATAAGTCACAGATATTTGATGAGACAAGAGACACAAGACAGCCACACTGAGGTAAAACTTCAGCATATACTTAAGTACAAGTATTTTAAACAAGTCCTACAGTGAGAACACAAATGGATTTTCTACAAGTTCTCTAAGCTCTTCTTTGGGCAAAACACAGAGCCTGTGGTCCCTCCTTGGCTGGAAAATCCCACAAACAACTGCCATGCTAATATTTCTCTAAGATGTCCTTGCTGAAAACCTATTGCTGTTTATTAATAAATCCCACTGTAGGTCATCATCAAGAGGAATCAGGCTCTAGAAGAGAAGTGGAATCCTTTATGTGTTGATGTAGAAATGAGAAAGTCATTGCTGCTTAGAGGCCCCGTTAATAAAAAAGTACCTGTAATAAAAAGTGCCTATAATAAAGGATATCTCCTTATGGAAGTCCATCTATCCAGCACAAATGGTGCTGTGCAGCACTGTCCCTGGTGCAAAAGAACAATCCCAACCACGCCAACAGAAGCAGTTGCCATTTGAACAGTATTGCAGATACACTGTGTGAAAAATGGGCCCAACTGTGTAAAGATTCATTATCTTGTTGGTTTTGTTTTCTAATTAGATAATCCAAATATTTTATCCTTTTCTAGTACTTTCAAGATATTTTTAGTGAGCAAATGGCTCACTAAAACTGTATATGCAACGCATGACTATAATTTTGCAAGCAACAGGCATCCTGCTTTAGTCTTACCCCTCACTGAATCTGCTCCTTCCTGTAGGAGGAACAGCCAAAATCCAAATCATTCCATTTCCCATACATGCAGTTCCTATAACTGCTAGACAAACCCACAGGACATTTGGCTGACTTTATTTTTTCTTTTTCCTATTGAGAGCATGACTTCAATCTTGGTCATTTTATCCAAAGGCTCAACTGGAAATTTCCTTGAAATGTCTTTTTTCCTTTAAAAGAAAGGTATTTCAAGCTTATGGAATAAAAAATAAATCTGATCTCCAGTACTGACTAGGTAAAAGCAATAGATCTTAAAAATGCCTCTGGAAAAACAAAAAGACATGCAAGATTTATGTAAATAATCTGGACAAGCTCAGGCCTCTTCAGACTAACATTAAATTAAAGGTATGTCAATCTTAGGGAAGCGAACAGTGAGAATAATTGTTAGTAAACTGAAGTGAAAAGGTTCAGTTGAGCTTTGATGCCAAAAGATTTGTTATGATCAATTACAGTGAAACCTGGAGGCATTTATGCTGAGGTTTATAACCGTAACAGCAGCAGCTAGGAGGGAGCAATTAGTTAAATAAGGGGAAAGTCAAAGCAAAAGGTCTCCAGTGCTGCCTTTTGTACAGGGTTGCACAATAACAACTTTAATGCACAGATCCAACTTCTCTGTTTATGAATTAGAGTCCTGTCTTTGCCAGTCTTTCACTCCATGTGCTGCTAATCTTATATTCACTGCTACTGAGCACAGCCTGCATCAGAGGATTTCTGGCTGCATTCCTAGTACATTGTAAAATAAATATTAACTCCTCTAACTCCCACAAAATATCTCTGCATGAATTGTTTATATATGTTTATGGCCAGCATTTATGAGAAATTACGCTTTATTCTCTGAAGTTCTATCTGTCTAGAAAAACTAAGATAAAGTAGCATTCTGCCAGTTAGCACAACCAGTTAATTTCATCTAAAGGGAATTCTTGGCATATTTTTCTTTAGTCAAGAGCTACAAGATTACTGTGATGAGCAAGTATATTTTCTGTCATTAACTGTTAGGTCATATAGTAGAATCATAGAATGGGTTGGGTTGGAAGTGACCTCAAAAATCATCTTATTCCAATCCCTCTGGATTGGAACGGATATCTTCCACTACACCAGGGTGCATCAACCCTGTTCTTAAACACTTCCATGGACATCCACAGCTTCTCTGGGCAACCTTTTCCTCACCACCCTCACAGTAAAAAACTTCTTCACATTTAATCTAAACCTACTCTCTTTCAGTTCAAAGTCATTTCCTCTTTTAGGACTCTTGTAGTCAGCTTTAGAAACTGTATGGCTGCCACAAGGTCTCTCCAGAGCTTTCTCTCCTCCTAAACAACCCCAGTTCTCTCAGTCTGTCCTTGCAGCAGAGGTGCTCCAGCCCTCTGATCACCTTCATGGACTCTTCTGAACTCACTCCAACATCCTGCTCATGTTGGTGACCTCGGAACTGGACACAGAACTCCAGGCAGGGTTTCAGTGGAACAGAATATGAGAATCACCCCCCCTCAACCTTCTGGCTGCACTGCTGGTGACACAGCCCAGACACAGTTGGTTTTCAGGACTGTGAGCGCCAACAAAAATATTAAACAGCACCAGTGCCAGTACCAACGCCTCAGGGATGTCACTTGATATATTTGATTACTTCTACTTACAGACCTGTGCTGTTAGATAACCTTAACCTCCATCTGTCTACAAAGCCACCTTTCCTCCCTTTACAGACAGGCGTTTCTGTTGGGTTTTTTTTTTTTTTTTGTTGGCTAGATTTCCCTCAGTTGTCATTTGAGTAAATTATTTGCCTGACCTGAAATAAAAAAATGATATAATTTTAAAAATTGTAAAACCTTTTTGGTGACAGTCTCGACTGGGCGAAGCAGAAAATTCCACCTAAGAAATCAAATGCATGACCAAGCCCTCAAGACCCAGCTACTACTTTTTAAGGATACAATGAGATCTTAAATTCAGCGTAATTTTATTGATCAAACCATTATAAGAAAACTACTAGTCACTATTAGCAGGATCGTCCATCAAAAAGAGACTGTTTGGCCAACTCCTTATCCCCACTTTCTAGTTAAACTACTAGAGTAAGATGTATAAGCTGTATAGATGTAGGGTAAGATGTATAATAGATCAGGTAATATTAAACAGGAAATTTTAAAAAAGAGGAAAACCCACAAAAGCCCCTACAATAAATGATGTGATTTAAAGTATATTCACAATCATGAATTAACAGTACCATTAAACAACAGCTGATAATTCTGGGCAACTGTGCCCTGGAGAAGCAGAAGTTAATAGTGTAACTAATTTTACTTAAACTAGCATTATGTAAGGTTCACACAAGACCTTGAAAAGATTAAAAATATTATAAATTGTGTTGACATGTAAAAAAGAAAGGGAAATTCACTTACTCTGATAAATTTAAACAACATGGCTTCCATTTAGAAGAAAAAGATGAGATTATTATTTTTCAACTCTAGGAAGCTTAAATTCAGGTATCTAAATCAAGCTGGTCATTCTGAGTTCACATACTCACTGGGGAGAGAATCAGGCACTTCTAAAAGGTTAGTAATCACATTTGTCCTAACTTCTTACATTAGCATCTCCAGGGGCTAAGGTGGCTGAGACCAACAAAACCAGCTGAACAGGAAGGCATCTATTTCAGTTACTAAAAACAGGGAGAGGATAGAGGTGCACCTTAATATTAAATCAGAAAGTCTTAGGAATTCTTTTTTATACTTACAGATCAGCACCAGACACTCAACAGTCTTCTTTCAAGGAAGGCCAGGAGATATAATTTTAAGTTGTAACTAGTTGCCCCACTTTTACCCAACAGTTTCTCAGAGCATTATGCCACAAATAACTTCAAATGTGATTAATTCGTCATTTCAAAGGACCCAAATTCCTCTTTAACAGGCATTGACTAAATCTTGTGGTATAGAGAAGTCTGGCCCAGGAACTACCTCAGTTTCAAGTGCTCTTGCAGAGTGGCTCCCTTCTCGTGAACTGGCACAAGAAGGGAGCAAGCTTAGGCTTGAGTCTGTGGCCATCAGCATGGGACATGGGGGTGAAAATGTGAAGGAGGGGTTTGCAGGCTCTGCAAGGACTGCTAGACACAGTAGCTAAAAATCACAAGTAGGAAAAATTTCCTAGGCAACAGAATTCAGAGTTTAGTTAATGCTAATTTTTTGAGTTAACAAATACGACAGGTGCATCGTGTGCCACAAGCCCTTGAGAAGGCCTGCACCATGGCTGACTAAGGCCATAAGGACATGACTCGAAACATCAGGTCTCTGGAATATTATGAACATTAATTTTAAAAGAACAAAGCAATCCAAATGCTCATCTAAAAAGATACATTTCAATTAATGCGTTTCCATATTCTCCTGTTTACTTCCATCATAACAATTGCATTTTAAGCTGTTTGAAGGCTCAGTCACAGCCCCAGCTTTACTTCCATGTTAGTTTGGGACTTAGTCCAAAGGAAACTTTGAGAAGACTCCTTTTCTGGCACACTGGAAGCATTTGTCTTGGTGAAGCAGACTTTCTTTTCTATGGTATCCCAAAGAATCACACTTTTCATCATGAAAATTCTTGTAATAAAAAAAATACTATGATACTTGTAAGATGAAAAACATACACATGCCAATCCTCCACTGCAGTCTGACTACAAATCTGTAGTCTGCTCCTGGGCTTTCCAGAATGTCAGAATAACAAATTCCAACTCAGAGATTCCAGTTTTGTGCATAATCATTGGGTAGCTAAAAAGCAAGAAGTTAAAGCAACAGCAGAAGTGCAAGGGAATACTACTCCAAAATAAAAAGAGATAAAAAACCCCCAAAACCCAGCACCCAAAAACATTGGCTCAAAAAATCTGTTCAACCAGCATGAGCAGAGACAACCTTGGAGAGCTGACAGGTTGCAAAGCAGATTGCTGGCACTGTGTTTTGACTTGCCAGAGGAGAGAAATGACAACTAGAACACAACAGTCTTCCTGCAAATACTGCAAGCAAGAGTAAGTGACTTGAAAACAGACTTTAGCAAGTCTCCTGGCCCTGCACAGCACCATCCCCAAGAGTCACATGTGCCTAGGGCATTGTTCAAATGCTTCTAGAACTCTTCTAGAACACAGGCTGGTGCTGTGACCTCTGCCCTGGGGAGCTGCTGCAGTGTCCAACCACCCTCAGGGGGAAAAACATTCTCCTGATATCCAGCCTAAACCTCCTGACACCATTCCAGGCCATTCCCTCAGGTCCTGACACTGTCAGCACAGAGAAGTGGTGTCTGTCCCTCGTCTTCCCCTCATGAGGAAGTTTTTAACTGCAATGAGTTCTTCCCTCAGTCTCCTTTTGTCCAGGCTGAACAGACCAGGTGACCTCAGCCACTCCTCATATGGCTCTTCACCTCACAGGCCCTCAAAGGCTTCTCTATAAGATGGCTGTTCACGTGTCTGTCTGGCAGAACAGTAACTTATTTGAAAGTTTCAGTCACAATGAGCTTCATTCACCCTCTCTGTTCATTTCAAAAGCATTTCTTTCCCTCCAATTCCTAAACTGCACCATGTTTAAAATAAGAAAAATCATCAAACATTTTATCCATGACAACAAAGTAGAGCAACAGAAATTAAGATGTTGCAGCATGCACACATCATCTCAACAACGTGCTTTTAACATGTTAGGGCCTCATTTAAACACAATGTCAACAAACACAAGTCAAAATCCATTGTGTTCACTTAACAAATACATGCACATAAGCTGTGACATTGTCCAAGCTATTGTGTTATTCCACCTGGAATCAGGCAAATGTGATGGTTTCAAATCATGTTCATCCCTTAAGGTACATATGTGGTAAGTACATGGAATTAGAAGACAACCAGGGCACCCTGTACTTCCCAATGAAGCTTTTGACATTAAAACCTACAATGACTTTATAGGCTCTCTTATCACAGTGCATTATTGCAATTAATGCCATAGTGTGTGCTCCTGAGTCTGCTCCCAGTTAGTTATTCGAGCCTCGAGTGCTGGCCTTTGCACTGTTCAGACAATGACTTTAACTGCAGCACAACGACCCAGCCTCAGCCTGGGGGATGTTATCTTCATCATCTTGAAGAGGTTTCCCTTCATTCCATTTCAGCCTAAAATATTAACATATTTAGATAAGCTTTTAAATCAGGATTTATTATACTCATGCCAAAAACTCAAAGTAAAAGCTGGTATGTCATCCAACTGCAGTGTTAAGTGCTTGTTTCCAGGATGAAAAGAAAGACAAATTTCCAACTATACTATAATATTTTAATTTTACAATGGAAAATAAGGGCAAATTTATAAACATAGGAAAAAAAATCCGGTGGGTAGAAAGGGAAAGACATAAATAAACTGACATTAGTGAAAATTCCACAAGTCCTTAAACTCATACACAAAGCGTGAAGCAATAATGTATTTTATTACGCTAATTTATGCACATAAATTTAAGCACTCTTTATCACCTCAATCTGTGAAATATTACAACCAAATTAAAGTTGCAGGACTACAGGGTTTTCACAGAAGAATCAAATGCCATTTTATGGTATTCCCCCACAGGTAAATCAAATAATTGAAGTTCAGTGAACACATTCTTGAGAGCTCTCAAATAAAAGCAGATCTTCTGTCAAATACACAAAGGCAACATGGTAAGTAAATTAAGATAGCATGTAAGTACACAGAGAGATAGTAAAAATAACAACAGATAATGCTCTCTGCCAACTGCTGAAGATGATAAAACAGAGGTTTGTGGAAATCCTTTGCCAGACCCAAACACCAAGATCCATAAAAGGAATAGCAATGCCTCAGGAGCAAAATCATCATTATACATCCATGTTTCAGGGGAAAAAAAATCCCAAGCTATAGAAAGTGTGCTCAGAAAACAAGAAGCATAGCCAGCAATAACCTAATTGTCCCTCAGTGGACACAGCACACTAATCCGTGTAGTAGCAGTATCCCAGCTGATCTCATCAAAGTGCTGACAAGGGAACCCAGTCCCACATTTCTGATGTACAAAGTGCACACTCTTGACTCTCATGACCTCAGAGGGAAATCTGTGGCCAGCTTAGGGAGAAGAAGAAAAGATGTTTTTCTATTCTCACCTTGTCTGGCAAGGTAATTGCTTTCAGTAACAGTGGAGACTGCATTAAAAGTGGAAGAACACTTGATTTGAAAGGACAGCTTTGCAAGAGAAATATTAATGAGAGTGACTGACATGGGGTACAGCACAACCTAGAGCAGTGATGACAGCACTGAGGCATACAATGCGAGCCATGTTCTACAGAGAGAACATTTCCTTAGCTATAAAGAAAAGTCCTGGGATATGTAAGAGAACCAACTGGCTTCTCAATGAGCTTTTAAGCAACTCACACAATAAAGGTTTTCAATAACCCACTCAAAAAAAAAAGGTTTTCTTTTTCTTTTTTTTTTTTTTCTTTTACAATAATGCATTAAAGTTATTCTGGAGGGCTAAATATAATTTCTATTATTAAAGCTGAAGCATTTTATATGGGATAGGGCAGCTCCACACATGAAAGCAAGTCCATCCAGAAACATGACAATTTAAATATAGCAAGTATAAATTCTGGCTAGCTTATTTTGAGTACAGATAAGGGAGATTTATGTGATAACAGGATCTGTGCATGCTTTCTATATTAGTGTCTACTACTGATCAATTTTAGAGATTTCCTTTAAGCATTCATTACAGGTCTGATGAGTCTATCTGGTTTCTTCTGAGGATTAATCTGTCACTTACATGGAAAATGAAGGGATTTTAAATAGGAATTTTATTGACCTAATTACTAATAAAAGTCTTAGTGCTGCAGATGTACATGGTCCTTTATAAACAAAAGATGTGTTCCAGCCTAATGGTACCGAAAGAAATAAATATATTTAGAAGACATTTTTAAAAGCTGAATTATTTGTTGGATATGTAGCAATGTTTGTGCAGAAGACTTAGTCTTTCCTAGTTATTAGATCATTGCTTTAGTATAAAGATCTGCAAAGATTGCAAAGTCCCTAGCAGCCATTTTCTGTTGCATACATGCAGTCTATTTCCTTAAGATTTTTAGAAACCTCTTGTTGCAGGGGAAAACAGTTTAAAGAATTTATATTAACTGATTTGTAAGCAGAATAACCTAATTACTTCCACAGCATAAACTCCATGCCATAAATTTCATGTATTGTTTGCATTTCTCTTTTCCAGTTCTTTATTTAAATGATCGTGAACAAGTTTGCTATTCCTAAAGGACTGGAGTAAATTCAGTTTGACATATTCTACAGAAACCTTTTATTTATCCTTAAAGTTTTATTTGCATTAGTGTTCTGAGCACTACACAACAGTGTTGTTTGTCATTTGGCATAACTTAAAACAGAATAATAAGGAATTGTATTGCCGCTAAGGAACACCATTATTTACTTTTTCATAATTACACCAATTTATGATAGACAGAGTCAATGAATACAAAAAAAAACCTCCTGAGACACACCAGTAAGATGAATTATAGTGAGATGTGAGAAATTTAATTTAAAAATTGTAACTCTTTACCAGCATGTCATATATAAAAGTAAAAATAAATTTAAAATAATGAGTTTGACCTGGTAACCAAAGTATTCAGATTCACGAGCATCTGAAGCTATCCCTAAAACACACAATGAAACAAAGTTTATGAGATTTATCCAATTTACTTGTGACTCTAGGGAAAAATATGTTTCTAGAATAGAATAGTTTCATTTTAAATCAATATATCAGAGTCAACAGCTAGACCATGTTACACATGCATACATAAGCACTGAGACATAAGGAAGTTTGGCACTTCCTTGATAATTTTAAATTGGCACTTTCTGGCTTATAAACTATTCACAATAGAAATAGCTGAATGCTCAGTGATCAGACATTCAATTTCTCTATGTCAGGTGTACACACAATTTCATGTTATATACAGCAGCAATTCCTGGGAGTGATTAAGTTCCTGGGAGAGGATAGCTCTGGCATAGAAAGAAGACTTATAAGTTTATTTGATTCAACACAGCTCAGAAAGGAGACAGGTTCAAGGGAGTAGATTGGCAACTAGTTAATATTTGTATTCTTTTGAATATATGTTTTCCTCTTTATTGAAAATTAATTTGCAATCAGAAGCCGAAGGTAAAAATAATGTGCTTACAGAAGATTTTGGTAATTTTGATAAATTTTACATATTTGTTTAAGTGGCTACAACTCTGTTAAAAATTTAAAATCCTTATAAATCACTGTATGTCAAGAGATGGGGAAGCGGCAAAGCACTAGTAAGAACTGCAACTATGGCTTGAGAAACACTAAAATCTCTACCTGTGGCAAAACAATGTTTTAAACAACAGAATTTACTACATGATATTTAGGGATGTTGAAGTTTATGCTGATCTTCTCATGCTGATATATTGTGGGGAGAAAATAAACAGTGTTTTTTACCTGAAGTTTCTTAGCCAAGGAGTATTATACATTCAAAAAGGGCAGCAATCATTTATGATATGTGCCCAAGAATACACTTCATTCTTTATGAAATGTTACACAACAGATTTAAGAGTGAACAGGTACTTTACTGAACAGGTTTTACAGGAAGACCAATAAAATTAAGGTTATTTTCTTGTTGTTGTTGTTTTGCCACAGTAATTTCCTTAGGCCTCAGGAAGATCAGGAGACTTTCAGTACAAGTTAAGATTTTAGAACAAGAACTTGTACTTCTTTTGTAAAAGTAAAAGGACTTTCAGTACAAGACTTTCTTATAATATCTGGTTCCTACTCTGAAAAACTTTTAGTCTAACTGAACTAAGATGGGTAAGAACTTTTAAAGAAAGTGAATAAAAAAAAATTCTCCATTCCTTAAGCACAGAAGATGTGTTAGCACACATGAAAATGCCATGAAAAGGAGAGGGATTTCACCATGTCTGTTATGTAACACAACTGTCTTTCCCATCTCTAAGCAAAATTGCACGTAATTAAAAATACAATGCTTTAAAGAATGAAGAAAGAGAAGGGGGGGGGGGGGAAGGAAGAAAAATCTAAGCCACTGACACTAGGTCTCAACAAAAACAGAATTACTTCAACCTAGAATCATTCCAGGAGATGTATTCCCCTGGCATTCTCTTGAGAGCTCTGGTATGAAGAGATGTGTGTGTGCTTTCAAAGGACTCTGTGTACAGTAAATCAATCTGTCAGGCAGTATCAAAGTACATATTTAAGAATTCATGGGCTTGTCATGATGGGCATTATGTAACACAGACTACATTTCAATGCAAGTGGCTCAAATGTGACTGGAGTTTTACCTACCTGTAATTTTCCAGTCCACCCTTCAACACAAAAATAATGATGTAAGTCTTTTAACCAATCAAAAATTACACATTGACAAGTCTATTACAAAAATGAGCAGCAGCAGGCTCAGGGGGAAAAAAAAAAGACACCATGCTTAGTTCTTTGAAATAATTTTCATTGTTTTCAAGTTCTTCCAGGCTGAACATATGGACTGGAACTCATGACAACTATCTAATCTTGTCTTAGGAACCTGAGTTATGTGCAGGATTTGAACATTATGGATACCTAATCACATTTGCCTCCAAGCTGAGGAGAGCCCTTCCAAATTAGTTTAGTACCAAAAAAGCTCTACTGCTTTCCCACCACAGACCTGATCAAACACCAAAATGATCTCTGAATTCTCTTCTGCCACCAAGAGCACCTCAAACCTGCACACACTCCATATGAGTAAGAATCCAGTTTACTTCCTGGAAGAGTGGCAGAGACCTGCCTGTTTCTCTTTCCTGTCCTTTAACAGAGAGAGAGGCATTTCCCTGGCTCTGACACATCAAGGGAATTGTGAGGGGAATCAAGACCACTCCTGCAGACTTATCCAGTGAAGAGTCCAAGCAGTTAGAAGTCAATAGGATGTGCACTATGGTTTCAGGTAAATCATTTAAAAACAGCTCATACCAGGTAGGAATAAGACAAATAAAAGCAGAAACCCTCAGAACAGATTTTTGCCTAAGTGTACCATTTCTGAGTGATATCTAATTAAAATCCATCTAGCTTATAAATCAAAGTTTGGATCATTCAACAAAATCAGTCCTTTACTGACTTACTTCTGTGACTAGTCTCTACAAACATAGCTTCCAGAATGAGATACTGAGCAGAGAATTTGATGTACTGCCTGTCTACACAGGGATCAGCTTCGGTTGAGCCTGTAATATTAATACACACATCTACAGATCAAAATTTCCCATTACTTTTTCTTCTAGGGGAGCAAGTTTTTTCCTGTATCTAAGAGAAAAGCACAATTACTACAGCACTTACTCCTCAGTATTAGTTTTGTGTGCTTTTTTAAAACCAAAAAATTTACTTACTTGCAAACATGTCCTTATAACAATTAAATTTAGATGTATTCTGACTAGGAATAATTTATTTATGAACTATTTGAGAGTTAATTTCTTCTTAATGTTGTTTTGGAGATATATGCAATATACAAGTCTCCTGACTGCCATGCAAAAAAGCCCAAAGCTTTCTCTTCAACAAAGAGAGTAAAATAGAAGAGGATAGTCCCTTTTTGGCCAAGCTTTAAGATGTTTCTGATTTGCTTGGGTTTTTTGTTTCAATATTTATATTATTTTCAACTCATCAGTGGAGGCAAGTTCTATTACTTTACCCATTCCAGTTAATACTTCCCTAAACAGTGATGCTGAGTCACTCTTGGCAATTTTTTACACGTATTTCATCAAATATATATTTGGGTAACTACTTCAGCTCCCCCAGGACAACAAGAATGTAATTCCCCTGCACCAAGTTCTCGCAATCTCACAGAATCACAGAACAGTTGGGGTTGGAAGGGGCCTCTAGAAAAACTCATCCACCTCCTGCTAAAGCAGATTCACCACGAGCAGGTTCCACAGGATTGTGCCTTTGGGTATCTCCAGAGAATGAGACTCCACAACCTCTCTGGGCAGTCTATTCCACTGCTCTGTCTCCCTCCCAGTAAGGAAGTTTATCCTCATATTTAGATGGAACTTCCTGTGTTTCAGTCTGTGCCATTGACCCTTCTCCTGTCACTGGGCAGCACTGAAAAGAATCTGGCCCCACCCTCTTAACACCCACTCTTAAGACATTTATGTGCATTGATCTCTTCCCTCTCAGTTTTATCTTCTTCAGACTAAGCAGGGCCAGTTCCCTAATCCTCTCCTCATATGAGAGCTACTCCAGTCCCCTAAACATCTTTGTAGCCCTCCACTGGACCCTCTCCATCCTCTCAAAAAAAAAAAAAAAAAAAAAAAATTCAATTTGCATAAAATTACAAACTTTTCCAAAACATCAGGCTTCCTGGAACAAGTTATGCGTCTCTTCACTCCCTCCATCCAAAAATACCAAAAAGGTAATTGATTCCACATCCTCCAGCCCTAAGTTCTTCACAGAGCTGCACTGCTCACAAATTAACTCCACTAACACCAATCCCACAAAACCCACTCTGCAGGCTCTGCTCTTTCACAGGCACACATGCAACTCTTCCCCCATCTGCCCCAGGATGCTCCCTTGTTACCTGGCAAAATTCAGGAGTGCTTTATCTCTCCCAGCTTCAACACTGGGCTCTAGGAGAGATGGAAGATCAGACCAGAGGGTGGCCAAGGTGACAAAGAACTAAGCTGTTTAGCCAAACCCACTAGCACTACCTACATCTTTGTGTATCTCGAGTGAGATGTGCATACTTGAGACAGGACACCACCTCTGAACAGGAGCTGGCATCCTGATTTGCCTCCTGCCTAGGAACTACAACAGAAAGGTCAACCATCAGCCAGGGTGTGAGCTTTATACCCTAATTAATGTGTTAATGAAGGTAGGTAAGGTGCAAACTATGTCAATGTTAGCTTTCAGATAATCTCCTGACATTCCTTGGTGTCAGGTTCAGAGGGCCAGCTTAAATCTTGAAATGCCATTTGCACAAATCTATTTCCATTAAAGGGCAAACCAAGAAGTTTCTGAGTAGGGAGGCGGGCCTATACAGCCCCTTTAAATTTCTACATGTTGGTCCATTGTCTGCATTCCAGAAAATTTAATTAGGTACTTTCCCAGTTCGTCTGAAAATTCCTTGCCTGCCTTAATTTAAGCAACCAAGTACGAGGTGATTCACTGATATTAGTTTTTCTCTATTTGCAAATTGGTACAGTATTTTATGCTGCCAGACATTGCCTGAGCATCCACTCCTGGAATATCCTGAGCATGCCATGAGCAGGGCTGCTACCCCAGAGGTGAGTGCTGAAATCCTAAGGAAAAGCATACTGAAGTCTGGCACATGGCATCATTGAAAAGGGGGAGATGTAAGCATTGCTTCTTGGACCAGCATGAGGTTTTTATGCAACAGTAATATAAGGTAAAAACAAAATTCTGAGGAAAAATTACTATAACCTTAATTCATACAGAAGTGCAGGGCTCTGCACAAGGATTTTAAGATGACCAGAATTATCTGTCTTGTCCTCATTCCTTTTCACTGGTTCCTTATAAGCCCATAGATCCTCATGGTTCGAAAAGCATCCTTATCAAAATGCATTGGGCAGTTGCTGGCATACTGCTACACATTGCCAAAAAAAGGTTGGGCAGACTGGATGTCAAATCTATTTCTCCAACACTTGTACAGTTTCCTTCCATTTCTGTGAAGGTGCTTGGCACTAAATCTGAGTGAGTCTCTCAAGGTGCTGAAAAACCCCACGCAGTCCAAGAGGAGCAGTGAGTATTTAAATGAGGCAGACTGGATCCTGTGCACCTTCAGAAGTTCCTCTGTTGAATACAGAGAAGAAAAAACAAAATTATGGCTGGCAGACTGAACTGATGAATATGGAATTGGGCACTTACGTTCCCTGTGAAGTAGCTGGTTATTTAAAATAGCAGACTGGATTCTGAATTGCATTAGGGAATTAACAGGTTTATCAGTGACTCATTTAAAAGAATGAAACTTCAAAATGAAAATAAAGTATAATTATCTTGAATTATCTCTTAAGGTAATCAAGTATCGAAATGTAAAAAATCTGAATACAAAGTAATTTACTGTAATAAAAAATAGTGTTCACATCAGACCTGTCACACTTTTTTGGCAAGTGAGATATCTAAGATTAAATGATTATACAGGAAAATCAAATAATTGTATATACTAACTGATGAAAATCATTTAAACATTGCATAAATTAAAGATTACTTTAGTGCTGAAGGTGGCTTTTTTACGCATCATAGGAACAGGGTTTTACTGATTAATGTCAGAGGACATAGAAAATATTTCTTGGCTGAGATGGTCTGGAAAAAAAATGAAAGTAATTTTTATCATGTATATTAATGAGACTGGAAAAGGTATGCATGTGACAAACAAAAACATCCTTCCAGCCTAGAGAAAAAAAAATGTCAGCAGGGAAAGTCAGATGCTATGATGCCCGAGGTTAAAAAGAAATTTCTCCTCCAAAGCGTGTTGTTGTATAACTTGCATACTGAGGGAGAGTAAGAGATTTTTGAGAAGCATTTTGAAGTGATTGTTGCAAGATGTAGGAGATGAATGGTTGAACTGATGCACTGTGGCAGTGGCTGGTGAGCTTGGGAGTTGTGAATGAGTGTCAGGCAGTTCAGCCACTATCCTGCCTCCAAAATGGTAAGTGGGAGGGAGGTCTGGCTACCAAGAGGTTATGTGTACATGTGTGCCAACAGAGAGGCAGATAAGGATGTGTTCTGGTCTGTAACTGCTGGGAAATCTAATATGCTCCTGATAAAGAAATGATATGATTTTATCAGGTATCCACTTTCTACCCAGTTATCTCGGTATCTTCCCATTCCTGATAGTCTCATTTACTTTAGGACAGATCCAGGTGAGAAGGGAGCAGGACAGGGAAGGGTGTTCCAGTGTCCCTGTAGGTCTGCTGGGAAGGCATCCCATGTGCTGGGATGGGAATGGGAATCCCCACAAGGCAGAGAAAGCAAAGCACCAGTGAAGTCTGACCTCACTGGCAGCACAGACCAGGTGGGTGGATGAGTCAGACAGGGAACTTTGTGTAAACTCATCGTAGTAGCTTTCCATCTGCTCTCACATTCACAAGTTTTCTAGGTACCTCATGGAAGATGATGCACTCGAGAGTCTGTGTGCTATAAAATGAATTTTGCAAGCACACAACACAAGCTATGAGTATATTCATGAGCATTTTTGTTCCTCCTCTCCCCTTAATTCATGGCTTTATGCATATTTTAGTCCTTTGGGCACAGTTGTTTGGTTCCATCTGCAGTCAGTTCCTTCAGTTGCTCAGCCTCTCCAAGGGCACATGCACATCAAACCAGCCTGCCTGAGCCACGTGCAGACCGAGCTGGCTGATTTAAAGATAATGCCAACATCTCTATTGAGAGAAGCCTCTGCAGTGCTGATATGAGAGTGCTGATGCGTGGGGGGGTGGCCCCACAGCAGCTCCAGGTAATCCATCATGCAGCACAGCTGCAGCTTTGCAGCTTTCCACAGCACACCGAGCCTTGCAGCCACCTCCAGAGCTTCAAAGTCTGCACCCAAAGTCAGTGGCAATGCTACCTTTCACAGCAGCGAGTGAATGATCAAACCCTGGCACAGTGAGGAAAAAGTAAGGGAAAAAAAAATCTTAAAAAGAAACAGGGAAACTGGCTGGGGGGTTATTAGCAGGTGTTGTAATTTATTCTCCTTTTAATTCTGTTTGTAAAATGGATTAGATTTCTAACTGGTGACATTCCTTTAATCCAAATTGGCAAAATAGACCACCAGCTGTGGCAAAAGAACTTACAAGTTGAAAATATCTAAAATATTTTAAAGGATGTTTTTGTATTTAAGGACCAACAAAGTAATACAAATAACATGTAAACAATATGTGAATCCATTAATTTAAAACATTCAGCTTTTGCCTTAAGCTGCACTAAGATAAGGGCAGTGTATGCTGTTCTGTGTAAAATTTATAACCCCCCATTTTCCTATCATTTAAAAGCATCAATTTACTCTCATAAACTACTACATAATTTTAGCAATTTTTTCAGGTATGAGTCAGATACAAAAACAGCTTGACCAAGTCCCTGATGGGCTGCACCCTGCCCATGCCAAGAGGATGCCAGGAAGATGCACTTCCCCCTGCACTGCGACCTGAGCTGAATGGGCACGCTCCAGTTCTCTGTGAGACCTCAGCAAGAAAGATCTTCAGTGTGAGATTCAGTCAATATGAGAAATTTCCCAAATTACCAGCCCCATTATGGGTCACATGCCTGGAAACTTGCATGGAAATTATTTCAGCAGCTGAGAAGAAACCCTGATCTACACAAGAGAACCTTCTTCTGGGATAAAAATGACTTTGGACCAAACTCCTCCTCAGAGGTGAACAAAAGGCACATTGCCAATAATGTATGAACCAGCAGGCTGCAGGCCAGCCCCAGTGCAGGAATGCTCTCGAGCTGTTGAAGCAGAGGGAGTGTGTGGGCAGGCAACCAAGCATTGTGGGGACACAGGAAGACAAGGCATGGGGGAACAGGCTCTACTTGAGTACATGGGGAAATCACCTAGAATAGAGAGTTCTAATCCATGGTGCCTGGTCTCTGGAGAGCTTCTGCATTTTTACCAGAGACTAATGTGACCTGCCTATGTCTGCACAACTCCCCAGTGCATGCCAGGGCACCAACTGCAGCGTCAGGCTCTGTTCCCCACCCCCGAGTTCAGTCACATCCCTGTGTTTGTTGCATCAGGCAGCTGTGGGGTGGTTGAAGTTCTCACCTGGGAGACCCGTGAGTGGAGGCTGCAGAAGGAGCTTTCTCCTGCTTCCTGGAAGTGTCCACCCACTTACTGTAGCCTATGAGTGTCACGTACTATCATGCTATTACTATTTCCTTACAATGACAGTATTAACAGATAACTTCTAGTGACTTCTCGCTCAGCCTTAGGTTTTCAAGTTGCCTCTTTGAACCTCCAGTTTTACCCATTCAGTTTCCTGGGGCTTAGGCACCCAGTACCACTGCAACATTTTCAGGAGGTCATTATGTCTACAGCAACCACTGACATTCCAGCTTGTAGATGTGTCTTTTATAAGCCCTAGTCCTAACTCTATTCAGCAACAACTTTCTGAAATGCATAATGTGTTCATCAAACTCTTTTAATGTGGTTATGCTCTTCATGTAAATAAAACACTTTTCTGTTCCTTTTCTCTGTGGAACAAATTAGATTTTTTTATCATCTTGTTACAACATCTGTTCATCAGAGTCAAGTCCAATACAGTTCTCAGTTCAGTTCCTGCAGCCTGAGCAAACAGAAGATGTTATTATCCTAATTTAGTTGCGATAAAGCACTGAGGCCAGCAGTTCATGTTCAACATTTCCTGACATGCTCAAAATTCTTTGATTTTGGATAGTTCCAGAGCCAAGGAACAATATAATTCTGTAGTGGGAGATTCAAACAGATTAGAAATAATTTGGTTTTGGAGGATTCATGCTAGCATGAAGGCAACTGAGGGGATTATTATGGGATCAGTTTCATCTACAACCTTCTGACATAATTTAAGCTCTTACCTTGCGAACAATTATGTATGTGCTGAACTTCAATTATGCAGCTGTTAAAAGAGACACATAAACAATATGCTGGCATCCTGGTAACATTCAATACCAAAAAATTGTTAATTATAAGAGAATAAAGCTATATATTCATGAGCACCATCTACTGGCATATTCCTATTAGCTCAAAATTAGCTTATAAGCAAATATCACACTGAGTCACAGAAGAGTTGAGGTTGGAAGGGACCTCTGGAGGCCACCTGGTCCAACCTCTCTGCTCAAGCTGGGTCACTACAGCAGAATTCACAGGACTGCATCCAGATGGCTTTTAAGTATCCCCAAGTACTCATATGTGCATCATGTAGACTATTCATTTACAGTCAAATATCTATCTGTCTATCTATCTATCTATCTGTCTATCTATCTATCTATCAGCACACACTTCAAGTAGGGAAAGTGGTCAGAAGGCAATATAGTGTCCTTTTACTCAGCTCCTTTACACTAAATGAGTAAAGGCATGAAGCAGAGATTCAGATCTAGAGATACATGACTTTAAATTTCAAAAATCTCTCCATAGGCCAAAACCTACCTGCCTCAGGAAAATAGTTAGGAATAAACAACACTATAGCCAAGTTTTTAAGATTCAACCAGTGTCCAGCCAAGAAAAAACAAATTATCTATTAAAGCCAATGGTAATTTTTTTTTTTTTAACTTAAACAATGCTAGGGAATTTTTTGTCCAAGTATTTAAAGTCCCATGCTACAAGGACACATTGAGATTTTTACAACATATTGGGGTCTATGTAATTAGACTAAGTCCACCTATAAGACATTGTTTTGGAGTTCTGCCACTCTGAAGAGAATGCAGCTCCTTGTATTTAAATGTTGAAGGGTATTGGTGCAAGCAATCATGACTGACATTCAGCACAGCTTAGGCAAGCAGCTGTGCTTCAGAGTACTTCTCTTACTACAGGCAGAATACTTCCACTGACCCCATGATTATACTGGCTTCATAAAAATCTTTATTAAGCATATATCTGAGGCTCTTCATGCAAATGAAATTTAGAAACTAGTATTTTTTTATACATATGCAAGTTGCCTTTAACAAAGATTTTGCTTTATTGTTTCACTGTAGTAAACCATGAAGGGATTTGTTTGTTTTTTTGTTTTTACATCTGCAGTAGCAGCTGTATTATTTCCAAGGGCATAATCTTACAACTGGACAAAGAATTTTTCTTCCCATGAGACCATCAGCACCACAATGGATGTGACCCTGCATGAGCAAGTCTGGAAAAACCTGATGGCTCTTCCTATCGGAATGAAGAAACGGAACAAAGATTAAGTTTCCAAGAAAAGCCCTTCATCATTTTCAGCCAACTTTGAGCTCTGATTCCTATATTTATACAGTTCATTACTTTTTCACAAGAAGCAAAATGTTCTTGTTCCATAGCTGAATCAAGCTATGCATGAGGATTTAGCAGCATATATATTAATCATTGCATTCTCTTCACTTTCTTAAAAAGAGTATGTAACACAAAGGAAGACAACAAGAATTATCCTCCAAGAAAAAGCAACAGCTCAACTTCACAACATTAACTTTGACAAATATTCATGAAACCGTAACTTAACAGGTCCAAAAAAGGAAATAGCTCATATTTAAATGAATTCATTTTCACAACTATTCTCATTAATCTCTTCCTATGTAGGCTCATATTTTAAACATAAAAGAATTCCTAGCTTCTATTTCCTATGCTATTTTAGCTTCATGCTTTCTTAGAACAGCTGTACCCAACTTAATATTTATGCAAACATCTTCTTCACACTATTTTCCAGCTACTTTTGTGTGAGTTTACAGAAATGTGTATTGTTAGACATAAAAGGTACACTTTTTGAAAGCACTTGTGGGACTTGGGATCTTGGGTTTTATTAAATTTCAATTGCTGCTGTGACCTCACCTTCATGTGTCCCTCAAAAAATCAGTTGTTTGACAGAACAAGAAAAAACTTGTCCTTCACTACAATGTCACTTAATCTGTAAGTTATTAATTTTAACTTCTGATGGATTTAATATACTCAGCAGAATCTCCTGATTACAAAACTTATTGTATAACACAATGTATTTTTCAATTAACACAATGGAATCTTAAATCAGTCTAGAAATTACACCTCCTAGATAGGTTTCTATTTCTGTGTATGCCACTGTGTTACTGAATTGTTTCTTTATATTCTCTGTTGCTAATTTACTCATTTGCAAAACAAATATTTAAAAAGTAATTATTTCATGTAGAAATTTTGAGCATCTGGACAGAATAATACAGGCTATCATTCTGCAGATGTTTACCCTGAACCAGTGTTAAGGAGTCTTTCAAGAATACCTCTCTTTTTTCAAAGTCAACTCGTGCTGTTTTCCACTCTTTCTTCTTTGCAAATATTTTATGGTCCTTCAGACCCACTTAGGCTAGGGAAGAACAACAACATTTTTCTTTGCAAAAAAATCCATCGATGTGACCATGAAAAAGGTGTTTCTCCTAGCAGTATATACATACCTTTAAAAATTTATACAATTAATCTTGCCTTGTAGAAACTAGAGAAAATCTGAGCTCCTAGGAAACTTTTCCCAACAATAAAACTGCCCAGTGTGACAGATTTGCACAATCAGAGCACGGACGAGGTTGGCACACATCTCTGGGGACCACCTCATCAGGCCTCCGGCTCAGAAAGGAGTCAGTGCTGCTTGCTCAGGGCAGTGTCCATTGCATTATCTCCAGGGATGGATACTCCACACCCCCCAGGGCAACCTGTCCTGGTTTTTGTCCACTCTAACAGTAAAAGTGTTTTTTCCAACACTTAAATTGAATGAATTTGTCTGCCTCTTTTCCTTTCATTGGGCACCACTGCTAAGAGCCTTGCTCTGTCTTCGTTACCTCCTTCCTTTTGCTGAGACCCACGTGGCCTTTCTCTCCTCCCAGTTCCCTGAGAACCTCCTTAAATAAGAGATTCTCCAAGTTCTGTGTTTCTGTGTCCCTTCTTTGGACCTTCTGCAGTCAGTCCATGTCCTCTGTGTACTGGGCAGCCCAGCTCTGGACAGAGCATGTGCCAATATAATGTTCTTGTTCCCAAAATGCAGGTGTTAAGTGATCTGAAATGTTATGATTATACCTTCATTTGTCCTCTTCAACTGAATTTTCATTAAAATCTATTTCTTTTACCACTCTTTTATGGATGAAACTTTGTAAAAATCAATCAGTGTTTAGGGTGTGGATCAATGTTATAATATGACATTTAGTCTTTATGAGAGAACAAACAGCTTTAATTGGCTACTCATTTGGACTTAGGGTCTCTTCCTGGCAGGTTGATTAATGCAGATTCTCTGTCCTTCATCTCTGTACATCATATTATTTGACTTTGAGAACAGTTTTTCTTTGCTGCTTGCTCTCAGCTTTGCCATCTAATTCAACAACACTTCAAGCAAATAATGAAAAATATTATTGTATATTTAATATTTACCTTATCTTAAAATTGCTTTTTATGGAAAATTCAGATTAAGTTAATGAATATTGTGGGACCAGACAGATAGCAGATTATTTAGGCTTGTGGTAAGGAAAACATTGCTAGGAAAGAACTTAGATAAGAAAGGAATTGCAAGCTAAAGAATATTTAGCTTGAAATATAAAAAAGAATGCACAATAAAAACAAAAGACCCTTTAAAATACCTACTTATATTCTCAACAGTGATGGTTAACCAAGTAGAAAAAACGAACACAAGTTTTAATGAGTTTGGAGTACTTTACATACACTTGCATCGAGCTCAATGTTCCTCATGTATAATACCCTGCTAGTTCCACTGACAATTACCTGGCAAATAATTTTTTTTGCATGGAAGAAATCCTCTTTCTAAATAATGCTCCATTTCTCTACCAATTTAGTGGGGAAAACACCAATATAAACAACACTTTACATTCCTTTGAAGAATCTTACGAAAATCATACACATTTATAAAAATAATTCCAAATTATTGCTAACTGAAATCAAAGATCAGATTGTTTTATTTCTGACTGGGACAGAAGGGATATGGACGCCATAAAACTACCAGAAGATCCTAAATAAAACTAGAGAGATGGAAAGTCCCACTTATACAAATCCATGGGGATTCTTCAGGCAGACAATAATCTGTTTGTCATCTCAAGGCAGAGAAAAATCTCAAGTTAATTTGCACAGAGGCTACACTCTCATTTAAAGTAAATCTCCTGCATAACCTGAGGGGATGGATAGGTAAATATTTCCTGCGAATGAAACCAACAGCTCTCCATACATTAAATCCTCTTGCAGCAAGCTGGAAATTTATTAGAAGATATTTACTTGAATTATGTATGCACCTATACATACTAGGTGCTACATATTCAAATAGTAAAAATGGTTAAAACAATGATTTTACAATCATATTAACTGTATAAGAGGAAACAATTAATGGAAACCACAAATACTTGTGAAAGAAGTACAGCAGGAATGATTTATTATTAGTTTCATAAGCAGCTAGCAGATGCTGGCTGCTACTGAACTCTGTGAATGTGCAGCAGCATATTGGGAAATTCTGAGGAAGGATTTGAATGAGCACAACATAGCAGCTAGGCAGACATTTGTCAACAGAATGGTGTTTTCAGTCAAAGTTATTCAGTTTATTTTTTTTTTTTCTTCCCTCAGGCAGTGGAATTTTGGGTGTGAAGCAAAGGAATCCTTAATCAGTTTCTGATTCAGCAACATTTTCCTTAACTAAGAACAGGTGCCATATGTTCCCTCCCGTGAAGAGTTCCAGAGTATTGGACAAACACTGGGCATATGTTTCATAAATAAGCAATAGGCAAATAGCAAATATATTTGCAC
Organism: Petroica traversi; assembly: GCA_025920805.1. Taxonomy (NCBI): domain Eukaryota; kingdom Metazoa; phylum Chordata; class Aves; order Passeriformes; family Petroicidae; genus Petroica; species Petroica traversi. Next base: position 5,019,978 of record JAHLSL010000061.1, read on the forward strand.
TAAGCTGTAGTCACCAGGTACAGAGGATATAATGAGATTTTATGGCAACAGCATTTTGACAGGACAGGAAAATATAAGTATTAAACTTCTAAGCATGAAAATAAAAACAAGTCAGATATGGCATAACAGAAAATTTTATATGGTTAGGGAATTGATGTAACATGTACTAGGACTTTCTGTTAAAAAACTCCCTCCACATCTGAGGACATCTGCAAATGATGCAGGTACAAACAATAGCAAGCTTGTTTGAACTTGGGTTTCAAACACTATCTGATACCCAGCTAACAAGGCAGAAAATCAAAATAATTATGAGCACCCTAGAGTTGGGCTGTTTAAATTTGTTTACATTATAAGTGTTCTTGTTATTATCAATACCTACAGAACGACAGCTAGAGCAGGCTATGGAACAATTGGAGAGATTATTCTTCAGCTCAGAGTACAACTCCAAGCATCCTTTTTGAAAGTATGTCCAGGCAACACTGAAAAGACTCACCTGAGCTCTCCAGAAAACACAGAAGTGTACAAAGATTAAATATGAAAAATACTTTTCAAAATATTCTTTTCAGTTTCTATTATTGGGAATAAGACTGGCTGGACATTGCAGTAAAAAAGATGTATCAAATCATAAAATATTTGGAAGTCTACTTTTTAAACTAGGATTAAGAAGGGGAAAATTATAAAAAATACAACTGGCTTGTGAGGTACAGCAGGTCATACAACATGATCAAATGGGCCCCATTAGCTTTAAATCTCTTATCACCATACGCATAAATATCACTCCTGACTTGTCTTAATTATTTTTCCTAAGGTTTAAAGCATCCACTTGGACAATGTACCTTCTCTTAAATCTCCTAATGACATTGTCTATGGAGCAGGAATAGAAAATAACCAAACAGAGTTGGCAGGCAACCAGACTGTGCAACAGGAGAGGGCCAAAGGATCAGAAGTGAGTAAGATAAGTGACCCAGGAGAGTCAGGTCGGACCCAAGAGAGTCAGGACTATGCGAAAGAACACTGATGGATTGGTGCATGGTCACTCAAACAAATGAAACATGTTGGGCAGAAGCAAAAAGCAGTGTGGCCACCCAAGACTATTAGGCTACCAGCCTGAAATGAGAGAGACATGAGGACCACAGTCCTAGAGCAGGCTATTGACTTATTGACTAACAGGGAAGAAGTAGCTTCAGTGAAAACTGACAGAAACTCAGGCTGAGTTGAGGCTATGAAAAGACACTACAAACTCCCAGACTCTCCCCAAATGAACACAATATTCGTGGAATCTGTAGTCTCTATTTCTAAGCAGCATCACTTAATTGGACAGTTTGCCATTGCAGACACAGAAAGTGCTCACGTTGCCTCTCAGCACACTCAGAGAGAACACCTAACACCTGCAAACTACAACTTCCTTCGGATTAAAAACAACATAAACAAGAAAAACTTCATCAATAGCAGGTTTTTTTCCCACACGATAAATGGCAAACTCAGTAGTAGCAGCGATGTCAAAGGAATCATTGTACTTTCTGACAATATTCTTATTTACAAGTTTAGGTTGAAATAAAACCTTCAATTAAAATGATTAAAACCTCAAATCAAGGTTGTGGAATTACATAAATAAACACCACAATTACAGTTATTGGAGAGTTTCCCATATTTAAAATTATCAAAGTCCAATAACCTTTTTTTTCCTTGAGAGAGAATTAGTCTACTACACTGCACAGAGCTGAAATCCAAACCCAAAGCACTCAGAGAGAAGCACAGCCTTAAAAACTCGTACAGCAGACCTCAATATTTAAATTATCACTTGCAGTGTTGAGCAATTAAAACTGCCGTGTATTTTCATTTCAGCTGCTTTTGAGTCCAAAGAGCACTATTACATGGCATACTCCATCTGCCAAAACGAATACAAGTCTTTATTCATGCTGGGTGTGTCTCCACTAGATGTCAAGTGAGGAGGACTTCCTCACCTGTACCCTTCTGTGCTCCTTGAGCCCTCAAAGTATTTTTCAGACTCCTTCTCATTTCCCAACACTTCTCCATTACCCAACACAGAGTTATATCCATGCCACTACAGTCTTGCTGCAGTTCTTTTCCATATATCAGTACAGACAGAAATTAGCTTTGCACACACTTGCAGGGCAATCAATTAGATCCCACATCTACACTGTTAAGAGAACTCCATCTGCCTCAGCTGAAGACAGGACTTTAACCAAGGTCTCTAAATGCCTCCCAGTGTATGAAGTTCTTATGGTTAAGAAAGTCATCTGGATGAAGCGAATCATATATCGTTAAATAAATCACTGAGAACAATGCTGTTTACTATTTACAAAGTAGCCATTAAGAGCTGCAAGAGCTGCTCAAGAGTGGCACAAACCACTTGATACTTACGTCCCATGCCTTTGTGAGGGACGTCATTACTCCCATTCATTTCAGCACACAAAACCAGAAATACCAACTAAGTAACGGTGAAGAATGATTCAAAGAAGACTTTGTGGACAGGCATGTCTTGAATAATAGATTTACAAACCATTACTTATTTTTTGTATTTTAGAAACCAATAGCAAGATCAGGGGGGAAAAAAAAGGAACTTCTTTTGGATATAAGTTTCCAAAGGTAGCTCTGATGTACAAATGCAAACTCAAAGCGCATGACTGTCCTCTGAAGAACCACACTGGTGCTTATTAAGCTGTGCATAAAGAGAGCTTGCATGCATCAAACAGGGACTCCATTCTCTCATTTGCATCCACAGGTCCATGAAAACATTCAACAGAATGTTAAAATCATCTCAGTGAGGTGATTAAAGTTTATAGTATTCCTGTCATTTCAAATACTATTAAACCCAGGGAAATTCAAAAGCTCAAATGAAAAATTTGGCATTTTTAATGAAAATATATAGGGATAATCTGCACACTTTTGGAAATAGACAATTTGCCCCAAAATACTATTTTGACATTGATCATAGTAATTTCTGAGATATGGTGAATTATTTATTTCATTTCCTAACAACTTCTGAAAAACCAGGAATGTGCAACAGAAAGTATTAAACTATGATATTAGTAAATGAAAGTATTTTAATATGTACTAGACTTCCAGTAAATCTTCCATGGGTAAAGAAATGCAAGCTCTCAAACTCATGCCTTTAGCGTACCAAAGTGCCATCAAACAAATGAAACAAGCCCCAGACATGTCTTCCTTACACATATCTCTTTTTTACCTTCTGCATCTCATGCTCTATGCTTCGTGAAACATTATTCCTATAAAAGAAATTTAGAGGAGAGTCACGTTTGTCCACAGTTTTAAAGAATTAATCCCAACACCTCAGTTACAGAATATTATTCCATCAAGAGACAATTCTCTCCCATCTAGGCTCTGGTTCACCTCTGGCAAGACAAATAATCAACCTTTAAAATTTTTTAATTCTATTTTCTATGCTCTGAAGAAATAAAAAGTAAAAAATGAAAGGAAAAAAAGCCAGCACAGGGTATGATGCAACACAATAACTAAACAGTGTTAAATGTCATTAGCATTCTGGAAATATTTGTGGCCTTTCATACTCAGAAAAAAATGAATCTACATAAGCAGTATTTCCTCTCAAGAACAATACCAACAGTCTTTGATTTAGCAGGGGGATGGTCATAAACATGACATTAAAGTGGAATTAACTTTTTTTGGATCAAGATTCATGTTCAAGATTCATGAACTTGTGGTTCAATACCACGTTCTTCCCTTACACAACAAATAATGTAATCTTCTGATGATTCCAGTGAAAACTGTTGATCATCCAGAATGTTTACTCCCCAATTTCAAAGCATGTCTGAAGGTCATACAGTTGTTCACTGCCACAGATTTAAATAAATCAGCTCAATATCATTAACAGAAAACCAGGCACAGAGTCAGAGCAACAGATGCACTATAAATTCTCGGAGAACCAATACAAAAAGAATTTACAATGCAAAGAAATGACAAAGAACAGGATTACCCAGGGGACGATAAGAATTAAATAAATGAAGGAATAAATAGGGTTTATTGCCAAAGGTGTAAGTCTGAAGAGCTTATATATAAAGTGACGATTCAGAAACAACTGAGAAAACAGGAGATTAGGTAAACCTTTCACAAATAAGGGAGTTTATTTTGTGGCAGGAGACAACATGTAAAAATACAGTGAGATAAAATGTGTTTGGTACTGCCAGAGGAGGTAACAGATGAACTGAAAGAACACGGTAAGAGAATGTGAGGGTCATAAGTGGTGCAGTTGGCATGAGGAAAAATGAGAAAGAAATTAGTGGAAATAGAAGCAAGAGAAGCAAATTAATGTTTGAATAAAACTCAGAAAGTTTATTAGAATTTATTTTTGCCCTGTAGATCTTTTCCCAGAACACAAGATTTCATTCTCATTAGATTTTTCAGTGAAAAATATTGACTCTTTTTCATAGAAAACTGAAATTTCCCTTAGACAGCATTTTCCCACCATTTTCTGATGATCCTTACAGAAAATTCTTGCCAGCCTCAGGATACATCTATTCTACTTACCTTGCCCACAGAGATGTACACATGAACTTTCAGTTAGCTCTGGCACAAGTAAAGGCTATGGGACTGTGGGACTCAGTGCAGACTGTCAGACCCAGGTGAGGCACTGGGAACCACGATGGCTCCACACACCAAGGTCTGCATTGCCTGAAACATCCATAATAACTAAGCATTTACTTGTGCAGGTCAGGTCTGCAACTAAAATTTGCATCTGCGGTTCGATTTGAGTGATTTGCTCCAGATTTCTAAGAGCCTGAAATGCTGCCCCATTTCTCTGCATCCTGCTGGCTGCCCTTAACTTAACAGGCTTCATCTGGAGGACTTGAGACATCAGGAGCAGCAGGACAGCAGGGTAACAGGCACTAGTGAAGCAGGAAAAGCTTAAGCTATGAGATTTTGCAGGTATTAAGAAATCAAAAGGACTGAGAGTCCCTCAAAGTGACGTCAAGGACATGCAGGATCCAAGGCTGGGACAGTGGCTATAGGGAAACAAAGCTGCAGAGCAGGGATGGAGGGAATGGAAGGCTCTTTCCAGATACTGCAAACATTACCTTTAAAAAGCATATTCCACAGAAGTCCTTTATAGAGGATAAAAAAATATTCAGGTCAAGATGTTAAACTCATATTACTCAAAACATATAATCAATAGATTGGAATGGTTTTGCACCAAATTTACCTACTGGAATAGCTAATGAATAATCTATTGTGTTGCAAATCTCTCATTCTCCACAATGTTTTACATCAGGAATCACTGCTACTAAAGTCAGAAGAAATAACATCTCTTTTCAGAGAAGTTATTATCAGAGTACAATTACTTGGTAGAATTTAAATGTTAAAGGAAAAAAAAACCACAGAAAAGAACTTTAAAATAAAGGAACTTGAGCCAAATGTCTCCAACCTGAGAAACAATTACTCTCAAGGGAATATATACTGTCAGCCTCTTGAATTCTTCCTCAGGCTGCTTTTACTCTCTACTGAATAGCATAAAAAGAAAGAAATCGAAAACTCTGCCTTCTGGGATTAATAGATCTAGACAAAATACATTGCCTGCTAGCAATTAAGTAACTTCAACATTCAATAAGGACAAGTGAAATAATACAAATGAAAAAGCCCAACCTACTATTCATTAGGATGAGGACTAAGTCTTCATATTTGGTTCTGGCAGCTTACAGTCAACATAGTGATATAAAGTAAATACAAAACTCCTTTAATAATCCAATGATGATTCTCCAGACCCCATAAAACATTAGCAATTACCAATGCTATTATTTGTTTGGTATTTTGAGATAGCAAGTGACTTGAGGCCTCTGTGCTACATATGGAGTAAGAAACTAATGAAAGAGTCCCCTGCTTCCTTGTTCTCTGCAAGAAGGATTTTTCAGGGAGTTAGAGGTTCCATGTGGGAAGGTGAAGACTCTGCAATGACACTTCAGCCTCAAAGAAACCTAGTTGACTATCGTTAATTTGGAACAATCATTCATTTCAGTGGGTTGCTAGTATAGGATCAAGAGCATGGAGAATGGAATATTAAGTCCAGATCTATGGAAGAAGCCCAGAAGTGCAGTTGGAGTTCCAAAATCAAGTACTGCTATTGTGACTTTTCTGCATCCAAAGAAATTCCTGTGTAATACTGACTACACTGCTAGTAACTAAATCCAGAGAATTGTTTTCAGCTACTAGCAATATTGCCCGAGGTCATTCATATGATCTAGAAGACTCCTTTGGAATTAGAAATCAAGGAGCCAGACTTGTTTAGTAATTCAAACAGTGTGAAATAGCCAGAAGGTGTGATTTCTTTAGATTAATAAAGAATAACCCAAAGGACTCTAAAGTCAAAGCACAACTAAAGAACCAGTCAAAGCTGCAGCACTCCATCTCATCAGACTTTTGACAGCATGTCCTGAGAGAGATTATTTTATCTTCAAAGTGACACAGACTCTTAAATTTTGTTCACTGAACTAGGAATCTGGTGCAGAACCAACTTCAGTCACATTACCAATAATGAAATCCATTTTAAATACTGACAGGATTATATTGACCCTCAAAGGGCACAGTATCTTTCAAGCTGGTTTTCTTTTGCTTCCCACCAGAGGAGACATTTCTGACAAACTGAACCTCCATGTGCCAAAGCTCTGTTGTAACGCCCCTGACTTAAATAAGCTCTGACTAGTTATAGACTTGACTCTAGAGAGTTACTTCAGTCCTGTACACAGCTTATTTACAATTACAGATAAAATGATGTCAAGGGAGCTATGTACCTAAAACACTCCAACAAACACACAAACAAAAACATAAAAAAAAGAAAACATAGGAAAATTATGTCACATCCCACTTCTACAACTGTCTTCTCTCCCCCTATGAGTGAATGCTCCCTCCTTTTCAGCCTGTACTTCCCTCTTTCAGCATTCTGGCTGTGGGACAGCCCTGTGTTCTACTGACGAGAGAAAATGTTGCCGTAGGCCTCAAAACTTCATTTCCTCCGTGGGTGGTATGCAGTGGAATCATCGCAGAGCAGTGTGTTCCACTTCTGGGACAGAGACTTTTATCCTGTGCTTGTCAGTAAATAAAGTACAAATTAATGGATAACGGCTGATGATATAGGAAGTGATTTATAAATTTTAATTGAATGTTATAACATCCCAAAGAGTTCAAGACATTTTTTAAACAACTCTTGCCTTAATTCAGTAATGCAATTAAACAAATTAGGACTTTCAAGATCAAAATTTTAAGATAAAATCATTGAGTATCCACACATTAAACTATGCACATGCGTAGGTATTTTGTTGAACTACAGTCTTTGTGAGGGACAAATTAAAGCATTTCTAAAAAGTCACAGATGCCCTACCCTCCAGAAAACGAGATCTGTATTATTCAAAATTTGACATTCAGTATCACCATTCACTACTTACAGAGCACAAACTTTAAATATTTATATTAAAATTTGCTACTCTCAGTTGAGGTATATGACTAATCAAAAATAAACTGAGTAGCTCGCATTCTTAAATTTTGGAGTGAATGAAGTGCTGACTCACATCACTTATTACATTTGTTTGTCTGAGACATGCTTAGTATGAGAGAAGGAATGTCCTTTTTTCGCTCTTTGCAAAATGGCTGTTATAGGGACATTCAAGTACAAAACAGCGACACCAGAATAACTTTAATAATTGTAGAAAGTTCATCTCTTTCACTTTTTCAGTTCATTTTCCTTTAATAATTTATTAATATTATTTTTTACACTAATCTTTCTTTTCAATTCACAATATTCATCCTCATCATCATCATAAATAATTCAGTAATTTTATCAGATTTGCTCAACAGAGTATCCTTCATTCTTGTCAATTCAGAGCTACCTGTTTGTTTGGGTTTTTTTTCACCTGGCAAATCAAGTATTACCTTCTAGCGTTCTGCCCTTCAACCAGGGGCAATGGGAAAAGCCATTCCAGGACCACCACTGCCTTGGTGCTGAGATGGAGAGAGTACCAGCAACTAAGAATCTGCATGTGGAGGGCATGGCTCTTGGTTTGAGTTGTGTCACTTAAACTCATGCTACATATCACAAACTTCTTGTGAAACAAGGCCTTTCATTTTTTAAAGTCATAATCTTGCCTTTTGTTTTAATCAAGCTGTTCTTCTATCCTAGAAAACTCAGGCTCTGTTTCTAATCAGAAGAAAAGAGAACAAGGGATGCAGAAGAAAGCCGCACATCATGCTAGACTACCCTAAAAACCTTGTATAGATTGTCTCCTTTAATGAATAATGAATCACAAGTGCAAGCCTGTTTGGAAATTCTCCAGCAGGTCATTCCTGTACCCTCAATGACAATACTACTGGGATAAGAAGTTACCGCCAACAATGTCATGGAGATCAAAACAGCCTTAAATAATGTTGACTTCTGTGTTTTCAGCTCAGACATCAGCTTCTAGATACAATGGATTGGCACTGAGCAAGAAATAGACCTGTTACAGGATACCACATTGTTTTGTGGGCAAACAACTTCTGCAACAAAAAACCTGAAGTAACTCCACTCTAGCCAAATTCCACATGAAATGCATCAAAACTATGCAACTATAACAAAAATCTGAACCCTCTAAATGAACAATCCTCTGTTCTTATCATGTGTGAGATAGCCAAGCATGCAACTCACACGAGATGCTTCATAAAGGACAAACAAATCTGAGAAGTTAGCAACAATTTTAGGGAAGCATGAAAATTCATGTAGGCATGCCAATGGCTGATGGGCCTTGACTGACTATTTGCCTTCTTGTATAATTCTTCCAGAAGAATTTTATTTAAAAATTGCATTTCTCCTAGCCTTCAACAAACAGCACAGCTCTGCAACTCTGCTTTTCCTTACTTGGAATCCAAAGAGTTTCTTGCCCTTAAACCATCAGTCTCCATTTTTCTGAAACAACTGAAGCAGCTGAATTTGTCTATTGCAGATAAGACTATCAGCATATCACTTGGGTGATGAGAAGCTGTGAACATTTTGAGAAACAGAATGCCCTGTCTATCAAGCACAAGATGTTTCCCATAATGTCACTCAGACCTTCTCCACCAGAGCCCAGTGAGTGCTGAGAGGTTTGAGCTCTCAAGGTCTGCAGGATGGCTTCTGGTTTTGCAGCCCTAGGAATGGATAAAGACTGAATTCTGATCCTTTGGTGTTATTGTAACAACAACTGAAGAGTTACTTGGACTGCCTTATTTTAAAAAGTGGATTTGCTCAGGATATATAACATTACCTTTATCTAGATACCAATCTTTGACTTGCTGGTATTCTTTAAGCACAGTCTGCTGTGAAGCAAGGAAGACAGGAATTTATACAAAATAGGCTGAAAATGTTGTTGTCAAAATAATAACAGTAGGTAGGAATTTAAATTACAAAGTCATCTCTTTATATACCATCTCAACATCCCATGACCATTGGAAGATTTCTCAGCTTTAAATTAATGGGTTTCAATATCTTCCTTTAACATAAAAAACCTTTAAAGTCTGTGGACTTTTTCTCCCCTCACTTTCAGAGATCAGATAATAAGTAGAGCTCTAAATAAGGCCATCTCTGCCTTTTAGCTAGATAATGCCTTTTAAAGCTTGTGTGGCATAAAGAATACTGGCAATGGAGCTGCATGATATTAAATCATCCATCGACAACACGCACAGAATACATTTGAAGATAATGAATCCTATCTTATGATCCTACTGAATAGCTGCGCTTTCGCATCCTTTTCTATTTAGACAATATCATTCTATGCCATGAAAATAAATAAATTTACTCACACACATGAATTATGTATCAAACTTCTCAGACTGATTTGCACATAAAGAAAGAAAATTATGGTTGAGGCCCACAGTATAAATTGCCTTTTTTGAAGTTTTATGCTAAGCTTTAGAGATTTATCACTTGAAAACTGGCTCTTTTGGTTATATTTATTGACCTTAATCTAGAAAAAATAACTTTCTTTTAAAGATTTTTTGCTTCTTAGTAATTTGAGCAGACAAACAGAAAGGCAAAGTTCCTTGTCTTTGTCCTCATTTTGGGTAATGATAGCTATCTTTGTCCTGCAATGCAGTGAGGTAAGTATTTATCTCTTCTGATTATCCACTGTTGAATAAAAGTTCAAATCTGGTGCTAGAAATTTACTAGAGTGCTCATGAATGTTCTGCATGTTTTACACCCTATATAGCTGATGTAAGCATGCTTAGAAGGGAAAAAGAGCAATTTCCATCTGTATTTAAGGATTCCCCATGTACAGTGGCACCTTACAGAGAAAAGGCATTTGTCTCTGTGGTTTGTTGCTCCTTTCCCACAATACCTAGAGGCCACACTAACTTCACATAAAAAGGGAAAGAAGATGGAAACATGGATTTGAAGATAATTTTTTTCTTGTCTTAAGATTTCCTCAAACCCCCATGCAAAATTCTGCAGTTATATTCACAAATCTTTTTGCAGTTTTGGAATAAGAGCTCATGTATTTTAAGTGGCATAAGTTTGGAGCCTAATGTTGACCAGTGACATAAGTAGCTGGGGTGCATGATATGCAGTGAAATAGCTCTGGATCTTAAATAATTTTCCAATCTGCAGATGCAAGAGCAATCCAGCCTCTTAGAAACAACTGGAAGAAAACCTACTAACAAGAACCCCTCCTCCCCTTTTTCATTACCATTTCCATTCTTTTGCATCTTGCTCATCTCACCACTCTTTAACACACAAATGTAGCTACATTGTACTAGATTTCATTATTTTATTTAAACTCTCAGCAGTATGCCTTCTGGTACTTTGTCCCAAATAATTATTCATCTTCTATACATCATTATTCTTTGTCAGTTTATTGCCTGTACATTATGTGCCTCAGTCACACAAGGTGGTAATCTCTTTGGGAGGATCAAACCAAAGCTGCAGTCCATTTCTGCTTTCAGAATCCAGTCAATCTTAACAGGTCTTGGACCGGATTTCTGTAAACTCTAGTGTTTTACAATTTCTCTCAGTCATTGGATAAACTCTTGGGTTAAAGATTTTTGAGTTTCAATAAAAAATGTCTTCACTATGAGCTCATAAAACAAAAAGTTCTACTTTCCATTGAGTTATTCTTACTAAGATGCAGTTCTTGGGAACAATTTATTGACTTATTTTTGGATACTGGCCTAGGTCTCTGGCAGTTTCTGCATCCCTTTACGCAGACCCTGTGACAAAGATGTAACTCAGCCATCTGAACATTTAATTCTTTCTATCTATATAGTGTATTATTTTTACAAACGCTTCACAGTTGCAGTTCATGAACTCTTGAGAATTTCTGGAGTTCCCATGGATTCCGAAAAGGTAATTAGGAGGAACTGCAAGGTGCTAGATAGTGAAATCCAATATAAAGAACTGAACAGCTTATTCCATAAAGCCTCTGTCCTTCAAGGCTGAATATTATGCATTAGCTTTTCAAAACACAGACACACTAATAATTTACAAAGGTTTATCATTGTTAATGTTTCTTTTTTTTTTTTCTTATTTTAATACTAAATCTAGAATATTATGAAAATTCTTTATTTTGAATAGAGGTCACTAAGCTGGAAAGGTTGAGATATAGAGATGAGACAGACAAAATTTAGTTGGCCAAAGTCCATTGCAACATTCCAACTGTGCTGTATTTCTTCACATAGATTTAAATGATGTGTAAAATTTATAATAGCAACAATCTCATAAGGTGTTCAATCAAAATTCCTTCAAGGCAGTGAAGGTCATTTAGACTACAAATCAAGATATCTGTTATCAAATTAGAAAATAATGTACTTATTAAGGCAGCCTTTAAAAATAACTGTTAGTGCTGCAGATTGTTTTAATTCTTGAGTTTCATCAAATAAATGATGAAAGCAAGCAAACTTTGAAGTTTTTTGATGATAAACTACTTCTATCTTTCACAAACAAGCTATGCTACTTTTATCAGTTGTTCAAGATGCAAAATGAAATTAGTTTTAATTGTATCTGTCACATCATGTATGTGACAAGATACTACATCAAGTCAAGCTAAACCAAATAGTGTAAGTTAAGCATCAAAAATAAAAAAATCATTGTGTCACCTATGTCTGTTTGCAATTATATTCGGCTCTAATTTCCAAGCATTCCAAATAGTCTTTCCCAGCAAAAATTAAGAGTAAATTTATATTTTTCTGTACAATTCCCTAAAAATCAATGCAAGACTTTACCACTTCATTGAGCATGACTAGCAAAGTATGAAGAGTGACAACTCAACTTCAGAACATTCTTGTGGTTTTTTGCTGTTTCAGTAGGAAGTGTCAAAACTGCAATTGCATTTCATTGGCCTTTCAGTCTGAGAGATCAAAGTGTCAAAAATAATTATGACAAGGATTTTATACACCTTAAGTACACAGGACCAGATCTCGCTTAGCAGTTCAGCTGAGACTGTCAGGGAAGTTGAAAACAAGACTAGTTAATTACAGACAGCTGAAGAAAACACCTGTTAAAGCTAAATTAAACAAGCAGTCAATGAGGTAATAATTTTTGCTGTAAATGAAAGTAAATCTGGAAGAGGCATTTTTGGAATTTGGGTGGGTTTTTCTTTAATTTACATTGTTGCAAATTGAATGCAGCATATTAAATGACATTAAGACACCAAAGCACCCCTTCTATCTATATTTTTTTTATTACAATAAATTTATATGTATTGTGTATTCTTCCCACTTCTGTGCATTTTGCTTTAATATGACCATTATTTTTTATATCAATAGAGGCTTTTATATACCCATGCTTATAAAGCTCTGTGCTTTGTGAAGTGCTTTGAGCTGAAATGTATTATAGTAATGCAATCATCATTCTTACAATGATGGACATTCTCAGAGCACTTCCTTTTATCTAGATGAAAACAGTATGACAGCCAAATTTGATTCAGTAATGATAGAATTATAACTTTTTTTTTTGCTTTTATTAGGCATCAGCTGATGCCTGTGTGCAATACTGAATTAAAGTGGTTACTGACAAAACTTCTACTCTTCCTCTTGCTTTAGAGATCCAATGCACCCAGGAAGACTCCTTCAACACCTCCTTTTTGGGGAGGCTGGGCAAGTCTCTGTATTTGGGAGATACAGAGCACAGAAGGCTACCGGCACTCAGCATACTGACAGTGGTAAGACAGCTTCTTCCCCTTCTTTCCTGGTCTGGTGTTCTTGAAAAAAGAGAAAAGGGAAATGGAAGTTCCCTTTCCTTTCCACCAAGTCTCAAAAGCAGGAGAACCCCAAGTCCAAGGACCTGAGTCTTTCACTACTATCAAATTCCATGAAGTGATGGGGTGATGTCATGGAACTGGTTCATCCCCATACATTGTAAAACTGCCTCCATCAGCTTCCATTTCCTGACATGCTTCTGTCCAAGGAAAGAGGATGACCAAGAAACTTCATACTACTTAACATTTCCATTAAAAATTGAAAATGCAAGCTTTCCAAATTTAGAGTAGATTCTACTGAGCACTGCAGGAATGAACTCTTTACTACACTGGACTAAAGAAATTAAGCCTAAGCAACACGTTGCTTGTCCAACAAGCCTTTTTAAATACTTTCCAGTCTAGTCTATCAGTGTCCTGGGTTGGCGATATGACCTGTTTGTATCCCCAATTGTCCTCTTGCTTATGCAGGACATTAAGCTCTACAACTTTAAGTTAAGCCCAGAGAGACAGAGAGAGTGAAAGCGGAGGAAAAAAAACCAAACACTCGCCGTTTGTCTGCAGGAGTTACATCTTATCTCTTAGAAAAAGGCCTGGAGGCCTTGAGGCTACATTCCAGCGGGACAGTGATTTTTCATTCACTCTCTCTGGGTGTGCGGGGTGCTGTGTATTTTTTCCTTTTTCTTCCTCCTGTGACTGGTTGGCATCGCGTGGGCCCAAGACACCAGGGCAATCCCCGGGGGGCCCCCCCTCCGACTTCTGCAGCCGGGCCCGGCAATCGGCCCCCCCCCGACTGGAGAACTGAACCAGACTCAGACGGACTCTGAATCCACCATCTCTTCAGAAGAAGGAGAGGTTTCATTGTTTTCATATTATTCAAATTTTTTCTATGCTTGTGAATATTCTATTTGTTAAATAAATAGTTTTTTCCACTTTTCTCTAAGGAAATTCTTTCCAGACCTGTAGGGGGAGGGGTGGCTGGAATCGGCTCTTCCTAGAGGAGACACCCACAGAGGTTTCCTCCTAAATATTTGCCCTAAACCAGGACAATCAGTGAATTTTAATAAAATTTAAAGGAGGGGGACATTCTTTGAAATCTAATTCTGAAAGTATCGGCTGCTTGAGACAGAAAACATAACTGCGATAGAAAACATAATTCATATTAATGCTGAGCTTGAAAAGCTGGTCAACTGCTTTCTCTGACAACAACCAAAATACCTGGGAGAAAGCCATTTTGAACACTTGAACTACTAAAAAAAAAAGTTTTCATTAAAACTACCACTTTATTAAAGATACAATATTGAAAATACAAGAGAAAACTGCATGGTACACCAGGCAGAGGTATCCCGTTCTTTTAAAGACTGTTCTTGTGTTGTTTGCTGCCTTCATTCAGAGAAACCTGAACTGTTCTATCAAATGAGTGTTTAGAAGAACAAGGAAGATGATAATAAGAAAAGAAAAATTTCCATGCTTTGAGTACGTTCAACCTCTACATGTTGACCTGTGGCCACAGACTAAGGGACAGAGAAATTGGTCACCAGCCTCCCTCACTGTAACTGTTAGATAAAGGTTGGCAAGAAGGACAAAGATCTTAGGATCTATGAGTGTACTGAAGCTAGAAAAGATCATGGTATTTATGATACCAACTGGAGTCCAGATCTGGCTTACAAACCACCTTCTGAGACAGCTTCCTTTATTTGTATGTAATAACTAGTAAGGAGTTTTAGCTCATCTATGTTAACGCCTCTCAGATCTCACAATCAGGGCAGATGATTACTGGCAACAGCTGAAGTTTGTAAGGATACTGAGGATGTGGAGTGTACTTTGTGTACGTGTGTTCACTGTGGGTCCCGCTGTCTCCTTTTGAATCTTCCAGACAAATTTCCCAAGAGGAAAGAAAAACGCAACTAAGCCCTGCCTTTTTTGGTACTATTTTCTGCTATCTCTGAGTCTCTCTGTTGAGCCTAGGCAGAAGGGCTGATGAATAAAGAATCAGAGCTGAGGCAGGACACGTAACACCACAGCTGAGTTCTGCAAGTGATGGTGGGAATGGGCTAAGACGCTGTTCAGGCACCACACGTGCTGCTTTGGAGATAAGCCATCAGTGACAGATGACTGCACTGGAAAGATCCACAGCATCTTTGTGTCTGTGTGGTACCTTTGTTCAGTTCCGCTGCTGCAGTGACACCATGACTACTGCAGGCACTGCTGTGGCGACGTGGGTAACAGAATCCCTGGTCAGAAAAAATGTTATTAAACTATTTCTGGAATTTTTGTACCTACAGCTTATAATAGCCTTGTGTTATAAAGTACATTGTGACTGACAGTTGTGTAACACTTATAGCAAAATGCTGACTTGTAGACAAAGCGCCAGAAGCCAGAGTCATGATCACCCTATAGACCAGACACTAGGAAAGAGTCCCTGCCAGTCCAAAGAGTTCTGGGGAAGGGTATAAAAAGCAAGGAGCCACGACCCACTGAATATTGACCGTGCAACAGAATTCTGAAGTTTCATATTCCCTGAATAAACTTTTATGACGCTAAAGCACAGTATTCAGAGCAACAGCCTGAACTGTGAGCTGCTATTGCAAAGACTTTACTTCCAATCCTGGTATTTAAAAGTCACGTAGATGTGGCATTAAGGGACATGTTTTAGCAGTGGACTTGGCAGTGCAGCTATTGGCTGGACTCAAAGGTCCTTTCTAACCTAAATAATTCTGTGATTCTATAAAGTAAACTGAGAAGTTTCCAATAGTCTTAGAGGAAGAGAAACTTATTTCTGAGTCAAGGCTGATTGCTTTTTTATTCTTGTTGTTTTTCCCTGATTTTTTCTTTTTCCTCTGCCACTGCAGAACTCCCAAAGGGCGTACAAACTCCCAGAAGACTCAGCTGCAAGATTAGGTTAATTTTTAATACCTGGCAAAGGCAAGTCTGGTGCAGGTGACAAGAAAAGCCAAGAACTTCTGCTGCTTGTGATGCAAAGAGCCAAGTTCCTGTCACTGATTTTTTTATAGCTAGCATGACTTCTGCCAGAGGCTCTCTAGCAACAAAACCAGAAAGCATGTGAGGAAACATAACCTCACATGAGCAGAATAGTTTCTGCTCTCTTTTCCAGTGTGTAAAAGGCATTAGACTCAATATTAATCTCAGAAGTGGCATTTCTCAGTATATAACATGCAACCTCCTTTCTAGCCTTGCCAATAGTAGAAGCAACAGGTGCCATGCATCTTCTCATGTCATATTTTATGATTAATACATTCAAACAAATTATGGAAGTGACCATAACCTGAAAATTTTCCTGCTCACTCAGGAATATACTTTACTCATGGGAGAATGCAGGGACTAAATATATGAATCTTGCTATATCCTCTTGCTTTTCTTTTAAAATACTTTCTTTTTTTTATTATTGAGTTTTGTGCTCCAATTTCTATGCACCTTCATTAATTTATAGAACTTACTGGTGTAGGGATTCTCTTGAAATATTGCTTCACTGAACTTATGATACATTAAATGGTCTAATTTATCACTGTCAAGCATGCAGAATTTTGGACATACTATCTCCAATGTAATCTCCATTTTTACATGATTCTTCTTTTAATAAGAATTTATAATGTCTTTGCCCATAAAAACCACAATTCAACAGAAATATGTAAGAGATTAGTATGTGGTTCAGCAAATATTCTGAAGAGACAAATAGTTTTACCTTTTGTAGGTACAGTTCTAACTCCTAAGGAACTGATGGAAAATTTAGGAAACGAATCCAAAACCCAAGCATTTCCTCTCAAAATCCCTGGCTGTGCCTATGCAGTTGCAAAGAAGCAGTCACAAAGAGCAGCTCCTGTCTGTTAGCTCATGGCTGCCTAGGGACCATTAGCAATTTTTATGCTCCAAGTACATCTGGCCATGTGCTCTGTATGCACCTGGAAGGTTGGTCAGCTGGAGGGAGGTCCTGGCTGGACACACAGACACGAATAATGCTTCAAGAGCTGCTGCCTAATCCAAGCAACACAGAGCTGTAGGAATAGGGAGGGAAGAGGTGTGAATCCGAGGCACTCTTACACAGAGTCTGCACAGGCTTTTGCACATGCCTGTGTTTACACCTAATTGAAAAGCTTGAGCCATCCAAATGCTAACCTATATTTTCAGTGTTGAAGCAGGTACATAAATTACAAACAAAATTATGAAGCAACATCACCTCCACAGTAGGAAAAAAATATTTTCCTATCCCTCTGCTCCGTACATTAGGATGCATATGTACTGTAAAACACTGTAAAAATGTGCATCCTGTTCCTAAATTCATATGGGATTTGAGACCTCTTCTGGATTTGAATTCCAAGTCCAAGAACTACTGCAGAAGATGTCCTAGCCTTCCTCCTACACCGTCTGGACAAATTCAATGCCACTATAACACGGTTTCTTTCCAAGTACCTGCAGAACATTAATAAAGTAATAGAAGTGGATTTGAGCTACAATGGCAGATTTTTATTGATGTGACTGAAGGTGTGGGCATATGCAATTCACATTTATATTGCAGGGCTGATTGTACCATTAAAGTGCAGCAGCTATTTGCTACATAAGCATGAGTCAGCTCTCACTGACTTGTACAGACCATCATTTTCTCAGAACTTCAGCAGCTGCAGGATTCCCAGAGTAGTTTCTAATGTTGTATGACCTAAAATGGTGTATTTGTCTCCATTTTCTTATGCTAGAATGCACATGGCAATGATGAACAGGATACATATTTCTTTCCAATGCACTTTCCAAACTACCATAATTAGTATCCATAAAAAGCACTAAAGTAGCAATTAGCTAAATAATTCATGTTGCTCAAAAAAAAAATAAATAAAAAAAAGAAACCCTTCCAAAAGTTTTCTAAAAGCAAGTTGAATTAAAGCCTTTTTCACCAGTTATTTCATCATCCTGCAGGTTACTTATCTATCAAGCACAAAATCATCATGTACTACTCCAGATACATAACTTTCATGTTCAACTTTCACTATCTTATACAATGGTATCACACCACTCAAACATTGCACAGCTTTACTCTACTAAATGGCTGATGGGCTGTCTTGATTAATTCATGCCAAGTCAATCTAGTTAATTCAGTGCTTTCAACTTCATTAAAGTTCCTGGAAGATAAGGGTACTCAGCACTTTGAGAACATTGCTCAGCTGGATCAAATCTTTCTCATTTTCTACTAAAGTAACAATAAGAGGCTGTTCCCAGCTGGTTTTGCTAACATTACATACATGCGCCACCAGACTTAAAGCTGAAGTTACTCAGTTCTATTAAGAACATTTGGAAGCATACTGATGAAAAAAACCTCTTCTTCTCCATCTTTTGCAGGAGAGATGTATCTGAAACCCCTGCTTTTATTAAATACAAATTAAAAGGCTTTATGTTGCCAATTTATAGATGGGATATCTCGAATTAATATGGGCACTATAGATGAAGCACAACTCCTGGAGTCCAATCGCAGAGGCACCGTAGACTATTTCCATCACTTCTGGAACTGGTTCAATGCTCACAGTCAGGCTGACAATCACAGCAGAGAAGATGAAATACTAGGAACATACAAAATTCAGGAGATTTATGAGTGGATTGTGGTACACAGGGATTAATCAATGACAATACTAGCAACAAGATCAAGGTTAAGAAGTTTGGCACAGTGCTCTTTTTGAAGCTTTATCACATGATGACTCCTATGTGCAAATGGTATGGTACATTGTTTGGGAGCTACAGGGAATATAGAATTTGAGCTCACTAGCTGTTCTCACTCACATTTTTCAGAGGTTCTAAGGGAAACTGCTGAAAAACAGGAAAAAGGCAAAAATGTCTCTGTTCCACACTGCACCCTCTCCCAACAAGACAATTCAAACCCAAAGGATCAGCACCCACATCTAAAATGTTCATCCAGACTCTGACAACACTGTTTGTCATTGCATATCTGGTGAAAGCTCCTACATGAACAGCAGCACAGAGAGTGAGGGATTCCCTTCATGGCTAATATCATTCCATCAACATCTATTTTTAGGGATATACTAAAAGAAATGCTAATTTATCATGGCATCAGCCTTCATATAGTCCTCACCTTTAAACTTCACGGGAGCTGAGCACTGTGGGTACTGTTCAGAGAGCATGGAAAGACGGGCAGGAATTCAGCCTGAAACACTAATTTAAATTCTGGACTTTCTGGGCCTTCTCAAGGGACCCAGCTGAGGTATAAATTATTCCCTCCTTAAATCCAAGTGCAAATACAGTCTATGCAGGAGGTAAGTGCTTATCTCCTCATAACAGGAATTCTGGAAGCTTTCAGGTTAGGAAAGGAGATGTTTACTAGGTTATGCAGTCCTGGAAAAGTAAATTTGCTGGATTGCTGCCTAGGTGGTGGGTTTTCAGCCTCCAAGGATTTTAGTGTACTGGATTTTACTTTGGGTCGTAGCATCTGAATACCAGACAGTTCTTTAAGGTTGAAGAAATCGAATTACCTGACAGAGAGAAAAGGTAACCTCAGTCAAATTAACATTCAGTAAACCTGAAATGAGTTTTTCAATTTAACCTTACAGTTCAGAAAACTCCATTTAAGTTTATTCATGCTAATTTAATTTCTAGACCAGAAAAGCTAATCACACCCAGCAAACACAAAATGTATTTCTGATAGCATTTTGTTTTACGCTCTGTATTTCTTATACTTTACAAATCTATAACTCTATATTATTATTCTATGGACAGAAATAGGCCTTACAGCAATTCTTTCAAATTTCATATGGCAACCTGTTCTCCTGTTATAGAATAACTGTATTTGCAACTTATCCCACTAAACAAGAAAAGTTACAGCATTATAAATAAATCAGGTTTCATAAAGCTAAATTTTACTTCTTTATAAAAAAAGAGAAAAATAATAAAGGAGCATAGACCATAAGGTAAGAAACTTCAGAACTGAAAAGAAATCAAAGACCATGTGCACAATAAGGCACTGTCTCCATATGGAAAGGCATTAAGGCTTCCTGAAAGGCTGTCATTTCCATTTAATTCTGAAAGACCATGAAGTGCATGCACCAATACAAGTAACATTCTTGTTTGAGTTCAAGACATGTGAAAACATTTCCTGTAGAGGTCCACACTTAGCCAATAAAATTACAATCATGTTAGTTACAGTCCAGATGTACATCTTGTTTCCTGTAACACAATCTGTGATAGGGTTAAAAAAAACCCCACAACTCTAAATTTAACAAAAATGCATGCTCTATGATTATTTAAATGCACAGGTATATTCAGCAAAGAAAATAGCAAAGGGGGGAATAGCTATGCCATTTATCTTATTCAGTACTCTCTCCCTTGAGAAAAGCCTCTGTAGTTGCCTAGGATTTGTTTAAAGTCACTGAATTAGTTATAGGAATTGCCCCACTTACTGATCATCCAGAAGAAAAAAATACATTAGAAGAGAAATCTCCAGCAGATCAGTGCAGAGAACATTGACCACCTACAGTGATAACACCTCCACCCCTGTTTTTGGCACTGGTACCCTGGGCAAGCTGTGGATTCTGTGCTCATAGAGGGAGAGCTCAGCAGGGTCTGCTGGCCAGGGCAGCCAGCATGACACCTGCAGGGTCTGGGCACTGAGGGAGCCTGGGGACCACAACACTGGAGGTTTCTGGAGGCTTTGAAGTCTTTTTTGAGGGAAGAAGAGATGGGGGAAGGTGTCTCCAAGAGATAACTAGTACCAGTAATTCAGCTGCAAGCTAGAAAATGTTAAGCACAGAAAGAAGCAGAAAGCCATAAATATTAGCATGAAATCTCAAAAAGAAATACCAGAGAAGCTTTAAAGTTCTTCTTACCCTGCAAGCAAAGCAAATGCTCCTTCAGCTTCTATCACGAGTATTTCCAGGACACCTGCAGTGTCAGTCTTTTTGAGCCAGCATTAAACACCCATCCCATTGCATACTGTGCCAGCATGACTGTGCAAACACTGAAGGCCAAGGGCCTGATCTTCAGGTGCGTAGGTCTTTTCCCACTGACAGCAAAGGAACTTGAAGGCACTCAGCCCGATAGCATCAGGGTCACTGAGCAGGGAGATGGAAGTTTTGTGTCTGAGTGCACCCTAGGAAAGATCTCCCACAGAGCCTTAACTTTGGATAGCTTTTTCTCTTTAGCACAAACGATCTTCTATAGTGCTCTTTATGGATGTGTTTTAAAAGCAAATAACTCAATACCTGAGGCAGATCCCATTTCATGCTGCGCCGTGAGGCTGCCTAAGGTGGGGTTAGTTGGGGCATCTTAAAGAAGGGAAAACACTTCTCACTTTGAAGCATTCTTATTTATAGATTCTGATTAAGATTGTATTACAGCTCACAAACTTCTACAAACTACACATATTGACTTCTGACTACCTAATGCCATGTGGTTGCAGCTAAACTACCTTGTATGGGAATTTCCAGACACAGAAAATTATCAGCATTCTTGCAGTAAATTATCTGAACTTTATTTAGCTACTTTCAAAAGGGCACTTAAAAGGGAAATACAGTAAATCCACACTACTGTATTACTTAGCATAATGGGATTGTAGGAATTTTAATCTACAAGATAGTTTTTGGTTTGCATCTACCAGTGTCCAGGACTGAGTCTAGTTTTTTTATTGGAGAAATCAGCCATAAACAACAGTCATCAGTGCCACAAAGTATTGCCATCCCTGAAATTAGGCCCAAGATTTTTTTTTCTATTCTCATGGCAATTATGTTGTACTAATTTGGCCAGATTTTGTTTCCTTTTCTTCTAAAAAACCCCTATTGATCTTTTACTACAGTAATACTAAAAGAAGATGTCAGAGTTGCCCCACTAGCAATGTTTTCTGTAAGTATATTTTAATAATAGTAAATAAACCCCAAGTATTTGGACACTTACATTTAAGAATACATTCATAAGGAAGATTCTATATAAACACTCAACAGTTACTAACAGTCTGTCCTCAAACTCCCTTTGTCAAGTACAGATGTCCTACTACCCACTCGCTACAAACAGGCAGTTTAATAAATCCATATGAACAAGCCATGGAAACACAACTTGACTGCACAGCTTCCTGACATCTCACAGGCATCTTACCACAAGGAAACCAAAAAAGCTTCTAGAGGTCTCTGTGCTAGAATGTATTCTGCCAATAACTTCTGACAGCCCCGTTAAGTGTCTAATTTGTTAGATTGCTCTAATGTCACCTACTATGCCACAGAAGTACTATCTTCTCTCCAGCAGAAAAGAGAGAGCCACGTTCTTTTAAAGGAAGGAAAGACTTGGCCATTACCCCTCTTTAACATATAAGCAAGTATTAAATATTTAACATAAAGTAATGTTTAAGCCATTCAACCAGAAACTGGAAGAACTGGGTCTAAGTGAACACCTTGAGAACATTAAGTTGACACCTCTCCCATCATAGATGAAGCTCTTAGGCTCCCTTTAGCCTCTATGCACCTCATTATTTCCAAAACTTAAAGACTTGCGACTGTTAACTCTCACTTTGCCCTAAGATATCTGACACAGAAAAGGTAATGAAACCTACTACCTACCTACATCTCTAAAATTTCTACAGCCCTTACTAAACCTGAAATATTGAAGAATCCAATAAAGCACCAGGAGTGAATTGCCTGAACCTGCACTGGTAGGTGCAACCCCCCAAAGACCTCAGGGGAGAGCTGTGAGTCACTACGGCCCACCAACATCCAAATTACTGACCTTGTGTTTGGTGCCTCAGTACTCCATCAGAGGGGAGACTTTCCAAATCTCCAGATACTCCAGCATGCTCCTCCCAGCTCTCTTAGCTTCTGCCTGTTTCACAGATAATCAATTATTCACTCAGAAGGGTTCAGTTTGTCAGTGGCCTCCTGTCTTTGCACTGATCTTGCTGTACTACCCTGCTATGACAGGTGAACACTTGCAAGGTTCAGTAAAAGCAGGAGGGAGCCAAAGGCTCCATGGAGGGCCAGGCAAATGGAAAAGTGCAGTTATTACAGCCGCAGCAGCAGGCACTGTGTTTATTTTAAGGGCTTCTTAACTTTTACACTGTCAGCAGATCTGTCAGGCTGGCAAGGCCATTGCTGTGCTGATTGTAATTCCCCACTGAAGATGTGCAAAGCCAAGAGATGTAGGGGTCAAATGTGATATATCTTCCCCCTCAACACTGAAGGAGGAAATACATGATCATTATAATGACAAGGAATATAAACCCAACACATGCTCAAGCTTCAGAAATCTCCATGGTAATGTACAAAGTCCACAGGTAAAACCAGGACTTCACACACGATCAGAGCTCCAGCATGTACTTCCTGGGACATGCTGGTATCCTGCTCCTGCCAAAGAATGGAAACTCCCACTGGCAAAGCTATCCATCCATTCTCTAGTGCCATAAGCAGCATGTATGATCCCTTCCAATGACCAGAGTCCCCAGGACTTTCAATCACTCACCAGCTTCTGCTGAATGGCATTGCCAGTGAGATTTGATGCAAATATGTGCAAAGACGACAGGGAGCCCTTAAAAATCCTGCTGGGGCTGTCTGGGGATGAGATGCTGCAGTCCTTGATCAGCAGCAACCCTGGACATAGCCCTAGTTAGCACAGCAACTGCAAGCAAGGACAATATGGAAAGACTACTGTGCACCACCAATATCCTATGCCAGCATGTTGCATCAGCTTGATTTTGCAACTTCGGGCTCACCTGTTTTTCCAATATTTTCAAATTCCTGTTCTGGTCTTTTTAAAAGTTCTTCACCTGTTTGTTCTGGGGTTTTTTTTCACATTTTCTTTCCAATACAACAGACACAGACTATCATTGACTGGAGAAGGCTTGGAGACAACAAATTCTTCTTCCTCTGCCATGAAAATTGGCAGGAGCTTTGTTAAGAGTTAGACAGCATCAAAATTCCCTGAATTCATCCAAGTGATGAACTCATCCAAAACATATTTTTAATGTAGGGAGATTCTTGTTTGAACTCTCTAGACACGATTTAGGGAAGCTTGATCCATCACCAGGATCATGGGGAACTACAAGGTTACTCAGCACTCAACATAAGGAACATCAACAAACGTCCCCAGGTACTTGCCAAGGCCACAGGTTTGCCCAGAAAATACCAGTCATGCATTTGCCAACATTCTTTCCTTCTTCAGTACAGCAGCTTTGCTGCAGGGTCAGGTCCCCTCAGACCATGCCAAATTCCCCATTTCCCTCTGTAAGAAACTAAGAGTTCATTCCAAAACTGCTCCCTGACCCTGAGACAAGTGGCAATTAAACTCCACAGGAGGCTGAGGCAGTCATAAAGCTCAGGATCTTCCCAAAGGACACTGAGTACAGAGAACAGTCACATACTGTACATTGCAAAATAAGCTTTAATTGTTAACACATTTGTTTTCCGGTTTGACAAGTGCAAGGCAACTGTATTAACCTTATATAGAAGAGTGGCTGGCAAGGAGCAGACCTGAAAGCCAACCAATATTTAACTCTGTGGATTACCTACCACAATGCCACCAGTAAGCAAACAGAGAAGACATTTCAAAGTGAGGCAGTTGTTCTTGTTGCAGCCAGCACTCTCAAAGCCCAGCAGTTGAACTGTCCCATACATATTTTCATA
Source organism: Petroica traversi (assembly GCA_025920805.1). Lineage (NCBI taxonomy): Eukaryota > Metazoa > Chordata > Aves > Passeriformes > Petroicidae > Petroica > Petroica traversi. The sequence continues at coordinate 5,044,774 of JAHLSL010000061.1, forward strand.
CAGGCCACCTTTGTTTACTAGGAGCAGGTAAGATCAGGCACAGTCTTGCCACACAGGAGTGAGAAACTGGCCATTCAGAGTGAGTGAGGCCTGATGTTCAGAAAAATTACATGCACCAATGAGAACTCTTAGGGCTTTATCCCTCTGGCAGATGACACAGAAAAATAAATCTAAAACATACTGTGATCTTAAGGGCAACCGGATAAAAAAGTATCTATGGTACCAGCATATGTCTGTTGAAATGTACTAAAAATATGAAGATTTCTAGTATTTTCTGCCCTATTATTGTGGCCTGTCAGTCTGTCCACTTCCCCATTAGATCAATTTAATGAATTTTAATTAAAGCTACTCATCTGTGACAGGGCATTTCCAAACATCAAAATCAAAGCCAACAACAGTAACATTTTAAAAAACAAAGAATACTGTAAGCATAAGTCCCATCAAAGGCTAGGGACATTACACTATTGATGAGTTCACAGGTGCCCCCTCCAAAGCTGCATCAACCCAGCTGTGTGAGTGGAATTCCTAGACTTGAGAATACAGGGGCTCAAAAGTGAGCAAGCAGACCAGTCACTGTAAACACTCTCTCTGCTTGGAAATGGAGTAGGATGCCTGGGTGTCTCCACTTGACAGGTGATTATGGAATTTTCCAGGAAACTGGCAGTCAGACTCTCATGTCTGATGTGAGAAGTGCCAGGAACTCCTCATGCCCCACCGAGTTCTTCCACCTTAGGGACTCACAGCTGCACCAGACCTCCACCCTACACGATCTTGCTGCAGCTGTTCGTGCTCATCTACCCTCTTGGTAAGCTTTGTTATGGCCTGGTGGCATCGTACAGGTCTACTGGAGCCAGAAGATCTGGGATGTCACACGGTTGGTGTGCCCTCTGCAGCCTGGACTTCTGCTGGAGAGGTAGTGGGGCACAGGAAAACCCATCACACCGAGACACTCTGCCTGATGACTCTGTGAAGAAAGCAAGGGACAAGGCTGTCACTCCTAACTGGCCATCCTGACCAGAGGTAGGGCAGACTCTCACAGGTAGTAGCTAAGCAGGTATGTGTCTTTCTGGGCAATCTTTCTGGGCTACTCTTCCTCTGAACCAAAAAAACCTGTAAGTTGCTAAATCGAGCTCATGCAGAAGACCCATTTCTTAGAGGCCTGCTTGTCCTTTCCTTCACATGACTACGGCCCCAGAACTGCCCCCTTTAAAACTACCTAAATGTACCTCAACTTACCCTCCCTCTCCCAAACATGAGACCAAAACCCAGACCCACCAGTGTACTAATCCTGCCTGTTGTACAGCAGGAGTGGGAAGAAGTTTCTCCAGCATGATCTGAGCTGGTTGCCTAGAAAAAGCCCTCCTCCATGACCACTGGCAAGTGTGTACAGTCCAGTCAGTGGGCTCTCAGGAAACTATCAGATGCTGATGGCCTGAAGATAAATAGTTGAGTCGTGTCTGTGAGCTGGAGCCTGCTGGCAAAAGGAGGAAGGGGAGCACTGGCTGGCCCAATGCAAAGACGTCAAACAGGAGTGTTTCAGGCATAAGTGGTGCTTGCTGCATTAAGAGGACTATGCTAAGAAAGATCTGACAATGTTTCTGGAGAGGGGCTGACCATCCCACTGCAAGCCTACCAAAGGTGAAACCTGAACTTACTCTGTCCTCTCCAGAGAGATGAGAATTGTCCTTCTCTATCCCCCAGCCAGTCTGACCTAAGAACACAAACTGAATAACAAAACCGGCGAGTTGCAAAAAACCTTATCTATAGCAGGTATCACCGATGAGCAAGGGCATCTCTACTCAGCCATGTAACCTCCTCCAGTTTTTCTGCCCTGATGTAGCACTGGTGACCCATTTGCTGGAAAATTCCCAGGTAATGAGTTCATTACACAAGTGAGGCTTTGGCAAAGCTGTGGTGCCAACTGCACTCTTCCCATGTGAAGAATAGACACAGATGTCCTCCGAGACCAGTTGATACTGGGTCATCTTTGTGAAGCAAAGTCTTGAAAAAACAAACAAGAGAATGTAAGGACACAGAGGGAAGGGTGATGGCATTTGTCTTTCAGCCTCACAGGAATCAGGCTCTTCCTGGCATTTTTAGTCATTCAAACCTCCTACTTGGTCCATAATTATCACTCATGGCACTCCATCTGGGACTTCTAATGGCTCAGAGAAATCAGATAATCCAAAGTTTGGGGTCTTAAAGACAACACGATAGCTTTCTTGAAAAACAGGGTAGACAGACTTTTGCTCCGTGTTCTGTACAATCTCACACCAGTGACATGTCCTATCCCTGCAGTGCTCATCCACCTTCTGAATTCCTGTATACAAGTGCCAAAATCTGAGCTTGTTTTTGTAACTTCTGCTTCTATTTCTATATTTTTAAATGGGTAATCGCAGCTGTCATTGTTGCCGAATGAGCATTTACCGCCTCGCTGTAGCCTTTAGAAATACATTTATCATGCAAATGCTGGAAGAATTTTAAGTATAGCTGAAATAATGGGTAATTCTGTAATAGCCTTCCCTAGGAGAGATTGTGCCACAGTTGGCCACAACAGTCCAAAAATAGAATGATTGTTCTCAAAATCAGTAGCACACCCGATACGCGTTGCTCATCTCTCATCACAAGGGACACTTCTGTTTGTACAGCTGTACTCTTTCTTGTTTAGATCTGACTGGCCACATGCCATGCTCAGTTAGTGTAATTTTTTTAATTTTTTTTTTTTTTGGTTATTTGTATTACTCACTTTGTTATATTTTTTTCACTACTTATATTTGCCTAATAGTAAAACACCTCTTATACCGAATTATATTAATTGTCTGTATCACCTCGAATCCTCATTCCAGGAGGAACCAAAGGGGATTTTCAGAGGGAAGCAATTAAAAACTGTATATATAGGCACTACTGCAATGCAGGTGCAGAGAGAGCAGTGGGAATTCTCTCCAGAGACTATCCTCGTGGTCAGCTTACACAGCAACTCATTGGTGGCTCTTTCATTCCCTTGAATTGCTAAATATTTTCTTCATATTTTACAGATTATAAAATCTCTTGAAGTGCAAACACGATGCTTCTTTGGATGACTTCATACCACAATGAATTTCACTGTATGAGACTAAAAACTGCCAAGCCTTATACAGCTCTGAGAACTCTCAGGACCCTATGGCATGTGACTCTTAGGAATGGATGGGCCTTTTTTTTCTGCACACTGGCTTGTTTTCCTTTAAGTGAGTATGAGGTTCTCATTTCACAACATGAAGAAGAAACTGAAAAGACAAACTTCGTAATTTAGCTTTTTTCTTTGGCTACAAACAGCCAGACACACTCTGCCTGAAGTTGAGTGACCCCTCTTAGTTTGATGGGAGCAAGAAAGATCCCTACAGACAAGATAATGTAGAACCAGTTTTTAACTCTATGAAATTTCGCATGTGATGCCCAAAACTACATACCATGTGCTAGTGAACCAGAGGTGAGCTACCTGCTGCAAAGCAGAACTTCTTACTCCATACAGGTCTGAACTAAGCATCTGTGATTGCTTAAACATGGATTGCACATTATAAGGCTTCCTGACTGAATAGAAACCACAGAGGTTGCCTAAGTAGAAATAAATTAATTTCATCTGCCTCATTATTTTTACATCTGAACTAACATCCACAGATTTAAAAGAAACTATGCAACCCTTATTTTTAACATTATTTTTTATATATTACAGTAAAACATAAGTCATGTATTAATAAATTGCCTTATGTTAAAAACCAACCAAATAAGCTAACTTTCACAGAAATGCAGTCTACCCAAGAACAAAACTTTGGATATAAAAACTTCCAGTTAAAGACCAGTTCTCAAACATTTTATGTACCCTTTACTCTCACAACTTTCATAAAATGCTGGGTGTTCAGATTCAGAGTATATTCTTTTGATTCATTGACATATTAAGTTTAAAGCTGACAGGCATTTTTGGCTGCAGACAGCCTTCATGAGCAGATTTATTTTTTCTTTCTAGAAGAATGCTTTGATGTGCTGCTAATAAATTAGCCATTTAGAAAACTGCATTTTAGAAATAGCAAAGATAATTAGCCATCCCTTTTAGCATCCTACCACTCTTATCATCGATGTAATTTCTGGTATATAGTCAAGAACCGAGTACTGAATTGCAAAATTTAATTAAACAGTTACAGTAAGTTTCCAAAATGAGTATGTGTTACGAAAAAAAGATTTAGTCATAGGAAAAAATGCCTAAACCAACCAGGTCTAGGCCAATCAGGTGCATTCCAATTGTGAGGAAAATAAATGGTGACACTCCACACCCACGCAGGGCAGTTCCTGAGTTCATTTTTAAACACTTCATAGTTCTATACATAGAAGACTTCCAGAAAAAAATATTTTATGGTGTCATAGAAAGGAGTTTCACTAAGTGGCTGTTCAGGTATCATTATGGACTGTACAGCACTCTGCACAAATCAGCCCTAAGATCAAGGCCCATAATGATTGCTACTGTGTGAAAAAAAAACCCCCTGTATCTTAAGGAGCTTATTGTCTACAAATCAGTCTGCATGGCATTGAAGCTATTAATTTTTTTATAAGGTATTCTACCCATAAAAAGATGTAGGCATGAAATTGAACCTAAATCTCAACATCCAGACAATGCTTCATGTTCTCTCTTTCAGTTTGCAGCAGCAGTATATTACATAGCTTTGTCCAGTAAGGCTCATTTTTCTTGAAATTTTAAGTTCCTTCTATGCTGCTTATTTCTAACAATGAAAGACACTATATTCCAAAATCTGACCTAATATAAGCCTGAGCACTTAGCAGTACATTGGAGTTACAAGAGAATTCACATTTGCTGAAAATGAAGAAAATTCAGAACTGTCCATATCTATGTAATTCTTTGTGCTACTTGGGAATAATTTGGTGCTTAAACAGTAATCATAACTTTGGAGTAAGAACTTAATTAACTTCATATAACCTTATAACCTACATAAACATGGCATGCCTGATAAACTATGCAACTGGGTGTTGAAATATGGCAGTGATTTCCCCACCCCAAAAGTTCAAGCAGCTCTACAGTGGCCGTCCACCTATGGACAGTGGCTTTTGTTCCATTCTCTAGATAAATCTCCAACTACAGCAAACATACAGCATGGTCACTGAGCTTACTGTAAATCTTAATCCAGGTATGGAATGCTAATAGGAGTCATGTGCTATCCCCAGGCTGATTACTTACCAGATTCAGGAGATATCAGCCATAGATCAAGGCTAATTCACCACTCTGGCCAGGTCCCCAGCATTCCTGCCAGACCACATCAAATGGAGCAGATGATAATTTATCACCACTTCATTCAGTAAGGACTCTCCAAGTAAGGCCAGAGAGATGTAAAGATCACTGATACGTTGGGCACCAATGGCCACGGTTCTGTGTAACTCTTCATCTGACCTGACAGTCAGAGAGAAACCCACCACAGTGAACGATGGCGTGACCTCAGTTCACACAGAAGTCACAGAACAAGAGGGATGGATTTGACTGTAATTCTGACATATCTCAGAGGAAAAAAGGCTTGCTGAATGATTTAATTCCAACTGCATAAGGCAAAAATTCTGATTCACTAACCAGAATTAAACTTTGCAATCCTTGCTAACACCCCAAAAGGTTTAATCCTTAACATTTACTTCTGATATTTCTTTAGTGATATGCTAAAATATTATAATAAGAGACAAGAACCTCAGTTTAGGTTTCCCCACAGATATTGTGTTATTTCTGTCCATGACAAATTACATTCTGCAAATTTTGACCTATTGCCAAACAGCAGAAGAGTAACCACACACCAGGCCCAATTTAGTAATATACTCTTATGTTGATTTACATATAGAACAGTGGGTTGGATGGCATTAAACCTTTGAGTTTAGACTTTTGATAAGTTCATATACCAAACAAATTATTTAACTGCCTGAATAAATAATTCAGAATCCAAATATCTCAAATGGCATGACGCCCCATTGTATGTGATGAACAACTGTAGGAGACTCAATGACTTTGCTCTCTAAGGGCAAAATTGAAGAAAATTACACAAGGAGAAATCAGACCAGCCTGCGTTCAATTCTTCACAGCTATACAATTTCAAAAGGACTGTGTAGACTGGTTTTTATACCATATAAGTGTGCCTGGCATCTGGGGTGAGGACATCTACTTGGAAGACAGCAAATGACATTTCAGATCTCATCAGGGAGAAGAGAATTTGCATCTTGGGCCTCCCACTTCCTGGCAAGGAATCTAGTCATTAGGCTATTACATATAAATGATACAGGCTAATGTATATACATACAAACACACACATATATGTAAATATTACCTTTTTTTAGGTATCTTTTGAAAGGACAGGGGTTCCTAAGTCCCCCCTTCACAATGCAGATGGTAACTTTAGGGTAGTAAACTTCCGCCTCAAGGACTGGTAGACCCAAGACAATAAAACAGACTACTCCCAGGCTGAAGGAGAAAGCAGTGAAATAGGAACAATCAGACTTGTTCCAGCAGGTCCCTGCAGAGCCAATTTTATATCTTATCTCAAAAGTCAGAGGAAAAAACCCCACACTATCTGAAGCCCTAGTTATTTATAGTTTATGTTTACTCTTTGCTCAGTAGAATAAATGTGCTGAGCAGTAGCGTGATAAGACATAAAAATATTAGATGTTGTACTGACATATGCTCTAGTAAAACCTTTAGAAATGCAAATAATCCTGCTAAGTTTCTCTTGTTTATGTTTCTAAGTCACTGTATGCCTATCTGCCAAATCATCCACCATGCCCTAAGCACCTTCTGAATAGTCTGCTTCTTAAATTGCTTTTTATAGATTAAGTAATTTTTCCCAGGAAATCACATCCTTTTGGTATGTAAGCCATGCAAGTGATGCCCAGGGCAGGTAGGGTGATCAAATGGAATCGGTATTTAGTGATTGCAGTTTAGCGACACTGAGGTTCACACTCCCATCTTCTGCCACCACACTCTGAGTCTGACCAGCCCCCATCCCACCCACTTGTCCACATATCCTTTCTGCCCTCTGAAAATCCCCACTGTTCTTCAAATCTCTCCTTATTCCCTGTATTCTTCTAAATACTCCTTTGACGACATTTTCTCTTCTCATCTCTTCAGTCCTCCCCGTTCTTGCTCCCCATGAGTGGCAGACCCACCCACTGGCTCCCTCAACTACAATCCTCCCTTGTGCCCCCTTCTGTATCACTTGATCCTGATGAGCTCAGACATGGAAAGGTAATCAAGACCTGCTCTCTACAGAGCTGCCCCGAGAGCTGGCCAGCCAGAAGGTGCATTTATGTGAGCTATGAGACCAGACCAGATCTCACATTAACTCCCAGGATAGCCAAAACCTGCTGTGTGTTTATATGTTGTAAAGAGCTGCCCAAAATGATCAGACACATCTAAGGAGGGAAAAGGGAAGCTCAAAGCATTCTACTTTATTCAGTTAAGACCAAGCTTGGCCTGCGAGGCCTGAAGTCCAAGACATCACCATCACTAATCCAAGAATTACAGCATGGGTTTTCCAAGTGGTCTGATAGCCGTATTGCCTTCACTTGGGTGAGTGGTTATTGCCAGATACACTCTGTTCTTTTAGGAGGAACATGGACTCTGTCTTTTCCTATTTGCTCTTTATCAGCTATGGCATTTGAATGTAACACAGCAAGCTGACTGTTTCACTACTCTCTCAAAATTGTAACTGGGGAACTGTGATTAAGAGACCTACCTACCTGACTCATTAATTATTGAATCTTCTAACATTTTTTTCCTTTCCTACCATACCTCACAGAATTGCCTATGCCTAAGAGTTGCTTAAGGCCCCACTAATGGCTGGGTTACTAATAAAGGGCATCACTTAGCAATGACATAATTCTGTTTTCTGATAGAAGCCTCTTAATATGAAATTATTCTTTTTCACTGCAAAAAAAAAATTTCAATATTTGACCTATGCCCTTTTCCCCACTGCAATTTTCAGAATGGTTACTTTCACATGTCACACGTGTGAGCATGCAAGTAAGGAGACAAAGTCTAGTTTCACAATTCATAGCTCTGTTGGTTCCTCCTGTTAGATTTATGACCTAATAGAGCAGCTGTTGAAAAATTAGAAAGAGTTCAAAAGGAGCTATAGAAACAACTGTAGAGCTGAAAAAATGGATATTACTGAATAAACTTCAGGTGTGCAGTTTACACATAGAAGGTTAAGAAGCAATTTAGTTTTCCTCTCCACATTTAAGTGTGAGGGTATTTTTGAGTTTTTTCATTCTCATTCAAATGCGTAACAAAGTTCAACAACTGGAAGCTGAAGCTAGAAACACAGACTAGAAATAATTAAGACTTTTTAAGAGTTTGAATAATTAGCTATGGAACACTTCACCTATCACGAATTTCTCATCCCTTAAAGCCCTTAAATCAAGAGGGTGCATATTTCTAAGAGATATGCTTGAGCTACAAAACAACATACTAAACCTTCAAAACTTATGGCCTTCATTAAAAAAAACATCTATTCAAAATTACATTATGAGTATGAGGTGGAGTCAACTGTTTTGATGGTAATGGTTTGCTAGACTGAAAAACTGCAAATCCTGAAATGAAGCACAGTAGAAGATGTAATGCCAGTAAAGCCAGACTCAGCTGAACCTTGCCTGATAAATCCACATGTCCAGAATCTACACCTCTGTGACTCCAGGCATATGCACAGTCACCCATCATGTTATTAGGTAAAAGTAACCTTCAGACACAAATCAATATTGTTACCATACATCCCATATAGTCCTGAAATAAAGTGCAGGAAATCAGAATGTAATTTAAATGTAGCTCTGAAATCATGCAATCCTGCAAAATTAAAGCTGTTTCTGATAAAAGTGAACCAGGTATTTCTGTACATTTTTTATAGCGGATGGAAGAATTACCCACTCCAGTAGCTTCTTCATCCCAGACTCAAGCAACCATTTTCAAGTCTCCCTTGGCAATCAAGAGTTATTGGCTAGAACTGAATGAGCTGGGGTTGCAGCCAGGTGCCTTGGGAGCACTGGAATTCCCCTGCAGTGATCTCTCTCTCTCTGCCCAATAATGTGGCTTTGCAGACTTAGGCTCCTACCAAAGCAGTCATTGTAGCAGGACCTTCCAGGCAACTCAGACTGCAAGAGTATTTGTCTCAATCTACTGCTGACATAATGTCATACTCCAGTAAGCAGAAGGTCATGATTATCTCCTTTTCCTCAGCTAGGAATCCTGTCAAATGTACCACCACCACCACATTGAAGGTTTGTGCTACAACACCGTGCTGAGGCTGCCTGACTGTACCTGCAGACTGGATCTCCTTGTCACTTGCCAGGGGAGAGGGCTTGTCCAAGAGACAAAACCTCACAGGAGCTCAAAGTGGATCACAAGCACAAACGAGGACAGCTGAACCAAAGGCATACATAAGTCCTCTGTTTTTACTTCCCTACAATGTTATAGCTTGGCTCAAAAGGCACCACAAAAATATCAGAAGGTCTTTAAAGCAGAGACAAGTGCCTGAGTATTGCCATCTTTTCCCATATTCTTGTGGGAGACATTCAGATAATAACTCAAAATCTTCCTGTCCTTCTCCTCCAAGTACAAAGGATTCTCTTCTGAGCCATCCTGCTCTAACATAAACTTACAGCAGCATCTATACAGCTTTAAAAAAATCCAAAACCAAGCAACAACAAAGGTCTTACAAAAATACAGCACTGCAGGCATGGTTCTTCCCTGGGGAGAGGATGAAAGAGCAACATGTGACAGATGTTTGTCACATCATTTTACATAGTATTCAAATGCACTCAGAAACAATAGTGATGAGAATGGTATAAAAAACCCAAACAGACCAGATTGAAAAGAAGTGTTACAAAAATAACTCTTGAATAAGAACAAAATGAATTAAATATAGAAAGACCAAGAAAATTGTTTTAGGAAGTTTTGTTTGTTTTTTAGTGTCAATTTAAAGAAAATAATAAAGTCTCTTTTAAGGACTCTCTCAAATCCTAAATTTGTCTCCATTATCTGCTGACTCAGAGACTTCACAAGACACTCTGGCTGGGAAACTGCAGGGTTTGCTTCCGACATAATATAGTATTGATGTACCCCTGAAGGATGTTACAGCACCATGAAACAGACCATCCTCTTTGCCTGCAGGGTTTCTTGCTATTCTCTTAGGCTCCTTATTTCCTCCCTGCAGCCAAACCCTCATTTTCCCTTATGTAAAACTCCTTTCTGTATCAGTTTTATAAATAAGGAGATAAAAAGAATAAATAAATTATCCTCTGGGAAAGTGACTTAGCAGTGAAATGTCAGAGTGTAAGGGATACCTGATCATATAGGAATAAATTTCAACTATGAAGTGCAAGAAGAAGCAAGATGCTCTAATAATTCATTCATTCATATAAATATGTATGGATGCAACCTACAAAACTGTTCACCCAGTTTGGGTAATATGTATTTTAGCATGCAAACTACTGCACAGTGGTTGCATATGCTCCTATGGGGAAGATGGCACAGCTGCTTTGATTTTTCAGGCTGATGTTATTCACTAAAAGACAGTGAAAGCACCATTCTTCAGTCTGAACTGGTTATTGGCATTCTATTCTAGAACTGAAATGCTTAAATTATTCTTCAAACATAAGCTGTTAAGCAGCGTAAGCAAAGAAAAATCCTGTATAGATTTTTTTATTTATGTTCAGGTATTCAGATTCTGCAATAATTAGATTAGCAGTTATCTTCAAACAGTTTCAAATACTTCAACCATAAATAATAAAAAAAAGAAAATTAAAATTCAGCTTACCTACAGTTCCTAGAAAAACCCCTCAACCCCTCACCATCCGCTTTTCTTCCTCACAGAGGCTCAACATCCATGAAGCACCACTCTCTTCACACAATAGTCTATGGGCTTAGATCTCAACAGAACTATTTTCCACAACCTGTTCCCTGCTTTAAGAATGTACTTCCACAAATTTCCCCATTTGTGCAAATGTGACAAAAGTTTTACAGTGTAAACAAAAGCCTTTTGCACAGCATTAAAGAGATGGTCTTTCCTAAGATGGTGGGACACAGCACTTGGAAGAGTAAGACAAAAGAACACGTAGTGAGCTAAAGAACTGAGGAGGACTCATGGTCTGGCCAGTGTGAGCCAAGACAGAGAAACCACGAAGCCCAAACCCACTCCCTGTGCCCCTGGCCTGTTGTTTAAAGGTGTTTGGAGGGAGAAAGGCCCACTACATTGTCTGGGGCTGCTGAACTTCTGAACTTCACAGTTACTAAAAACTACTGCAACAACTCTTCAAAACAAAAAATTGGCATTTTCTCTTTAGCAACAGGTACCCAGGTTGGGAAGCAAAAACACACCCTTCCTCCCTTTTATCAGCCATTTTAAGGGGGTAAGGTTGCTCCAACCAACACACCAAAAAGCTGGAAGTTGGCTGAGCAACAGCTTTTTCCTGTCTCCTGCATCCATATAGCCTCAGTGAACAAGCCAGAGGTGAGGACATCTGGTTAAACCACTGAAGAAGTGGTTTTTCTGTCTTTTTAAAGAGGAGGTCCACTCCACTTTTCTTTAAGCCATTTAGGAATTAAAACGCGTTGATCTACATTCTGACATTTAATCAAGAGCATATTTAGGCTAGAATAGAATAAGGCTTCCCATTCATAATCCCATACTAAACATAAAGGCCTGTGAGTGTATAAAGATCCAGCTGGTAAGCAAAGTTTTCCTAAATTCCTCAACCACCTGAAAACCCCACTAGCTGCTTTTATACCATTCAACACCTATTTTTTAAAAGCAGGGCTGATGGTCTTTGGTCAAGTAATCAAGTAATTGAGGACTGCGAGATCATACCCTGATGTTGGAACACTTCCTTAAGCTTCAAGGGGGATTATCTGTTCCAGTTACTAACCGAAGTGATTAAGTCACATGATTCTGAGCACATCACAAATAAGAGACCAAATCTGCTTTTCTTTTGTACAAAAGATTTTTCCAACATGGGAATCAACACGCAATGAGGTAAATTTTATCCTCAGTGGCCAGACAGGAGTTCAGAGAAACGAATTTTTACCATCCAGTAACAAATTTAATAAATTCAGTCAAACATAAATTCAGTCTCTGTTTCTGTGTTCTCACTACTGAAACTCACTTGAAATATACTTTTTAGGAAGTGCCCTTTATAATTCATTTGTATTTTTTAAATCAAAGAATTTAAAGATTGTCTGAGTTAAAGAGAATTTTGAGCAACAGTTCTGCCAATGAAGTTTGAGTTTCCTGCAAAATTTCACCATGGAGTTATAAACATAGATAATGATTTGAATGCTGACACACCTTTGACATTACTTCCCTAATTTATACTCATATATTAAAACCTAGCTACTTATTTATTGTAGTTAACAGGGTAATTTTATTTTTCTCCTCCACTAGTTTTACATTGTTTCAATGAATACTAATGCTTTTAAGTTATAATCAGCTATGGCCAAACAAAAGATAGAATCTTACAGTGTGAATCAGACAAATAAAATAAAACAGTGTTAAACTACATGGAGACAACAATTTATTGAGGCATCTTATGCTACTGAAGAACATAATTTTCCTTTTTCTCCTACTAATACATAAGAAAACCAGATTTAGATAATTTAAGCTCTTTTTTTCCCCACTCCTAGAAAAGTATGCACACAGTGAAACACAAAACTACTCTTTGGGTTGTGATGAAAACTTTTACGTATTTCACTATTCCTTGTCATTCTAGAAATATAATATAGATTTTCTTTGCAAACCCAAACTCATCTTTCTATATCAGGTGGTGAAATGCAGCCTACAGTGCTAAGGAGTGAAAGCTATTGGAAACTGTAGTAAATTTACATGACAACAAATTTACACCAATACATCCCAAATCTATCATATATATACAGCAGTAATCTGCGCTTTTACAAGGCATCCACAAAGATTTTGAACCCTTATGGCAACCAGAAGATAGAGATATTCTGCATGAAAAGCTGCAGGAGATGGAAAGAACAACCTTTGCATGTTACCAAAACTGTTGAGAGTTTCTGCAAGGCAGACCAGGTACATCTCAGTGGCCCCATCCTCTCCAAGGGCACTCAACACACGCAGCCCAGGACTCCTGCCACCCTGGGCACTGTCCATATCTGACACAAACACCCCTAGGTAGGGACCTACCCAAAAAGAATATTTTCTATTTCATTCCCAGTTCCCACAGAGCAGCATCCACACCAAGAATGCCACCAGGTGACCCTCCCAGAAGGAGGTGAGCCGTTGTGTTCTTGGTATGGAGGAATTCACACTGCTGCTCTTTAAGTGTGGCATTACAGGTACATTCCAAGTTACCACTTCTTCACAGTTACCCTGGGAAATTCAGTATGTTTTATCAAGAGCAAAAACACTTGAATCCACCATGGTCACTCAATTATTGTAACACCAGTAGGAAAAAAAAAACAACACAAATTCTCACTTCCTCTTCACATCAGCCAGTTACTTGTCTCTTCCACCTAAATTATAAATATCATCAATTATCATCTTCAAGGTATAGGGCTACTTCATTTTCCCTTTCTCCAAATACTGCTTCTTATTTTCTATGTGTACTCAATGAAGGAATAAGATATGTTTCCTCCCCTTGAACAATGGACTCTGCAGAAATGAAGACCTGTATATTACTGAGTGGAATTAGACAGCAGCAAATGCAATCAGTAGCTAACATGATCAGATGGCTCTTTTAAACAAATTACTGAACTAAATCATGCACTACAGGACAGCGGAAGCCAGACTCACTAATAACCCTACCAGTTTTAGCTCCTACACTGGAATCCTGGAGAACAAAAGACAGCTGTGATATTGACTGAGGTCAAGTTGCATTTATTGTCAATATAGGATGAGATTTGGCCTCAATCCCCAGTGATCATCAATGCCCAACAGTCCCACAGCTCTCTCAGGGTCCCTGAGATCATAAAATTATTCAAGGAAACCAGCATTGTATTGCAACCTTACTCTCTTACAGGAAGTTTCACGAGGGCTATTCTATTCCAGTGATTTCCTGCTCCCTTGTGTCCTTTTGAAATCCTAGTCTTGGCATGTGCTTACATACTCTAGTATCCAAACAGTGAATATTCTACCTCAGAACCTATTTTTTTTTTCAATTTTCTATGGTCTGCGCTGCCCAAAATTGTAATATGATTTTCCAAAAATCACTACATGTCCATATTTCCTAGTGAGATTATCGACCATTCAGAGAAAAGCTGTTCCAGCTCAACTTCAGGTCAAATGCATTTAGATCTTTGATAACAAAACTTACTATCCAGAAAATCAAGCATTCATAAATCTAGAATCAATAAAAGCCAGAGCTATTCAAAGAGAAATAATCAAAACAATTTTTTAAAATTTCCAAAATACTTCCAATTTTCAGGTGAATCTCAGGTAGGAGTGTAAAAAAAATCAGTTTCCAGTGTCCCTTGATAAATTTTATTAGGTAAAAGTGTTAATTATCATATACTTTATTCTTTCATTTATTAATAACATTTATTCTCTTTCATACAAGGTAAACCAGATACTAATTTTAACTACCCTATGAATTAACCTGTAGTAATTTCTTAGTACTGCTAAAGTTAATGGTTTATAATAGAACATATAAGAAAGCTCTCATATGAGAAATTTTTAATTAAAATAAAAAACTGCTCTCAAGGCTTATATAGCTATTGGAGCTATAGCTATTATATAGCTATTTGGAAAAATCTGCCTATTTATCTGCATCAGAACTGATGAAGGATTTTTTAAACTCAACTCTGACAAGAGAGTTTGAATTTTGCTCAGAATGAAAAAAAAAATAAATTAAAAATTGCACATTACTGCTTTGTTCCTAGATCATGATACCAGCCTTAAGCAAAGGTTTCACCTACAATAAACTGCTTTTTCAGCCACCATGATGCAGCCACCTAACTTGCACCTTTTGTGCCACCTTCACCTTTTCTTCTTAAGTCAGCCAGGGAGCAGTACAGATCCCTTCAGATTACAGATTTGCCACGGTAATTCGCCACAGAGTTAGAAAAAACAAATAAATCTGTAATTCCTGTACTGGCTAAGTGCTTCAGCTAAGGGACTGGACTTCATCCCATCCATCTCAACTGCTTTCGGGGCAGCAGATTACACAAAACTAAAGAAGATAAAAATTTAACATATTCTTGCTTTACAAGTGAATGGCATGGATATTTGATATGTTAAGATATTTGCAGTTGCATAGAAGGATGGAATCAAAGATTACTTCAAGCCACAGTTCAGCTTTTCAAGCTCCATAAAAATGAACAAATCCTTCCCCTACAACTTTTCCCACTGGACATTACGATAAACAATAAACCTGAAATACAAAGCAGAGATATAGAGTGCCTAAAAGTTAATGTTCTGGTGGATAATAGTTTGCTGTGCAAAAGCCAGACATTTTGGTCCTTTTTACTCAATATAGTGAATATAAACTAATTTATGGCAGATAAATAATAATTAAAAAAATAAGTTTAGGAAATATCTATCTTCGTTGACATCAGATATTGCTCCTGTAAGTGGAGTAATGAGAGCCTCCAGTATCTTAAAACACAAGGAACAAAGTGAAGCATACTGTGTTTTCATTTTTCCCATGAACACAGGGCAATTCCACAGCAGATATAATCAGGGTGTAACAATGCCTTAACTGACAGCAGATTTTGTCCCCAAATTTTACAAAAAGTCTAAAATAGAAATAAACTAATTCAGTCTGTTTACATCTTATATTTGTTTAGGCAGATTAATTATTTTCTTTTAAAAGAATTCCTCTATCAAGACTATCCAAATAAACTAACCATAGGTTTTTAAGCTCATTCTGAGGCAAAAGAAAAGAAGAAGATACCCTCCCTTACCTAACATCTGAGAACAATAAACAGCCCTAGGCCTGGCGTGTAGGATACCTGACAAGCAACCTAAAAAATGCCAAATAGTTTGGAAGTGAATAAAAGAATCCGTATTTTCGGAAAAAAATGCTGAATTTCAATTTCTTTAATATCAAACAGGGATCAAAGGAATAACTCATACTTTTTCTTTTCCAAACCACCTTCACTTGGAATCAAGTTTAATACTTGGTTATCAAATGTGGCCTTATCTTTTCCTTGACTTATGTTTTTATGCACTTAGTGCTCCCAAAGTTTAGTGAAATATTGCAACCAGCCTGTAGGATTTGGGCAATTAGAATCCAGCAAATACAGATCAAGAGTTCAGTCTAGTTTCCTTTAGTATTGACTCTGAGACTGAGGATTTTGTAACTCTCTTCACTTTCAGTGGTGCCTCTACAACCAACCTGAGAATCAACACAAGTATGATTTTGGATAAAAATGAAGTGCAAAATGTTAGAATAGCAAAGAAATATAATGCAGAATGTAGATTCCTTATATGAAGAAATAAAACAGACAAATCACAGAATGATAACAATGCATAAGAAGAACAGCAAACCAACACAGATATTTTCCAAAATGTTCACATATGCTCAGGAGAAAATCTAGTGCAAAGGTAAGACTCACAAACAACATAAACTTTTACTACTACAGTTATGTTGGAAAGTAAGAATTACACTGTCTGGAACTGCCCCACAGTCCAAACATTTAGTTGACAGTTTTACATAAATGCTTAAATAAAACCTTTAGCATACAGTCTACCATGGTGAAAGGAGAAGCATAATGTACTCGGTGAGCATCCTACCTTGCCCACCCTCACCAGGAAAAAAAACCTAACACTCTGGAAAAATAATAATAGCAGGAAAGAAACTTCTCAGCTAAATGGAAAAAAACATTCTATGCAGATAAAAAAAAATAAATAAAAAAGAGAGGAAGACATAATAAAAAAGATCATTGACTTGATCAGAGAATTGTCTCAAAACTGATATGGAAAGCATCTTGAGCCAGTGCAGAGGAAATGAATAAAGAAAAATACACCCTTCAATTTAAAATAAATTTAATTATCATTTATATCATATTTACACAAGATCTGATTCAGCTTTCAGAGTTTACTTTTCAAGGATCAGGTCAAAATTGAATAATTAGCAATTACATATCTGTAAGCATATTAGTATGCTATCCTGACTGCTATTGCAGACAAATAACATCACAATCATTAATTGAGTTCCCTCAGAAATCTTTCTGAGGAGCAGATCTATTATTAGTTTAATAAACTATGTGATTTTATTATCATTGGGGAACTAAGGTAGAGAGAATGAGAAATTTATTTAAGGCTTCTAGAGAATCAGACAGAGCCCAGATCTCGAGTGCTTGCCCGCTGCCTAATCTACTTAAGCATCTCAAAATCTACACCACTGCACATTTTAAACACCTCACAACTACCGGTAGATTTGCCACTTTAAAACAGACAACAAACACAATAATGACATTATTGAATATCAGCACTGTATCAAGTGACATAGGTATCACAAACTGCTCTTTTTTTTGTCAGGACTTTAGGACAGAGACCCTTCAAATGCACTGCTGCATACAAATAATTACAAGAGCCCTCAAAAAGAGATGCACTGGTCTGGCATGGATGGCAAGAAGTGGCTATAGCTACTTCCAGTCTTTTGTCCATCCACCCAGACATCACCACCAGAGGCCCAGATGGCCCCAGTGCTGGTGTCCCCCTCACAGCAGTTTCTGGCCCTGCCAAGCTTGCTCTGAAACCCCCAGCAGTGGCACCCTGGTTCCCCTCCCCTGGCCATGGGGCTGATGAACTGCAGCAGAGATATCCCCAGTCTAGAACAGCTGCAAGGTCTATGTTGTTTTTTGAAGCATCACATCACTTGAAATGGATTAACACTGGTTTTAAATTATGGAGTTTTAGATGCTGTATTTTTTTTAATTCAATTTCCCTTCTCTTTGCACTTTTTTTCTTAGGGTTTGGGTTGTTTTGTTGTTTTGGGGGGTTGTTTGTTTGTTCATTTGATCTATTTACTCCTTGAGACAGCATCTATCAATACTGAGTTCTTCAGAAGCCACACTAATTTAAGGTCATTAAACATGCCAACCATATCCTGGGGGCATCAAAAGGAGCACGACCAACACGTCAAGAAAGGTAATTCTGCCCTTTTACTCCACTGTGGTGTGACCCCCATCTGCAGTGTGCACTGTGTCCAGCTCTGGGGCCTCCAATATGAGAAGAACATGGACCTGCTGTAGTGAGTCTAGAGAAGGGCCACAATGATGATCAGAGGTCTGGAGCACCTCTCCTTATGAAGACAAGCTGAGAGAGCTGGGTTTGCTCAGACTGGAGAACAGAAGGCTCCAGGGAGACCTTGGAGCATCCTTCAGTACCTAAAGGGCTACAAGAGAACAGGAAAAAGACTACAAGGGCATGCAGTGACAGGACATGGGGCAATGGTTTCAGAAAAGAGAGTAGGTTTAGATTAGACATCAAGAAGAAATTCTTTACAGCGAGGTTAAAGGGAGACTGGAGACACTGGAGTAGGTTGCTCAGTACAGTTGTGGATGCTCCATCCCTAATGTTTAAGGCCAGGTTCAATGGGGATTTCAGTGAAAGGTGTCTTGGAATGAGGGGGGCAGGGGGCTTGGAACAAGATGATCTTTCTTGGGTTGCTTCCAACCCAAACCATTCTATGATTCTATGATAGCAACAACATAATACTTCATAGTCATTGTCCTCAGATGTATTCAAGAAACCACTGGATGTGGCTTTGAGTCTGAGGTGTGGCTGAGGTCTGCAGTTGACAAGGTGGGGATCAGTTAAAGGCTGGACTCAGTCTCGGCAGTCTTTTCCAAACTATTTCTATGATTCTATGTATTGAGTGTTCTAGTGTTAGATCTATATAATAAAACATATTTAAAACACAGGGTAGAAGTGTGAAAAGAGCCAAGGGAGCCAAGATGTTTGAAACACAGTGAGATTATGCACATAACTCCTATCAAATCACAGGACCAAAGACTGTGATAGAGTGTTTATCTGATTGATGCTGAACATGCTCCAACATACCAGAAAGGACTCAAAACAGACGGGATCAGTAACTTGCTCGGCATCTGCTTTAATGTAACACAGAGAAACTGAACCTCTTCCACTAATGAAATGAAAGAAAGCATGTCCATAAAAACAATCACAAAAAGAGGGTATTTTACATACACAACATGCTTAACAAAATTTGGATGAAAAGACAGATTTTTGGTTTTATTGGAAATCCTTGAATCTGTTGGTTAAAATGAAATCCCTATCGCTATGGTACTTAACCACTTATACATTAACATGCAGCTTTCCCAAAGGTTCTTGCTCTACGTATTCATAAAAATTGGGAGGAACACAGATTTTTTTTAGACCAAGTATATTCATTTCCTCTGTTGATCTGAACTGCACGATGAAGGACAATAAACAACTCTAATGATCTGTTACATTGAGACTCTTCCACTTAATGTCTGCATGGCGATCTGGCTCATGAGGCACCATGGCAGAGCCTGCCAAAGGCACAGGCTTCTGCCCCATGCACAAAATCCAGCTAAAAGCACAACTCCCTTGATCTCCCACCCTTTCCAACAAGCACAAGGGCCTGGAATCGTCTCACTGGGGAGAGCAACCTCTCTCCCTTCTTGCAGTCAGACTCAGGGCACCAGCTCCAGGCCTCTTCCACTTCCCAGGCTGAGCACATCACAGCCAGGGCTCCAAAGGCAGGACATCTCCAGTTCCAGGGAAACTTCCCAGCTCTTAATTAGATGCTGTCTTCCTTAAAAAAAACAACAACAATTGAAGAGCCCTATTGAAGGATATTTCCATCTGAAAAGATGGAAATTCTCAGCCAGTAGCATGAGTACTACAGACTGACAAATCTTTGTAGCCTCTAAGGCAACTGGAGGGGACGGAATTACTCAGCAGCGCCTTCCACTCTTACCATTTCTTCCCCTTCTCTAACTTGTCTTTGCTGACCAGATTACTCCTTGCATGAATAGTAAGCAATTATAGAAATACTTTGCAATCATCTCTGAAAAACAAAAACAATCAGAAATTTCCTGGTTTCATAAACAGTGGTAAGAAAGAAACAAAGTACAGGCATTGTTTACAGACAGCTTTAGTAATCAAAACTCAGTTCTAAACCTTTAAAACACAGCTCCAACACAAGGAAATGCAGTATCTGAAAATGGGGAATTCTCCTGTAAGAGAAATACGAAATATTTCACCCTGTACTGTGAATTTGATAAAACTGACATGAAATTTCCCTGGGTGGTTGATATTGGCACATGAAAATAAAGCAAAGCTCAGCAGGACACACAAAATTCATGCATTTCCAATGTAATCCCTAACAGTATAGAATAAATCAACATGGGCATGTAATTCTTGGATCTTGTTTGAGATAAGCAGAAATTATGTGTTGTTGCAGGTGTTTTGCAAGCAAACATGACACCCAGCTGATTGTTAACAGATGAACTTTTTTTAAAGGAAAATGAGCTGAAGGAAGATCTCAAAGCTGACAAATTAAAAAACCCAGGTGGAAGTAGTTATGACCACTCTTGGGCTGGAGCAGTCAGAAGCTATTGTTTGTGCTAGGATGGCACTGGAAACAGCTGCTCCTAGGGGAAGCAGAAGCTGACTCCAGCAGGCTTGAGAAGCATTTTGGGGATGCCAGCCACTTCCCGCTGGGCCAATTGCTGGGCGGCTCAGCATGGGCAGTTCCATATGGCTCAGAGATTGTAAGAAATGTGCACCTCACACTAAAAGCTACAGAACACCTGCAAGTTACATTCTCTGAGAAACCTGCAGTTTCTAGCCTCTCAAAGCCTAATTTTAAAGTTATATGACTTAAAATACTATTAACAGGAACAAAGATCATCTTGTTCCAATCCCCTGCCATGGGCAGGTACACCTTTTATAGACCAGGTTGTTCTGAGCCCCATCCAGCCTGGCCTTGAACTCTTCTAGGGATGGAGCACCCACAGCTTCTCTGGGCAACCTGTTCCAGCACCTCACCACCCTCACAGTAGGTAATTTCTTCCTAATTTCTAACCTAAACCTACCGTCTTTCAGTTTGAAACTTTTACTCCTTGTCCTATCACTACACGCTCTTTTAAAAAATTTCTCTCCAGGGACTTCTCTTTTTTTTATACAAAATATAATGTATGTACATATATACATTATATATGTAAAATACCTTTAGGTGTTAAAAATGGAGCCTCTCTGCTACAGGTTCCATTTACTATTGAAGATATATTTTACATACAATTCAAAGGCTGAACACACAGCCTTTGCAGTGTGCCGGTTAGGGTAATAAAGGGAAAAAAGGGTCAGAAAAAATCTGATCTTTGTAAAGTCATTTATACATTATAACAAAATTTACCTATTTGATTTACAAAATAATTACTACAAGTTCAGTAGACACGATCATTGTAACAGAAAAATATATGTAAAACAAATCTGAAACATAAAGAGCCATCTTTGATTTGCCAGTCCGGGTAAACATCTTGCTGCCCTTCTGAAAAACTCTGCATGTATCATACTCTGCAGGTTCACCCTCCTTAACTGCAGGATATTTTCAAGAGACAGCAGTATCTGTAGCTACCAGCCAGAGGGGGAAAAAAATTAAAAATCCTATAGACACACATAGACCTGACTGCTCCTGGATTTCATCAGAAATCGCTTCTCAGCAGTGACACATAATACTGTTTTCAGGCAAAACATGAATAAACATGTGCATAAACTTTTGATTCAGAGCAATGCCACAGTAGTTCCGTGATCCATCAGATCTCAGAAGATAAACACGATGTGATGGGGTCATCTCTTGCTAGAAAGGCTTCCAAACAGCAACTGGAAAGCTGTAACTATTTGGTGATTGAGTGGATAGGACACTTCTCAGTGTGCGTAACATGTGGCCAGGGAAAGCAGCAGGAAGCACTTGCTCTTGAACTAAACAGATAAAACTACACTGAGAAAGACTGGTCAGAAAACAAGGTTCTGCTTAAAGAAAAAATTGAAGTGTTGACATTTGGGTTTCATTTCATGCTTTTAAAAATAAAATGGAGGAGAAAAAAGGCAATTTTTCAAACACTAGTTGCATTATAATCTCCTCAGTTTATACCCAAGTATAGTCCTGCACCAAGGACGTCATTATACAAGCCTGCTCCACAGGTCAGTCTGAGCATCAGACTGGAGCCCATCCAGGTGACCTGCTTGCAAGTGTGCCTTCAGCAACAGCTTTATGGTGCCCCACACCACATTCCCAGAGGGCAAGCTCAGGTTCCCTCTCACTCAGATAGCTATGCACTACTCCATCACCTACTTTGGAACGTGGTTGGGCCCTGCACTCTCTGCAGCTTCAGCTACCTCTTCCTTCTGAGGACAGTGTGAGACACACACACAGAAGAATAAGAAAATGAGTATTCCCCAGTCAAAATGACACAGCACACTTTAAATGCAGATGTTTTTATGTTCTGCTATGAGGACACCTGGCATGCCTGATCACAGGCTGAATTCAGAACAGCTGGTCCAGGGAGGGGAATGATGCCAGTGCTATTACATCAAGGACTGCTTGGACCTTTGCTTTACAGGAGTATGGACTGGTATGTCTGGTGCCTAAGCCAAAGTCTAGCTCGTCTCACCTGTTCCCTGGTGATACTGGCCACACAGAACATTACACATTTTCTACACTGTTGAGCAGTTTCACCATGCACTGTGCACCACTGCCTTGTTCACCAGCTGGAGACACCAGCTTTTCAGGGTTTCCTTTGTTCTCAGACCTACCAATGACTGCACCTGTAAAAAGTCTGACAAATTAATAATGTAAGCAAGGCAACAGCGTGCTCATGATCAACTTCAGGACCAAAGTCCTGTCAGACTAACTGCATAATAATGGGTGCTGCAGATTGGACAGGACTGCATGGCTATCAAAAGGACACAAGTGCTTCAACAGAAAAAAAACAAGGAATTTGCTGCATTGGCTTGTGCTAGCTCTATTAAAGGATCTAGAAGTACTGCAGTACATAGAAGGGGATTAAAAGAAGGATTGCAGAACCTCAGCTAGATGTCATCTTAGAGTTACGCAACTCCTTTCTCCTGAAAACAAAGTGTGGATTCAGCAAGACCTAAGCAGCCTTGCTGGTGCAAGGCTAAATCCTACCCTGACCTCTCACTGATCACTGCTTTAACTCCCCACCAGCCCCGGGCACTGAAAGAGGAGAAAGAGGGACTTTCCAGACAGTGAAACCTACTCCAGCAGAGCAGGCAACACATTCCTTTGTACCAGCCTCTCCACGGGGAGTGGGAGCAAAGAGCTTCCTGTGAGAAACAAGAAACTGATGTCAAAGAGGAGGTGAAAGCACAAAGAGGCACCAACAGCTCTTCAGAGAGGGACAGGAGAACAGAGCCACAAAGCAAACCTTTGGTGTAACCACAACTGACACAGCAACATCAGAGCTCTGCCTGGGATTACCAGGTGTCCTGGTAAGGGCTCACTTCTCCACAACTCCTCATTAATTTGGCAGGATATCAAGTTGGGCTAAATCTAAGATTCTGCCAATAACCCCATCCAGTTTGGATCAAAGGGTGGCAACACTAGGGCTCTGGAGAAGTCACCACTCAGGGAAGCCAGTATGAAGTCCCCTACCACTATCAAAAGTTACAGGCTCCCACAGGGTTCTTAATTAATATTTTGTACGTTTCACTCAGCTAACAAAACTTTGCCTATGGTAACATTTTTAGGACTTCTATTTCCAAAAGGTTTTAAAACAAAAAGGCAAAGGAGGTGGGTGGGGAATAAACACCACAAAAGAAACCCCACACTAATTACTTACATATAATTAGTTACTTGTCAAACAGTGGTAACAGGCCAAAAGAATTTTATGAAATGTCTCATACAGTATGATTGATGTACCTACTTGTCCAATTAACACCGCAAACAAACATAAATATCTCGTTAAAACATATAGATGTATCTAACTTTGGTTTCCTACACTTTACCACTTCCAGTATATTTCTGAAATGCATTTCAGTTTAGGAGAAAACACTCCATCACACTCTCTCATCTGCAGATACCTTTGCATGCTTGTGGTTCTTTGTTATTAAAAAAGCTTCTGCTTTAGGTGAAATTTGTCATGTAAAATTTAAAATAAATACCTACAAAAATGTTTTATTTGAGCAATCAATAGAAACACTTCTTGAACAGGAGAGGGTTTTTTTTGTGGTTTCTGTGCCTTTACTTGGACGCAGGACTGCTTGCATAGACTTTTAAATTACACTGCAGTGTTCTCCACTCTGTTATTGATTGAGCTGAGATTTTTGGCAAGTCATTTCACTGCTGTGTGGGTCTGTCTATTCCTACCTACCCTCTGTGTCTAATTTGCCTTTATAAACCCTTTGGGGCAGCAAGTGTTTTCCACTGCCAGCTTGTAGTACCTGTCACCATGAGATCTCATTTCAGTTGGCTTGATAGGCTAATAACAACATTCATGTTGTAAGAGATTAAATTTTAAAGAATAAAAGGAAAAAAATTAAGCCATTACAAAGGAGAAATACACTTACCAGTTCTATGGGCAAACCATACATATTTAGAAAGACCCTTTCTTCCTAAAAAGCTAGGCAGGCTTTAATAATGAACTAAATGTCATTAAAAAATGAAAAACAAACAAAACCATAAAAAGACATCACAGAGGACCAAAAACATTATGATTGTGAAACTCAGCAATTTCCCAAGCATTTTTAAGAACTCTATCTCATAGCCTAGGTCGGGAGACCAAAGAGGGAAGGAAGTTTTGCACAGTCCCAGCTTCCGTCCTCACACTGAAATTCACAGAGGTAGCTGAGGACATCAAGAATAACTCCTTGTCTGGAGACTCTGAATAAGGTTTTTTTGTAAACGATTTTTACAATCTGGAAGCTACTCAGAAAGCGTAATAACAAGGGCAATATTAGTGTCTAAAGGGATACAAGTGAAGACTTCTGATTTCATGTCCCAGCTGCAAATCTATTTCCCAGCAGCAGCACCCTCACCAGCTGGCCAGCAGTGCACAGATACAGAGGGAGGAATTCTGCAGCTCATGCAACCTGTTCCTACAGCAATCGGTGAGAAAGTTGCTTAATACTTACTAGAAATCTTCTTAGTTTTGACCCAAAAGAACACTATTTGGGTCCCAATGGGATTTACTACTTTTCTTGAACTGGTACTGCTCTAGTCACATACAGGAGGTGCTTTCTCACATATTCAGCTTCTCTGACTTTTACACTCAGAAACATTGATTTCACTACCCTTAAAGCACAGGCGCTGATGTGAATCCCTAACAAGGCAAAGCAGCTGTTATACTTCTGCAAGTCAAATTAACTGTACACAAACCCATACAATATTTCACACATATTTAAAAGCGGCATTTTTAAGTTTTATGGGTTCAGCTGTTCTGAAGACTATTTTAGCACATACGTATCCCAGCCTTAACATAAAAACTCAATGTAAATATGCATCCAGAAGAACTTTTAATTGATATTTCAATTACCGACTTTAAAATTTAATTATGCACACCAAACATCTTGATTTTACTTTATTTTCTTAACAAAACCCCTAGTAATGTGATGGATTCTTTTCCTGAAATCTTTTATGGTATTTTTACTGGAAAATGACCAGAGGGAGTGCTGAAAAGGCTCTTTCTAATGGCTTATCAGAAATTCCAGTAATATTTCTAGAAGTTTACAGGGTAGAAATGTTCTTCCACATCCGTAATCAAGCAGATAAAATGAAAAACCAAATTCTTCAGGAAACTTATTCTCTGTACACAGTATAATAAAGACTTTTTGAATAGGCTTCACTAGCGGTACCTATAATAGAAAAAACATGAGACAACAGACCAGAACTACCAATAACAGAAGCTCCACTTTAGTAATAACTACTATATTTTCTTAAATCCAAAAATATTGCTCAACTTTTATCTACTTTAAAGCTTCTACCACCAAGACTGAATTATTATTGAGTTAAAATGATACAGAATATTTCTAGCAAGTAATTCCAAGAAATTCATTATGTTAGACTCTGAATTTAATGTGAATACTTCCTGACATTGCCATAGAAACAAGAGACTCCCAATGTGAAACTGTCATGCTAGTTGCTACAACAAAAAGGCAGTTTCTCTCACCATGAGTTTTCAGATTTCAGGCATGAGACAACAGGCAGATATAACAAACCCACATGGAAAGAGAAATCAGACATATCATTAAAAATTATGATTATATAACTACTATATATATACATATATGAGTATATATATATAATGAAGATGACCGCCTAATATTATAAAGTGAAGAACAGGCCTGAGCTTTGAGGAGAGTTTTCCAAATGAGTAGTGCAGTGGCTGAGCAGGGAATCTGGGGGGGTAATTACACTTTACCTAAGCAAAGCACTCATAGTTTAATCTGAAGAAGTGTCACCTCCTCCATCAGTCTGATACAAGAGTTCAGCAGCTGCTCCCTTTCCCACTTCACAAGGATTTCAATTCCATGGCAGGAGCACCTACATGATCTTTTCGCTTTTTAAGCTAACAAAAGGACTCTGCAGCACTTCGAAATACAAACTGCTGATCCTATAAAAAAAAAGCCAAGGACAGAGAATTAAAATATAATGGGATTAATACTTGTTTACACTAACAAACCATTTTGGAAGTATGTGAGAGGCTGCTGCTGTGCCATTTATTAATGAAGATTAGCACAAAGGAAGACTTAGTAAGGGTATAAAAGAAATGAACACAGCCATTCCATTTCATACTAATGTTAAAAGAAGTTAAAGAATCAGCTGTGAGAATGTAACATGATAGAAACTATTCAGTATAACTCATATGGGGTACAGATAGGACAGTTCATCAGTTTTCAGTCTAAGTAGAAAAAAAAATGGTGTGTGTTATAAGAATTTACATGTGAAATGGATGTCCTGGAATGAGACTGATGCCCCAATTTTGTTTCCTTTCTGCTTCTGTAGGACAGGTAAGGTGGTGTTTTATGAAATGGCAATATTTTATCAGAAATATGCAGATAAATTCATGATTGGCATGAAGGAAACAAAGCTGAAAGATTTTTTTTATATTACAAAAAGAGCCTTAAAATGTGAAATTTAAAAAATCATTTTGCACATTTCATTTTGACAGATGCAAGGACAATGTGAGATACAAAGATACCGTTAAATAGATAAGTAATAAAAGATGACTTGTACCTGTTTGCAGGAAGGATTTCCACTCTGGAATATTAATGTTACATTAACACAGCTACACAATGTACTTACTAGTATAGTGTAGAAAAATTTGCTTATTATATTCTACCACTGTTTTCCATTGTTCTGCCATGTATATGTTCTGCTATGAGCACTACTTGTAATGATGAAGTCTATTTCTAGGGGTTTTTTCCTTTTTTTCCTGCATAATGAGGACACAATATTTCTTCAGAGTTTTTAAAAACAAACACACAATGATTCTGCAGGGACTGTGTGATCTCAATTTTGTCCTCAGTGTCTGACCTAACAGACTATCAAAGAAAAGCCCTGGTGCTCCATGTAGTAATCTGGAATGTGCACAATTTAATAATTCTGGATAACTTAGTGAAATGACTGCCATCACTGGCTATAGGGACTACCACATGTTGTCAAGGCTGTGTCACGTATCTCCCAGACCAGGGACAATGGGAGATTGTTGCACCAGGCCTTCTCCCATCAGAACAGGCATGATCTGGAAACATGGAATGCCAGGATTCTGTGTCAAAACAAGCTTCTGCATGCTTTCTGAAGTGAACTCAAGCACAGAGGGTAAAAATTAGTTGGTGCTAATGCCAGACCTGAAAGATGCAGTACCTGAAAGATTCAAGATGAATTCCAGAAACACAGGAGTGTTTCACTAACACAAAAGGCTTGGAGTGGGCAAGAAGGAAGATGTTCGTGGCAGATAAGTTTGCAAATGTATGGGGGACCTCCATGAAGTACACTGATCTGAACCAAGGATGGCTCAAGAAACCAACAAAAATCATCTATGAATGTGACAGCAGACAGCCTATCGGTCTTGTCTGAAAACCATAAAACACATGCACATTTGGTATTTTAATTCCATTTTCACATGGTGTTGAATACCTGAACTGTTGCCCTTGCTTCCCAAGGTCAGGAAAGAAAGGCATAGTAATGACTCAGCGTTTATGGTCCTGCACCATCACTACTTAGTGTGTATGGTCATGACACCAGGACTGCTCCAGTGCCAGAGAAGATGCAGAAATAGAGCCAGGGAGGCCAAGGTGCTGCCTCAGCAGCAAGGAACCCAGCATGGAGCTCTGTCCATAGCTGCACACTACCTGCTAAGTTTTTTTTGTAGGAATGCCACACTCATACAGAAGTCATCCTACACGAATTTGTGTTTCTCCCCCACTTCTCAGGCGGCACCATTGTTCCACCCTACTTTCACGAGAACTTGGGACAGAAACACAGATGTGTTAACAATAACTCATGCTTTCAGCTGAAGAAGAAGGAATGCTATTTTTTCCTTTGGAATGAGTTAAATTTGCATATTTTAGAGGACAGCTTTAGACCAGCATTCTTCTGGAGAATCAGCTGGTCATAGCTTGGACTGGTGCACCATTTGCTGTGTATAAAACTGACTGGATGGCTTGGACTGGAGAGAGGGGGAATGGAGCTACATCCTCCTGGTGGGCAGTGACCAGAGGGGTTTCCCAGGGCTCAGTACTGGGGACAGGTCTGCTTAATATCTTTATCAAAGATCTTGTGTTTTCAGTTCTGGGCTCCTCACTGAAGACAGACATTGAGGTGCTGGGGTTTGTCCAGAGAAGGGCAACAGAGGGAAAGGTTTGGAGCACAGCTCTGATGAGGAGCAGCTCAGGGAGCCGGGGGTGTTTAGCCTGGAGAAAAAGAGGGGAGACCTTTTCACTTTCTACAACTGCCTGAGAGAAGGTGTAGCTGGGAGGAGGTCAGCCTCTTCTCCCAAGTAAGAAGTAATAGGACAAGAAGAAATGGCCTCAAGTTGCACAAGAGAAGTTTAGATTGGCTATCAGAAAAAAATTCTTCTCTGAAAGCATTGTCAAACGTTGGAACAAGCTGCCCAGGGAAGTGATTCAGCCAGCCAACCCTGAACATGTGGCACTTAGGGTTACAGTTTAATGGTGGACTTGGCAGTGCTGGGTTAACAGCTGGATTCAATGATCTTAAAGGTCTTTTCCAAACTAAATGATTCTATGATTTCAACATCTTTTGAGAAACTAAGACAGATCAAGGAAACACATGTTCCCTGTGCTGATTTTTCCTGTGCTGGAGGCACAGGGGCGTACACTCTCTTGAATATGACAGAACGTGTAAATTCCAAAACCAGTAATGTTGTTCTTTAATAATCTCTAAATTTTGTTCCTGAAATTTTCACACAATTTTACTTCCTCCATTTTGTTCCTTGTCTTACTTTCCTTCATCTCAAATTTATGTGTTGTGGAAATAATCAGACACCCAGGAGAAACATCTGAGGCTGATAAGCAGAGCTAAGCAGCATTATTCGTATATTACTAATCATAATGTACGTATGAATGAGAAGACACCTAGTAGGGCTGTGTTGACAACAAGCTACCTTTTGATTAAGCTTTCTGGATTCTAGCAATATGCAGGTACTGACTAAGAGTTCAAGGATAATGTAAAAAGGATAAATACATGGCAGATACACACAAACAACAGCTTGCTTCCAGCTCAGCTTCTTGTGATGACTCCAAATTGTGGATAGCAGGTTTGAATAAATGAGAGATTTTAGGTTAACATTAAAAGAACATTCAAACCACAAGTACTGGTTTTGAGATTATTATTTAGCAACAAGGATTTTTGTTTTTAGGAATGGTAAATAATTTTTGTTAAAGCCCTTAAGTATCTTTCTTTACCCTTGCTTCTGCCCATAATTCCACTTTCCATTGGGTAGTTTCAGCCTACAATTAGAATGTTAAACAAATGGCCAAAAACCTATGACACCTTTTTATTGGATGGATTTCCAGGAGGCTGAAGAAAAGCTGCTTTGTAACAAATTAGGCGTGCTGAAGAGATACTGTTGGGGTCACAGCCCCTGTGGTTTTAGAAAATTCAGTTAAGGCCAGCATTGCAATGGCATTCAGCAACAAAACCCAGTGACAGGCACTTTGCTGCTGAAATCACTGCCTTCCAACTCTGAGCTCTAGACTGGGGCTACCTGGATAGGCAAAAACCAATCTTATGCTAAAGTTTAGGATCATTTTACTTCTTACTGCAGAATCCTGTGCCATTCTGTACATTGCTTGGCCACCAGAGTGAATGGGTTCATTGTAACTATCATATATATATGCACCAAAACTTGAATGAAAAATATTCTAGAGTAGTACTGTAGCAATATTTGTATAGCAGTACTATACAAATTCTTACAAAACCTCAACCTACAGATGAAAATTCCTACAAGTCTCAAAAAAAATGATAATAAAAAAAATTATGTATATTCTTATATTTATAAACACCTAGGTATGTAAGAAAAAAAAATACTTCCAGAATGTTAACACAGTCAAGAAATATCCTTGTGTTCTTTGAACTTTGCCTTGATGCTCCTCAGTAAAAAAAAAAAAAAAAAAATCCTTTATTTTTTATTTGTTTATAGCACCATGAGGAAGAGAAAAAGAAGAAACATCTGCTTCTACAACTACTGCAGCACTTTCCTCTCCATCACCCTTTCTAAATCACAGTTGTGACCACCTCCTCCCTTTTGAAGGAGTACTTTTTCCATGTATACACCACTTCTTGTATACAAAATATGTAGATGAATAATTTATAGAATCTTTCACGTCATGAAAGGAGCTCCTCATCTATAAAGAGCAAGGAGAAGATCAAGAACACTACAAGCAAAAGCTCAGAATCCATATCTTTCATGAAATGCTGAATTAATGCAGGTGAGGTTATAAGATGCATAAAGGAATCAGACACAGTTCTACTCCCTCACACCAGTACTTTCCTTTGATGTCAACAGATGGACAAATCTTACTGTGAAATTAACTTTACCTTATGTGACTAAACAGAACTAAGCAGAGCACTCTCAATTATTTAATTTCTTCAAGGAAATGATGCACTAACAAAATCATGGCCCCATCCTTTAATAGCACATTTTTAATTCTCAGGAAAGGAAAAAGGCTGATGAATATAATTCTACTGCCAGTGAACAGAGTCCCTGACATGAAACATCACAAGCTCTCTGGAGGAGCTGAAGAATAAATCACAAGCTACATGAGTCAGAAGTCAGCTTCAATGGTCTTTAAATTAAGATGGACAAGCATAAGAATAACATAAAGTAATGGTAAAAAAAAGAAGTCTGAATTTAATTTCAGGAGTTGCTAAAATCCTAAGGAGCACAAATTAGTAAAAAGGAGTAGGTCTGAAGTACAGCTTATTTTCAAATACTATCTAAGCAAAAGCCATAGAGAAAAGTACAACCACACAGGTAGTTAAGCTTCTTTGGGTCTGGTTTTTGCAAGACCCTTGTGCTTTTTTTTATTCTAGCAAATGATGCATCTTTCTGTTGAAAACCACAGTTCTTCTTGTGAAAATAACTATATCCAACATTCCCATCTTGTATACATTATATAGTGATATCCAGGAATAAAACACCGAAAGACTATCTATATGCACAGAGTGTTTTAATGAATGTAGAAGAGAATTATTTATGACCTTAACTGACAAGAGAAATTTTAAAAAAGCTTAACTCTACATAGGACTATGCATATGAAAAAGTCTGTAGTAATACACTAATATTTTAACTAGCTAACATGGTATTTATACATGCAAGCAAAACTTTGGAAAATCACAACATTCCTGATTTTCTCTGTCAAAAGGCTTGTTACAGACTTCTAAAGAAATTTTAAAAGTTAAACCAGGTTTTAATTGCAATGCTTATAGATGAACCCACTAAGAAAAAACACTACAAGGCTACTAACACCCTTAGCCACAAATCAGTGGGTGCTGGGACAGTACCAGCCTGTCCTTTTAGTCTTTGCTCAGAAACCACAGTCACCAGGAATAGGATGTGGAGGGGATGCAGTCTGCCCTTGTATCCAATGAGGGTCCAAACCTTTCCTGACTGTAAAAGCACTTGAAAATATGCCCAAGTCCATCTATAGTCAGCAAAAAATTCTAGCATATGCTTACTATTAAGCAAATGATTGGACTGAGAAAATTAAACTGGTTTTTAGTTTCTCCTTACATTATGTGTACTAAATGCCTTTTTGTATAAGGAGCTAAAGAATTAGAGGATTGACACTTAAAGTCTGACTATTTAGAGTCAGATAAGACACCTTTGAAAGTGCCCATATGAAGTGTCTGTGTTATTCATATTTCATATAGTCATACCACTAATTACTTCTAAAAATAAATTAAATTGCTCAGTTGGTCAGATCACCTGGTTGCTTAATACATCCAAACCACTTTCCTTGAGAAAGAGATACATCAGGCAGGAGCTCCAGGACAAAATCGGTTGCAATGCTCCTGAGTTCTGAAATCCATGTTTTCAGTCTGTTCACTGAGATTCTGCTGAGGGCATCTGTGGATGTTTATAACTCTATATAAAGAATAATGATCCTGGTTTATGCAGTACAACCAAGTGGGCTGTTCCAGCAACCCTTCAGAGAGTGAGTCTGTGCACAGCACAGACCTGTGTCACCCACTGATGGGAACCACTGTGGATCTGAGACAGCAGTGATGAACAGAGAATGGAACTGGAGGCAACACTGCTCCCCACATGACTCTTCCCCATGTGATCACTTATCCAAATTAAGATGCCTTTCCTTAACACAGTGCCACATTTACAACTACGCATCTGTACATGTGTGGGAAGAAAACAGCACTTAATGCAAACTCTTCTGCATGTAAAAACAAAAACATTTGAAATCAGAAGTATTTCTTTAAGAAATAGTGGAAGGCTCTTCTCCTCACCCAGAGAGCAGAAGGTCAGAATGTACATTTGCAATATGCCCAAGAATTGTAACTGCTGTATACAATTCTCTCATTGGAAAGCTATCTATTCAAAAAAGCGCGGGGCTTCGCAGAGGAAACCCTGCCTTCTTTATCTGATGTCAAGGACAGCTTTGCCTTTGACTTCATGTGGACCAAGATTTCATCCCATGAGTTTCTAGAGATTCGCTGTGAATCTGCCAACAGTAGCACAGTAAGTGGTTCACAAAAAAAACCAACAAAACAAAACCAACAACAACAAAAAACTAACGAAAAAAAACCAAACAGGAAATAGTCTCCAAGGAATACTACTCTGTGAATTCCTACAATTAAGATTAAATAATAATAATGATTCTAACAGTCTTTTCACCCCATGCAAACCCAGGCATAATTTCCTGCATTAAAACCCTATTTATTTGGTATCATATCTAGGAGAATTAATGTTGAATCATATCATGGAACTGCAAATCAGCTTCTCATGAAGTTTACTCCTCCTCATAATACGCAGCAACTCCTACATTATATGTTTGGGGTTTTTATAACTCAAGATGTTTGGCTAACACAAAACAGCAATATTCCATCAGATGTTTCAAAATAAGTATTTCATCCAGTAATATGTAAAAGATGAAGTAATTAATTATTTCAGAGAGAGGGGTGTTTAATCAAACATATCATAATGAAAAATCATGGAAGCACCTTTATTTTCTACACTTCAAAGCAGCTTAGCCATTCCCAGATTTAATCTACAAGTGAATTTTCACTGCTGAATTGTCAAAACTTTCAAACAAGAGAAATACTCGCAGTCTCTTAAGGATCGCATTATAAATAGTTGTGTCCTACCTCCACATTTCTCTCTTTGACTTCATTCCTAGGCAGCACTGAAGCAGCAGCTACAGTCACATGGTGCATTCAAGGTCATGATATTCTAATTGACAGAGATATCATTGATAAATTATGCGTAAAACAATGATATTGGAGTCATTAACCTTGTTCCAGCACACTAAAGGTGCTTTATAATTAAAAGGAGTACAAAAGTTACAAAAACATTTAAAGATTTTATTGCTCAGCCTTTTCTCTCCTACAAACTGCTGCAAAGCACTGTTAGGGAATAGCAATATTGCTGTAACGTGGCTGCCTGTGCTTTGTCACCAAGGGGTGCACTGGCTTACACTTGAAGGAGGAGTCAGGTAGCAGAATGCACAAACCATTGACTTGGTTTTTTTGGGTTTTTTTCAAATAGGAAGTTGGATCCAGAAGGCCTCTCTCTGTGGCGTAAAGGATGCTGCAGCACATGAAAGATCATTCCAGCCAGGAAGTCTTTCTCAGTCCAAGAATATATGCTGAACTGTCATTTCCAAACACACAGTCATGGGGCCAGTGCTTTGAGAATTAGCATTAAGTATGGTGAGTTAACACACTGAACTGAAGCTCCTCAGATAAGTATAGATACAGGTATAGATACACAGAATTAGGTAGAATTCAGAATTTATCCCTTATGTCTCATGCAGAAACTTGCAGTAATTCCCAGACTAAAAGCCTGACTAATGTCCCTAATTCATGTATGACAGGTAATTTATTAAGGGTGCACACATTAATGAATCACCAGTGGTTGCTTTGACTTAAAGAGAAATATTAGAAAAACAGTGAAGAGATACAACACAGACTGTTTCATGTACCAACTTGAAACGTAAAATTTGCCTTCTTGTAAAGAAGCTATAGGATTTCTGATAAAAAAATTTAACTGAATTACAGACAATATACCCTTATCTTCTTGGCACTTTAACTGCTGCTTCTTTTTGAGTCCTGTCACAGTAAGACCACTCATACTAAAATTATCAATAAAAAAAGTACAGAGTAGGTTTCCTGGAGTTCAGGTGTCCAGAGATGACACTATACTGCCAAGACAGAATCCATTAAACTCATTTTTAATCTTCACTTATCACATGAACTATTGTGTCTTCCTGCATAACCTGACTGTCAAGATAATCATCTACAGCATATTGCACAACTTACCCATAAGGACAAATAAAAAAACTCCCAGATCATATCTGTATTTAAAGGCTTGACCTCATGGAGATAACAGAATATATCATAAAGTACATTCTAAAGGCCTGCATGGAAATCAGATTCTTCCTACTGGTTCTGTCATGTTTGGATATACGAATAATTAGCAAATTCTTTAAGCATTCAGAAATATCACAAATTATACTTTAAACAATAAACCGTCAATTACAAAGGGTAAGTAAAATTGCCAAATTATACCCAATGATAGAGAGATTCTCCTCTGTGTCCTCTGAGCACAGGCTGATGGCTATAGTTGCAGAGCACAAGCGCCTCTGATGCATGCTATCTAAAAACTTCCCACCGCAGAAATTCCCAAGTTTTCAATGGCTGGGCTCACTGCCCGGCTGGAATGCGTACTTTAGCGCTACGCCTACAGCCGCTGCACCACCCATAGCCAAGGAGCACCTACGGACGCGCTTCCCAGAGCAGCTCCTGTGCTCCAGAAAGGCTGCTGGGGTAGCAGAAAC
Source organism: Petroica traversi (assembly GCA_025920805.1). Taxonomy (NCBI): domain Eukaryota; kingdom Metazoa; phylum Chordata; class Aves; order Passeriformes; family Petroicidae; genus Petroica; species Petroica traversi. The sequence continues at coordinate 5,080,281 of JAHLSL010000061.1, forward strand.
CTCCTCGCAAGCGTTCAGCTGCAGAGAGCTCAACTCAGCATAGTTTAAAGAGGACAGAAACAAACATGTAAACAGCATCTGTGGCGCCTCTTCTCTACTGACTTTCCTGGAAACGCATTAACCTATTATAGTACTTCAAAATAAATGAGATAAACAGAGGCGAGGCACGAGTATACCGTTCCCTCCCAAAGTTTCTTTCTGCCTGTCCTCTCACTCGCTCTGAGCTCCCCGTTCCCCGGGATTAGCGATCGTTTTCACCAGGGATCAAATGAATGACTTTTCCGCTAATGACACTTAAGAGATGCTAAAGCCACCCCGGGAACCACCAGGGACCGGGCGAGCGGCGGCAGCCCCTGTCCCCACGCCAAGGCGCCCGGGGCGAGGCGA